>BCKN01000006.1:0-741067 GCA_001600655.1 Dioszegia aurantiaca
GTGGTATACGCCGCTGAGTGCCGGGGGCTTGAGCTCTCGACGGTCGTGCGAGATATATGACAGACCAACTTCAGATGGCAGTGTCCCGCCACCTCATCAGTGGTGAGCGAGAACGAATTGAGAAGGTCGAAAGAAGCAAAAGACGAGATGGATCTATTCTCCCACCCACTTCGCATTCCTCATGTCTCATGCATATATATCAGTGGCACCTGCGGTCAATACATGTAAGTTTCTGACACAAGTAGCACTTGCTGTCGACAACATCACAATGCTTCGGACGCGCAAGGGGGTGTTTCAGATATCTTCAGGCACCCGAGGCACTGCATGTGGCCGAGTCGGGCCGAGATCTGGCTGTCTCCCCATTCGAAGCGAGCACATCCATGGCAGTACCATCCTCTCCTCAACAAAGACGAACTTCGGGCTGACGCCTCGAGCGGTGGATGACCCGTCCAACGCCTGTCGATGGTCCAACGGATGGCATTCGGCGCAGCTGCTTAACAAGCACACCCGCCTCCCCATCCCTCTACTTCTTCATCTTGATCTGGTAAATGTACCGTTTCGGAATGTCGTGAAGATACTGCTGCTTCGTCTCCTATGTTGGCGATGATCTGGTTTTGGTCAGCGCTGTGTGATGCTCGGCACCTCAATGGAGCATCACCCACATTTCTTGCCAGTTGGTCGAATACGTCGTTCACTCCAGTATTGCTCATAGCAGAGCATTCTGATACATCAGCAATTGAGCGCATCGCTGACGTGCAAAGTCAAAACACACCGATAAATCCCATTCCCATTCTATCCGCGAATTGTCGCCCTTCGGCCGTCGTTACTTCCCTCGAGAATTCCTTCGGACATGAGCTCAATCCATAATCCATCAGATCATCATAATTGACACTTACCCGATCGACTTTATTCCCCACTAGCAGCTTTGAGACTTCAGGCGAACAGTACGTCTCGATCTCTCGTAGCCATTTGACCAGCTCATCGAAAGACTTCCTTGACGAGATATCGTATACTACAGTGTCAGCATCACTATCTGTTGTGATTCACATGTGGGGAGAATCGTTTCGTACCAAGGGAAATCATCTACTCACCCAGTACGACACCCATAGCTCCGCGATAGTAACTCCCCGTGAGAACCCTAAATCGCTCCTGACCCGCTGTGTCCCATATGCTCAACTTGACTTTGCGTCCCGGCGCAGCTCCTCCAGAAGCATCACGGCCATCGTCGTCCTCCTCGTCTGATCCAAGATCATCATCCCCATCTTGTCCCAGTCGGTCTCCGGGCGAAGGCTTCAAAGTCGCCCGTTCATCTCTGACAAAGATCGTTTTGACTTTAAAGTCTACGCCGATAGTGGCAGATGATTCGTCTGGCGGGAGAAAGGTGGCCGATGAAAAGCGCAGGAGGAGGGAGGATTTGCCTGAAGCAGTGGTCAGTCTAGAGCTTATGGCTGGATTGGGGAGATGACGGAAGCCCACCGACCGACGAGTTTCCGATCAGCAGTATCTTCAGATTGGGTATTTCAGGGGTAGACATCGCTACTACCGAGGGGAGGATCACTCTTCAGAGAGTCGAGCGTACCGGAGGGATATCCGTTGCTGTGGTTGGATCGAGGATGACACGGTGAGAGGCAAATGAGGAGACCTTACTATGATGGACTCCTCGTGGGTCGACTTCTGAAACAAGCTGTTACGTCATCCCATTGCTACATACAGTGCAACAGCTAGAGGCCCCCGTATCGGGGGGAGCTTGCAGGCTGCTGGCCATTCTAGCGAGGTCATAGCGCTAATACTCCTGGGGGCACAGCGGCTATACGTAGCCTGCACCTCTTTGACGGCGGTGGCTTGGGCTTCTGGTCGTGCCGGGGTAACACGCAATCTCACGCCTCGGGACGCCAATCCTCGCCCCTCACGTCGCGACCCCCACTCCTCTTCGGTCCGCGTCCTCCCCTTGGATCCCCATCCTTGCCGCCCTTTCCCGCGCTTCAATGATGTCTCTCCACGGATCCTCGGCAAAGCTAGGTTTGTAGAACCCTCGTTCTGGCGGAGCATGTCCTCCCCCTCGGCCTCCACCACCTCCCCCGCGTGATCCACCATCATCTCTTCCGCCTCGTCCGCCTCGACTACCACCTCGCCCGCCGCCGAAACCTCTCCCGCCTCTGCCTAACGGTGGTGCATATGGCTGATTCCCATGATCGCCATGTCCTGCCGGAGCGTATCCGGTGCCTCGTGCTCCCAGCTCCATGCCATTTGGATTTGACCGGCTCGATGTGGGGTACCCATAGGATGAAGATGGCGGGTAAGATTGTGGCGCAGGTGGTAGTGAGGGATGTGAAGCTGATGACGGGTGAGGGCGCTGCAGGTCAGCTACGGAATCGATGCCGGACACAGCAAATTTAGATTTTTGAACATACCTTCACTCCTCCGTTCAAGGCCTTCGACTCTGTTTCTTGTCTCTGATTGCTGGAACCAGCATCGCCCCCTCCTCTTCCTCCACCCCGGCCCCTATTACGCTTCCCACCTCCAACGACACCTCTAGCCCCTCTACCCCCGCTGGCTCCTCCGCGCTCTCCACTACCGCCCGCTGTGGGTACAGATGTTTCTGCAGGGCCTTGTTTCTGCTTGCCGAAAGCCATGGGCAGGCCTGTAGATGGATCCATTGTGTTGAATGCTGCAAGGTGGAGAGGCAATGCAATGATCACAAGTGAGGAGGATGTGCGAGGAGTGATTCATTATATAACTTGCCCCTTGTGGCAATTTTGGCATGTCCGTGCGTAACGCGACTAACTTTCTCGCGCAGCTGAGATCGACATCTCCAAGCCATCCCTCCTCTCGCTCACTTTGCTACGGCTAGATGACACCAGCCTGCCGGTCCCGACCCCGGAGTATATCACCAGGGACTGGAGTAGAATTGAGCTAGATTGGAAACAAAATCGAACGCGAACCCTCTCGGGACGAATCCCAGACCCTCGCTGCATCCGGGATGAATGTCCTCCATGCCGGGTCTACTGATCAGTGCGTTCTCATGGTGGTGCTACGCGCCGTGAAGGATAATACTGCGGTATCTGACCTCCATAGACCCGGGGAAAACCAGCGATGGTCTCTGCGGGACTTTGATATTGGGAAACCGCTCGGCAAGGGTGAGTGCGGCTTGCTGGCACTACCTTGGAAGTAGACACAGCTGAAGCATCAGGACACTTCGGAAAGGTCTATCTTGCTCGCTTAAAATCGCCTACGAACCCATTCGTCCTTGTACTGAAATGCCTACCGAAAGATGCTGTCTTGAAGGAGGGTGTGACGGTACAAGTTCGACGTGAGATCGAAGTGAGCTACATGCCTCGCGCGTCGAGAGGCTCTCAGCTGATTCCGGCAGATCATGCAGAGCTTACGGTGCGCTGCTCACTCCCCAGCCGAGTGAAGCTGACATCCCCAGCCATCCCAATATTACTCAGCTCTATGGCTGGTTTCACGATTCTACCCGCATCTTCTTGATGCTAGAATTCGCAAGTGAGCTATGTCCTACTGAGCTGTCTGGGAAGGATTGATTAGTTAGCTGACCCTCAGGCCAAGGGGAAGTTTACAAAAACCTACGAAAGGCCGGCAGGTTCTCTGAGCGCAGAAGTAGTACAGTGAGTCCACCCATCATTCTTCGCACACGTCAAACTTGCGAATGTGTTGACTGATCTTTTAGTACATACGACAAGTCGCAGATGGTCTGGCGTATCTACACGCCAAGGATGTCATTCACCGAGACATCAAACCGGAGAACCTGCTGCTCGGTGAGTCATGCGACAGTCAGTCTTTGAGGAATCGCGCTGACAAACAGGCGGCGAGGGTGAGATCAAAATCGCCGACTTTGGCTGGTCAGTCCAGATGGAATCAGACAGGTGAGTCTGCGTGAGAATTAGCCCGCTGATCAGCCAGTCAAAGAACCCTGGCGGGTACACTGAGCTACGTTGCTCCCGAGATGATCATGGGCCAACCTTACGGAAAAGGCGTGGACGTATGGGTGAGTGCTAGTCTACGATCACGACTGTTCTGCGATTGGAGCAACCGGACGCTCCGATCGTAGTGGATTGGCATTCCTCGAGGCTGACAAACACAGGCTTTGGGCGTATTGACATACGAGTTTTTGACCGGAGAAGAGCCTTTCGGTGCTGACACATCCGCCGGGACAAGATGCGAGTGGCTCCGCTGATTGTGAGGCGGATATATTCGCTGATCTGAGCAGTGACACAAGCCCGAATCTGTCGTGTTGACCTTCGCATACCTGAGCATGTCTCGTCCGATGCTCAGAAGTTGATACAAAAGGTGATCCCGATACTACGGGGTGGTCGTACGTGTCTTTGAGCGATCTGCTAACGTCCTAGCTGCTACGCTTGAATCCTGTCGATCGTCTAGATCTCAAGCAGATACCGAGTCAGCCTTGGATCAGGGAACACCATGAGACTAGCGCGGCCATTGCGGCGTAGGGCAAGGTGTCGGACGCTAGGAAGATTTGTCAATTTCTCATTCCCTCTTTCGATTTCGCTCTCTTCACCATCCTTCCAACCAGAACTTGTTTGTGTCGCCAGAAGTCTTAATGACAATTCCAGAATGTCCCTCAACGAAGGAAGATTCTCACAGGGATCTAGGCTTTCGATCTGGGCGTAAACAGGCGTAAACCCACAGCTGACCGAGCTCAGCCAAACAAGTAAGACGTAACTCTCTCGACTGACATACTGATGAGACTACAATTACACATACTGTTCAAGCCTTCCCGGAGTCTCCCCAATTACTTCATCTGGAAAGCTACCTTCCCAATTTCGTTTTTCTCAAATCGCACGTAGTACTCGGCCGCCTCCTCTATACTGACAATCTCCTCGACGAAAGTCTCGAAGAGATCGAGATTGGCTCGAAGCAGGCGGATAGCTTCAGGTAAGAATGTGCGAACAGAGCATCGACCAAAGACCATGCGAATACTGTTAGGCATCAGCTTACGAGCGCCATTGTTCCAGGATCAAAACTCACTTCTTGCCATACATGACTTTCCCCGGCAATTCCAGCGTCTGATTATGCACGCCGCCAGAGCTGATCACGCCGTATGGTCGCACGAGCTCCGTCGCCGTCAACAGCGCATCGGCATGTCCCACCAATTCCAGCACCGCATCCGCTCCCCTGCCATCGGTAGCTTCTAGCAATTGCTTGCGAAGTTCGGGCAAAGGCAGAGCCGTCGCTCCGTGCTTCGTGGCCAATTGTAATCGTTTTGGATGTAGATCTGTAGCGAATACCGTGTGGAATTTCTCCCTCGCAGCTGTGATAGCACACAGACCGACCTGGGATCAGCTCAGATCCTCGAGGAATACTTACAGGTCCACACCCAATGACAACGCATACTCCAGACGCCTCCTTTGCGGGCTTATCAACATTCAGGATTTGATTTGCGAGATGTGCCATACTGTAGCCGGTGGGTATGACGTCTGCCAAAAGCAGGGTGAGTTGAGGGGGGATATATTCGGGCTGGCGGAAGAGCGAGGCATCCGCCATGGAGATCCTCACGTACTCTGCCTGTGCGCCATCGTGAGATGGAGTCCCCAGCAGAGTTTGCTTCTCGCATCGTGATGTATGTGATCTGTCGCAGTAGAAGCATGAGCCTGAGCGTCAGAGTCTCCAAGCAGCAAATGATAGGCTGAGGACATACCACACGAGAGTGAGAAGGGGCTGATGACCTTGTCCCCTTGCTCCCAGAGCTTCACATCCGAGCCGACCTCTACCACCTCCCCGACCAGCTCATGGCCCATCACTATTGAGCCTGTCTGAGGTCCGGCATGCCCTCGATATGTGTGTAGCTCGGAGCCTGAGCCATCAGCCGGACACAGGACCGAGGGGCGGCCGGTAGGAACGAACCGCATAGACCAGCTAGATGGACACGGACGATCACATCCCCCGCATTGACGATGGTCGGGATGGGTCGGTCTTGCACAGAGATTTTTCTCGGCCCCGTGAGCACAACGCAGCGCATAGTCGTCATCTTATGGGGTACGGGGTCGTGTAACGAGCAGTATGTATGAAGGCAGCAGCAAGGGGCGGACACCTCGGCAATTGTAATTCCCGACTACCTCGGCGTTGTCCATCCAGCTCAATCATGTCATTGTTGTCTGTACGAGGCTTGACTCTGAGACGAGATGATGGCTCGGGTACCGCCATCATCAACGTACGTATAGTGACTACTGAGTATCTGATATGCCTGACATTGACAGGATCTATCCTTGGACGTGCGGGAAGGGGAGGTCATCATTGTTCGAGGCGAGAGTGGCTCTGGGTAAGCTTCTACTGATTCTCTTGATCGCTACTGATCTCTGCGACTAATAAACGCAGCAAGACGACGTTGTTGAAGTGTCTGGCAGAGCTGAACGTGTACGATAGGGGCGAGATTCTGCTTAATAACAAGTGAGCTCATCTTCAAGACCCCAGGAGGATTCTTGCTGACCTTACAGACCAGCGAGGGAATATGGTGAGCGAACCCACGAGGATCAACACAGTGCATCCCGCTGATATCTAGGAATACCAAACTATCGCACGCGGGTGCAGTATATACCACAAAGACCATCGCTCCTCCCAGGAACACCGTTGGAGTTAGTCTCGCTATTGCAAACGTTCTCCTCTCGGAAGGAGTCAACGAAGGACATGCTGGATACAGCTATGGGGATAGCAGCAGATTGGGGTGTGGATAAGACATTGTGGATGCGGAGCTGGTCTACCCTGAGCGGAGGCGAGGGGCAAAGACTGGCATTGGCTATCGCGCTAGGTGCTGGCGGAGCGGAAGTTCTTCTCTTGGATGGTAAGAACACTCCCTGCCTCCACCAGTCTGTGCTGTCGTCTCGCTGATGATCAGAACCAACATCGGCTTTGGACTCAGAGTCGACATTGAAGGTGGAGAAGAGTCTGCTAGCTATGCTGAAGGTGTGTTCAAGGATAGAGCCGGGCTAATGACAGGGCTCATCAAGTCTGAAAGCACTGGTATGGATAACGCACGAAGCAGCACAGGCAGATCGAGTCGGGACTCGTACGATAGATATTACGCGGAGGATCTGATATAGATGTCATCTCTCTTGACTGAGCAGGCTCTGCGACTCGCCAGTGTTGCCCCTCTTCTTCCTTCTCACTCCAGCCCAGACCTTCCTGGCCGTCTCGTCCCTCCATCGATAGAAGGCTGGTTTGCGCATATCGATCCTGTCTGTCCGAATGCGGTGCTTGTCGTCTATGAGAGTCCGGCAGGCAAAGAAGAGGGACATCACTACGCTGAGCGTGGATGTCGCTGCTATCACTAAGGGTCAGCTAAGAAGCGAATGATGACTTACTGAACATGATAATCACTATCTGGTCAGCCATAGCTCTTGACTGCGGCAGGAGTAAACTCACTTTGCAGTCGAGCAGCCTGATCGACTGGCTTGCCCCCGATAATTGCTCCAGTCATCATCCCAGGAATGGATATGAGCCCAATCACACTGACAATCAGCACGGAATCCTCCCCTGACAAGTCCCACTAGCCTTAGCTGATTGACGATCGGCAACAGCGCTACCTTCAGCGCACCAGTAGCGACAGGTTTGCACGCCTCAAATCTGCTCGCTCCAAGCGCCAGGTACGTCTCGATCTTATCCCGGTTCTCTGTGAACTCCTTCTGGACAGTATTCCATCCAACACCAATGGAGGAGATGGCATTTCCGAGCATCATGCCTACTATAGGAACTGATATATTAGTATAGGGCTTTGCCTTGTAGTGCAAAGAAGACTCACTGAATTGATCTGGCTGCCAGAACCTCGTTTGAGACATGGCGAATCGTGTCCCCACTATCGAGATCGGTACAGTTGCAGATATCATGGAGACGAGAATCAGTGGGAACTGAGATTTTGTCAGCAAGTATCTTCGAGAGAGGAAGTTCTTGCTCACCATGAGCGTGAATCGACCTTTTGCCTTGTTGAAAGTGACCTCTACAGCTCCCAGGACGTTCAGGAGGACCACAATCCCTACTACACCCCATACACTATCGCTGGCGAAGACTTTCTCGAGATACAGACCCATGATGGTGAGCTGGACCACGCATCTCAGCGATGCGATAAGGAGCGAGGAGCTGATGCCGAGGTTGAGCGCTCGGGAGAGGACTACGTCCAGGAGGATGAAGCAGAATCCGATGGAGACGTTCGTCCAGCTCAAGACGGGAGAGGATAGATGCGAAGCGAGCATCCAGCCTGAGTATGTCGATGTCACAGCCCAATGGCTACGTATAGAAATCCGAAATTCGCCTTGCCTTGCACGACGTATGGGACTGCCAGCATTCCTCGTGCCTGGGTGGGTAGCTGGACTGGCGAACCCTTACTATGATGCAGCTCCAGCCTATGTATATGGTCACCTCCCCATCTGCTCATGCACCATCTCAGCTACAGCTTCCATGCCCTTCTTGTTCGGATGCCAACCCATCTCCCCACCCCACAGTGTTCCCCAAGTATGTCCATGGACCCAGGGCTCCTCGCTGCCCACCCCGTGCCCTTTGCTCCGCTCTGCAACATCAACGAAGGCGCACCCCTCTTCCTCCGCCGCCCGCTTATACGCCCGTCTGAGCACTTCCGCTTTCTCCTTGGCATCACCCACTTGCTGAGCTGTCAGAGCCACGTTCTCCCCAGGGACGATGTCGTTCCCTAGTAGGGTGAGATACCCCACCAGCACCACCTCTGCTTTTGGTACCTTGCGCCTCACAGCCCTGATCACCTCGCTGAATCGATCTGTCAGGCCCTGCTCATCTAGCGCTGGAGGAGCCCGCCCGCGCGACATGAGAAAAGCGATCGGCCATCCGAGCCAGGAAGCTGCGAAGCTGTCCTTCATGATTCCTCCGACGTAGCCGAGGTCGTTTCCTCCGGCAGTGATGGTCACAATACATCGCTCGTCTGGGTCGGACAGGGCTGTTATGGCATCGATCTGGGGAGGAGCTTCATTTTGAGGTGTGTTGAGAATATTCAGGAGGGTTGCACCGGAGTATGTGAGATCGAGATGCTCGTCGGCAGATGAGAGGGATGCGAGGAGGGATGGGTAATTCACCGCCGAGCGATTTGCGATCTTGGAAGTGAGGGGTTGCAAGCCTGGTCCGGCTGCAAATGAAGAACCGAGGGATATCAGTCGGACCATGGCGTAATCAGATTGTGTAGACAGGGAGGTCTATGCAGAGAACAGACCGGGCACACGGGCAGAGCAATCGCAGAGCGGTCAACAAGTTGCCGGCAATGCCCGATGCCCGAACCAGCGTACCAGTGTTTCATCATTTGTACCACGACCTGGTACTTGACGACGCTGGATGTGCTACGGCTCAGAATCTGTCGCGATATGGATGCCCTCCAGATACATGCTATATCCTCCAGATCTCCGCCCTCGCCCTCTCATACACATTATGCTCCAGCTCAGCATCCTCCCCATCCGCCGATTGCTCCAGCTCCGATTTCGGCATTGGGTGTATGGAGATTTTGGCGAAGGTCCCGGCGGTTTTGGCTCGGGAGAGGAAAGCCGGGTTGACGACGAGGGTGGAGTCAACCACCTGTACCCATCAGATGTTGGATTCGAAAGTTTCGCTCATCTCCAGCCACTGATACCGAAACTCACCTTTGAGAAGTGCTTGAGTTTACTAGGAAGGATAAGCAGATCCGGCGCCGGCCCGTCGATCCTCATTAATGCCTGATGTGTCACATCCAGATTGACATCCGACGCTAATGATTCAGGGACGGGGAAGAGCGGGTAGAAACTCTTTTGGCCAAGTACGTGCCGGACTAGACCCGCCATAGCGTCCTTGACCGCTGGCGACTGGCTCGAGCCGGGTGTAGCGTCTGCTTCTTCGACTCGCTGTTGGACTTCTTCTCGCCGCAGGTGGAAGAGGATGTCGGCGGTGCTTATTGCTATGAGCACTTCGTTGACGGAGAAAGTACAAGGATTTGGAAGAACTTTGATTTTCTGAACTATCAGCTTGCTCCATGCGAAGTAAGGTAGCGCGCTCTGATCGACGAACAGATCACACATACCTTTGGTATACCCAAAGCTTCTTTGTCAAAAGCAGCCTGGGGGAATGCGACGTGATGGCTGACTATATCCCGAATGCTCGGAATGAGGATGACGTGTGTAGATGGCGAAGCGGCAATGAATCGAACGAGCCGAGAAGTGATTTCGGTTCTGAAGATATCGGTGATACTGCGCGTAATGACGCCGGCGACGATCATGGGATGTTGCGCATCGATGAATGGGCCGAGCTACCTGTCAGCTTGTCGGCTATACATGCAATATTCAGGTAGACGTACCAGTATCAAGGCGTCTGGCCGCTCCCTCTCCGCAACATCCAGTAAAGCCTGCAGAGGTTCGAATTCCAGATTGTCGTCCAGGCTGAACGGTCCAACGGCAACAGTAAGATTTATGGGTTCTCCACGCGTCTTATCGCCGTGTTGATAATCAAGCAATTCCGAACTAGGCGTTGTGGCCATGTTTCCCGGAGGAGACTGAGTGTCAGCGACGCCCGAATAGTCGCTGACTCAACACTCACTACGAGCACCTCCTCCACCGCGAAGAAGCCCCCACCTCCATTTCTCCCCTTGACGCAGACAAGACATCCAGGGAACATCCCAAAGCTCTTCAAACCCGGCACGCCACCCTTCATGATCACCTCTCCTGGTGGGAAACGCAATGCGATACGCTTCCCCGACCCCATGAACCTCGATGACTCCAGGAAAAGCGCGGATGTCGATGCTTTGGCAGTATCCGCCGGAGGAGCGAGGATTCGGCCAACAGTGTAGATAGGCTCGTCAGATACAAAGTGCGGGTCGCCCAATTCTTCCAAGCCATATGCGAGCCGTACGTCCTCTGCGAACGTGTCGATCTGCTCGTCAAGCGCCTCGCTCCGCTGAGACACCTTCTCGAACATGTATCGATAATCCCAATCCTTGGGGTTGGAGGAGGACGCCAAAGCGACGCGTGGACGACCGCTCGGGCGATTGGTATTAGTTTGTGGGAGGTGTGGGTTCAGTGTTTCGACGAGGGAATGGGGCTGGGTGCGATTCCGGAAAGTTTGAGGTGGCCCTCCCTCGCCTATTGACCTACAAAGTCAGCTGATGCTCACATTGCGGGAGGAAATCTCACGTATGCGAACCCTCATCAGCGCTTGTAGGACTCGATACTGGACTTCCACCACCACCGTTGGAGCGTATCGACGGAGTCTGAAGCATCGATGATGAGGTGTTGAGAGTGGGGCGATACGAGCTCCCGCTTGGCCCGGCGGGTCCACCATTCATCGGCCTCGACGGTGTGACATACGACCCAGGCGTAGTGCCAGGAGTAGACTTAGCGGTCGCGGGTGTCCCATTCTGTATCGGACGTGAGGGTGTATGTGTCGAAGATACACCGGACAACTCGCTCAGTCTGAACAATCAGTTACGGCTTCCTTCGCGTCGGTGCAGGTGCAACTCACAATCCGCCTAGATCTCCATGTCCATGACGTCCACGCTTCACACCTATAGCTGCAGGCTTGTTCATCCCGTCCTTTGGCCCAGCCACTCCAGACATGGCTGAAGTACTATTCGATATAGCCAGCGCCTGCTGTTCACGCTGAATCTCCCGCTTTAGTTCGCGCACCGTTGCAAGGGTGAGAACAGACAACTTCGCCCGGAGACCCGAAGGTCGAGACATCACGAAGGCTTCGTATTTGAAGAAGAAGTCGGCAGGGGATAGGTTGTACAAGCGTAGTATTGACAGGCCTGGCATTAGTGCCTACTCGCAGAAGTGGACATACATTCTGCCATGACGTCCGGGTGATCCTCCACTGCGGTGCCAAATCGCTCGATGAGCTCCGTTCGGGTTTGCGTATCATCTGCGGACATGGCTGAGGCTAGTGAGGCGAAGCTATCGCTTGTGTGTATCTATAGAATGATGGCTATCTGCTATAGTACGTACTGCACCGAAATTGTGCTGGATCATCGATCGACGCGACTTGCCGCGACGCGTCGGTGGTCGAGGTGGTCCGTGCGCAATCAAAATGGTGCGTTGAGGGTCTCCTGCGCTAAGGCTCATGCATTGCCCTATCCGGCTTCATGCTCGGTGGATACACCTGCCGAGCATTGATATTGATCCTCCCAGTTGATATCCACCTCTTAGCCGCCAAAAGTCGATTATTATCCCCTTCACACGGGGCGAAGTAGCTCGGCAACGTCCCCTCCAGGATTCTAGGTATACCTTCCTGATGAGCTCATATTGTATGCACTGCTCACCGTGGTAGCATTCCCGCCCTTTCCCACTCATGATAAGCACGTCGCCTGATCGAAGAATGATGGGTAAAGGTTGTACATCGCGGGTATTTGTACCGAGGAGGAAGATGGCGGCATGTCCTAGTCTGCCCGTCAGATCTGTCATTGGGTGGGCACGTACGAGATTGATACAAGCGGTCTGTACGGATCCAATCTGATATGTCAGTACTTGTGAGATCAATAGACTTACTCCGACCGGTCAACGTGTCCCATGAGGGTATCTTTTCGGTTGTAAAAGTTGACAATCCCTGTATCTGGCACTTGAGGATTAGCACTGAGTTCTCGCTCGCGCTCACCGTAGTCGTTCGGCCAGGCGTGTGCGCCGAGCCTGATGAGATCCTCTGGCGAGAAAACATTCGCCCATGGCACGTCTCGTACGATCCCTTGACACAGTCCAGCCAAATCAGGCGGAAATGGAATAGCAGCCGCCGGTTCCAAATCGTACATTTTTGTCGTCCACTGAATCTTCAGCTTGAGCCCTCTTGTTCGGCTCACCTTATAGATTAGTCCCAGATTAGCCCATCTCAGCTCCCGCATCAACTCCTCAGCTGTTTTTTGTCCCAAACCCTCGGCCGGCAAGTCCCCTCTCCAGGCTTTATGACTCGACAAGATCTCCGGGACGCCAGGTATATAACCCGATTCCACCTCAGCCGTGGTTCTCGCATCTCTTTCTCTCCTCGCTTCGCGAATCAGGTCTTGTCGCTCCGTATCAAATTGCTCGAACAGGGGCTGCGTCATATCAGGTGATTGGCTTTGAAATAGTTCGAAGAGGTTTGGAGGTAGGTCGTAGTGCGTCGATAGGGAAAGGGGATTGGGTGGGAGAGTGTATTCAGCTACGGCAGAGACCAGGAGGTCCAATTGTTGTTGGATTCCGCAGTATCCGGGGATGAGGATGCACCCTGCACAATCAGCAGCATTCGACACCGAGGTCACATACCATCTGCAACGACATAACCGGTCGTTCCGCTCGCCAACCTGATCAGCTCCGCACGCATGCCCGAAGGCAGATTAGAAGGTCTTTCACCAAGTTCGCGGGCTTTTCCCTTGGCGATAGAGCGTCGCTCGTTACCGTTGGGATATAAGTCCGGCGCCGCATCGTTTACAGGCGACCACCAGCCTGATGTCCACACCGGATCATCCTCCTTTTTTTCCGGTCTGCTGAGGTCCAAGACGGGGTATCTGCGCAGTGAGGGCAATCTGCCCTTGCTCGCCCGGGATTTGTAGTGCTTCTCTGTTTGCCGGAAGGGCGTGATATGCGCTGCTGTGGCAAATGTCATGGCCGGGATGAATGTGCAGTAGGTAAAATTTCATGCGAACACGATGCTTCTGCGTTTCATGATTGTCACATGACCAATTGATCATCGGCCTCCACACTAGATACCCATCCCCCACTCTTGCGGGGTGGCGTAAATCAACGTAGAGCAGGCAGGAGGAGAACTAGAGTCCGTAGAGAAACATGCATCAGAAGTGTAAAAGAGAACGCCAGCAACACACTCTAAATCTTGGTCTGAAAGCAGGTCAGCCTGGTCGATCTGGACAATGAGAACATCCAATCGACTTACCTCCTTTAGTCCATCCTTCCAGAAGGTGAAGTATGGGGTTGTGCCGTCTTCTCGGTAGTTCTACAGAGTCAGCCGAGTACAGCATTAGATGTGGACAGATCAAACGTACAAGAAGGGCGACCATGCCGTCGGGGTTCATGCTCTCTCCGACGTAGAACTCGTAGTCCTTGAAGTTGGCAACAATCTTCTTGGCGAAGGTTTGCGCGCCCTTCTCAAAGATTGGCACTCGGTCGGGGTTGGTCTCCTGGAGGTGGGTCTTGACGGCCTTCATGTAGCCCTTCAAGTAGGTGAGGTATGACTGTCTTGCTTAGCGCAGCTCCCGTCCATCCCTTTTAACGTGCTAGAAACTAACCTTCTTGTCGAATTGTGTGGATTGGAGACGGAATGAGTTGACGACGTTGTTGACCTGGGTGGCACCGCCCTCGAGGGCCTCCTCCATCTCCTCGGCTGAGGGGTTTCCTCCTATTCCCGTCAGCTAATAGAGCTAAATAGCCGGATTGCAAGGGGCAAACACACCAATGTCGACATCTCCGTCCTTGACGATGATCATGGTGCAGTCGACCTCGAACGCAACATCGTCAATCTCCTTCCTGAGTTCCATCAGCACGTGTGAATTAGAGCCCATCCCACAGGAATAGGTTCTGGAGCTCCGCTGATTCGATTGACGACGTACAAGTCATATGCGTCTGAGAGCATCTCATCCTGGGTGACGACGTCGACGTAGAGAAGCATTGTGGGCGATGTGATAGGGTGTAATGGGTAGGTATAGGGTGTATAGACGGGTGGAAGGCGGGGAAAAAAGTTGAAACCACCCTTGTCATTTAATTGGGCAGAAGGTTGTTGGCATTTCTCCCGTGGAGCATACCGTAAGCCATGCCGGCACCCGTTTCAGAGAATTCAAAGCTGATCTTACACCTCCCATAGACCATCTCGCCGCACAACCCTCAAGCACCATCGCCAGCATGCGGCCATCACCTACGGCCATGGTCCGGAACCTCCCGCATCATCTGTGGTCCAAATTACTAACATGTCCGCCCCGTCGTTCCGCGTATAGCGCAGTCCGATCGGATCGCCAATTGTCAACATCTCCGATTTGCCAGGAGAAATCTACTAAGCGGAATAGCTCGATACCAGCCGAGCCGAAACACTCACGCGTTGCGATATTGTCACCTATGGAGGCTCGCATCGGAGTCGAAGCCAAGTTGCATATGTCCCACCTGGCCACCGACGAGACATCCGAGAGCGATCCAGTCGAAAGCACGCGTTCTCTTGCCCAGCCCGTATCTATCCTTGCCGAGCCGGCGGATGCCTTAGTTTATGGCACGCTGAGCGCCGAATCGACTGCAACTGCTCGTGAGATTGAAATCTGATATGACTTAAACATCATTGACACTTCAGGCGTAAGATCACCCCATCGTGCCAAAGTCGCTCGTCTACGCAAATCCTTGCATCGGGTACTGTTCAGGTAAGCTTCCGAGTTACCAACTTTGCTTACTCTAGTCCTGGCGTACATTTCATTCGAGATCCGCGGACCGGTGTCCAGAATTTCGATGCTGCATTGGAGGATATCCCGCCTCCTGAGAAGTTTGCGTTTCATCGATGTCCCACATTTCTCCCTCCGTCAAAAGATACCGTGAGTGGATGAATGCCCTCAACTTCGAGGAGTGTCTCTAATGATTCAGGGCCTCGCTGCACTTGCTCAAGCGGTCGGATGTCAATTCGTTGGATCGACGTCTTCGCTCACCCAGGCAATGAGCCATATCTATTTCGCATTGAGCGGTATATTCCCTCCCCTGAGCGGCCACCTCTGTGACAGCTGCTGATCCACAGGTGGTAAAGGCATCAATTTGTCGACAGTTAGTATGGAGTTTCAAAAAGAAGTGAGGCCACAGTGATTGCCCATAGCTTATTCTAGCGCACAGATTTCACGGCTGGCGCTTCCCTGCCTGCCTCGTTGATCCTGCGGCCACTTCCTGATCATCCAACCGTTTATGCTGTAGACAGCGATAAGTCATACGATGTGGATAACGTCCTATCTGACTATGTACGTTAGTCCGTATCGAGGTTTCGATGTAAGATGCTAATTCTCAGGGTCGAGTACTGGAGAAAGTACTGACCAGCGAAGATGATGACTTCAAGCGCTTTCTCAACTCCGCACCTGAATCAGCAGTATCCGCGAGGGAGCGCAATGAGCGCGAGGCGTATAGCTACTGCAGAGTGAGTGATTGCACGACACATCTAGATTCCGGCTGATATTCAGGCTGGTTCCATGCTCATGCGATCTCAACTCGATTGTCGCGACAGCCGCCTGCCAGGATCAGGTGTATTCGATATCAAAACTCGAGCTTGCTTCCCGATACGGCACGACCGAGCCAACTTCGAAGCGAACAGCGCGTATGATATTTCTACCGAAAGGGGAATGGGCGCTACTTTCGAGAGGGAGCTATACGATCTCGCGCGGTCTGGCATGCTCAAGTACAGGTATGTTTCATTACAAGTCTGGGCTGATGACCAGTATGCAGGTCCGTATAGGTGGGATGGATGGTGTTTTCTGCGCCTATCACAACACCAAGCGGCTTCTTGGTTTCCAATACCTGCCACTGTGGGTTATCGATGCGTCGTTTGAGGTGTCTGCCGCTGACATCCAGCTCTGAAATGGATGAGAAACTCTTCGGATCAGCCGAAGTGGGAGACATCATGTTCGGGTACTGCGCAGCTATGCTAGAGATTGTCTTCAAGCACATCACCAGTCAAGTATCTGGAAGTGTGAGTGTGAGATCTCGTGCCAATCTGACGGGTAGGAAACGTCCATCATCCTCCGCCAATCAGACGACAGAGCACACCATGTGGATGTGGCATTTTACCCTGTGTCTGATCCGACCGCTCGGAAGGGCTTCAGACTGAATATCGAGAATATGATCAATGGCGAGATCAAGCTTGGGAAATTATCTTTCGACCGCTCAACCAATCCAAGCGAAGAGTGTGAGTGATAGGATGCATCGCGCACTGTGTGTAATCTAATCGAGATAGGGACCACCAACTACACCATTCGAGCGCTAGAAGATAAGACAGTGGAGAGAATCATCGAGGGAACCAAGAAGAAGATGGGCGGCATGGCGATACTGAGCGTACCGGAGGGCAAGACTGTGCAGGAGATGACGACTGCGACTGAAGCTCAGACTGCATCGGCAACACCATCGCTCCTGCAGTGGAAGAACCCATCGAGGCGGATCATCACCATCAGAGAGCAGGCCAAGGAGAGTGGGAAGGCGTATGAGGCACGCAAGGCGACGTGGAGAAATTGGGTCACGGAGCTGGGAAACAAAAAGGTGTCCCTCAATAAGGCACTGCACTACCGACAGAAGGCGAAATTGGGGAAGCGGGTACAGTCCGCAAGTGCAACCTAGCTGCAGGCCGGAGAGAAGTCTCCTCAATCGAAGTGAGGATTGGTCGTGCAAAGCCTAGCTGGGTATGATGATGCATAGCCAGATTTGTTGACACATGGAGATGCGAAATAATGTCCGCGGCCGAAGACCGATGGCCGAATAAGCCCGATTTCTACACCTGAACGTGTAAGCGCGAACAATAACTGCCTTTCATCTTCATCACGATGAGCTCAGGTAGCAATATGGCATCTGTAGATGATATCCCGCGCGTACTGGCGAGAAACAACGCTTGCCATCAGTGCCGGTAAGCATGTGAAATTGTGACTCACGAGGGTGGAGATTGACTCTTTGACAGGAAGCGTAAACTGAAATGCGACGCCGTCCGACCCACTTGTTCGCATTGCGCCAAACCGCGGGTGAGGGGTACGGCAGCACATCAACCACCTGAATCATGTACTTGGGACGCTTCGAGGCCTGATGCGCCCTCATCCAGACGGCAGCGGTCGACGTCAAAGGAGGAAGAGGTTCAGAGTACCGGAAGGGGCAAGAAGAGCAAGATTGCGGAACTGGAAGCTCGACTGGGTACGTTTCTGGCAGGTGATAAGGACTGATCAGCTTAGCTGCATTCGAAGACATTATGCCAGCGGGAGCCGCACCAAATGCCGCCTCATCAGACGTGATCAATCCTGAGAAATGGACGAACCTGACTCAACGACCGCTCAAGCTGGCCCGACCGTCTAATCCCCAATCAACATCCGCGTCCCCGGCCGACGTCCCTCTATTTTCAAATCCAGTGTGGACTCTGAATGATTTCGACTTCACCAGTGGGGCAGGCACGGCATCGGGTTCCACAGCGTTGGTCTGGCCGGATTGGCCGAGAGACTTGCCAAGTTTCCAGGTGGTACAGCATGCTGTGGGATTATTCTTCGATAAGGTCCCTACACTGCCCAAAATGCTGCATCGCTCAACATTCATGTCGCAGTTGCAGCTGCCTCCCTCGCACTATGCGTTCCCAGTACGTGCCTTATTACCTGAATCGTGCAGTTCGAACCTCTGTACGGGACTGACTGCATCAGTGCTCCTCCCTCCTCCACGCCATCCTCGCAATCACAGCTAACCACATGCCCGAAGCGGCACTCGGCACATCCGCCTATTTCCCCGTCGGTACACCACATGACGCATACGAGCACCCAATCCGCGATCTCGATCCGGAGCAAGAACCCGCGCGTATCCTAGGCTTTGGTGCTGGATGGCGGTCTTACGCTTGTGAATCCCCCGTGGCGAAGTTCCAGTTATGGCACAGACGGAAAGCCTACGAGAGCTCGCCAGTCTACTTCGATAAGGGCGTGAAATTGTTGCAGTGCGTGCAGGCGCACGTTATCGCTACGACGGTGGACCAGTATAATGCTTGGTGGGTGGATCTGTGGATGGAAGCGGGCGCGTGTTTGAGGATGGCGGTGCCGCTGGGATTGAGCGAGAGCAAAAGTGAGCGCCTTCCAGTAGGATGATGTTGTTTGGGCGTGGCTGACGCTATAGATGCGCACCCAGATGCGCTCATCAATACGATAGGCAAATCGCTCCTACAGCCATCATTGAATACGAGAGAGCACGATGAGCGTGTAAGGACATGGTGGATGGCTTACATGCTGGAACGAAGCGTGTCCGTTGCGTCTATCTGGCCACCAGTGCGTCTCCCTATTTGGCTCCACACCTCGTCGGTCGGGCCGCTGACATTGCAGTCACTGAGCGATGACGATATCTCCATAGAGCTGCCAATTCCTCAGATCTCCTACGATCTGGGTCTACACGATCATATAGGCGTGCAAACTCTACAGTATGTTCCTCTCGAAAGCCGAATTGACATCCAGATCTGCCGATTTCTACTCCTCCCTCCCTCCAGCGCACGCTGATGTGAGTTATTTTCTATGTTTAGCGCTAATTGGAAGAGCTTGAACCTCCTCATCAAAGCGTATAAAGTTCAAGGGGAGATCAACTCGTTCTTCCGGCGGTACGCTAAGGGGCCTTTCCGCGTCCAGTGAGTCAATCAAGAGGTCCGGGCTGAAGTGTAGAACATATGCGGCAGATCCGAATCTTCGCACATTATTGTCAAGGTTGTCAACACTCCGCCTTGCATGCCCGGCACATCTCCGACGGCCCGCTCAGCTTACGAATGGAGCCCTCGATGCCGATCTTCTAGCGGCGACTATGCTCACCCACGCTGGCTGTGCAGCCTTGGCTGAACCTCTTATCACCAACGAGACTTGGACGCATGAGATTTCCAGGATGTGTCTGTCATCGATACGGTCGGTCTTGTCGATTCTCTATGACAGTAAGTGTTCCGTGCGCGTACTTTGATTTATGGTATGAGATAGATTGCTGACTTCAAAGTCACGGCAACGAGCTTCGATCGTGAGCCTGTCGACCTCCTACAATGTGTGTACCGCTGACTTGCAGTCACTCTGCTCCCGCCATGCGTGCCATGGGCGTGGACGATGTCTGCTCGGTGCCTCTTGCGATTCATTGGTGCCGCAGGTGAAGCGGGTGACCTTGTCTCGGTCCAGGTCTTCAGCTCGGAAGTGGCAGTATTCCGGTAAGCTTAGATCCGTCGCGTTCAACTTGCATAAGCTGATGTAGTAGTTTGGCTCTACAACGCTACGGCGAGCGATTCCCGGTCGGTCAAAAACACCTCGAGCTGATCGACGGCATCGTTGAGCGGAACGCACCCATTTCGAGCTTGATGTGTGCAGGAGACGTCTTCAAGGCGGTAACCATTTCAGCAGTCGACAATGGGTCAACGCGTACTACTCCCAGCTTCACATCTCTCCGTACACCGCCGAGTATCCCCTCAACTTCGGGCTCGACATCTCAAGCTCCTCAGAATGAAAACGCCAACTCATCCATGCCGTTCCTCGACCAAGCATTTGCGCACGATACCGCATCCTCCTTTGACATTTCATCCTTCTCCTTCGACTACGACGCCATGTCAGAGTTGTTCGCCAACAGCGAGGCGGTTTTCAACGGCTCAGACTTTGTCTTTAAATAGGTTACGGTTGTACAAGTATGAGGGTTGTACTCCCCTTTATAGTAATGGCGGCTGCCGGGCCATACCGGGCCGGACCGATGGCTCGGATTTGGTCGGTGATGCAGGGATGCTGTAAACTTTCAGGGGGGTTTCAGAGACTTCCCTTGCGTCTCACGCCTGTATTTGTCTCGCCGGGATCTCTGCTCAGCGGGAATCCATTAATCAGCCGATATTGGGATTAGACGAGGACGCGGCGTTGAGCTCAGTGAGATACAGCGTCACTGAGTATACCTTATCTCTTCACTTTCACCCATTCACTTGTGTTCGAGTTCGTTAACGATCTTTGTCGCCCTCGCAACAGGATTCGACTGCAGGCACAAATTGCGAGAGCCGAGAGACGAACCTCGCAGTTCGGAGATCACCCTCGCTAGCGTCATTCGGGATCTTCGGTACGGTACTGTCTCTTGGCGATCGAGACTTTGCCAGTGGAGCTTTTGCTTCAGGCACGTGCAGGCTGCAGCTGTGCTCGCTCATACCCTTTCGCCTATACCACTTCAACTTGAGAGACGCTCTACCAGGCCTTCATCACTGTCTGGGTATCATCTCGAAACGGTCTAGTCAGAACTAGGATCCAGGATGAAATTCCCAATCCACGCCTTTCGGCGGAAATCCGTCGTTCCCACCGCCCCTGTTCTCGCCCACCCTCCACCTCCCGCCTCTCCTCCTCTTGCCCGAGATGCCAGTGCTCCAGCCTACGATGGCGAGCTGCCTATTTCAACAGCGCACCCCACCCCATCGACGTCCCTGAAGATGAAAGATATGGTCATTGAGGACTGGGCGACAGTAAAGATCTTCTTGAGGACAATGGATTGGAGAGTTGTCGGCAGGGCATTGATCCGGCGTTATTTATGGAGTGAGTCAGGATGCGCAAGTTACACAAATCGCCTTGCTGATATGTTACAGAGTGGTATCTAATTGCAGCCATTGCCATCACCCTCACTGTGCTCATTACGACACAGCACGACGCGGTGGTACATTACTGCGCTCCTGTGGCGCATACGATCCGGAGTTGGCCCGGAGGGTGGCTCATCCCACTTGCATTGCTCATCATTGTCTCGTACCCTCCACTTGTGGGCCATGAAAGTGAGTCGTTGACAAACAATTCGTGGAATTACTGGGCTGATTCGCTTAGTCATCGGTATCCTCATCGGTCTGGTGTGGGGTATGGGCCAAGGCTTTGCTATTCTCGCAGCTGGGACATTCATTGGTGAAGTCGCGCTATGGTTCAGCTTCAAGTGGTGCTGCACAAACGCGGCAGCCAAGTTCGAGAAGAAGAACAGGCTGTACTGGAGTTTGACTCAGTTGATTCGTGAAAAGGTCAGCTCTTGCCGTATTGTCATGTCGTATCCTGCTGATCATCGCAGACGTTTATGTTCGTCCTTATCCTTCGATTCTCAGCTATTCCAGGCCACATCGTCACCGCCGTGTCAGCCTCAGCCGGCGCCAATTACTGGTCGTACCTCGCCGCCGCTTTCCTCACCCTTCCCAAACAATTCACCATCGTCTACCTCGGCGAGGCATTCGGGCACAAGGAGAAGAAGCACCAGATCATCTCTACTGCGACCCTCCTCCTGACCATCGTCGTCACTGGCGTTGCCGCCGTTTACGTCTACTACCAAATGCGACTGGTATGGAAGCGGCGCGAGATGGAACTGCCCACCACCCTCGGCGTGCAAATGGTCGAGAACCCCACATGGGCGGACGTCGTCGAGGCCGAGAAGCGGGACGGCGAGTCTAAGGGGTCTCTGGATGATGAGAAGATCTTCTTGCCTTCGCTGGAGAAGGACGGCAGGCCATGGATGTCCAATGCGGGCGGACCGAGGGCTTGGTCTGTGCCCCATCATATGACCGAGACGGAGATGAGGGAATTCAGGCAAGAGATGGATGGATCCCAGCCCATCCCCACTGCCAGATCACAAGCCCCACCTCGCTTCACTCCTTCCTTCGAGCTTGGCCGGACATCACCTACAAAACCCTCGGATGAGCAACTCGAGATCGCCCCGGACGCTACACGAGCAGCAACGCCCGAGTCACTCCGCCCTACATCAGTCGACCGCGCGTCCTCGCGCATCCACTCTTCTCTCGATCTCGCGCGACCCGAGTCGCTCCGAGGCGGTAGAAGTCAGGCGGACGATGCGGATGCCTACGCTTACAATCGAGGCGGAAGGCGACCAGATTTTGGTCGGCTGCGCGGAGAGTCCAGAGCTGCATTGCTCGGCCCACCTAAGAGTGATAACACTGAAAAGACCAGTTGATGGGTCGGGGAGCATTGGCAGGCTGGGGCGTGTAGGGCTACGTGAGAGCGAAGGGGTGGGTCTAAGGACAACGAGTGTACTTTTAATTCCTGAGATCGAGACGTCAGTGCGTTGTGAGATTAGGGGAAGGGGCGGTGAGGTGGGTTCCGTAATTGTAGGTTGAAGGCATCCAGTTCGGTCTAGATCTGTTTGTGTATCTCGATGTTATATTTTCCTGGCTTCGCAAATGGCACAAAGGCACTATGGTCATACACAACAGGGCCACTCCAACATGTCGTCTGATGTCTACTAATCTAGTCGCTCTTCGGCTCCGGTGCCACTTTGAACAGCCGCTCCTCCCGGCCAACTTTGGCCTCCCCGAGCGCTCTCCATCTGCGTAATTGATCCTCCCTGCGCTCTCGACAAGTTTGCATCATGGTAGACCAGTAGGCATCATGGTCGTAAGGCAGCTGCAGCGGTCAACTCCACTTTCACGTGCTGTCCCGCGGCCAAATAGATAGGATGCTCACCTCAAGGTCACCTCCGCACTCCTTCAACAGCTGATCAGCCGCTACGTCCCCTTCTTTCACTATGTCCGTCTCAAACTTGACTTTTCGTTTGGTGCTCGCGTCGACAAACGGCCACAGGAGATTGACGAATGTTTTCACTATCCATGGCATCGCCAGGAAGTGGGAGATGTACAGGTTCTCAGGGTAGTATTCGGCTAGAATGTGCAGTGTTTCACGGGCAACCTAGGGAGGATCAACAGCTTGTTCGTTCAGAATGGCCAAATATGGGTTCAGGGGACATACCGATATACTCGTTGGCTGACTTGATCGCTTTCCGATAAAGCTGAAAATGACACACGTATTCCTAGGATCGAATTAGCTATGCGTGCACCACCAGCTGGCTGTCATTGAGATAGTCGCTGGCGAGCAGCCATTGACATACGTCACGCCATGGCACATCAGATCCGACGCACGTTCCAGCATGAAGACCTGGTTCAAGTCAGCTGATAAAGACTAATGCCAGTTAAGTAGTCATGGCCTACAGCGTGTATGGCTCTGCGCCTCTCCAGTGGTGTTATGTTCCGATTTGGGAAGAAGTAGATGATCGGTCGTCCTTGCGGGGTGTAGCCCAGTAAGACGTTCTTCCCTGTTGTCGCCTACGTTGTCAGCTTCCACAACATACCAGGATAGAGGGAAGTTCCCCATTCCACAAAAAGATGAGGCGGGGGTGGCTTTGGCGAGCGTACTCACTTCCGGCTCGCAAGAATCTGACATCGCTTGCAGGTCCTCCACGTTCTCCGTCCTACGCCAAATGAGGGTCTTCTCCAGACGAATGATAGCCGCGGCTTCGTCACCTTTCGTCGCTAGCCATCAATCCCCTGCCGAGCAACAGTTTGTGATTGCAGATCTCACCTGTCAGATAGCGCATGATGCCTTCGCGAGACTGCGGGGCTCGCATCAGCGTTCGTTGCTTGTGTGGACCAGAAATGGTCTCACAAGGTACATCATCTCCCGTTCTGATAATGGAGACTTTTCTTCCGAGAGCACAGCACCATGATCCGAGCTCGAGAGGGGCAGCTCATACCCCTCCGCGCTGAAATGCTCGATGATCTCTGCGATCTTGCGCTCGGTGTCCTCCGATGGTCGTGCCGGGTCGAGTGGGGCAGCCGGTGTCTGAGGTACCAGCAGGCGGAGAAAGGCGTCTTTGAGATTAGTCATTCTGTACAGACTGGGTCTTCCTCAGCTGATAGAGGCCCTTTGCCTCGTAGTAGTATGAGATGAAGTGAACCGCCCAGGGCCAGCGCTGATTTATCTATTTGGTGCGTTACGGCAGGACGTGTTTCATATCTTCGGCTCAAGAAGCTGTGCGAAGTGGTAGAACGACTTCGAATCATACATATACAGGCCGCCCTTGACAGTCATGTCGCTCAGAGATCAGTCGTGCTATACGCTCATACTTCAGACATCAGCCTCGGATCCGTCCATCGTGGAGCTTGTTCACGTCGAGGGACTCAAACGGGAAGCGAGGTATGCCAGAGTCAAGGAACCTCGACCGGAAGGAGGGGAGGTATACTCGGCTGTGCTCTATGGTGTGCTCCGCTCTAGGGGCTCTTTAATAGTACTGACTATCTCAGATTACTATAACGGGGCGAAGCTCGCTTCTGCAGGCTATGGAGCGGAGAAGGGGTCTAAGCAGCGCCGACTGCAACTGCACGGTCCGGACGAGGATGTGCCGTTTGATCTGACTGGCAAGATGAGCTTTGTGAGTTCCTTTACACTGGTATCGGTCTCTTCGAATCGGATGCTGACTATCAGGAATGGACCTTTGTTTTCGGGGGCAACAAGTTCCGCTGGACAAGAGAAATATACGGGAAAGACTACATCTGCTCTCTGGACCGAAAGCCTGATCCTAAAGTCGAGATCTGCCTGTGAGTTAAACATGCGGGCCTACATATGGATGCGGCTGAATTTGCAGTGCCCGAAGCGCAGATAAAACCGATCCCGCACGAATCCAGATCTTGCATTACAACCTCGAAAGATTTCCGAACGAGATCACCGATCTGCGCGGACTGGAAACGCTTCTAGTCACCACGTAAGTGCTCTGATGCTCTTTTCTTGGGTTTCTCCAATGACATGGATCCGTATCTCTGACACGCAGCTTCATGACGTTCGTCGATGCGAGCGACGATCGTGCCTCCCGCCCCGCTGCTCCCCCAAGGCTTTCACCTTCGCTGCCTGAAGCTGCCGGCTCATCAGCGCTGGGCCAAGCTAGCGGCAAACCGCATACCCCGGAGAAGGCAATCAGCGCAGATGACTTCGAGCCAGTACGTCCATTACGTTTAGCGCAAAGTTAAATTCGCTGACTCGGTGCAGGAGAGCGAGAATGAGATCCGCGTCCGGCCTCAGAGCGACTTAGACGAGCGTATAGCACGCGCAGTCGGACTCCTCATGGTGAGTCGCTGTCAGTCCTCACAGATAATGAAAAATGGATATGAGCTTTTGATCCTGACAATGCAAGGACCCTTCTGTACTCTTTGTGATCATCAAGACGTCCGAGCCTGCGGTTGCGCAAAAGGCGTTGCAAGTTGCCCTAGGTGTCACTCGGCATGTTGCCCACACTCATCTGATGACGAGGAGCCACCAGCTGATGAGGATCAGATTCAGACATAGAGAGGGTCTGGCAGATCTGCATCAATATGTTGTCGAGCAGAAAGAGTCGGCACCCATCGTTCCCCCGCCAGGCAAGGGGCCCAAAGTGATTAAGTTGGACGACCCCGTCACTCCAGCTTCCCCACCAAAGTGAGTGGCTGTCTGTCTTACTCTAAGTTTGGGGATTGCTGACAAACCCAGGCGCCCATCGGTACCTGCCACCGCACTCAACATTGCCATCTACCTGTCCACAATCCAACTGCCCGACCTGGTGCCCAAAGTCAAGCCGGCTGTATCTGCCAGTGGCCATACTCCGGCCCCACCGTCGAAGGGGTCTCCAAGGCCCAGCGCAAGCAGCAAGCCAGTGGCGTCTGGTCCACCGAAAGCTCCTGTCGTTCCCACTCCTCCAGTCTCCGCTCCTGCTGCCGTGAAAACTGCTCCGGTGAAAGCAGCTGTTGCTCCACCTCCTCCGAGGCCTGCACCTGCTCCAATTGTCCCTGCTCAACTCCCTCCACCACCACATCTACCGTCCCGTCCCTTGGCTCCACTGTCACATCCAAGCCCTGGTATTGAGCCACCCCGGCCCCCTCCACCGAGTGCCCCTGATGGGAAAGCCAAGAGTGAGTCGGTAGTCAAGAAGTTGATAGCCATGAGTCGTAGATGACATGTGAATACCTGTTGAGCAACTCGGACAATGTGATGTCCTTCCCACGGTGGACATCAAGCGTATGTACAAGAGCCGTTCTAAGGTATTGGTAATGCTACAATGAGCCGATAAACACGCAACCCCATGCTCAATTACTCTGTCAAGACTTCTCTTCTCCTTCCAATCGATCCAGCTCATCACGCCGCCAACCCGTCGACACACCCAATCAAACCCCTATATTCCCCACCCTCAACCTAATCCTTGTCCCCATTCACATTTTCACCCTTCGGCTCATCCTCCTCATATAATCCGACCAAGTATGCCTTCCCGACTCTGTATGCCTTTATGCAAATGAGAAATTGCTCCGAGATCCGTTTCAGTGCTTCCTTCTCCTCTAGAGGAGACTCCCCAGTCTCCTCGTCTCGGAGATTGCCGTAGTGCTGAATCTTCTCGCACGCATCTTGAACTTTAACTATTCCAAGAGCGGCAGATGAGCCCTTGAGGAAGTGGCCGAGGGATGATAATGCGCCGAGATCGCGTTTTTCCCTTAATGGTAGTCAGGAGAGTGAATCTTGGACCACCGAATAGACATTATGTACTTACAGTTGTTCTTCGATTTGCTTGAATGTCGCCTCTGCCTGCTCAAAGAACCCCCACACAATGCCTTTGCTGAAAGAATTCGGTTCGTCATCTCCCGACCCGTCCTCGTCGTCCTCGTCCATATCTCTGATTTGCTGGAATACTTCGAGGTCTATGACTCCATCTGCAGCGGTAGGCGCCTGTGGCTTCAGCAGATATTCACATCTATCGCTCAAAGAATGAGTTGCAGCCTGACTGTCTGCTTGGCGGAGAGCAGGACAGGGTAACATACCTGTACTTTCTCTGCTAGCAGAGCATCAACATTGATGGCTTTTGCTGCTGCGTCGGACGGAGGTGGTGAAGCTGGTGTCGACATATCGGAGAGGGATGATCGGGGCTCGTGAGGTGGTGTGAGGATCTCGAGAGCTGTTGCCGATTTAGATGGGCTACAAATTGGTGCACCGGGGTGAAATCTACCGCTGAATCGATTGGGGTGATATTTGAGGCAGCACTCTCGCTATCTGCCTTGCTAAGTGATTGAAAGGAGGATGTATGTGATGTGAAGGAGCGTCAGAGGTGAGCGTTTTTTAGTGGCGTTGGATGGCGTCGCAGAGTACATTACGTAAAACCGCTACACTATGCATGCACCAAGCGCAGAGGGGTATGTGAGCAGCTATACATCGCGCCATCGCACCCTCTCATGTCTTCCGCCCAGCCTGCATCGGCTGCCAGTCAATCAGAGCTCCCAGATGTCCGCACATTGACCACTCCCGAAGAAATCACAGCTCGACTGGCTCTCATAGCCAGACGCGAGTCCGACCTGACCCTCGCGCTTAATGCGCTCATATCCGACCGGACACACATTGATTCTGCCCTGTCGAGACTAAGGATCGTCGGATCACATATCAGCAGACTGGCTGTCGAGGTTGACGGAGGTGCCGTACCGTTCGGAGCTGCGCCGCCACCATTTGGCGCCTCGACAAGAGGGCTAGGGCTGCAGGATGGAGAAGGGGACGGACCGGGCGAGGGGCTCGTCGAGCGCATCAGAAAGGTCTGGGAGACTAGCGAGAGGGTCGGAGGGAAAGTCAGGAGGCTGGATACGGAGATTAGCAGGGTAAAGGAGGCGGTGGATATCGTTACCGAGGTGATGGAGCTGAAGGTATGTCTGGGTCGGGGCTGAAGCTTTCAGGGGCTGACGAATAGAACGCACTGCAGACTTGCTCAGCAGCTATCACGAAAGAAGATTGGGAGTCGGCCGCTCGGGCATGTAAGCGTGCAATGTCTATACGAGGGGATGTGATCGAGGGTGGATATGCAGGAATCGTGGTGGTGAGTCTTGCATCTGCTATCGAGGGTCGCTATGCTGGAGCACACAGTATGGGATAGACTTTCTGCTGACGTTATAGCCAACACCGCAACAGTCCCTTCCTCCACCCCAGATTCTCCAAGATCTGCGCAACACCCTGCTATACACATTCCGGACCGAGTTCGATGCTGCCGCAGCGAGGAAAGATCAGCAAGCTGTCTCGCGCTTCTTCCGCCTGTGGCCCGGTATCGCTGCAGAAGAGGAGGGTTTGGAGGCGTATGGCGACTTTGTGGTGGGGCTCGTGAAGGCCAGGAATGCTGCAGCAGGGAAGCGTAAGCTTTCCATAGCCGAAACGTCGTGACTGGCGATAGAAAGCTGACATTCCAGCCTCATCACCAATGTACTACCTCACTCAACTCACGTCACTCCTCGAAGCCATTGCGCTCATAATAGACCAACATCAGCCTGTGGTCGAGAAGTACTATGGCGCGGGGCGGATGAGAAAGGTCGTCCAGCGATTAGTAGAGGAGAGCGATCGAGTACTGAGGGGTCTGGTCGAGGGCTGGGAGGAAGAACGGCGAGTGGGCAGATTGGTCAATTATATTGCCTACTACCGAATCTTTCACTGATCCCGGCAGATATCAGAAACGAAACAGACCAAATTCCCACTTCTCACGAATCCCTCACTCCTCCCTCCGCTCTTTCCCTCACTAGCCTCATCAACCATCTCCGGCCCCCAACTATCGGTTTCTGCAATAGCAAACAGTGCCAGTTCTCACCTTGGCAATATCTCCTCTGCTACGGCATTACTGCAGCAGTATGCGCAAGGAGGGAGTACGGGTGCTTCAAGAAAAGCTGTCCCAGAGCGCGGGACACCGCAGCTCGGCGCGGAGGAAGAAGCGAATGGACCCGATCCGAAGGATGTCGATAAGGTACTAGGGGAATTAGTCGCGCTCGGAGGAAGATGGGCACTCTTCAGGCGGTTTGTAGGCGGAAGATTGGCGGTGAGTCTTTTTGTATCAGCCTTGTTCAATCCTGCTTGTGGTACCTGGACTCCAAGCTGATACAGTGCAGGAGGATTCCGTGGAGGTCGACGCCGCTCAACCGAGTAAGGCTCGTTCCTCCTCGCCAGATCAAGCTTCGCCAGTTACTCTCGAACCTGCGGCTGAAAGCACATCGCCAGGAGAAGTGCTGGTACAATCCGGTAGCCACAAAGCCATCCAAAATCTCTTACGGGTGTACTATGAGCCCCTAGAGTTGTGGTTCTTACGAGTCAGCATAGAGAAGGTGAGTCGTTTATCTAGCGTACCCTACAGTCCAAGCTGATGTGCAGGCACACTGCCTCGACTCACCCGACACATCGACCCAACCCCTCGTTTCTTCCCTGGTCGACGACACATTCTATCTCGTCAAGCTCGTCCTGAATCGGATCCTGTCGTGCGGCTCACTCTCTACACTGCGGTCAATGCGGCAGAAGCTCGGCGAAGTCATCGAGCGGGACTTCAATGGGATCATCAAGAGGCGGATGGAGGCTGTCTATTCTGGTCAGGCCGTGAATGAGCGCGAGAAGGAGAAGAGTAGAGATCAGCGATCGGCTTTTGTGGTGAGTCTTTCTCCTCCTGGTGGTTCAAATGACCATGCTGACTTGTGGTGTAGATTTACCTCAACAATCTGGATGTCTCGGCGGATTATATGGATCGCCTAATCCTGAATGCCCAGGATTCGATATCGAATGTGTTCCTGGAGGAAGAGACAGAGGAAGTGAAGAAGGAGTTAAATGCGCTGGGAGGTACATCGGGCGACTTCAGAAGTACAGCAAGGGTGAGTTGGAGCCTGCATACCTCGGGGATCGCACATGGACATTAGCTGACAATTGCAGAACGGCCTCGAGCAGCTGTTTAATCAATTGACAAGACCGCGTCTGCGGGCACTCTTGGATGATTGCTATAGAGATACATCGTACTTGCTTGACGATGACGAGTATGCCGAAGCGGAAGAAGGTGACTTGGTGAGGAAGCGGTTCCAGCGGGGATGGGAGAGCCTTGTCGATGGCTACAAAGTATAGTACTTTTGGGAAATTTGCCAAGAGATGTGCTGATGACATCAGGACGTTCTGACCGATCATAATTATCAGATCCACTTCAATCTCACGGTGGGGACTTTAGTGAGACCATGGGAGAAGATGGTCATGGGGATGAAGTTTACAGAAGTGCGTTCATCATAGGCGTCCTGCGGAATGTGTAGACCTGAGCTCATCCTGCCAGCTCGGCGCAATTAGATACGACAGGGATATTCGCGGAATCGCCAATTATCTTTCGACGCAAACGAATTTCGGCGGAGTCAGAGAAAAGTTCACACGGCTACAGCAAATCGGGACTGTGTTGAATATGGACCAGGTGAGTCAGCTAGACCGCGTCCACGTGGACTAAGAAGCTGACATTGTCTAGGAAGAGGATCCCGAGGAGTTCTATTCGAATTCGGGTATACCGTGGCGTATCAGTAAAGCCGAGTATAATGCTGTATTAGAACAGCGCCAATGATGGATGAATTTGGGGTTTAGCTGTTCAATCTGCCTCTACCCTGTTATTCAAATGCACCTACAATATTTACATCAACTGTCGGACCCCTCATCTTCTCCCGCTATGAATTCCCACTCCGCTGCTAGATCCTGCCAGAACCTCGCCTCGTCTGCGCTGACATACAACTTCGTCCCCGCCAGCTCTTTTACCTCCTTATCGCTCAATTGCCGTTTCCGCCCTGTGCCTAGATCACGCCCCGCAACCTGGACCAGTCTCGCGTGCAAGTGAAAAGTCGAGTGGTACAATTGACGAAGGATCAACCTTCCTCTCCTCACTGCTCCGTCTTCCTCCTCTTGACCAGCCCCTTGGCCCATAAATAGTCCATCTACATCTTCGTCCCCCTCGATATCCTCTAGATCGCGGGGAATCAGTAAAGCCCTGGCATCCGCATCCCCATCTTCTTCATCCAGGTGGATATCGCCAAGTCCCACCCGGCCGCGTCCGACTGCATACTCGCATACCCCGACGCAGAGCGACCATAGACCGCTTATTACGTCGAAAGCGAGTAACCACCAGCCGCCTGGGCCGGAGTAGAGCGTCCTGCTGGACGATGATTGGGTGTAGGAGACGGAATGCAGGGACGGGCCGTGGGTCAGGGAGATGGAAGGTGGAGAGGCGTCAAGGAGGAGTAAGGATCGGTAGAGGGGTAAATCGGCGAGATGATAGTTGGTCCCTAGAGATGTCCTCGGTAATTTATTTTTATTGGAGGATGAGGCGGAATTTGAGGGAGGAGTGAGTGTTGGTGGGCTGGTGGATAGGTCAAGGAAGAGGTCGTAGACTGCATGAGCGCGATAAATGGCATCGGACGTTGCTAAGAATGTCAGAGGCCATCTCATAAACGGAGCATGGACAGACTCACTAGCCACCCATCCACCCTTCCGCTCTTTGAGTGCGCCGAGCTCCATGAGGCCCACATTGCCCAGCCATACACCGGTACCGCCTATTGAGGCAGGCGCGAGGGCCATGGCTGCGATACACCATGCAAATGCACCAACAGGCAATAATGGAGGCTGGGAGTAGAGCAGCTGATCTTTGTCAATGTGATCCAAGCGTACACCAGAGGGACGATGAACCTGCAACTCACTATTCTCTTCCCGGTCAGAGCAGCCTTGTAAACCGGGATAATCAGCGGTCCGAGGATCGACAAGAGGGATGGGAGGTATGCGATGGGGTGATCAGACTGTTACGTTCAGCTCTCATGTGGGTCCTGGTGCATCTCGAGCAGCTTACAGCTCCCGAGAATTGAGGTGCCAAGGAGGAAACTCACAGACACTGTTCCCCTCCCTTCTACCAATGTCCGGACCCTCTGCACTCTGTCCACTTTCCCCCTCGATCCTCGTCCCTCCCCAGTATGCTTCTCATCTTCGCGCTGAGCGGGTCCGCTCTCTTCCCATACCGTATCCAGTATACCTCGCGCAGCATCTCCGTCAAACGGATTGCCTACTGCCTCGAGTCGGTCATACAGCGCTTCCAGCGCAGGCTTGAGCTCGAAGAGGTCCTCAGGTAGGTCGGAAGCTAGCATCATCAGCCAAACTCAAGCGTAGCATGCGATACCTTATACCAGGGTAGAACTCACCAATGATCACTCCCAGCGTACCCATTCGCCTACCACGCCCCTCCTCCACCGGTCTGTTCCTGAACAAGCCCGCACCGGGCCATCGACCATCGTGAGTGAATGTGACGAGATCCGACTCAAGTAGATGTAGTCCGGACGGTAGGGCTATATGTTCTATGCCATCGGAAGTTATATCCGAATCTGGTGGATGAGCGGGGCGCCATGTGAATGGCACGAGCCCGGGGTGATGAGCTGACCTGATGACTGGAAGTAGACGGTTGTCTGGCCTTTGATATCGTCGAAGTGAGTCAGAAAGAGAGCTGAGATAGGCGGTAGGGCTGTCATTGTCTTTGGAAGTCCTTCACGGCTGAGCACATGAAGATGCAGCTTGATAATGATGCAGGTCGAGTGGAATGTGAAACGCTGCGAGGTATTCTGGTTTGGCTCGACCGGTCATCCGATTGTACTACCTCTCCCACCACATCTACAACTCGCTTACGACAGGCCTGATATAGGAGAGGCAGTAAAGCTGCGCATTGCTAGAAGAGTTTGATGCTTTCAGGAACGGGGAAACAAAAGACCGTTTGTCGTGCTGTCTTCGTTGCATGATATATACAATCTACAAAGCGCACTGGTAGCCCCGCCGCAGCACCCTCATCCGTCGACGACGTCTATGCGAAGTACTGATCCATCAGCACCGTTGCTCAGGAGATCGGCATAGAAGCCAATTCCAGGACAATCACTCACATGGTGCTCCTTGGCCTTCTTGGCCTGTACTTCCAGAATTCCCCCATAGAAATGTTCGTGGTTGAGCTTGGTAGCGTTTTGTCGGAGGGCAAGCTGCAGTCTGAGCGATGACTTTGATGACTACCACAATAAGAGCATCGCAAGACTGAGGATCAGACTCACCATTCCAGCCTCGACACACACAGCCTTCAGCTGAGCCCCATTCATGTCCTCTGTTGATCGCGCCAATTCCTCAAAGCTGTCAAAGTGTCAGCAAAGGTCTGAGAAACCCCGATCGATTGTCCTGGCCGGAAATCCAGACTCACTTCACACCCTCATGGTTCAACTTCCTAGCGTGGATTTGTAGGATGTTCTGCCGAGCAGACTCATTCGGTAAGGGGAATTCAATCTTCCTATCCAGTCGTCCTGATCGGAGGAGCGCAGGGTCTAGAATATCGATTCGATTGGTAGCGGCAATGACCTGAAGAGTCAGCTACAGCTCACAATTCGTTGCGCTGTGCTACGGCGATCTGAGCTGAACATACCTTGATCCGACTGTCACTCGAAAACCCATCCAGCTGATTCAACAACTCCAACATCGTCCGCTGCACCTCCCTATCTCCAGACTTATCACTGTCGAACCGCTTTGTTCCTACTGCGTCCAACTCATCAATGAAGATGATGGCTGGTGCCTTCTCCTTGGCAAGTTCAAAGGCGTCCCGAACGAGTTTGGCGCCGTCTCCAATGTACATCTGGACAAGGGCTGGTCCGGCCAGTTTGAGATAACAGGCGTTCGTTTGTGCGGCACATGCTCGCGCAAGGAGGGTCTTGCCGGTTCCTGTGTTCGTCAGTTATGGTACTGGTGGAGAATCATACTGTCATTTGCAGAAATGACGTACCTGGAGGACCGTACATCAGACAACCCTTCGGTGGAGTTATACCTAGCGTTTTGAACTTGTCGGCTTGCTGCATTGGCAGAACACTGAATGGGTAAGCTGATTTTCGTTGGAGACATTCCCAAGGTCAAGGCTCTAAGGACTTACATTGCCTCAACAAGCTCTTCAATCTGCTTATCCAGTCCACCGATATCGGTGTAAGTCTCCGTTGGCCGTTCATCCACTTCCATCGCCTTCACTCGAGCATCGTACTCTGCCCAATCAGCTTGATTCACACTCTTCGAAGTGGTGGAGTAAACTGACCCGCCGGTAGCTTGTCTAGAATGAGATACGAGTCCTTGTTGACTCCGATGAGATCTCCTGGTATCAATTGCTCATGGGGCACTAGCCCGATCATGGGTAAGAATACAGTCTAGGTGGATCAGCTCGAACCACATTACAGGACATACGGGCTGCGAAGCTTACCTGTCTAGTTGATGTTTTGATTGTGGCGCATTTCGTCTTTCTCGCGCTGTGTTCGTTGTGCACTCCTCCATCTTGCTCTTCTGAGTCCACGTCCAGAATCTGAGACATCAGCACCGATCATGTAGGTGGAGTCACAAACTCACCTCAACAACCTTAGAAACCAGATACGGCAGGACCTTGTTCTGCTTGATTTTCGTTGTATTGTCGGCTATTTTCTGACCATGTCAGCGATATTCTGCTCTAATGCTCGCAATGCTGATAGCTCACCTCCACCATTTCGCTCCGCTCGTGATCCAGTCTCAACTTCTCCTGCCTCATCATCCGAATTTCATTGTCGATCATCCGTGCCTGCATCTTGATGTCCTGTTCTGTTCCCTGCAAGCTCATCAGCGCTGACCATGTGTTCCTAAGAGATAGAGACATACACTCAGCACACCCGATGGTATGTCCTCTAGTGTATCCTCTTTCGGCTGTGGTTCCTCCATAGCTTCGTCCTCAGATGCAGGACCAGCAGCATCGGCCGCAGGTGTCTCTGCTGACGAGGAAGAAGCGGCATTCTTTGCTGCGGCAGAAGCATCTGTCGATGGGTTGGGAGGAGGTACAGGTGGGTCTGAAGCTGGGGCGGACATGGTGTGGGGCTGAGTTGAGACTATAGGATGATAGATAGCTGGAGGAATGTACAATATGCTCTGTGGTAGACGCGCTCGTAAGCCTCGGAACCATTCAGCGCTTTACGTAACACGCCTCCACCCACCAACTCCTAGTCCACCCATATAAGTCATTCATCATTCATAGCTTAGCTCACATCAACTACTAAGCCCTCGCCGCCATGTCGTTCTCTACTAGGAACGCATACTATCTGCGAGCTTCAAATTATCGAACAATCCCGCTGTTCCTGTATCTCGACGAACGCCATGTCGACTGGATGTCCGATCACGTCCTTCAGCGCGTCATCGCTGGTCTACAACCGCGCATGAAGGAGATGTTGGATGAAGCTAGTATGAGGAGGATGATGTCTCAGACCAGTAGCAGTGCTGAAAAGGGGTCCAAACATAAGGTGTATGTTGAGAGAGGGGAGGGCTATCAGTTCTGTTACTTTCTGAGGAATACGACTAGGACTGAGGTTGTTTTGCTCAAGGTGAGTTGGAGAGGGGTTCTCAGTGGACCGAGAAGCTCTTTAGTCTGTGTGAACTGCGGGCGCTGCTGATGCGCACAGCAAAAAGTCTTCTCTCTGCGACCGCCCACTCCCCCTCCTATACCGGCCGAGGATGAGGTCTCGCCGAGACGTGGTAAATCGTCGTCTAGCCGCCCTACACCATCTAGAAATGCTCGCCAATCGAGAACACGCACTCGATCAGTATCTATCCGTCCTGAGGATGAAGACCAGGATGACGACGACGAAGATGACGATAAGTCGGACGAGGACGAAGATGTCAAGCCTGAAATACCCGAACAGTCTGAGACGAGTTTCAAGGACTACAAGCCGGATGTCTCTGTCACGTATAGAGGTACGCCTGCATCCATCATCTTGCGACAAACGACTGACTTTATGCCAGGATTTGGAACGTCCTCAGTCCAGCTAGTTTTAATTGTTGAACCGTACCCACCCCTCGCACCATCCGAGTACGCCCCACCCGTATCTCGACTCTCCACTCGCTCGGCGTCTGTCGTCTCAGCGTCTCCGCGCTCTCGTACACACGCGTCAAGGTCATCGCGATCAGGCATGAGTGGCTCCCGGTTTACCGCCACCGCGCCATTAGAATCTGCGTCAGTCGAGCCGCAGAGCATGGCCAACATGCGGAATGCCTCTCGATCAGTCTCGGCTGTCCCACAGCCGAATTCTCGGCGCGGAGGGTCATCGTCTGTGACGCCATTTGGCGACACTCCGGGTCCAGACTATGGAACACCCGGACCATCGCGCCGATCAGCCACGCCCCTTTTTCTCCCCGGGGCGAGAGATACGCCATTTGATATGGATGAGGAGGACGAGGAGGCGCATATAAGATATACTGATGCATTGAGAGAGGGCAGGGTGAGGCTGCCATCGGTATCGAGACCAGCGGGGGGAGCGGAGATGGGCAAGAGTGAGCGGAGAAGTTTGAAGCGGCGGATAGAAGAGGAAGAGGACGGGGATGATGACGAGCCTGAGGGGATGGAAAAGCTGGGAGAGAGGCTGGTGCAGGCTAGTCAAATGGAAGAAGGGGTGATCAGGGTGGTGGGAGGATGGGAGGAGCGAGGGGTGGGGGAGAGCAGTGAGGTGTTGGGCAGAGAAGAAGCGGGGGATTAGCGGCGGGGTTCACCTGTGTTGCAACAATCTCATCAGTCCAATCTTCCATGACACTAGCCGTGATACTAGCTATCATGCACTGTCCTGCACGCAGCTGGGACAGGCATGTCAGTGGTCGAGATGAGTGACGTGTGATTTGTATCCTGAGTAACAATCTAGAACATTCCAGAGCTGGCTGGCAAAAAGTTCCCTCCACCGCAGAGATTGATATTTGAAAGAAGAGAAGCCATCCCTTCTATTCATACAGCTAAGAGGCATTCATTACATTATAGCCAGCATCAAAAGATAGTCTACACAGACATACATCCACTACATCCCTACATCAGCGCATACAGCTCATTCGCAATAGTGAGTCCCACTTCAACCCACCCTTTCAGCTATTCTATTTCTTTCACTCAACGCGCAATTGCTGATGATCCCAGTGTCCGCCGTCGCCTCCACTGAGACCTTCGGTTTCCAGGCTGAGATCTCTCAGCTCCTTGACTTGATCATCAACACCTTCTACTCCAACAAGGAGATTTTCCTCCGAGAGTTAATTTCCAACTGTTCGGATGCCCTCGACAAAATCCGCTATGCGGCTCTTACCGACCCTTCGCAGCTTGACACTGAGAAGGAACTCTTCATCCGCATCACCCCCAACAAGGAGGAGGGCACCCTTACCATCTCCGACACTGGTGTTGGTATGACCAAGGCCGACCTTGTCAACAATTTGGGTACGATCGCCAAGTCAGGTACCAAGGCGTTCATGGAGGCTCTCTCGTCCGGTGCCGACATTTCCATGATTGGTGAGTTATCGCAATTGGCTATGGCTAATGGTTAGGTCAATTCGGTGTCGGTTTCTACTCTTCTTACCTTGTCGCCGAGAGGGTTCAGGTCACCACCAAGCACAACGACGACGAGCAGTACATCTGGGAGTCGGCCGCTGGCGGTACCTTCACCATCACTGAGGACACCGAGGGCCCCAGACTCGGCCGTGGTACCTCCATGAAGCTCTTCATGAAGGATGACTTGAAGGAGTACCTCGAGGAGAAGCGAATCAAGGAGATTGTCAAGAAGCACGTGAGTTTAGCCGTAGTAGCTTAGCTGACGACAGTCCGAGTTCATTTCATACCCCATCCAGCTCGTCGTCACCAAGGAGACAGAGAAGGAAGTTGACGATGACGAGGATGAGGAGGTCAAGGAGGGTGATGCCAAGATTGAGGAGGTCGACGATGAGGACTCTGGCAAGAAGGCCAAGAAGACCAAGAAGGTCAAGGAGACCACCACGGAGAACGAGGAGCTCAACAAGCAGAAGCCCATCTGGACCAGGTAAGTCGCGCGCGCCGGGTTGTCGACAGTAGCTTACCTGACTTAGAAACCCCTCCGAGGTCACTCAGGAGGAGTACGCCAGCTTCTACAAGTCCATCTCAAACGATTGGGAGGATCACCTTGCCGTCAAGCACTTCTCGGTTGAGGGTCAGCTCGAGTTCAAGGCTATGCTCTTCGCCCCCAAGCGTGCCCCTTTCGACCTCTTCGAGCAGAAGAAGAAGAGGCACAACATCAAGTTGTATGTCCGCCGAGTGTTCATCACTGAGGACAACGATGAGTGTAAGTTAAACGTCTAAAGCTCAGCTGACATTTAGTGATCCCCGAATACCTCAACTTCATGGTCGGTGTTGTCGACTCTGAGGATCTCCCCCTCAACATCTCCCGAGAGACTTTGCAGCAGAATAAGATTCTGAAGGTCATCCGGAAGAACTTGGTCAAGAAGGCTCTTGACCTCATTTCGGAGGTGTCTGAGGACAAGGAGAACTACGACAAATTCTACCAGGCCTTCTCCAAGAATCTTAAACTCGGTATTCACGAGGACGCCGCCAACCGATCGAAGATCGCCGAGTTCCTCCGATTCCACTCAACCAAGTCCGTTGACGAGCAGACCTCGTTCAAGGACTACATCACCCGCATGCCCGAGGTTCAGAAGTCAATCTACTACCTCACCGGCGAGTCCCTTGAGGCCGTCAAGAACTCACCGTTCTTGGAGGTGCTCAAGAAGAAGGGCTTTGAGGTTCTTCTTCTTGTAGACCCCATTGACGAGTACGCCGTCACTCAACTGAAGGAGTTCGACGGAAAGAAGCTCGTCTGTGTTTCCAAGGAGGGGTTGGAGCTTGAGGAGACTGATGCCGAGAAGGCTGAGCGTGAGAAGTGAGTTTTTCGTGCCCGTATCTGCCCACTTTATGGTCTCCGGTGCTCCTTGTTTCGCCTTTGATTTTCTCATCCTGTGTTGTGCTTCGTGCCCTCCCTCAAGGGTCTCGTAGCGCCGTACATGTTGCAGAGAACCACAACCCTCTCCCAACCCATCCAAATTCGTGCTCTGTGATATTCTTCTGTACCTAGCTGCCTGCTGCATTCCCTACCATTCCGAATGTAGACTAACTCCTCAGGGACGTCAAAGACTACGAGGACCTTTGCAAGGCCATCAAGGAGAACCTCGGCGACAAGGTTGAGAAGGTTATTGTCTCCAACCGAATCACCGACTCCCCCTGTGTTCTCGTCACTGGCCAATTCGGCTGGTCGTCCAACATGGAGCGAATCATGAAGGCTCAGGCTCTCCGCGACTCCTCCATGTCCTCCTACATGGCCAGCAAAAAGACCATGGAGCTCAACCCTTCCCACCCCATCATCAAAGAGCTCAAGTCCAGAGTTTCTGAGGATGCCGCCGACAAGACGGTCAAGGACCTCACCTACCTCCTCTTCGAGACCGCCCTCCTCACTTCCGGCTTCACCCTCACCAGTCCCCAGGACTTTGCCAGCCGAATCAACCGCATGATCGCCCTCGGCCTCAGCATCGACGCCGAGGCTGAGCCAATCGTCGCCGAGGATGCGGATGATGTTCCAGCTCTTGAGGATGCGTCCACAAGCGCGCTCGAGGATGTTGATTAAATCCATCGAGCAACGCTCGTCAAAATCCTGATGGATTGGCGTAGGAGATAGGCGTGGAGAGGCAGAAGTGTACGATTTCAGGTAGATGTGATGCAAGTAATTACAAAATTCCACATTTTCGTGCTTTCTTCTTCGTCCGGACTGCAAGATGATTCGCGGGCTTACAAACTACCAACGAAGCATTGGTCATAGAGTGAAGAATGAGCGGTATGCAGTGAAGATGTCTCCACTGTATGAAGGGGAATAGGATGGATGGAACGCCCGATCCGTCCCCCGGGACCAGACCTCGAAATCTGAAACACACAGCCCCCAATAATTCTGTGGGCGGCATGCTGATGCTGCCAAACAGGCTATCTACTGAGCCTTGGTGTCGCACCGGAGAGCGGAGACCGGAGAACGGGGGCCGTATCCACCTCGCGAATGCCTTCCAGGATCCCAATTTCCAGAGTAGGCGGAAATTGCTGATTGCTACAAGCGGAAAACTGAAGGTATATCCTCGCGACACGTGGTCAAGGACCTCCTCGCATATCCGTACATCCTGCTCCGACTCCCTCTCTCGTTAGCCTCATTTTGACCTATGTATTACTCATCAGCATCACCTCGTGGAATGATAATCTCAGACTTGCCAAGCATCCGCTGCATCTCTATATCCAGCTCCGACAGCTACCATCTACTACTCAGTCGGATATGCGCATCGCCGCTCCCGGCTGTACAATCAGGTCTCCGCCTTCGTTTCCTCGCGCCGAACCGGGGTCCGGACCGCACCAGGACGTCACGCATCAGATCTCAGAGGTGTACTGACGACGATCCGGAGCCCAACATGTATATAAGGCTGGCCCGGAGTGCCCCACATTCACAAGACCAACTCACATCCTCGGCCCAGTACAACTACCAGCCATGTCAACACCTAAAGACACCCAATTTGAGACTTCTCACCTCGAGCGACACGATTCCGACGATCTCGAGAAGCGCGAGAGAGTCGCAGTTGGCGATGCTGCAGCAGCGCAGTATGTCGATTCGAGCGTAGTCATTAGTCCTGAAGAGAGTGAGTGGGCGTAAAACGTCGTCGACCTTGTATTGTGGCTGACTGGTTTTAGACAAGCGTCTGCGAAGGATGATCTACAAGAAGTGAGTGGACAGCCTGATGGTACTGTGCTGACTTCTCAGCCTCCTACCCGTCATGTGCGTTGCGTACGTCACACAGTCACTCGACAAGGGCACTTTAGGCACCTCGGCCATCATGGGATGGCAAAGCCACGTTGGCGCACAGGTAAGCTTGGCAACAGCCCATGCGCGTGCCTATCACTGACTAACAGGGACAAGACTATGCGCTGACCAGCACTTTGTGAGTCTTGACTACGCTCTCAATCCACCAGAGTCATGCTGACGCGATCCTCAGCCTGTGGATCGGCATCATTGTAGGAGAACCCGTCGTCAATCAGTTCGTCCGCAAGCTTCCGGTCGCGAAGGTCCTCGGCATCTCCATGATTGTCTGGACGGCTCTGGTTATGGGCCTAGCATTCGCTTTGAGCATCCCACCGGTGTTCGCCATCCGAGCGCTTCTGGGCTTCTTTGAGAGTTCATTTGGGTGAGTCCTTGCAGCCATGTCAATAGGAGATTTTCTGGAGGGTGGGAAAGAGTGCATCTCGCTTGGCTATGCGTCATCTTTCAAGATAGAGCCCTGCATATCATCAGCGAGGGACTGGCCAAGCGAGAATAATGGCGAGGTGGGGCGAGAGATATCAGCATCCCTTAAAACTCATTACGGCATACCATCTCTTCGCCGGCCTTCGCCCATGATCTGGTTTCTTCTCAATCTTCAATCATCAATCAGCGCTGATGTTACAGACCATGCCTAGTCGCCATAACTGTCCAGTGGTTCTTAGCTGAGGAACAAGTGAGCCGGGCTCCGCATTTCACTAGTAGTGCTGATCCCGATAGACGTTCATCACCACAATATGGCAGGTAAGTAGTGGTTGATGCTTATGAGAGTACAACGCTGACTTGTAGGCCATGTTTGGGCTCGCCGGTATCGTTTCCAACCTACTCGCTTACGGCTTTTACCACATTCAAGGCCGAAATCCTCTGTGGAGTTGGCAGTACATGACCATCACCATCGCCATCATCTCAGGCGTCGCATCCGGTACGTACCCATTGATGTTCGGTGTCATTACATACTGACGCAGCAGGCATCGTTCTTTGGAAATTGCCCGATACTCCCACCCAGGTCAAATGGGCTTCGGAGGAAGACAAAGTCAAGCTTGTCGAGCGAGTCCGAAAGAATGACCAGGGCATCAAAGGCAGAGTGTGGAATAAGGAACAGGCGATTGAGGCTTGGACCGACCCCTTCAGCTGGATGCTCTTCTTCATGATGTTCATTCAGTCTCTCGTTGTGGGCGGCCTGAATACTTTCAACTCCATCTTGATCAACCAAAGCTTCGGATTCGACGTAAGTTCTCCACCTGGAAATTTCGCTAGGCAGACAAACTAAACCCCCGCTCAGGTCCTCACTGCCTTGCTCGTCTCTATCCCTCTCGCCATCTGCCAGATCCTGCTCTACTTCCTCATCGGCTGGCTCGGTACACGGCTCAAGCAGACAATTTACGTCATGGTTGGCTTCACCTGTGTGAACATCGTCGGAACTATCGTGCTCCTCACCGTCGCGCCAAGTGCCACTTCCCGAGGCGGTCTGCTCGTCAGTTTCTACGCCATGCAGAGTTTCCAGGCCGTCAACCCATCGATGTACGCCATGCTCTCGAGGAATGTCGCTGGTTCCACCAAGAAGTCCATTGTCTACGCCATGTTCTGTGAGTGTTCTTCGATACTCTTTGCATGCTTCGACCCTGTAGCTGACACCTCTAGTCGTCGGATGGGCAACCGGAAACGCGGTCGGGCCTCAGAGTAAGTCTTCTGACGAGTTCAAAAGGCTACTGAAGACGCGCTGACACTCTGCAGTCTTCCAGAAAGTATGGGAGACTCGTTACTTCAACTCCCTGTACATCCACCTCGCCTTGTACGGCACCTTCATCATCCTTATTCTATCCATGCGATTGCTCCTCTCGTCAAGGAACAAGTCCAGGGACCGAGCGTTGGCGGAGCAGGGTGTGGAGAACACGCACTCGAATGCTTTCGAGGATCTATCGGACATGCAGAATGTCAAGGAGTTCCGATATTCTTATTAGGATCGCGTTGTACGGGGGATGTCACCTATGCATCATATTGTATTGTGCATATCATAGAGATCCATTCAGCACAGGTACAATAAGTGAAAGCAGGGCATCCTCGCAAGGCGCACTGTTACTTTGACATCCCGGTGGAGGCTGTTTCAGACGGTTTCATGTCCAGAAGTGGTAACTCATGCTCTTGCACCCCAAAGGAGCAATTTCATGTCAGCAGCGATCACTCCTGTGATCGATTCCTGTCCTCCTAGCCGCGAACAGAATGGTATCCGACGGTATCCTCACCCTCAGCACCTCAGCACCTGCTTGCGCGCTCGTTGATAGGCGACAGCGATGCCGATCAATGCGGGCAGGCGGTGGCGGCCCGGACGGGGCGATGCTCTCCAAGTCATGAATTCTGCGGGGGCTCCAAATTTAGCTGACGGAAGGCTAAAATTAACCCAACCCCACACGTATCCCCTCGATTTATCATCCTCCTGACATCTTTACATCTCGCGGTCTAGCGGGCCGTACCCATCCGCCAGGCCCGCCTCGGCGCGTGCTCTATCGTACATCCTGCATCTTGTGCAATCGCCTTCCGTGCCGCTCTCCGCCCGGTGGCGAGACAACGCGAGAGTGAAGCGGTACTTATATATCATCGTCCGAAACCTCTGCTGACGCGCCACTCCTCACCCCACTCACAACAATCTTCTAGCAGTCTTTAACGCTGCCACTATGTCGACCGCGCAAGATACCAAGCTAGAGACATCTCATCTCGAGCGGCAGCACTCGGAGGAGATAGAGAAGCGCGAGGAAACCCTGGTGGAAGATGCCGCCAGGCAGTATGTTGACCCGACAGTCACCATCTCGCCCGAAGAGAGTGAGTCATCTCGGTAGGCATGGCTGACGGGTCAGACAAGCGCTTGCGCCGGATGATCTACAAGAAGTACGTGTGACGCTTTGGCCAGAAGTTCAGAACGCGCCTGCGCTGACAGCTCAGCCTTCTTCCGGTCATGTGTGTCGCATACATCACACAATCTCTGGATAAGGGCACCCTTGGTACTTCGTCCATCATGGGTTGGCAGGCGAATGTTGGGGCCAAGGTAAGCTAGACAGACCCTCACGCTTGCGCCGACCATGGGAAAGGACGATGCTGAATCAATTCCAGGGGCAGGACTATGCTTTGACTAGCACAATGTGAGTCCTTCTCACCCACCATTTACGCTCCTACTAATCCCCCGTAGGTTGTGGGTCGGCATCATCGTGGGCGAAGTGAGTGGCGCATCTCTTACGCATGACTGGCTCGCTTACATCCTTTTAGCCTATAATCAACCAATTCGTTCGCAAGCTCCCCGTTGCGAAGCTTCTTGCCGGCTCAATGGTCATCTGGTCAATCCTCGTCATCGGTCTTGCCTTCTCGCTCAATGTACCGGCTGTTTTTGCCATTCGTGCGCTGTTAGGTTTCTTCGAAAGCTCGTTCTCGTGAGTGACGCAAATGTCTTTCTCAGGTCATTGTTCATGTGGCTGATGATGTACAGGCCGTGTCTCGTCACCATCACCGTCCAGTGGTTCTTAGCTGAGGAACAGGTATTTTATTTCTGATTTGTGCTCGAGGACGTACTGACTGATTAGGTATTCATTACTACGATATGGCAGGTAAGTAGTGGTCGACGCGTGTGACGGCTGAGAGCTGACTTGCAGGCCATGTTTGGTGTAGCCGGAGTAGTCTCCAACTTGCTCGCCTACGGCTTCTACCACATCTCAGACAGCGTCTTGTATGGTTGGCAGTGGATGACCCTCACCATTGGGCTCATTTCGGTTGTTGCTTCAGGTAGGTCATTCCGAAATTCGTGCTTCGATCCCCGCTGACATAATAAGCTATTGTCATGTGGAAACTCCCTGACACGCCGATGCAGGTCAAATGGGCTTCGCACGAGGACAAGGTCAAGCTCGTTGAACGAGTCCGGAAGAATGACCAAGGCATCAAGAACGGCGTGTGGAAGAAGGATCAGGCGCTCGAAGCTTGGACCGATCCCTTCTCCTGGTTGCTTTTCTTCATGATGTTCTTCCAGGCGATGGTGGTTGGTGGTCTCAACACTTTCAACTCCATTTTGATCAATCAGGCGTTTGGCTTTGACGTGAGTCTTGTCCCCTCTTATCGCTTCCTGGCTCATTCTGCACAATACCGCCCTCCTCCGTCTTTACCATGTCTTCCGTGCCGCCGCTGATTCGTCTTTAGGTTCTCACCGCGCTGCTCGTCTCGATCCCCCTTTCGGTATTCCAAGTCATGCTGTACTTCTTGATGGCGTTCCTCAGTCGCAAATTTAAGCAAACAGTCTACCTCATGATCGCCTTCACCTGCGTCAACATCATCGGCACCATTGTCCTCATCACTGTTCCGCCAACCCCTACGTCCAAAGGCGGTCTGCTAGCGGCATTCTACCTCATGCAATGCTACCAATCGGTCAATCCCTCGATGTACTCCCTGCTCTCGCGGAATGTCGCTGGGCAGACAAAGAAGAGTATTGTCTACGCCATGTTTTGTGAGTCTCGCCCCGTATCTACGCGCTCTACTGCTGATTTAGGCAGTCGTCGCTTGGGCTGGTGGTAACGCTATTGGACCGCAAAGTAAGTGTGCTCTTACACCTTTGCACCCACTCGCGAACAATACAGTGCTGACAGTGTCAGTCTTCCAATCCGTCTGGGCCCCGCGATACTTCAACTCACTCTACATCCACCTCGCTCTCTACGGAGCATTCATCATCACCATCCTCTCCATGCGCTTCGTTTTGTCATCACGCAACAAGAGTCGGGATCGCGCACTCGAAGCTCAGGGCAAGGAGAATCAGCATCAAATGGCCTTTTCCGATCTCACGGATAGGCAGAATGTGGAGTTCCGCTACTCCTACTAGTCTACTGTAGTTCTCTTACTCCTACCAGTCTACTGTAGTTCTCTGTCGGTCAAGTATTCATGGGTTAGGGGAATATCAGTCTACATACATCAAGAGATGCAAAAGTTGTCCTGCCATCATGCGGAGACGCTGGCTCGCCCTAGGGTGTTTCATACAGAGTCTCCTGCGTTTCACATTTTTGCATTAGCGGGATCAAACCCGGGGATCGGCCCGACGCGGTCAAACGCAACGCACAGAGCCAAAATTCAAGAGACACACTACAAGCTTAGAGTCAGGCCTCATCTCACTCACAGCTCACACTCATTCATTGTTCTCCAGCAGCCATGTCGGACTCGGACGCCCCATCTTTCATCTCTCGGATCGCCTCAACCGTTTCATCCCTCGCTTCAACCGTAAAGCCAGCGGAAAATGAGCTAGCAAGGTGGAGACGCACCTTCGACAGGTTCGCAGAGGAGGCGGACGACAGCAAGAGGTATGTCGTCGGTCCGGTGTAGCATTCGCAAGAGAGCGGCAGGTTTCTGGTATTCAGGGAGTTGAGGCCTGCGCGACCGACACCGGTCAGAACGAGTTGGACGGTCCGCGCCCGAGCTAACCACCTGTAGATATCTGTCATCGTCGGCATTCATAGATGCTATTGCGCCAACTGAGGATGGGTTCTCTAGAATCCACAAGGAGCAGTACAATCTCTGTACGTTGCTTCTCCATACAGAGGTCCGAGCTGAGCCCGCAGTATTCCGAGTGGCGGACATTTCACGCCGGGGCATGTTATCTTGGGAAGACTTTGTTGTATTTGAGACGTGTGAGTTTGCTACACCATATCGCTTGAGTGTAGTCGCTAACGCTAGCAGTACTGAAACGCGTATGTCCATACCCGATGTCAAAGCCCCGTAGCTGATATTCTAGCCCGACGCGGATTACCAGCTTGCGTTCCAGGTATTTGACAAGTGAGTGACTCGACCTGCGATCTACCGTATAGCTAATTCGCGCAGTGACGCTTCGGGCTCCATAGATTTCGACGAGTTCAAGGCGGTGCTTTCTGCGAACATTGCTGCATCGGGGATACGTGCGTTATCTTCACCGTCTCAGATCTGCTGAGCTTACCTGGCAGCCTTCGACTTTGATGTCCCATGGATGAAGTTGTATGTCGGACAAAAGGGAGGACAGCATGTTCTTGGTTGTGAGTCGGGAGCGTCAACAATTTCACTGTCTAAGCTGATTTTGCAGACCATGAATTTACCCAACTTATCAAGGGGTACCAGGGAGAGCGGCTGCGGCAAGCATTCCATTACTTTGACTCGGACTCTGATGGCTATATCAATCCAGGAGAATTCCAGCAGATAATAATAGTGAGCCTTCAGGGGCCTTCACCTGGGTCGGCACTGACACGACGTAGGAGATTGCGGGACACAAGCTGTCCAATTCAATTCTTGAGCGACTTCCCACACTGTGCACCATGAACCCCGGTCGGAAGATCTCGTATTCCGAGGTCATTGCGTTCCACAACATCATCCGCGAGATGGACGCTGTAGAACGAATCATCCAGCATGCGGTGCGGAAGAGTAGGGACGGGAAGATTGATTTGAGCGATTTCTTGAACGAGGCGGCTGGCAGCATGCGCTATGGGATGTTCACGCCAATGGAGGTGGGTTTGGAGCCTACTGCTCCGCGGACATAACTGACACTCAGGCAAATATCATTTGGCACTTTGCCAGTCGTGGTGGTCTCGGTTCAAATCAGCGCCTGGGTTTGGCGGACTTCCAAGCCCTTCTTGACGCAAAGGTATGCACCCACTGTCTGCCTCACTGACAGGTAGTGGCAACCTCCCGACTCCTCATACAAAACACCCACATCCTCCTCTTCCACATTTTTCTCCGATTTCCTCCAATCCACATACAACTTCGTACAAGGTGGTGTCGCCGGAGGTATCGGCGCTTTCGCCGTCTACCCCATCGATCTAGTCAAAACTCGCCTCCAAAATCAGCGCTCCACCGTGGTCGGCGAGGTGATGTACCGAAACGCGGCGGATTGTGTGCGAAAGGTTTATGCCAACGAAGGGGGTGTGCGGGGATTCTACCGAGGTGTCTGGCCGCAGTTGCTTGGTGTAGCGCCAGAAAAGGCCATAAAATTAACGGTCAATGATCTGGTTCGGAAGAAGAGGACAGATCCAGAAACGGGAAGGATCACCTTGGGGAGTGAACTGTTAGCAGGAGGGACAGCTGGAGCTTGCCAAGTCGTAAGTCGGCGAAAGAGGTCCAGCTGACTTTCAGGTGGTGACCAACCCCCTTGAGATTGTCAAGATCCGCTTGCAGATGGCTGGAGAGATCGCAAGATCTTCGGGAGGCGCTGCACCTCCGCGTGGAGCTTGGCACATCATCAAATCACTAGGTCTTGTTGGACTATACAAAGTATGTCTGACCTGCTTCAGCGATGGAACTCGTGCTGACACGGCAGGGAGCTACGGCTTGTCTCTCTCGAGATGCTCCTTTCTCGATGATCTACTTCACCTCCTATGCCAGATTGAAGAAGGATGTCTTCCATGAAGGTCGCAGGGGCAAAGTTCTCAGTACTGGAGAATTGCTGCTGGCTGCTGGTATCGCCGGAATGCCATCAGCGTATATGACCACCCCGTTCGGTAAGTTGTCGCGCTTCCGTTGGCTGACCGTCAGATGTCGTAAAAACTAGACTGCAGAGTCAAGCGAGGAAGGGCGAGACTGTATACAAGGGTGTGATTGATGGTCTGAGGAAAATCTCTCAGGAGGAGGGTCCCAAAGGTGAGCATGTTTGCCTAGACTCTGATCGATGTAGCAAGACTTACGCTGTTAGCATTGTTCAAGGGTGGCATTGCTCGGGTGGTTCGATCATCGCCTCAATTCGCCGTGACCTTGACAAGTGAGTAAATCTCTGTGTCGACGCTGATATCGCAGTGTATGAGCTGCTCCACAAGGTGGCGCCATATCCATGGGCGGTGGAGAAGCAGGAGCAGACCAGACCTACCCGGCGCACGGAGGACATTGTGAGTAGCGAATACCTATCCCTTGGCCATCAAGCTGATCCTCAGTCACGTATCCGCGCTCGCAACGGTCTCCGTATCCTCCTGGATTGCTCGTCATCGTTTGGTATGGTCGCTTCGACAACGGCTTCGAAGGGCATCAAGGCTTTGCCGCCGATGTTGAAACCCTCCAAAGAGTTTCACTAGACATAGATGCATGACCAAGACGGCTATCATTGATCAAAGGATTGGGGGCGGCTCTCCCCTAGGCCACTCCTACTGTGCAACCTGCAGCTGTGGCATACCAGCTGCAAAGTCGATCGATGACCGTTCGTCAAAATGCCGGCATGCCGGAGTAATGGGGCGAGACGGGCGATACAGCAGTTTTGGTTTGCTGTTGATTTGTACTTATTATACATCGCCCTCACCCTCAGCGCACTCCCATGACCAATCATGATGTCTACGCCGCCCACGGTCTGAAAGATGTCCAGCTTCGTCCGGTACATCCCCTAGCATCTTGGACTTCAGGATCGGCCGCGATAATCCCTCGGCAACACCTTCCCCTCCTCTCCGATCCTGTCGAACGGGTGCGTTTCGAATGGTGCAATCAGGTGGACAGCATGGCGCGCTTCCGCCGGCGTGCACAATTTATCGCTCTAGATACGTTGGCTCCGGTGCCTGGGCCGTCAAATGAACGCATCAGTAACTACACCAGCGTGCGGGAAGTCGTGGCCTGGTGGGAAGATTCTAGCGGATGTTGGTTTGTGACGCGGGGAGAGAAACCGGGCCTGGTCGGGCTGGAGGAGAAGATGGCAACGCTACGTGATGCAGATATGGTCGAGTGGTGCCGAGTGTGCTTCGCGCTCGTCCCAATAGTTGAGGTCTTAATTGTAAGTTCAGTCCGGCAGGCCAAGCTAAAAGTCAGGCGCTGCAAAGAAAAGGTCTCACCCTTCTTTCTTGCAAAGCAAAGAACTTCGTCAGCGGTCCAGATGCAGCATATCTCGTCGACTTCGACGACGTAGCCTGTCTCCCTGCTTTCGATCTCCCATCCCTTCTAAAGGGAAGTCCACTCGCCTCTTCCTCTCTCTTCGGCCACGATCCAGGGGACTTCTCCCCCCTGGATGACACCTACGTCAGGCGAAACCTCCGGTACCTCTCCCCCATCGCTGTAGGATCGCGAAAGATCACCAGGCACAGCGACATCTTCAGCTTCGGCATACTGGCATATGAGCACATCACAGGAAGTCCCCCGGATGGCCAGGCGGATGTTGATTCGCCCTCCGATGTTGACCTGCTGGTGGACGTCCACAAGCACATGAATGTGGATATTCTCCCCGTCGTCGATTACTTTCAACGCGAAGCGGATCTTGCTGCACTTCCTGCTTCGCTCCCCCCAAAAGCGCTATCCGACATAATCATGAAGTGCTTAGCAAAGGACGCCGATGATCGTTATGGATCACTGGAAGCCCTGCGGTATGACCTTAAAAGATTGGGCCATATTTGCCAGGCTCAGGGCAACCTCGACCGCTTCATCGTTGGCGATGCGGACCGACGATCCCGATTCCGGCTGCCTATGCATCCGGTCTACCGAGAACGCGAATTTCGGACGCTGAGCCAAGCCTGGCAATCTGTCAGTACGGTATCAAGCTCGGCGCCTCAGTATTCGGAGGCAGGATCTGTTCGGATAATAAACGTTTGGGGGCTAAGCGGGAGCGGGAAATCGCGGCTGGTGCAGACATGGGCAAGGGAGCTGGAGAAGAATCGGAAGGGGTGCCTGGTGGGAGAGTGCAAGATGGACGAATTCTCGCAACGGCCGGTCTCGTCCTTCTTGCAGATATTCCAGAATCTGCTCGACAGGACGTTGGCAGATCCGGAAGAAGACCCAAAATTCTGGTCAAAGAGGATCCGAGGGGCTCTTGGACAACAATTCGCTGTCTTTCACGCAATTCTTCCGACAGAATACCGTCGCCTTCTGCTCATGGGAGCAAGGCCACCCGCAGTTGAGCCTATCGATTGGGCGAACTTCCTGCCAGCTTTCAAAGCCTTGAGCGCTCGGTTGTTGCAGTGCTTCGCCAACCTATCTCGACCCCTTATTCTTCTCGTCGACGACATACAATGGATGCGACCCGATGAAATCGACATCTGGCGATCTTTGACCGAGGGCTCGCATCCGCTTAACCACGTTCTGGTCGTCAGCTTGTTTCGCGTGCAGGGCTCAGATCCACCCCCTCTTTCGGGTCTGCTCTCATCAGCAGGAGAAAGTATGCATGTCACTCGGCTACCTGAGGCCGGAATCATGGAATACCTCGAGGCTTGCTTCCCCTCTGGCCTGCAAGGCGCATCGCAACTGGCGCAATTTCTACACGCTGAAACTGCGGGAAGTCCGCTATACTTGAGGTCGCTGCTGGACACACTGGTGAGTCTCTATCGTAGCAGATCTGATCTTAGGTCAAGCAGCAAGGTGTTTACTTTGATTACGACTTGCTTGTTTGGAGAACAGACTTGATCGCTGTGCAATCACACGTCTCTGATGCGGGCGTCGACGCTTACCTGCAACGCATCCAGTCCACCCTTCCCCGCGACACAGCGGATCTTCTGCGACTCCTTGCTTGCTTGCCCGTCTCCGGCGCTCGTCTAGACTTTCTCGCATCCTATCTGAAGACGCCTCAAAGACAAGTGGAATCGATGGTACATCAGGCGGAGGTGACCGGTGCTCTGATGACTGTGGGGACGCGTACACGGTTCACGCATGATCGGCAAAGGGTATGTGCCCTGTTTAGCCTAAGCTGATAATAGTCCACCGCCTATAATTCGATCAGCTCAAGCCATGCTGGCGCCCTGCATCTCGCTCTCGCTGACTTCCTGCGACAGCCAAGCTACATCGACGACCACGTCTTCGAAGCCGCCGATCACGTCCTGACTGCCCGCTCACTCCATGCTGTCTTGACAGACCGTGCAGGACTAGTGAAGTTGCTGTTGCGTGCAGCCTCCCAATCTGCTTTCAGCGCAAGCTTTTCTGCCGCTAAGACCTACATTGACGCTGTGCAAGGTAAATTGATGATATGCTTAGCTGAAGTCAGACTTGATGGACGAATCAGGCGGATTTCAGGATTGGTTCACCCACCAACGCGCCATTTGCTTCACATACGCCGAGTTGCTATCCCAGATCTGCGGGGTATTATTTCTACATGACGAGGCATTCGCCAAGGTGAGAACCGCATCTACAAAAGCTGAACCCAGCTCGACGTATTACTCAGCCTGTGCGAATCCGATTTAGAGCGTATTCGAGTCCAACTCTTTCGCATGCGCCAGCACATCGCCGCCTCGCATCTTCCTGAGGCTACAAAGCTCTGTTGGACGAGCCTTGCTCAATTCGGGTTTGACCCGATGAATCCGCTAGCGCATCAGGTCAAATGCCCGGAGACCGCCATGGCAGTGAATGACTTGGCAATACCGCTCGACGTGAAGGCAGACGACCCAATCGACGATGATATCCCAGCTGTGGTCATGTCGATGCTAGGTGAGTAAATGAGTAGATGTAGCTTATATCTTAGCATATGCTGGGTGAGCAGCAATCTGATTGTGACTAATGTCAGAGCGTCCATTTTCACATCCGAAATCGACCGGCGCGAAGCCGCATTCGCATTGGGCGCTTCCTTATCGATTAGCAAAGGGCTCCGACACCCTGCCTCGGCGTATCTGATCTCCGTTTACGGCCTGGTCGCGGAAGATGAAGATGTGCAGGCGTCTTGCTCGCGTCTCGCCCAAACATTGGCACAGGGCAGACCCACATCGTGGCTCACAAGTAACACCCTCGTTGTCACCTCAGCCATGGCATATGTGAGTAATCTTACGCGATGTACACTAACTCTAGCGTTGGCGGCCGCTTGAAGAAACGGCAGAAGAAAGCACATTAGCATTTGATCTTACCTCGGCGCTGGGCAACTTTGAACTAGCGGCATATGTCTTCGGGCTGGATGTAGCCGCGAGGCGCTTTTCGAAGCGGAAGCACGATATCTCGGTCATCCTCGGTCGATATACTGCCATCAAAGAACATCTTTCACCAGCCAGTCGCATCCTGGTTCACGCCCGTAAGTCGCTACACCCTATCATGCTGATGGAATAGCATTACAATATAGTCTCAAGCTCTTGGAGCCGACAGATACGCCTTGGCATCTGCCAGGAAGATTGCTCCTACCTTCAGAGGTTGAAAACATCGACCATCTACAATACCACCAAGGGATCTGTGCGATGTTGTCCTTACGCCTAGCCATCCTATTCGACGCGCCCTTATCGGTGCAGCAAAAGCTCCTCGATGACCATTGGCACTTGTACCCGGTGATTCAGGGCACGGTGTATGGCGCTGAGTGGTCCTTCCTCGGCGGCGTAGTCTTACTACGTTGCAAACAACATGATGGCCGTTTGGAAACCTGTCTAAATGATGTTGAGCGGATGTCAAGGCGATGTGAGTTTCAGCGAAGACTGGAACTGACGGCAGCTTATAGCTTCGCGTTGCGTTCGGAACTCTTAGATCGCCTCAAATCGTTGTCGACATTTTCGCTTGAGATACTAGAACTGGCGGAGTCCTTCATCTCCGTTCTAGAAATGGAAGAAGAACACGCCCTCGCCGCGCTGACCAACCTACTTCTCGCAGGGTCGATAAGCGAGTTGGCGCATGGCAAGAAATTAGCTTCTGGCTATATTCTCGCGGCATTCAACAACTTCAAGGACGCTGAGATGCCAGCCGTCTGCCAATCCATGAAGGCAAAGTACCGATTCTGTCCGACGCCACCGGAGACTCCTCGTATCTTGGATTCGGTTGATCTTGTACCTCCACCTTTCGCTCGGTCTCCGACTGGAGGAAGTCTCGACGCTTCCAATTCCACTGCACCCAGCACCAAGACCAAAGAAGCCAAAAGCGATCAATTGGATGCTTTGACGTGAGTAGCCGATTTAAGTTGGCTGATGTCACAGATTGATGAGGTCATCACTAGCGCTGGCTTCGGAGCAAGATCCAGAAGTCTTACTCTGCACTCTACTTCGGATATCATGCCAGTTTGCTCGAGCAGACTACGCCGCAATTGCTTTGCGCACCGATGGAGACAATTCGGAGCTACGACTCAGGGCAGCAGGCCGATCTGGGCGAATACTCTCGCACGACCTGCTCATCGACGACATCCAGGATCAGGACATCTGTCCCGCGGCATTCATGCTGCACGTGTCGAGGACTGGAAGAGTGAGTTGCACGGATGAGTGTGAGCTCACGACAGGCGCTTCATCATGCCGATGAAGGTCGGATTCGTCTCGACCCCTTCTATTGCGGCAAGGCTCCCAAGAGCTTGCTATGTCTGCCTATATCCAATCGTGGAATCCAAGTCGGCGTCATCCTTCTATCTTCTTCGCCAATAATATCAGCACAACTCGAGTCAAGCAACGCGATCGAGATGATATCGGCGTTGGCTACCTTGGCAACCTCTACCACCCTCAATCATTCGTTCACACAGAGGCTTCAAAAGGAGGTGGAACAGCGTACACAGGCTTTGAACACAGCATTGCAGGCAAAGACGGCGTTCCTGTCACAGACGTCACACGACCTCAGAACTCCCTTATCAGCTGTTCTTGTGAGTGCTGTGACAACGTGGAGCTGATCCCAGGGACTTTCTGCCGTACTAGAAGCGTCTCCTGGTCTGACCGCTGTGCAAAGGGAACACTTGCGCACGATCATTCTTTCCGGCGAGGACCTACTCGGCCTCATCAACAACATCCTGGATCTCTCTCGCCTGGAATCACAATCTGTGACACTTGAGCATATCCCCTTCAGCCTCCGCGACCTGATTGAGGGAGCGCTTGACATCGTCGCCACCACTGCGCACAAGAAGGATATCGAAGTCTCGCTTATCAGCTCGATCAAGACCGATCCCCCTGAGCTGGTCGGGGACGGTTTTAGGGTCAAACAAATCCTGATGAACCTTCTCAGTAACGCTGTCAAGTTCACCTCAGTCGGTGGGGTCACCGTACACTGGTCACACGAGTGCACCGCCGACAACAAGTGTAAAGTCGTAGTCGAAGTACGCGACACCGGAATCGGCATTCCTGCGTCAAAGATGGACAAGCTCTTCCGCAGCTTCTCCCAAGTCGAGGACAGTACCACGCGCAGTTATGGCGGCAGCGGCCTGGGTCTGGTCATATCGAGAAACCTTGCGGAGTTGCTCGGCGGATCGTGTAGTGCAGCGAGCGAGTATGGAAAGGGCAGCGTCTTCACGTTCTCCTTTGTCACTGACACTGTCCCAACCCGGCCGATACAGTATATCAGATTTCCAGAGTCAAAGTGAGTTTAGTACCCGCTTTAGCTGACAAGCAGAAGCTGTTTCACTCTCTGTCGTCCCGGACCCTGGTGGGATATGATACAGCAAAAGTAAGCACTTAAACTACCAAGCTGATCGCAGCCTTGCGGTTCTGAACTGTGCCCCTGTCCGATTTGCCGCATCGCCAGACATGTGCTTGAAGTATGGGGAGACAGACGGCCTAAACTCGGATTTGAACTTCGATTTTGTTATGCTGGACACTCAGATGGTCGACGAAGAGTTTCTAAAGACAGCCCAGAAGCTTCAACCCAACGCAAAGGTGAGCCATGCTTAAGCCCCGCTGATTTAGTTTATCTACCTCGTGAGAGGTATCGATTTGGCAGGTGCAATGAAGGAATTTGGCATCACAGTAAGGCAGCCTGCAATGGGAGTGCTGATCACAGCGTGAATCTATTATCGCTCGGCCGATCAAATTCTCTTCACTCTATGCGGCGGTTGTATCGGCGGACAGGAACGGCGACATGCCACATATACCCGAGACGCCCGTAGCCTCTGGCGCCAAGAAAAAGAAGAGCAACAAGAATCTAGCAAAGGTATGTCGACTGTGGGTCGGGCTGACTCCAGCAATGTCCACTCCGTATACTATTGGTCGATGATAATGCCGTCAATGTGCTGGTAGGGCGGCGGATTCTGGGGATGCTTGGATACGATTCTGTCGAATCGGCCGAGGACGGACAGCAGGCTATAGAAGCCGCCGAGCGAACGCGTTTCGACTTGATCATCCTCGATTATCAGATGCCCGTGCTCGATGGGTTCGCCGCCATGCAGAGAATACAAGCCAGCCCGCTGGCGGGAGACCCACTCGTGGTAATTCTCACTGCGGACGCTCAGCCGGTAAGTCCAGGTCGCCTCCTTAGCTTATCTCACCAGGAAGTGCGGAGTCGTTTCCTGGCTGGCGGGGCCTTTGACCACATGACAAAGCCGCTGAACATACCGAAATTGGAGGCAATCATAAGTGCAGCGTATCAGGCTGTGAAATCTTCCTCGACTGCCGATGCATGAGGAGTCTTGCAGGAGGCGTGGAAGTTTGGGCGTTGTGGTTGATTTGGGGTGGAGGCTCCCGCAGGAGTCAGGGATAAAAAGTGCGTACGACATACATTGGTAGCTCTGGGCTGAGCTTAACAAACAGCGCTGGCCAAGCGCCATTGGTCAATCAGTACGATGGTCCTTTCAACCGCGCTAAGGCGCTGATACGTGAGTCGACTTGTTGGCGAAGCTAATGACCAGAAGAGAACGAAGTGCCTGGATGACGCGCGATATGTCGAGTGACTGTTCTCGATGCGTATTAGAGACAGGCAAGAAGCGCCTTCTTGGCTGGCGATCTCCTGTGCTTCACACACATTGAAATGTAAGTTGCTTGTATGGATATGCCTTATGAGTAGCTGACATGGGCAGCTGCTGAGGCCCGTTACTAGGGATAATAGCTGAGTTTCCGGTGACTGCAGACGGAGCCACTCAAGATCTCTGGGTGGGGAGGCTTCTCTCAGTGTCGCCTATAAAAGTCGAAACTGGGGTAGATGATCGGTACATCGGTAGACAAATATATGTCAGTAAGCTCAGCCGGAAAATCATAGATCTCCAAGTCAGACTGGCAGGTCTCATCTCTTGCTCGCTAAATGTTGCAGCGCTGAAGCTCTGGACATGACACCGGTTGACCTCTTTTGACTGCCTGTGGTCTACTTAAGCGCGCTCATGTCGGCCTGAAGCCACGGCCGAGTATCGATGAGCGCTTAGCGCTTAAGGCTCTATCATACTCGTGAGGCAGCGTGAGGCGCGCCGGTCCGCATTGCCCGAAGCCGGTGGCACCGGCGCCGAAGCACCGATGATGAGGAATGCTGTAGTGACGTAATTCGAATACGTCGTCTGGGGAAAATTTCCGGTGCTGGAAGACATGGTGATGTTGCCTCTACCCAACACGCTGAGTACTGGCAATGTGACAAACGGGGCCACCTTAACCCCACTTTGCCCCCATGTCCCCGGGCTGGATGTCGGGCAGAACGGACCGGGGGACATATAAGAATACGGTACTGTTGCCCCGAGAATGGTGTTGCCCCTCACACATCCTCACAATGGACCCCAACAGCAAGACCTCAAAGCCCGACTCTATTCACGTTGAGAGGCACCCTAACTCGGATGCTGAGTCTGAGCATACTCGCGCAGACATCGAAGGTCACCCCGATAAACGGAATGTCGCAGCGTCACCTGGAGGTGACATAGGAGCCGCCTGGCTCGCAGAGTATGACGGATATCGACCAGATTTGACGGATGAGAACAATCGTATTGTATCTCGCAAGATTGATACCTGTCTACTGCCAATCATCTTTGCAATCTACTTTTGTCAACAGCTAGACAAGTCTTCAGTGTGAGTCTGGATTGATTTTGCGATCTGACGGACAGCTCTTTCGCGGCCGTCTTCGGCTTCCAAGCCGATGCAAACCTACAGTAAGCTAAGAGCTTCAGCTTTTCCCTTATCCAGCAGCAGCTAAACATTTAGGGGCTCAGAGTACTCCTGGCTCTCCTCCATCATCTACTTCGCCCAGCTGGTCTTCCAACCACTCTCGGTTTACGCTCTCGTCAAGTTCCCTGTCAACTATTGGGTCTGCTTCTGTTTCTTTGGATGGGGTATCAGCTGCATGATCCTGGCGGCTTTCAAAAGCTTCCCAGGTCTTCTGGTCTTCCGGTTCATTCTGGGAGCATTCGAGGCTTCTATTGTATGTCCAGAACTATGACACTTAGGTTTTAGCTGATAACTGCAGAGTCCCTCTATGCTCGTGATCGTCTCCATGTGGTGGACTCGCCGGGAGGTAGGTTTCAGGCGTGACTCGCGCTGATGCTTCAGCAACCAATGAGGAACAATATCTGGTACTCCGCGAACGTGAGTTCCAAGGCATTGCTCAGTGTGGTTCATCGACGCTGACAATAAGGGTATCGCTTTGATCCTGGGGTCACTACTTGCCTATGGCCTCGCCAGCTGGAGCACTCCACTTTACACCTACCAGTTGATTTTCCTCTTCTCGGGTGCTATGTGAGTCGTCGAGCATCTCTATTTTCGGTGGCGCAGCTGATTGGCAGCGCCGTGATCATCGCCGTACCCACCGTCTTCTTCCTGCCCGGTCACCCAACCCGCACATCGTGGCTCAGCCCTGAGCAGAAATACATCGCTCTAGAGCGAGTCCGGCTTAACAACACCGGCACGCAAAACACTCAGTTCAAGTGGGAACAAGTCCGGGAGTGCGTGCTCGATCCAAAGACGTGGGGATACGTCGTAATGAGTGAGTCAGGGTATCAGCCTTTCGCTAATCCATAGTCTTCTGCGTTTCCTTCGTGTCAGGTGGAATCGGCGCATTCGGACCCCTCATCCTCCAAGGCTTTGGTCTTAGTCCCTTCCAGACCATCTTATACAACATGATTCCTGGTGCCATCGGAATCGTCGCCAACATCATCGCTGCCTTCCTCGTCCAAACCACCAAGCGCAAATCGCCAATCTTACTCGGCATCCTCGTGTTCCCCGTCGCGGCTGCAGCTTCCCTCTACGCCCTGCCCCGAGGCGTCGAGTACCGACAGCAATTGCTGGCGGTCTACTTCATACTCCAGATCTTCCAGCCGCTCACACCGATCATCATGAGTTGGTGCTTCGCCAATGTTGCAGGTCACACCAAGAAGACCACGACAACTGGTGTGTTGTACATCGGTCTGTGTGTTGGAAATATCGTGGGGCCTCAATTGTATCTCAAAGCGGAAGCGCCGTACTATCGCACAGTAAGTCCACAATGCCAGGTCTCGGTTGACATATTAGGGATTGACAGCAAACCTTGTTGTGCTCTGTGTCATGTTCGGCGTCGTCATCCTCCAAACCCTATATCTCATGTCTCTCAATAAACGCAACAACAATCGTCGGATTGCGTCTGGCAAGACCGGCAACAACATCGACTACTCCCTTGAGAGATCGAGCGATTGGGCCAAGATTCGGGCTGCTGAGGCGGAGAGGGTGCGGGCCGCAGGCGGAGAAGACACGGGCGAGGTATACAACTCCAAAGCCTTCCTCGATCTCACAGACCGCAACAACGAGGACTTTGTGTACACCTTGTAGTGCGAGCTTAATCAGTAGAGATAGAGATTTCATCCAGGCAAATGTAGTTGTCGTGGAACCGAGTCTTTCCGAAAGGGTCTGGTGACCTGACGCAGCTTCTCGTCGGGTCAGACAATCCACCCGGCTTCAACATCGTCGTATCCTTTAACCAGGCTCTAACGCTCCGACGGTCGAAAACAGAATCTGAGGGCTATGTTCATCCGCCAAGTATACGTGAAAAGGAGATCTACCACCACCCTAGGGGTGTACTGGATGTAGCCGGGTCTACCCGACTACCTCCCGGTGCAGAGGGCTCAACGCTGCGCTGATGATGATCAGAGCCGGCGCTACCGTAACCCAACGCCTCGTTGTTCCCTCTACGTTGAGACAAAGCCGATGGGGTTACGTGTGACTGCAACGGAAAATTGGGTTGATGTTCGCCATGACCGGGATCGAGCTGGTTATTGGAGGCAGATTCGCTATCTTATTCCATCAGCTAAGGATATGGTGGTGGTACATGTCGTTGTAAATAGCTCACCCAGTGGTGGGAAAGGGTACCATGGATCGAATCCAAAGTTCTGTGATATCGGGCCAGAGATGTGTGATGACCCCCCGGTCGCATCCTAAACAGTCAGCATGGCCTCGCCCATCCACATGGCGAGGCAGACCCACATAATCAAATCCTGCACCCAAACCACCCCAGCCGCCATGATCCTCGCTAAACAATTGCTCCGCTAGCCCGAAGTCCAATTCCGGCAGACCTAACCCATTCGAGTTCGCGCTTTCTGATCCTTGGTTTGGCGAGAACCCTGCCATCAAATCTTCGGCAGTAGGTCTCGGTGGTGACATGCTTGGCTTCGATGCACCAAGTACAGACGGTGTGAACCCGGACGGCATGAAACCTGCGCTTGTTCGGGGAGGGGAGGGCGCTCGAGAAGAGGGAGGTAGAACGTGCTTCTTCCGTGCTTTGAGTAGGATATCGCGGAGAAGTTGGGCAAACTGGAAGCCGGGGACTACGCCCTCAGCCGGGACTTATAGGGACGCACCATTTGACAGCATCTTGGCGCATTGCTCAACATCTCGCCCGACCTGCCTCAGGTTGACCACCTCCGGTACCAGACTCGACATGCGAATCAAGAATCGAGCGACGAATGCGAAATTTACGTGGGTGTTGGAATTGGCGTATCTGAAGCGATCCAAATACTGCCATGAGCCCGATAACCGGAAGTTGACGTACCTGCTTTCCCCTCTCACCCCTGAAGGCAGTGTTCATCAGAGTCTCCGCCGCCTTGACGGCTTTCAGCAAGAAGCCCTGACGTTCTTCCGAAAGCAGCGCGACATCCCGTTTGGAGCGGACGCCATTGAGTATGAGCGAATTGCAGTAGATGCTTGTGATCAGCTGAGAACACTGCTACGCTTACTTTGTCCCACAAAGCATGGTGGTGACTGCTCATTAGCGTCTTTCGTCGATGGGGAAGACAAAACTCACGCGTGACACGAAGGAGAGCTTCTGCAGCGTATCCCTTTCGCTCTTGTCATTAGCGTATAGTGCGATGTACTGACTTACCATAATACGAATCCCAGTAAGCATACCACTCAGCAAAGTCCTTGTTCACGTCCCGCAGCTTTTGATCGAGATCGGGCATGTTACTGGTTGATGGCCAGAGAATGAACGGTGTGTGAAGAGGCACTTTCATGAGCATGCGGTCCGGCTGGCGCACTCACATCGAATGGTCTGAAGCTCGCAGAAGGGCACCAGTCGACTATCGGTTGGGATTGCGAGCGGATGATCTAGCAGTCGGCGTGCGTCTTGAATAGACTCGAGGCTAATCCCTATGGGTCGACCGGAGTTGTAGGCCATCCTGGCCGATCAGCGTATTCGCAAAGGAGTATACTCTGTAAGAACGACTCACTGGGCATCCGTCTTGTAAAGCGTAAGCCACGCCCTAGCTCCAACAACCAGTGGTCTCTCCTCTGCCAGCTCGGCTTGGCTTTTCCCGGATCCCATGCCGGTCTGCACCAAATAGGGAAGGCAGCGCCACAAGCCCATCTCGGTTGCGATCCGAAGTGCGTGGCCCCCAGGCCGATAGCTGGTATCTCCCCATTGCGCCATGATGACTGCTGCATTAGGCTCAAAGGCATACTCGTCAGATCGCGGACTTACCGAGGGCTTGAACAACTTCTATTCGGGCGACAGGCGTGAAGAGTGTACTCATTCCTAACGTCTCAGTACTATAGCCAGTGATCACTCACCGATCTTCTCTGCGTGCTCGCGCAGTTTCCCTTGCAGGTCACTGACCGCTCCGCCTGCTTCTTCGCATTTCAAGCCGATGTATAGGATAGCTGCGATAGCGAAAGGCGAACGCTGGCGTAGACTGAGGTCAGCGTTGACATTAGAGGCACTCACTCATGCCAAGTATCCTGATCGGGATCAAAGACGGGGATGTAAAAGTGACAATTTCGCATGAACCTACGTCAATCAGTAATCACTCGATCGGCCACATACGAGTCGAATAGACTTCTTGCCCTCGTCTCATCGATCAACCCGAGCTCTACGGGATCCTTATGAGCGTGATTTTGACTTCCTCGTTGCACTGGTAGAGCGCCCCGCAACCCAGTATTGTCCTCCAGAGTGGACCGCCGACGTCTCTTTTCCGTGCTGGGGCCGAAATCAAACGGATGCGTACGCGTCCGGTCATAGGGGAGCGCTCTACCAGCATCACCATTCCCCACTCCCTCATTAAGACTCGCCGCCTCGTCCTTGCTTAGCTGATTGTCTGCCTTCAATCGCGCAGCCTCCGCTAGCGACAGCATGGATCTCCATGGGCCCGGAAATGAGGCCGAAGCGATGGCAGGGTCGGGATCGTCTTCATCAGACGAAGAGGGCGAGTTGGATCGTGGCGTCTCAGCTTCCCGCGAGCGTTTGGGATGAGAGAGCGGAGCTGATTGAGGAACTTTGACACTGTTGCTCGGCTGCACAGAGGGAAGGCGGTTAGGTGGGAGATTCGAATTGTAATACGAGCTTTCGTTTTGGTGCGCGTATGCCGTATCGGTCCCGCCCTGGGTGTATAGCCCAGGACCCCCTCGATGCTGACCCTCAATAGTCGACAAGTTGAACATGACCGGCTCCGGCGCAAATCCGTTCGAGAGCGGCGGGCCTGTATATCCAGGCGTAGCAGATATTTGTGATGCGGAACGCGCCGGAGCAGGTCGCACTGCCTGCGGCGTCGGTTGTGCTTGTACACTCGCACGTTGGAGCTGCAGCAATTCCGTCAGGGAGGACTGAAAAGACGACATCTGGGACTCCACCACTTTCAAGCGGCTGTCAAATCAGTCGAGCCTATCAGCTGCGACTCACTCTTCTACTTTCGTAGCTTTGGTCTTTCTGGCACCTCCGAACGTGCAAGCATGGCCGCCCTGCTTGCATCTATTGCATGGTGGATTCTCCTTGTTGATGCATCGCATCTTCATTCTGTGGCAATAGTCCTGTTGGTCAGAAGCTGTCGGAAGCTAGACGGAGTAGACTCACACAAGCCCCTATGTTGTCAGCTACGCGGGTACTGAGTCAACTATCGGACAGTACATACTCTTACTGACAGCTTTGCTGCCATCCCCATCCTCACCGCCCGACTCCTCGTCTGGAGACGACAGTTTTGCGCTTGGCATGCCGCGCGCTTCGCAAGATCACCAGGTTCCTTGTTGTCGATGATTTGAGCGAGTGAGTGAAAACGACACTGGTCTCTCAGACGAGTGCGACCAGTGACGCTGTGAACGGTGTAAGATAGACGAGCTGGTGATTCGATGCTGCGCTTTGGAGGTGTGCGGAAGGTCGAGATCACAGAAGACTATATAGATCGTTTCAGGCACGGGCGCCGGTAAGTTGGACCGGACCCACACCCGGTGAATACAACAACGCACAATCTTCCTACCTGCATGCGCCGAGATCGATGGTGATGATCTGAACAATCTTCATGATCTGAGCGGTAAAAGGTGCATCATGCCGGGAAAATGCTCTCAGCGTCGTACTTCATATCGCCCTGCCCAGCCTCATTCCCAGCGCCATGCTCACCACGAATACCCCGAGCCCACTTGCTGCGCTCTTGCCGAGCCGCATCCCCTGTTCCCAGCCCACACCACCCAGGCCAACGATAGCGGGTCCGGGGCACACGCCTCCCAGTCCCCATCCTACCCCAAATGTAGCTGCTCCGACAATCAGTCTCCAATCGATGTCCTTTCTGGTCGGTACGCGCCAGGTCGCCCACCCATAGTTTGGCTTGAGCGTGCTCGGAGTATTTCGAGCGCCCCTTGAGATGAAACGCCGGTACGAGAAGGCGTTGGGCAGTACGCCCCCTAGGAAAACCATCGCGAGACTCGGATCCCACTGGTCGAGCGGGGAAATGCGCAGGAAGGAGAGGACTTTGAGCGGATTGGCCATACCGCTGAGGACCAAACCCATCCCGAACGTCCACCCTGATAGGAGATAGGGGAGTAGTCGGAGCAAAGGCTGAGGAGATGAGGGGATTGATCGACGGAGGATCAGGCGGGATAGGTGTGACAGGACGAGAGGGATGAATAATGAAGGCCAGGAGTTGAGGCCGGGGAGGATTGGAGCGTACGATGGCTGTGAGACCAGCCCGATTGAAAGATTCCGCATAGGGACGAGTTGACTCGTAAGCATCGCGATGGGGAAGAAGGTTGCAGTAGCAACGATGGATCGTGGAGATAAGCGAGAGGCACCGCATAGAAAATGGCCACTGTTATGATCAGATTGTGCCCTGGGATGGAGCTGATGAATTCACCTCGTACAGCCTGACCCAAGCTACAGTATTAGCAGGCTCCTCATTCCCATATCTGAGTCAGGCTCAACTCACCCTGCTTCCGATTCCGACCAGCAGTCCCGCAATGGCTAGCCGGCCGACTCCCATTACCTCTTGAATCGTCTGCCAGCTCTTGACCGCATCTCCAACAGATCCGTCACTCAGCCCACTTCCACCGATACCGAGAAGCTGAAAGGATGCGGGAGCGATCACCATGCCGCCCACGACCGCCCATCGCCAATATTTCTCCACCCATTCATCAGCGTGAGTGGCTGCTTTCACCCTCTCGCTTGTCAAACTGTCTTTTGGCCCAGATCCCTTTCCGCGACCATTCGAAGATTTGGTGACTCTCGTGCCCCATATCAGACCATCTGTAATTCCAGATACCCCAAGTACTACGCCTGTATCCTCCAGCAATGCGGTCGTTGACATGTGCAGGAGGTAACCCCCCAATAGCGTTTCCACCGGAGTGAAGAATGTCTGCGTTGCATAATCTGGGCGTCAGCTTGCGCGACGAAGCGCCATCTAAGGACCTACTTACTCATGGCTGTTCGTTTCCTTTGCTCGAAGTTGGATGGGGAAGGCTCAAGTCAAAGCGTGGGACCTCGGCTTAGCAATCGCTCAGAAAATCTCGAAGGTGCCTGGAGGATGCCGTCATCGTGACAGCCGAGATTACCGAGGTGGAGGAATGCTGCTTCTGCAGAGTCCACAGGGATAATCGAGATCGATGGGATCTGATGAGAGCTCGGCTTGGATACAGTCATTAGGAAGAGAATCAACCACATATTCCACATGCGAAAAACTACAAGCTATCCTTTCGGGTTCTTTAAGGCATTCCTCGGCGTTCACAGGCACCGATGGACCTCTAAACTTTCACCTCGGCCAGCAATGCCTCCCCTTTCGAGCCCAGGATTGCATTGCGCACACCTACAACATCAGCATCCAGTGTCGACCGAGATCTTGCTAGCTTCACTCACAAAGTTCGGCCATCTTCTTGCGAGTATCGACATCTGCAGAGCCCATATGCGGAATGACAACGCCTAATTGACGTCAGTGAAAACCAGCAGGGCAGAGCATCAGGACCCACAGTTCTTGGCCTTCACCAGAGGGTGATCAGGGCCTATGTTTGGCTCGCCAGTGATGACATCCAGACCTGCACCAAAGATTTCGTTGTTATTGAGAGCTTCGGCCAGATCTTCCGAATTGACAATCGGACCCTATGCAATCAGCAATGGCATGGACCAAGACGTACCCTGGCTCCGTTCACCAGTACTGCCGACTTCTTCATCTTCTTCAAGAACTCCTTGTCGACCATGTTGACGGTGTCTGGTGTCTGATTACACAGCACAATCAGAATGTCACTTTCTGCTGCTACCTCGTCCTTCTCTTTCCGCTCAACCTTGACGCCAAACTCTTTGCTCCATCCTGCGTCGATCTCTGACTGATCTGGACGAGCTCGCGAGGAGAGATAAACGATGTTGGGAGGGTGTGATTGCGATGTGAAGACGAGTAGCCGTTTGAGGGTCTGCTGCGAGATCCGCCCGAAGCCAAGGAAGCCGATTGTGAGAGAGGGAGAAGAGATGGATGGGCCGCACATGACGAATGGCGCCCACGGTAGAGTGGGCCACTGGACGATTAGAGGGCGTTCTGTAGAGATGAAATCCTACTCACCCCCCCAGATTTGATCAGCTGGATCCCCTCCTCGACTCTCCGCATAGTCATGAGGGTAAGCATGACACAGATATCGGACACTTGAGTCTCAGCTATAGACTGACGCAGTGCTCAGAGACTGTTCAACTGACCCGCATCACTGAGGACACCAGGGGTATGTCCGACCTTGATGCCTCGGGCATTGGCCGCTTTGACATTGATGTGGTCTTCGGAGTCAGCCGAGATGATCAATATCGCCAGTCTCCCCAGTCTTGCGCACTCACCAAAGCCCACCGAGAACGTGCTGACTACCTTAACGCCATCTCCACACTTGCTCAAAAACTCTTCGTCAACCTTATCGCCCGGTTGGCCGTGCATGATGCAAACCCCCACCACATCTGGATCTGCGATGTTGTCCAAAATCCATTGTCGTGAAGCGGGAGCGTCATGGGGGTTGACGATGATCTCGAAGGGAGACGACTCGAGGATGGCCATGGCATCTTCTCCGACATTGCGTGTTCTGCCTTAGATCAGTCAGATTTCTCGGCGGAATGCGAGGCGACCGCGGGTAAGCCTCAAGCGAGATGGGTTCGCAGCTCACACAACGATTTTCGGCATTGTATCTAGAGCTAAGTCAGCTTCGATTAGGGAGGAGAACGGATCTCGACAACAATATCAGTAGCCGTATTGCAAAGGTGTGTCAGAGCAGAAGTCGACGGCTACTGTGACGCGTGACGCCTCCGGTTAAACCGGGCCGGGGAAGCCGGCAGGTAGTGTGCCAGTGGCGGTGAAGTGATCAAAGCGGTCTTGTACATACTTCACACCAGAAGATTTTCCCCCTGATATACCTGATGTGTTAATTATCACATATCGAGATCGCCGGGTAGAAGCCCATTGGTCAGCTGATACAGCCAGATTTCCATCTCCGTCGGCTCGGGCGGGGCAGAGGCTGGCTGGATCTGCGAGACGGAAGCTCCTCCTGTTGCTGTGCCCGTCTCCATCTCTTGACCGTCATATCGCCGAGCCGCTTCTTCCGCTCCGTCCACCATGGATGCTATGAGCCTACTCGACATCTCCCCAATGTACATTCCTCCGTGCCCGATCCAGCCCGCCTCCAGCGTTCTCATGACCCCCGCTACCTGCCGCAGGATTCCGGAACGCGGTCGGATGCGGCTGTTCTGCCTGAAGATGCGGGACGACCGAGAGACAGTGAAGAGTGCAGCTTGCAGTTCGACGATGACGCTGCAGGACTCGACGGCGATAGCGGCGATCCTGTGAACGGGAAGGAGGAACGGTGCTGATCCTTGATCGCTCGCTAGGAGCCCTATCAGGAGATCTTCGAGAGCCATACCTCGCTGTCGGATCCATGTCTGGAGTAGTACGACGGAGGGCGAGGAAGACTTTCTCTGGAAGAGTTCGGCGACCGATGCAGGATCGACAGCACGGGACATCGCTGCGACTGCGTGGTTGGAGTTTGCGGTAGCGGATGGATCAGCGTTCGCCAGCATGGATAGGGCGAGAAGGTGTCTGATGGCTGTGCGACGGAGGAGACCGATATCGGCTAATCGCTCAGTGTCACGCACAAGCAGGCATGGACGTGATGGCGCGACCATGCTACAGCAGCCTCATCGTTAGCGAGATCGTGGTCAATGCGCTCACCTGTCAGAATATCGCTTTTCACGGTTGATTCGTCCAGCTCATCCAGACTGGATTGCAGTGCGACAGTCAGATTTGCGATTGAGAGTTTGGCGCCGTAGATACTAGATGCCACAAGGATTTGCGGAAAGCTGCTCATGCCGGTATGAACGGTAGTCAAGCGCATGACACGCTCGCAAAGGAGGATCTTCCCCACCGCTCCTGCATCTCCTGTCACCGCCTGCTCCGCCAATTGCGACAGCAATACCACAACCTCCTGCGCGTCGATAAGCTCTGGAGGCGAAATGATGCTTTCGCTCTCCAGAGCCATTGCTGCATCGATGGCGCATAGCGAAAGCCATGTCCAGAGCTCGACAGAGTACCAAGCGTTGATGGCAAAGAGTGATGCTGGACTTACGATGTTTTGCAGCGAAATCGAAGCTGCTGCCGATTTGGCTGCTCGGATGTAGCCACGCGCAACGACTAGCTCGGTGGGCATAGCCGGTTGCCCCGGTAGGGTCCCGAAAGGCGCAAAAATGGCCAGCAAGATGAATGCCTGCACCGCATGTAGGTCATCTGGTGACTGTACGTTGACAGTGCGCATTGAGGATAGGACGATGTTGGATAGATCTCGCGAGAGGAGTTTGTCGCCTGCGCAGCAGAGGAGGAGGATAGCAGATAGGAGCGGCGTGAGGGAAGGAGTGGGAGAGGTCGAATAGTGCGTCATGAGGGTAGGAAGATCGAAGAGGAAGGGAGCAAAGGTACAAAGTTGGGTGAACCTAGGAAATGAGCTTCAACCTTTGGCATGACTGACCTGGCTTGTGCTCGTAGGTGCGCATCGCCGTACTTCCTCAATACCTCGGATAGTCCTGAAGTCGGACTAGCGAGAGGATAATTGACAGCGCTCGGAGGGAACGAGCCTCTGAACAGAGCGCTCGCAAGTTCGAGCGGCCGACCGTGATACTGCCCGCTGTATGCGCTATTTCCCAGTAAGGGGGCAACGGAGCTGTTGGACGACTGGGAGGGAGCTCGCTCAGCCGGGGCTAGAGCACAAGTCTCGTATGCCGAGGGTAGGCCCAGCTTGACAACAAGGGTGGACGAGCTTGACGATGCGATTGAAGTGGGTTCCGCAGGAGATGGCGGGGCAGATTGGAGAGGACCGCTCTGGGATGTCTTGCGCGGTGCTCGAGCGGTAGCAGCTGTTGGTGCTTGGATGATGCATGACAAGCTGAGAGTTCGGCACCGGTGGCACGCGCTCTCAGTCGGTAAGGGGTCCGGACTGGGGGGAAGATTGAGCGATTCGGCGGGCAATTCGCATCGAGTTTTCCGCAGTTGACATAGCGTGCACGATCCTTTGCCGTACAGTCGTCGAGGTGCCATGCTGGATCTGGAGGATATGAATGGGTGTGAGGTTGATTAGGAGTGGCGACGATGAGAGAATAGTCTGCTGACCTATTTTGAGCTTGAGCGGAAAAGATCGGTTAGCGTGAATCTTAATCTCGAGCTCGGACGTTTGAAGTTCGGTCGAGATTGCGGTGTCAATTGGCTGCATATTGCAGGCTGCAGTCTTACTATATGTACAGGTGGGGATTGCAAGTCATGCTACAGTCGAATGCGCATCTAAAGAAATCATCGGGACTTTGCTGAGTCGTTCACGAGCGCGGTTGGCGGTAGTCTGCAGCTTTCGGAATGAACAGTGGTTGTCCATTAGGAGCCCAACCCGTCTGATTGGCATCCTGCATCTCCAAGTCCAAGGTGGCCTGTTGAACAAAGAGGTCATTGAGGTTGACAGCAAAGCTAAGGTCATCAGCCAGTCTCGCCTCCAACAAGAAGTTGACATACTAAACCACCCCGATAATCCACTGGAGAGCCCCGTTGAGGATGTAGAAGACAATCTTAGCGGGAGTCGAGAAGTTTCGTCCGGGATGTATAGTGCTTGCGAGCTTGTAGACTGCTGAGATGATCTGTGAAAGTCAGGATGATCTTACGCAGAGCGAGACTTACGATCAAAGTAGTCTGAATACACATCCAGAGTACGGCTCGACTGCCTAAGACACCTGATCGCACGATACTAACCGCAATGATGGCCGAGCCTAGCATGGCCGCGATGATCAAGCCTGCACTAGCCTCACTGCGATGTTAGCACCTCCTGCTAGAAAAGAGTGGAAAAGGGACATACCGGTAGTGCTTCACACTAGCCATCTGGCTTGCGGTCTCATGGTCGCTGAGAGTGGTGGCAGCTACGATACCGAGGATGAGCGCAACGACAACGGCGATCCGTAGGAGACCGAGGATCTTTTGCTGCAGAGGCATATGGGTCACCCTCATGATGCCATCGCCCTTCTTGCCGAGTACACGTCTTGCGGATCAGCACTGCCACATCATGGTGCAGACTGCAGACTCACGTCAGTAGAGCAGGGATAGGCTCGCATATCAAGGTGAAACCAGCTAAGAGGAGGACCTCGGATGTCTGGGAAGGTCAGCGTACGTTCACAGCCATTCCAGTAGGAAAAGGCTAACCTGATAAATTTTGGTGGACTGGTTGCCATTGGCAATGACAGCACGCAGCGCGTAAGCGACTGCTTGGGCAATGATGAAGATGGTTGGTCTGATCTACGACATGAGCCATGTCTGCAGGGCGAGAGCAGCAGAGAACTCACAAGGATGACAGACCTGGAGGCGGCTGAGATCAACCGACAGATGGCCAGGAGGAGTACGCTGTGAGAGTCAGCCAGCCATGGCTTGCTGATAAGAATCGACTCACATAGCAAACGCTATCGTGAAGACCACCGAGGCGATCAAGTCTGGACTCCGAGTGGGTATACCACCGCTCAAGTTGGGGAAAGTGTTGGCAGTGGATGGGTCGGTAGACATGACTGTGAACTTTGGAGCGGATGGCTATGTAGCGACATGCCTTCAACCAGCTGTTGGGACGCCGCATATATACTTGCCATCTTGACGTTAGGAGATCAGTATGCGATGGTATGGATGTACGGTTAGAAGGCGAAGAAGGGTGAAGCAGGCCCATCGGGTGCATCGGGCCCGATCTCAATTTTGGGTGCACTCATTTCTTCTCCTTTCTCTCTCCCATCCTGCTGTCGATTCTGCTTCGCCTGCACGGCCGTAGAGGGGTCTGTGCTTATGCTGTGCTGATCCACAGCCGCAACTTAGCGGCGTGCAGACTCACTGCATAGCATTGCATTGACGATGGCACCGAAGGACATACTCTAGGTGGGTGACTATCGGGATCGGGCCCGATGGTGAATCAAGCACATGAGTCAGTGGACCATCGACTCTCAACTTGTCTTAAGTGGACCCATCTCGCGGCCGGTGCTACGTCCGCATAGAGGACCATCTCATACTGCGAGTACTGCGTACTGACAGCCGGGCCCGAGCGGGGGTATCATTGACGCGATTCGTTGACAATGACCCATTCTCTATATAGGGGATCGGCCTCGAGGCCTCTTCTGACCATCTACGACTCTTCCCCTCAAGCACCATCCCCTCGTCCCTCCCCACATATCACGCTCGCAACTTCCAACAATGGGTATACTCCGAGATGTCATCGCTCAGCGCCGCGATCAATCCTATGGCAATAGCTACTCCACTCAGCCGACATCTCGGGGGGGCCTACTTCCCCGCTTATCGGACTATACCTCGCCCTCAGATCCGGACGCTGAGAATAGAGCACGGGGCTCGCGATGCGATCGACGAGGGAACTCAAGACTCCGCCAGATGGGGTCTATGATGCCCTCCTCGTCGCCCCAGGTCACCCAACAACAACAGCGATACTACACATCGGTTGCATCCGCGTACCCTACGTCAGCCGACCCCTTCACCGACTACTCCCAAATGCAAGTCCCAACTCCCCCCATCCTCCCCACTCGTCCTCCACTGCTGCGGGCGAGGGCTGCACCAATTCCTGCCCCGATCGAGAACTTCATGGCTTATCAGCCTCACACGATGCTTCCACCCAGTGTTATCCCCAGGTCTTACGATGATCCCGCTCCTCCTTCATACACCAGTAACGAATACATCGAGTATGACGAAGAGCAGGATGACGACATCTACCGCACGAGCCAATACTCCGCCCCTTATACTCCAACGCAGTCCCTACCTGTCGCTATCCCCCAGGTTGACTTCGGAAGCACATCACCTTTCATCCGAGGATACAGCGACATCCTCCTCGGCTCGCGCGGCATTTCTCAATCGCAATTCACTGGCTGGATAGACGCTTTCAATGCAGCGTCCACCCCTTCCGCCGAGATGCAGGTTCTGGGGAAAGCAGCTGGCATCGCTGGATACTTCGTGTAAGGCTCAGGTCTACCTAGTGGATGTATGCAAGGGAAATATCGGCTGATACGACTAGGCCAGGAGCAGCGGGTCTCATCCCTACAGCTGTCCAGATCGGCGCAGGGCTGAGTGGATACGCAAGCAAGCGGTCAGCGATGGCGGAGTGTCTAGCTCGGGGCAATACTGAGCTGTTCAATCGTGCGGGTCTGCAAATCATGTGAGTCCCGCTTTACTTCGCATACTGCGCATTGACACTGACATCATATAGAATTTGCAACACGCAAGAACTCGAGCAGACGATAGGATACGTCAGGATGTCGACACCCTTCACGGACCCAAATCGACTCGCGCACGACGTGCCCAGTCGACTCGAGGCTTACTCGAACTACCTTTCGCCGCTATCTACCATCCTCCCACCCGCTCTCCCACCCAAAACGGCGAATTCCCCCGTTGCGGGCATGGGCGCGCGGATGTCAGAACGTGATCGCGTCAAAGCCTTAGGGAGGGCTCAGAAGGACGCTAGTAAAGGCAAGAGCAAACGCGCGGACAGTCTCGAGGCGGATCTGAAATGGGTGAGTATCTTTTACATCAGTTCCGTGACGCGCTAATGGTACCTAGATCCTCATCATTCCACGTATGTAGATCCATCTTCCAACGATCCCTTCTGTATTCCTAGTCGGATAATGTATCCACATAGATGTCGCCGTTGGTCAGTACCGTAAACATTGCGATTGGCATTACGTGGTGTCGCACGCTTCTACGACAACAATGAGTGAGAGTGCAGACATCGAGTCGCGCTGACCCTGGATGTCTGTGCGCTGTCTGCCCGTTAATCGGGGATACATAGCTATTAATTCCCACTTCTACTGCTGTCTCCTGGCCTGAGCTTGAGCTTGCGCACCAGCTCCAGCTCCCCCGGCGGCTGGTCCCGCTCCTTGCTGGGGAACCAATTTACCACCGCCCCAGCCCACAACAAACTTCTTGAGTATCGTCCATGCACTCGCGAAAACGCCGCCCTGTTTGTCGGCGAACGTATCGACTCGGCCAGTAACGTAGTCGACTGCGTGGCGGGAGAAGGGGGAGGCGTGGTATCGTAGGCGAATAAAGTGGGCGATGAATATTGGTGCAATCAGTGAGGAGGTGAAGCTGGATCAATCAGCTCGATTCCTATATATGGTCTTTGATTACTAGATATCTTGGCGAGGAGAACTCACGTTACAGCCCCAATAGTCACACGCACGAAAATCGCCAATTCAGCAAACGCCACGAAGCGCATAGCGCTATCATAATTGTTCTTCACCCAGACCTGAAGTCTCCTCGATACAGCTTCGAGTCCCTGTGGTGCTGGTCGCTGTTGACCGGCTTGGGGAGCTTGCGACGGTGGGATGAACTTGGGAATGACGTTTGTGCGGAGGAAAGTCAGGACGTGGAACAGGGAGAAGGTGGCGAAGGGGAGTATGGCCACTGGACTATCAGCAATTGATTCATCATAGTGGGATGAGAGAAACGTACAGGCGATAGGCTTAGAGATCCACCAGTAAAGGGCCAAGACGGCGTACTGAACATTCTCATCCACGAAAGCGCGCTGCATGAACGCTAAGGTGGGTTGAGGCACACCGAGCGATTTGAAGACCACGATGGAATACGATAAGAGGGCGCCGGTGAATCCTAGGCGGTAGAAGAACTGTGGTGTGCCTCTGAATAGCATGGTCTGGAGGAGGACATAGGCTGGTTGTGTCAGCCTGGGAGGGAAGGAAAGGATGAGACTAGATTGAACGTACTGGCACTCGCGAGCATGATTCCGTGGCCCACGGCCCATATTGAGTGGAAGTGGACAAAGGACATGGCGTTGATGGTCAAGCTGTGTCCTGAGTGATGCTAGAGAAGGAGAGAAAAGTTGCTCTTGGATGGGTGGACTTCGCTGATGCTACGTCACTGCGCACTGCCCTTGTCAAGCGGTATTTGGCCCAACGTGGCACTTTTACCATTTCGCACGCACGGATCACCAGCATTCCTCATTACGGCACGCGTTTCGGATCTCGCGCAGCTTCTCGAGCTTCGCGTCAGCCTTGCCCTTCCAACCCGCTGCAATCGGATGTGGCGGGGTCCGGCAAGCTCAACGACATCCCTCGACTGTCTCGTGTGGATGAAAGCGACAACAACTAATCTACAGAACCGAGTGTGACGTCACACCCTTTATCACTCACATGAAACGCGACTCGCTCGGCCCCTTTTTTGCGGTTTCCTATAGTCATCCCTTCGCCTCACACATTGACGTCACAGATGGATGATGAGCTACTGACATTCCTTTGAGGCGCCACTTGATGAAACAGGCACGCCTCCCCCACTGCAAGCCGATGACGTCGTGACGCAGTTTTTCGCTATCTCCCTCAAGGGATAAAAGGGAGACCCCCGAGAGCCCTTCAAGCAGTCTGCCGCCTCCTCCATCTATCAACAATACTCATAGCATCTCCCACTCAGAACACATCAATTCAGTATGGCTCTTCGATACCCCACCGCCCTCGGCATCGCCGCGTTCTTCGTCATGGTACGTCCGAGCTCTAATCATTTGTACAGAACACCTCACTGATCAGTGCACAGGTCGCCACCCTCTTCTTCTGGCTGGCAGCCATGTCCACCCCCATCACCAAATCGCTTTGGTACCTTCGAGCCAACAACGCCGGCACTGGAAATGTGTATTTGGGCAACTTTGGGTGGTCGGCCGGAGACGGGGATGCATCAGTCAACTACAGGCACATAGGGTGAGTTCTCCTTTATCTGGCTTCGAGGGTTCCAGATGGTCCGAGTTGACTTCCCTTAGATATGAGTGGGCACCGTACATCCGCAACAGAGCTCTCTCGGGTTCGCTCTTCCTCGTCGCTCTCACCGCTGCCTTCGGTACCATTGCGTTCTTTTCACTCTTGAGCAGCATCAGGGCGTTCAGGCTAGGCACTTGTGCCATCTTTACCACTGTTAGTCTCGTTCTCGCTACCGGCTTCTCCTCGGGTGGCTAGCTGACCCCACAGCTCTTCACCGTCCTCCTATCCACCATCTCCTTCATCCTGATCCTCTCCACCTTCGTCACCGCCCACCGCCGCTTCGACGACGCGGGCATCGAGAACCACTACGGCCCCGCCTTCATCCTCGCCATCATTGGCTGGCTGCTTTACCTCTTCTCTATCCCTCTCCTCTTTATGGCCCTCTCAGCTCTCAGGCGGGACAGAAGGGACGGAGTCGTGCACCACGAGACCAAGACGACCACTACCACGACCAAAAGGCGGAGGAGGTTTTTCTAGGAAGGGAGTGGATGTTGACTGAGAAAATGTTGAGGATCTCAGCTTGATAATGATCTTATAATGACCTATGATGATGTTAAGCATGTGTGAATACGGTCCCTAAGAGAAGTTGCGGGAAAGTCTGGCAATTTCCAAATCAGCGGGCATCAGTCATTTCTGCCATTCTCCATGATAGGTTTTAGACTCCTCAATCAGTGGCTCTTCTCTCTGAACTGCTTCTGACTCATACATCAACCCATGGACGCCTACTGCACCTAGTAATCATCACCTCCACTCTCCTTCTCACGCTTACTCCAATCCAGCCAGCTCCCCTGGTAGTTCCTGACGTTGTTGTACCCCTTCTCATGCGCCCACTCTGATGCGGTCGCCGATCGCTTACCGGATCGGCAGAAGAAGATGAGGTTTTGGGATGGAAGGGGTTTGGTAAATGCGAATTGCTGCAAATCAGCATAGCTCGGGCACTAGACTAACCTTCTGGAACTCTCCCGATGAGAAGTTCTTGTCTAGCGCATCGCGCAATTGACTCAGAGGCAGCGATACAGCCGAGGGGATCGAACCAAGAGCCACCTCATCCGGTTCTCGGACGTCAACAATGAGTACGTCCTGCTGAATCAGCACTGTACATCACCCAGTAGGCCTGGCTCAGCTCACATCGTTAGGCTGCTGAGTGATAGGTTTGAGCTCTTCATACGAAATTACGGGGTTCTTTGCCCATGCTGAAGGCGCCGAGGTGGACTTGAAGCGGAAGAGGGAGAGGGAGAGGGAGGCGGATGGGTGGGCGGTGGGGGGGAGGGCCTGGCGGAAGGCCGGGGCAGCGGCTGTGGGCCGGAGAGTCCTGGAGGCGGCCTGTACTGAGAGAAGGGTACGAGCTGCTATGCGGGACATTGTATATGTATACGCTGTGTGATGTATAGCTATATATCATAGCTGAGGTATGCGTGCGGAGGTGAGAGGGGGCGGCAAGTCCCGCTCGGCATGACGTGGCGTAAACTCCCCCACTGTATCAGCTCAGCCCGATTTGAGATTTCCCAACTTTTGCAAGGTATACATGCCATCTACCACACCCGCCCATACCCAGCATGCCATTCCTCAACCCCTCCTCTCTCCCTCTGCCATTACTGCGCCAGATCGCACGCTCCAGATCATCTCCTCGATTTCGCAGAGCAATATCTACAACTCCAATCTCAGCTGAGCCAAAACGACCACTACCCCTCCGACCCCTTGCCCCAGCAATACCGCCATCGCCTACCCTCTCCGCCCTCGCCTCCCGCCTATCACTTCCCCAATCCTCAACTTTGCATCCCGCGCTAGTAGCTTGCCTGACGCATCCGTCTTTCGCGCGGTCTTCTGCCCCGTCCGCAGGGGAAGCAGAGACAAACGAATTACTGTCGACTCTAGGCAATTCGCTGTTGGGCCTCTTTGCCTCAGAACACCTGGCACACGCGTACCCGTTTCTTCCGACAGAAGCGCTTAAAGCGGGCGTAACGGCTTATGTGGGTCCCGCAGCTTGCTTCGCTATAGCTCGAGAGCTGGGCGTGGGAGTGCAGGGACCGGGCCCGGAGAAGGAGGCAGAGCCTGTTGCGTACGCTCGTCGGAGAGGACACGGCGCGGGCGGAAGACCGATGAGTGAAGGCGTAGGCGTCAGATGGCTCAGAGAAGTAGCGTATGAGAAAGTGCCCGTAGCGAGGAGGTTCAGGGGGCGGATGGAGCGTGAGGCAGGAAGTAGCGTTGGAGATGGGATGCAGAGGAAGGAGGGGTGGGAAGATGTCATCGCTGGAGTAGTGAGGGCATTCGTTGGATTGATATACCAGGAGCAGGTGAGTCATAGCGCACATCTTTCTCGAGTTCCGTGAACTGACGTAGAAGGGTATGATCGCAGCCAGGAATTTCGTTCACGCCCATTTCTTCTCACGATACCTCGACATGACCTCTTTATTCAACTTCACCAACCCAAAACATGTCCTCTCACGAGTTATTGCCAAGCATCTATCGGACGCAGGAGTCGAGCCCGGAGAAGGCGAGGGGAGTGTCGAGTCGAGGTATGTCAAAATCTCTCAAATCTTCGCATGACCTCGCGCTAACAAACAGACTCCTTGCATCAACAGGAACAAATTCTCAATCACCATTATTCAATATCGGCCTCTTCCTCCCCTCCGGCCTAAAGCTTTCAGAAGGCTACGGGTCGTCTCTAAAAATGGCCGAACATCGCGCTGCCGTTAATGCTCTACACGCCCTGTTCTTGGTCCGAGGGGATACAGAGGACGAAGGTGGCGTAGCGGGGTTATGGAAGCGGAATAAGGGGCAGCAGGAAGAGGGATCAGAAGCAAGGCTGCCGACGGAGTCACATGGTGATTGGGCATTGGAAGGGGGAAAGATTGGGAAGGGAGTGGAGTATGTTGGACGAGGTTGGGGAGGGTCTGAAGTTGTCACGGAGAGCGGGAAGCGGGCTATCGCCTGATGTTGATTGCATCATGCATCACGATGATGGGAACTGCAGAGTGGTCAAGGTGCCCAGTCGATGAAGTTCATCGCAGACAATCTTGTGGAATCGGCCAGCGCCCGCGTACCATGACCCAACAGCAGGTCCCCGAGGAAGCTCTCTACGCTCAGATGCGATGCACTAGTGTACTGTAGATGTATATAACGAGTCCTTGTACTGGACATTTTACGCAGCTTTCAGCTTCACACCTTGCCCAAGGGCAGCAGAGCCAACCTGAGGCTGCGGTGTTACCGGAAGCACGACGTGATCCCCCGTCACAGCCTCAGCGGCCTTCGCAGCCCGTGCCGCTCTATTCTCCCTCACCCAGCGACTTCCTCTTAGCCACACCCATCGACTCCCCCTCCCTACACCCCGAGCAGCACGTACCAGCCCTCTCCAACTACCTCTGACCATACCCCAGAAACTCCACGTGCTCATCCTCCATCCCAGCTCAGGTGCGCCCACCCACTGTCTCCTAAAGGGTATAAACCGCTTCCACCCCAAGTCCCTCTCAGCTTTCACTGATAATTCCTCCAAAGAGTTATCTCGTATCACAAATCGTCCCCAATCCTCCTTGCCGGCTCGTATTCTCCCTCGTGAGAGTTTTGTTTCGATCCAATGCAGGAACCGGACGTCCGAGGGTTCCGGTAGGAGCGTAGTATGTATCGAGACCACGTTGTCGGGCCCAAGTGACCGGCGAAGGCGGTTCGCTAGCAGTGTGTCGGTGAAGAGTCGGTCGCCTATCACTAGGATCCGTAAAGGGTCGGGTTCTGTCGATTGGGATAAGGAAGCATCGTCGGGAGGTGTCGACACTGGACTTGCCATAGTCCCAGCTTCAATCTTCGCCGAATCCCTCGCCGCATCCAATCCCGCATTCCCCTTCTCTCCAGTCTCTCTAACGCCCTCTGCTTCGATCTCATCGGGCACCGTTACCGAATCGATCAGATCTCTTCCACCTATACCTTCTCCCGGCCTCCTCGTACTCTTCCCCATGATCTTCCCTTCCGCCAAGGGAGTAAACATTCTCACGAACGCGTCCTTGTCGTCCCATTCTTCCTGCGCTAGTCGCTTGTTCCGCGCTCTGATCTCGGAGGCAAGGGTCTGAGGCGGGCCGGGGAGCTCGCCTCGGAAGTATTGGAGGATGAGCGGGGAACAGGCGGGTTTAGGGGTCGGATGGAGCAGGATGGGTGTGCGGAGGTGATGTGTGACTGACTCGGCCTGGATAGTTCAGCATGACTATCTCGAATAGATCGAAATTAAGGCGGAGGCTCAGGGGACTCACGGCTAGTCCTCCTGGGTCTTTCTTGGTCCCTGCAGAATTTGATACAATGAGGATTCTGCCAGGATCAAACGCAGCCAGAAGTTCTGACCAGGCATTCTGCAGATCAGTACTTTGTCTTCTTCTTTTTGCTCTGCGACGTACTTGCAAGGGAGGAAAGAGCGTGTCCCGCTCAGGCAAAGTCTGTCCGTATAAGCTGAACTGAACCGAGGTTTGAAGGAGTCGGCTAGCTTACCAGACAATTGTCCTTATCTATGACGACAGCACTGAAGCCTGCTCTTCTGAATGCTTTATAGTCGACATGAGCGATGTCTACTACCGTCAGTCACTGCATTAAGTGGTTGGCATGAGAATAGACGCACTGGGGACTCGAATATCAGGCCGAAGGAGCTGTGGGCGGAAGAGAGCGCCAAGAATTATCAGCGCATTCGGGGGCTGTAGCTTTGGCATAGAGTCGACTGGACCTCCACGGCGATACAGGACGAGCAGAGCCTGGATCGCTGCGTCGGTAGTCGAGTATGGGTGATGGAGGGAGCGCTAAGAGGAGTTGCAAGAGATGTCGTCGAAAATTCCGAGACGTTTCATGTTGACAACTCACTTCATCCATCCATCACTCTGTCAACATCCATATCTCCATCTAGATCATATCAGCTACTGCAATGTCCCACGCTGGTCCATCAACCGCTGCTCTACATACTAGCGGCACTACAAAACGACTCTCAACGCACGCCAAGGTCCCAGCGGCAGGAAGCAAGTCGGGCCCTTTGGTTGTTGGGTCAACAACAGGCAATGGGTTAGCAGGCGGTGTAGGGGCGGGTAAAGAGGTCTTGAACCCTGGAGAACTGTGCGGATTCGTATGTTCAGCTACCACTCTACTTCACTCAGTGGTCATAGGCTGATCCTTTAGGTCGACACGCTGTTGAGTCAGCTTGAGACGCGTTTCGACGAGATGAGCGAACAAGTCATGTATGTTTACCCAATCCGCTACTGGACCTATCCCGAATTGTAGATGATCAAGAGCTGACCTCCCAGGGGTCGAAGTGAGCTACTACGTTCTCGTCTTGATCAGGACACAGCTGATGAAGGCAGTGAACGAGATGTCAACACGGATAGACAACCTCGAGAACACAATACATGATCTGATGAACTCGGACATTGACGTGCCTATACAGCCTCAGGAGGGAGCGACATAGGACACTGTGCGTTGAAGGCCAGAAGCTCAGGCAAATGGATTCGGGGGATCTTTGGGCGGGGTAGGGAAGAAGATCTCGGGCCGGTTTGTTGTACAGTATCTCTTTTGTACCCTTCTGCGAGGCTTTGTCGGGCACTTCGACTACTAATCCGAAGCGGGTCTGCTGAGAGTACTTATAACATCCAGTACGTTGGAATGTCCGTCATCAGAGTGACCCTGCAACGATCTCACCCATGGCATTGGACACTAATCAATGTCTGGCAAGGACACACCGCGGCTGCCAGAGACCTCGTCCCTGATCGACCTCGGATACCGCACGCGCGCTTGCATTCCACGCGATCTGACCTACACTGTAGATTCGGCTGTTGCGGTTGGCTTGGCGCTCGAACCACCCGTCCTGCTCCTGCTCGACCTCGCTCTACTCGACGAGGCGCGACTCGTCCCATCTGGTCTAGTTCGACCACCACCGGTACTAGTCCCGCCTCCCCTCGTCCTCGTTCGCCCTTCTGCCGTGGTACCCTTACGCGCCGTACTGCTCGTGCGCTTATACGCCTCACCCGCCTGCTGTTCGAAATACGTCGTCATGATCCTCTCGAGACGCGTGGCATCATCCGCCGCAGATTGAGCAGTGGCTTCCGGCATGGCTGTAGTAGGTGACGCTGCTGCTGTGGCTGACACTAATGGCGAAGCTGCTGAGGGAGAAGTGTGATACGACGTTTCGCCATCCTTGCAATGGGTCCATGTCCAGTCTTTCTCCTTCTCTTCCTTCTTCTTCGCTTTGGGGTTGGCACGTGGGGAAGGGGGCGGATCATCTGGGACACGACTAATTGAAGGCATCCCTGTACCCCCTGGCCAGATCGATCTGATACTCTGAATCTTCTGACCCGTCTGATCAGTGAGCAGGAAAGGATGTGGAAGTCCGCCCGGGATTCTAGTCGAATCCCAGCCTCTGGCGAGCGTTTCGAAGGCCGTGCTAGCGTCAATCTGCGCTATGACCTCATTGTCGTCCAGTTCACTCGCGGCATAAGAGGCTAAGGTGTCGTCATTCTTGAGTGTCATCCCGGCGAAATCAGTCATGAGCGCCGATCGGAATGCTTCGAGGTTGGTGCCATAGGCTGTAAGATCTGCTCTGTCAGTCCACACTTCGGAACCTCACCAGTAGCCTCACTGGACATACCTGTTTCGTACAAGCTCGCCTTCCAATCTAAGACTGAAGTGGTCCCTCCCGTCGGCTGCATGGACTTCTTGACCCAATTTCGGAAGACCGTCCGGCCGTCATCTACCGTATCCTTCACAGTCTCGCCAGTCGCCGCTGTGTCCCTGGCGGTAGTCTCGATTTTGATTGATGGCTTGGGTTTGGACTTCGAACTTGACCTGCGTTTCGGTCTAGGTTCAGGTGCGGTAGTAGCTGCCACCGTGGCGGAGGTGTCTCGCTTCGTCGTTGGCGGCAATGCATCAGTCACGGGGGCTTCGGGTTCAGACGTAGGGAATACAGTTTCAGCCACTGTGGCGCTTTCTTCCGCCTTCTTCTTTTCAGTCGGTACTGGCAGTGCTCCCGACATGAGCGCTTGAGTACCACTCGTTGACTTTCCGGCGGGATCCACAGTGACCAGATCACCTGCCGCGGTACTACTGTCGGCAGTGGCAGGCGAAGTTGTCTCCGCTGCCGTTGGGAAGACAGTCGAAGCTAATTTCTCAGACTTCGTCGGTGGTTGAGATCGGTCAGTCTTATCAGCCAATGCAGATCGTCGACGCCGTCTAGACTTTTCCAACGCCGCGCGATCGGCTTTCGTTGTATCAGCCCTGGACGACAACGAATCCGCTGCAGTCGCATTTGTGGTCTCTGCCGCCGTAGCCGTAGGTGTATCTGCCCTCCTTTTCTCCTTGACGCGCTTGACTTTTCGCGGGGTGGGAGTGACGGTACTAGTCACAGTATTCTCGGTCGGAGCGACAGTGGTCTCAGCTGCAGTGACCGTAGGAGCAGTTGTGACATCTGCGACGGTCAAGGCAGCTTGAGCTTGGGTGGTATCGGCCGCGCTTGTTTCGGCAGCAGATGTTTCAGCCTTGGTTTTCTTCGCACGCTTATTTGACTGCTCTTTCCTTCTCCGTGCGTTATCTTCCTTGATTGCTGGCGCAACTTCTGATGAGGCGGTGGTTGATGGCTTGATGTCGCGCTTCTTGGGACTGCGAGCGGGCGGTGTTGGAGCTTGAGAATCACTCACAGACGCAGTGGTGTTGCCTGCCTCTGTCCCACTCCCATCAGTAGCGCTAGCCGCACTAGTCTCACTCCCACCGACAGTCTCTGAAGCACTAGTACCCCCAGCCGTTGATGCAGCAGTTGCAGCAGCTTCTGCTTCTGCACGCCGCTTAGCATGCCGTACTTTCTGTGCTGCCCTCTCATCCTCCGTCATCTCGCGCTTCCCATCCGATCTCCGCCTACTCTTCTCCTTCCTGTCTGTTGTCCCACTCGTACTCTCAGCGCCACTCGCTGTAGTCCCACCCGCATCAGTCTCACTCTCAGCAGCCTTGGCCCGGGCCCGTTTCTGAGCCTCATACGCTTTCCGCTTCCGCCGCTTCCTATCCTCCGGTGACTCCACATCTGACTTCCCGCCTTCACTCTCGCTGGCCGCAGCAGAGGAGGTGACCACTCCTGTGTCAGAACTCCCCGCGGTATTTCCCCGAGCTTGCAACTTCTCCGCCTCCTCTTTCCTCTTTGCCCTTTTAGCCCGCCGTGCGATCTTCTCCTCATCTGTCTCTTTCGGCTTTTCGGCCTCACTGACGCTCCCGCCTGCTTCTGACTTCTGGGATGTTGAGGTAGCCCCCGCATCAGTCTCCTCACCAGCGCTCGCTTCTGCTGCCTTGGCTTCCTTCGCTGCAAGCTTCTCCGCCTTACGCTTCCGTCGCTCTTCTGTTTGCGCCTCGAATCTCTCCCGCTTCGCTTCAGCCTTTGCGATGATCTCGTCCCGGGTCAGCCTGGGCGCTGGTGTTGACGAGTCCGAGTCGGACATGGCTACCGAGAGCGATGTGGGTGATGATAATGATAAGGTATATCGCGGATGGGGTTGTGATGGGAGAGTATTTATAGATAGGTGGTGGGCATGAGATATGTATGTGAAGTCAAAAGCCAAATCGAGACAACCATAGGTTTCGTCGAGGGGCGGTGCAGCCTGACCTTTGATCAGCTCAAACTCCCCTCGGTTGAAAGGATGCTGAGACTGGATCAGTTTCGTCAATCTTTCAAGCATGTTCCAGGTCAGTGAGTCATGGAGCGACTCCTGACCCCATCGCAACATAGCATGAGGCGGAAACATGCATGAGGTCCTTGCGTAAAAGAAGGGCAGATCTGTTTTTATCAGCTATGCCCATCTTGCCGAAGCTCAGAACTCACAATCAATTACAGCACACCGTTACGCATTCGTCCCGCTTTACATCCCCCTCTCCATCCAATACCAGCCAATCGCAGAAGAACTTGCCAACTCCCGCCCCCAACACGATACTGAGTATCATGTACCCGTTCGCCGCCATGACTATCAGCATGACAATGTATGCCAAGCCGAAGAGGACTGCATGTAGGATCGCTCTGACGCCTTGCTGCAGGGCTGTTGCGCGCCGTGTGACGGGTTTGAAGTCGTTTGCGGAGTTCAGGGAGGATAGTTGTCGGAGGATGTAGGAGTCGTAGGATCGCGTAACTCGGCGCATGGCTTCGAGAGTGATAGAGAGGAGGGCGGCACCGATACAGGATGCGATGAACATCCCTGTGTTGGCGATGTGCCATGAGGCGGCGAGGTAGCACGTATCTATGGTGTCCCAATTCCATAGCATCTATTGGAGTCAGCCAGTTGAAGTAGGAGCGGGCTGACTGCGGTCTACGTACAGTCATTTGACACGTCGAATTCGACATGCTTGACATGCTGTGATCCATCTTGACTGATTTCTGGTGGGTTTCAGCTTCGGCAGCGAGTTCTACGCGCTGGTAGTAGGACAGGACGCTGGTGGGATCGAGTATGTGATGGGGTAGATGGATGTAGAAGGATGATGGATGGCTTCGCTTCGCTTCTCTCCAGCCAAAAGTGATCCCGGTTTCAGGCACGAGATGAAACTCCGAGGGCCGTGCCTGGTTTCATAAATGGCGCACCGGCAAGAGCCGCTTTTCTAATTGGACGCAGCCTAAATCTCGCTGCACGACAAGGCATTTCTTAAGCTAGCTTCACTATAGCCCGGCCCTGTTCCTAGCTATGCATAGACTTGGCTCAGGAGACGAGCTGACCCTGACGAGGCCATCGCGAAACCAATCATATAACTCCCAGCTGAGCTTCAACCACACATATCCCACCCTCGCCTCGAAAAAAAAATGTCGATTCTCACTGCCCGCCAACACATTCAGAACTTCTCTGATGCGGCTGCTCTCGAGCCACACTGGGGATATGCCGATCGGGTAGTGCCCTGCACGAACGACGCAGGGAGTTGCGAGTACCTCGACATCGTTTACTGGGCGCATGATGTAGGGATGGTGTACGTCGGGGCGATGTGGGCGGTGATAATTGGGGGATTGATGGTGTGGGGGTTCTTCCACCGGACGAGGTTATCTCAATCCCGAATTGGGTCGACCGTGTCAGCCTTCTCACGTCGATACTTCCTCCCCGAGCTACGCCCCCTTCGGTTCCTCTTTGGCCGGACCACCCGACTCCAAATCGCATTCCTCGCGTTGATCGTCACATACCTCACCGTCTTCTCCTTCGCCGGAATCGTCTACAAAAGCTGGATCACTCCTGTCAAGGCTTCTCCGGGGGTGTACAACACCCGATCATCACTCGGACCCTGGTCGGACCGGGTCGGTGTCCTCGCCTATGCACTCACTCCTCTGTCCATCCTCCTCGTCTCACGCGAATCCCTCTTGTCCGTCATCACTGGCGTCCCCTACCATCACTTCAACTTCCTGCACCGCTGGACGGGCCACATCATCCTTCTCCAATCCGTCCTCCACACAATCGGCTGGTGCCTCATCGAGATCCGATTTTACCAGCCCCAACCTTCCGTAGCCACGAACTGGATCAAGCAGACCTATATGATCTGGGGTGTTGTTGCACTCATCCTCCTCCTTGTCCTCTGGGCCCTCGCCACACGCACCGCTCAGCGATGGTTCGGATACGAGTTCTTCCGCAAAGCTCACTATGTCCTCGCCATGCTCTACATTGGCGCAATCTACGCCCACTGGCCTCAGCTCGGGTGCTTCCTCATCCCCTCTATCCTGCTCTGGGGTATTGACCGCGCTATCCGGTTCGGCCGCACAGCACTCATCCACTACCACCTTCTCCCTGATGGCCGAGGCGTCTTCTCCTCCTTCCCATCCCAGATCACACACTTTGGCGAAGACATCCTCCGCATCGACCTCATCAACCCCAATCCTACGTCCTGGGCCGTCGGTCAACATTTCTACCTCACATTCCCCCAATCATCGATCTGGCAGTCACACCCCTTCACGCCTCTCTCCGTTCCCGGCCCGCGCCACTCATACCTCCTCCGAGCCAAACAAGGCGAGACTAAAAAGGTGGCTGCGTTCCAGGGCGACTCAACACCCGTCATCCTCACCGGACCCTATGGCGCCGATATCATGCCCCGGGCCACAGATGACGCCAACATCCTTTGCGTGGCAGGTGGGACTGGGATCACGTTCGTGCTGCCATTGTTGATGCAGCTGGCGCAGAGGGAAGGTGAGGGAATGCTAGAGCTGGTATGGGCGATCAGGCGGAAAGAGGATGAAGAGTGGATATCACCCGAGCTGGAATACCTTCGTCGATCCCCTCGAGTCAGAGTCACAGTATACTCCACCCGGTCCCCTCCCTCTTCGCCCAACTCAGCCAACACTTCTCTTCCCATTGAAACCCCCGGTCCATCTGAGAAGGGCCTCATGATCACCGATGCCTCATCAGCCGAGAAGGGGAACTCTACGCTTGACCGGTCAAGTAGACCAGACTTGCATCAGATCACACGAGACTTTGTGGCAAAGGCGGCGGGCGGAGAGTGTAAGGTGTACGTGAGCGGGCCGTGCGGGATGATCACAGCGGTGCGGGAGGTGGTGGCGGATCTGAATGACCCGAAGGGTGTATGGAGAGGGGAGAGGAAGGGCGTAGAGATGATTTACGATGATCGATTAGAATAGAAGTAGACAGCAAAAGTTACGCTTATGACTTAGGATGATGATGGTGATGAAGCACGCTGGATAGTTCCTGGTAGTTCGTGCAGCACCGTGTCAGAAGCCACTGGTGGTGCGGAGACCATAGCTTCGCTGGGAGGTACGATGTCTGCCTGATGTTGAACCTCAATCTCTTCGAATCGCGGACATCTGGGTGACACGGATAAAGGTCTAATCGTCTCATTCATCCCGGCAGTACATCGATCTAATCTCTGTGCGCAATCCTGCTCCACAGCTTCTTCTTTGACTTCTTGGCCTCTGCCTTGTACTTCAACTCATCCTCGATCTCCCGCTCATCAAGCTCGCCCGAGGCGTAGAAGATGATACTCGCCAGACCGATTAGGAAGGTGATGATACACGCTGCCATGGCTCCGATAGCCTTTGGTGTCCAGCCCTAGATATGTCAGCATCTTCCTCCTTCTCGCAGACAGACAACTCACCATGACAAGAGGGAAAGGACCCCATGGCTGACCAGCAAAGTCAGTGGTCGAGTTCTTGCCCACGATATTGCCAGATGTTGCCATGCCCCAGTAGCTGCAGTGGTCGTAGATCTGCTTAGGGATGGTGTTGTTGAGCGATTGAAACTTCTCAGGAGCCTCGATGAAGACCGCTGCGAGACCAGAGGACATGTGCCAGTCGACGTGGCAGTGGTAGAGCCAAGCTATGACACGTTAGCGTCTCATCCAACGTAAACATAAGCTAGATACTCACCACCTGGATTGTCCGCAATCCATCTAACAGTGACACTTCCAGTAGGTGGGATGACGACTGTGTCTCTCCTAGCCGGATTCGCCTGGGTCTCATTGAAAGGAGGGTTGATCATTGGGTCGTCGGATGTGACGTCGAAGGACTTGTGGACAACTTGGAACTCATGTCTGCCCAAGTTAGCACGAATGACTAGTGACGCGAGGGATCACTCACCCGTGCAGATGGAAAGGGTGGAATCCAGCATCCCAGTTGAATACTGTCAATTGGACCAGACTCATATGTGGAAAAGTCAACGCGTTGGTCTGTGCACCGTACACCTGGGGCAGGAAAGAATTGTTGCCCATAGTGAGAGCGGTGAACATTGAGGGTGTCATTGGCATTTGATAGGTCACGTTGTTGACTAGGTTTATCAGCAAGGAGGCACTATTATGTCTGCGCAGGACTTACATGAAGCGCGGTTGGTCCCATCATCGTAGGTCTACAGTCGTCAGCTCCCCGATGAGGCTTGTGATGTAAGTCACTCACGTCAAAGTACGCATCGAGCCTAAAGTCGACAGTCTTGCCAATCATCTCCCTCTGCAGAATCGGTACAAAGACGGTATCATCAATCATCGATGCAGCAGCGACATCCACCGGGACAGCTGCTGGTGCGGTTGCGTTGTAAATCAACTGCAGCGTGTTCTTCAATACCAGAGTATCGGGAATGACATCGTACCTTATTGCAAAGTCAGCAATTGTAGCATGATGTGTCCAAGCAAGAAGACTTACATGTCGGGAGACTGGCTGATGGTCAAAGCATAGTTGGTGTCGGTGCTGTTCTTTGCGGTCACGAGAAGTGAGTATCGCTGACCGATCGAAATGGAGAGAGTGTCAATTGGCGATGGCTCCATCTCCACACCGTCCGTTTCTATAATTTGGACTGTGTGTTGGTCGAAGTTAATCTCAAACACTGTTGATCAGCTTTGCTTTGCTGACCTGGCGATAGACCGCAGACTCACTAGCGAGGGCAGCCATATTGATGATGCGGATACGGTAGCTCTTGCCAGCTTCGAATGTCATGGAAGCATCGTCATTGACACCCTTACCGCTCATCAGGTCGGCATTGGAGCTGAGGTATGTGTTGTTGGCAGCAACGTATATCAAGGCGGATTCTGCTGATTAGTCTCTATTCAAAGATCCTGAATAGTGCACACTCACTTGGGACGGGTTCCGCTCCGGTAGGATTCTTCCAAGTAAGGAACTCGCTGTCGATCAATTTGCCGTATTCCTCATGATACCTTTCGGTCAGCTTCGCTTTCGAGGTAACGTTAGATGACATACCAGTCAGACACGATCAGCGTATACTCGCCATCCCATGTCAGGTTGTCAGACCGGCCAGATGAGTTGCTGGGCTGGATGATGAAAGCTGTTGGGGTCAGCGATATGTACAGGCTGACCGGGGGGTTGAGCGAACTCACGTGTTCTCAGTCCATCGGTGTATTGGCCCTGGTGATGACCGTGCATCCAGTATGTTCCAGTCTGAGCACGTAAGCCTGGCTTTCTTCGTCCTCCAGGCCCGCATCACCGCCATAAAAAGAAGAGCGCCCGACTGACCTGGAGACTGGTATCGATCCTGTAGCTGAGAGTCTGATTTGGCGGAATCGGACACTGTGTGGTCGAAACCGCACCATCTGCCCAATTTGACCCGTTGAAGAACATTCCGTGGGTGTGCAGCGCCGTACCGAGTCTCGAATCTCCCAGCGAGTTTGTGGCGTGCATAATTAGCACATCGCCCTGGGTTGCGGTGAGCGGTGGTGGACTGAAAATTGTCAGATCGAGAAGTCATCCATGATACATTGAATCACATCTCAGACTTACGGCCATGTTCCATTGACACCAATCACCCGTCTTGGGTAAAGCTGCAGCGTCAGCCAATCATTCGAAGGACACGCCCTCGCCAGGATCCTCCGACAATTGAGGTTTTGCGGCTCAACTTACGCCGTTCGGATTGGCATTGACGTAGGTGATATTCCACCAATGTTCAATTGTTGCAGCCTGCACGACGGCTAAAGTCGCGGCCAGCACTGAGGCTGAAGCGTATCGCATGTTGGTCGCAAGATTGATATGGAGAGGTCAACAAGCAGGAGATGCAGTCGTGATGGAGAAGAGCGAAAAATGCCGCAGATCAGCTTAGATGCTTCAGGTCGATATCGACTCTTCGATGGTCCCGATGTGCGCTAATTTCCCGGCCGAAGTTTGTTTGATGGAGACGATCCGTCCTCTCGATACAACTGTCCGCTCGAGCGTGAGGTATGAATGAGTAGTGGGTAAAATTTCGGCCGGTCAGCTCGGGTGGAGCGGCTGCAAGATCTAGGATTCAGGCACGAGTCGGCGGCGTTATCTGATAAAGGCGCACGAGCAGAGGACAAAACTTTTAATCTGATAGCCAGATGCCGTGTCTGGGCTTACCCTGTCTATTTTGGGACACCGGGAGGAGGATGACCCTAATCTGATAGGGCGAGTTTCTATCCGCCTATAGAGCCAAGTCTGCTCAGTGGCAGATGCTAACAGCGAGATGGTTGTTCGGCCGACGGTGTTTATAAATAGCTGCGACGATAGGGTCTAGTAGGGAAGCGAGCACTATCTGATTAGACCTCGAAACTCCGCCCATTAGCGGGTTTGAGGAGCGGCCGAAATCCTCACGACCACCACGATCTGTCTCTGGCGAAAAGGGCTCAAGAGTAGAGTGTGATTGAGACATTTTTCATCACTACATTGTGGTCCTCCATAGCTCCATCTCTTCAGCTTGACCTCGTCCTCCTTCTTTGACCTATCAAGCACCACTGTGCAGTCGCGCCAAGATGCCCGCCTACTTCAGTGTCCCAATTTTCTTCATCATCTTCCGTGAGTTCCCCTCGGCAGCGGCTTGCACGCATCTTCTGACTCCACACAGGTGAAACGGTAGAAGCCGCCATCATCGTATCGGTTCTGCTCTCATTCGTAGAGCAGTTGATGACCACTGGTGCCGTCAATGAGAAAGGCCACGATGCTCTGGAATCCCCTCCAATATCAGAAACTGGTCAAGGCACCGAAACTACATCAGCTGCCGTTGCGGACTCGAGGAGCAAGAGGATGTCGCAGATGATCAGACGGATGAGGATACAGATTTGGGCGGGAACAATCGCGGGCTTCATCATCGCGCTGGCAATCGGTGCAGCCTTTATCGCAGTCGTAAGTCTACCTCACCACGACCGCGAAGTGAGCTCATCCGACAGTTCTACACTAAACTCACCAACCTTTGGGCCGACACTGAGCAGATTTGGGAAGGCGTCTTCAGTCTGATCGCTGCCTTGATCATCTACGTCATGGGTATCGCCTTCTTGAAGATGGACCGGGCTCGAGTCAAGTGGCGCCTGAAGCTCTTCGCCGCCTTCAACAAGACCACCGAGAACAGCGAGGCCATCACCGACGAGGTTGCCGCCCACCACAAGTCCGGCTCAGGGGGCAAATGGGCGCTTTTCCTCCTCCCCTTCATTACCGTGCTCCGAGAGGGCCTCGAGGCGGTTGTCTTCGTCGGCGGTGTTTCGTTGTCCGAGCCAGCCGTATCAATCCCCATCCCCGTCATCGTCGGTATCATCGCTGGAGCACTTGTCGGCTGGGCGATATACAAGACCGGCTCCTCTACTACCCTCCACTGGTTCCTCGTTGGTTCCACCACCTTGCTCTTCCTCATCGGTGCCGGCTTGTTCTCCAAGGCGGTCGGATTCTTCGAGTACTACACATTCGCCAAGGGTGTCGGTGGAGATGTTGCGGAGACTGGAGACGGACCTGGTAGTTTCAGAGTGGCGGGCAATGTCTGGCACTTGACGTATGGCAACCCCGAAGTCGGATCGCCGACGACCAACGGAGGCTGGCAGATCTTCAACTCCATCTTCGGCTGGAGTGAGTCTTTTACTTGATTAGTTGAAGCATATACTGATCTTGCCAGACAACAACGCTTCAGTCGGTACTATCCTCGCATACGTCTTCTACTGGATCCTCATCATTGTTACCCTCATCTACCTCAAGTGGTCCGAGGGCCGAATCACCTTCTTCGGTAAATCTTCCCCCGCAAAGGCCAGGCGAGACGCACGGAGGGCAGAAGCACAGGATGCAGCCCTCGCAGGCGGGAAGGAGAAGAGGGCAGCAGCATCAGACTCGTCAGATGGTGGCGAGACTCCCCCTCTGCCCGATACTGGAGCTCGGGCCCTGCCAATTGAGGGCACAGAGGCGGAATCGCCCCTGTCGGAGAAGGGCCATTCGGGATTGAAGGCTTAGCAGTTTTAGATTAGAGGTCAATAGGTATCATCAACTATGAAAGCACTTGGACTTGGTAGTGTACCGACGCGCGGATGGGCTGCAAGCTGTGTCGATGGGCCGGGGGTGTATCGTTGAGTGAGAACCTACCTGAAGATACTGTGTAGCCTGACTCTGCTAGCGGATAGCAGTCAAGCAAATCGTGAGCGACTGGGGCTGTCGCCCGGGTCCTGGGCTCATGAAAGCGGTAAAGAGAGCAATGAAGTCGTTCGCGAGAATGAGGTCGCGAAGTTCGAGAGGCAATATGCAATCTTGACAACAACAAACTTCCTGGGCTTCCAACTTCCTGCGTTGCGCGTTGCATCATTCCTCCATGCTCGTGCTTTCTGCAAGGTCAGCATTTTCGTCATGCTCGACCTGTACAAGCGTCTCCAAGATCGTAGCCGGAGCGCGCAGATTTCATCGACTGAGAGATGTAACCGATCTCACTCGCTGTGATCAAAGGTACGCTCGCATCCCTCATACCTTCACCTCATCACTCAAGGCTGATCAACACCAGCAACAAGCCACGTCTGGTCCCCGACGATGCTGATCTTCAAGCAGAATCTTCAGCGATGGCCCTAAGACGGACGTCTCCGAGGTGTGTTGTGCTGCCACAGCAGTGCGATCTGTCGTTGCTGACATTGCAGCAAAATCCTATCGAGATGGTCATCGCCTCCACGAACCATACTCCTGATCCAGAAGCCAGACGATGAGCGGACAACGAAGGCCATGGGGCTTGTCTTGTCGTATGTCACACTAGGATTGCTCTCATGGAAATGGCCAGCTGATTCATCAGGCATCTAGAAGCAACAGCGCCACACCTTCGGATCCTGGTCGAACCCCATACTGCTCGAGATCACCCTCTCCACTCCGACAAGCTGACTGTGGTGGAGAAAGGCGACGAAGCCATATTGGAGAGGTGCACAGATCTCGTGGTGACCCTAGGAGGGGATGGGACGATACTGCATGTGTCCAATCTGTTCTCACGGGGAGAGTGTCCAGCTGTGTTGAGCTTCTCGATGGGGACATTGGGCTTCTTACTGCCGTTCCGTGAGTTCACAAACGACGCCCTTCCCCATCTTGGCTACTTGTCTTCTCCACTCGCTGAGTATAGCTGATGGCAGTAGACATCGAGACCCTCGCGCCCGCCATCGAAATGACCCTCAACGGCCCAGTGTCTATCCTCAATCGAATGCGCTTGGCTTGCACACCCCTTTCCGCACAGGACCAAGTGCTCTCTTGCGATACAGCAGGTATGTCCCCCTGCCTAAAAGGGTTCGATGAAATTTGGCCCACCTGCTGATGACCAGTGGGTGAGGCTGGTATCCAAGTCATGAACGAGGTCGCTTTGCACCGGGGTCAACATCCACACTTGACCGTGATCGACGCGTACTTTGACGGACAGCATCTGACTGAAGCCGTTGTACGTTCTGTGCTCGCAGTAGCTGTCGTTGGCGGACCCAGCTAACCCACTTAGGCTGACGGTCTTCTTCTGTCCACTCCTACCGGCTCAACGGCATACTCCCTTTCCGCTGGAGGACCAATATCACATCCAGAGACCGACGCATTCCTGCTCACACCTATCGCGCCGAGAAGTCTCAGCTTCAGAACTGTTGTGCTGCCCAGTCGAGGTTCGGTCAGACTTGAGGTGAGGTGTCTTGTTTGGCACGACCTCCTCTGTATACCGTGCAGGGACTGACGATTCAGATCTCTCCATTATCCCGCTCTCCGGCCGAGTTGTCGATAGACGGTCGCCAGATCTGTCATCTCAATCCTAAAGAGTCAGTCTTGATTTCGAAATCGCCATACCCAATACCGTGCGTCGAGCGCAGCGAAGGCGGCTCAGGATGGGTGAAAGACATCAAGTGAGTTCCTCATTGCGGTTAAGCACCAATGACTCCCATTTCGGCGGATCTCGACATGTCGGAAGGGGCAGTGGGTCTGTGAGCTGACTTCCCGTAGCTCCCTCTTGCAATTCAATACTGGATTCCGGAACAAGTCTCTTTTAGGGCATAGCATTGCATGATATATGATCCCCTTACGAACATCAAGACCCTGGCCAGTTATCAAGTCGCTCTCGCCCCAAAGGCTGGAACATAGCAAAGCAACGCCATAGCTAGGGATCAGACGCCAGCTGCAGCCAGCACACTATAGCTACGGGTGAACCCATCGTTGGGGCTCCGGCCGGCTAGATCCGGCCGGTGTTGTTCATTACGAGATCTTGACTCACGATGGCCAATTATTTCTATCTTTGCCTCGTCGCCTCAACAGCCTCGCGATGCTGTCTTATCAAGCAACCGCAGCTCCTCTGCACCATTCGTCCTTAGTGGAGAAATCCAGACAACCCAGTCACATCGCAGGATCTGAATCTCGGTCGGTACTTTCGGCTGGAGCAAAGAGTCTGACGGCGACAAACTCGGACTCGAAATTGGCCATCTCCCCGAAATTGGCCATTCACCACCAACATTGGCCATAATTACCGTCGGCTATCCCGGACCTCTACATTCATACATATACCGCACCTGCATCACCGCAGGACATCTACATCGCCCACAACAACCGCATCCAATGAGCCCGAGGATTGCCCTCGCCGAATTGCTCTTATCGCCCCTCGGCAGGTCCAGCTGTCGGTCTGGTAGCTCAGCCCCATTTTCGATTCGCCACCCTATACAAGTCGCTCGCCCATCCGCCATCATGACTCATTCACTCCCGACTCCTCCACCCTCGGCAACGGCTAGTACGTTCCGGCCGGTCGTGACGACCCAAGGCTGGGCAGACGACGAGGTGACAGTCGCTATCAGCGGCGAGGCGAATGTGAAGCACTTCAAGAAGATACAGCGGGACTTTCGAAGTGAGTATTATGCCTATCTCTCGGTGCCCAAGGACCTCGCTGATTGGCTCTCAGGTGATACACTTACCATGCAATCGGATGCGATGATGCTGGCCGCTCTGAGGGCTACGAGGGGAGACGACGTGTACGGTGAGGACGAGAGCACTCGCTTGCTTGAGCAAAGGGCGATCGAAATGTCTGGTATGGAGGCCGCTTTGTTTGCGCCTAGTGGTACGATGACCAACCGTAAGTTGATCTATACTTTCGGAATTTGACGACTGACAGTGCAGAACTTGCTATTAGAGCGCATCTGAAACAACCACCTCATAGCGTGCTTCTGGACTATCGCGCTCATGTCCACAAGATGGAAGGTGAGCTCGCCACCACAGAGTGTAGCATTGCAGCTGACTGTTGGCAGCCGGTGGGATTGCCATGTTCTCACAAGCCACGACCAACCAACTATTCCCTCGCAATCAGCTCCACCTAACGGCCATCGAGGTCGAAAGAGCCCTTGAGCTGGGAGATAATATACATACCGCACCAACCAGACTGATCTGCCTCGAGAACACCATGTCCGGAATGATCTTCCCACAAGACGAGGTGGTCAAGATTGGTCAATTGGCGAGAAAACACGGAATCACAATACATTGCGACGGAGCCAGGATGTGGAATGTGGCTGCAGATGTGATTGAGAAGCGGGGACTGGATCCCACGAGTGAAGATGTGCGGCGCGAGGTGTAAGTCTGGAGCACGGGATCCGCTGATGTTCAGTTTGACCGAGCTCCTGGCACCTTTCGACTCTGCCTCCCTTTGCCTATCCAAAGGAATTGGAGCGCCACTCGGATCAGTCCTTGTGGGGAGCAAGGAGATGATTGAACGGGCGCGCTGGTTCAGGAAGATGTTCGGCGGAGGAGTGAGGCAGGTCGGGATGGCAGCTGCCGCGGCAGATTTGGCGTTGACCACCATCTTCCCAAGGTTAGCGGGTACTCATGCCCTGGCGCGTCGGCTGGGCGAGGGACTACGACAGGCAGGTTGCGACATAATCGCTCCTGTCCACACAAACATGGTACGTCGTGTGATACGTGTCCTGTACCGGACGCTGATATTCAAGGTTTTCTTCGATCCCTCACCAATCGGCTTCACAGCGGCTGACGTCCACGCTCGCCTCGCGGCATTGCCGAAACCGCTCATTGGTGGCATGGGCGAGCGCATAGTCATCCATCATCAGATCCACCCAGAGGCCGTGGAGGACTTCATCAGGGTCGTACAGGACATGCGTGCGGAAGGGGGGCAGCGCGTTACGGACGGCGAAGGTGACGCGTGGGCGGAAGAAGGGGAATTGCGCAAGGAGATGGCCCTCGGCTACTGATGTTGGGATTCTTGTGGGATGACACTGCTGCAATGCAGGGCATAGGCTGTACGAACATGTGGTACATGATGCATTGGACAATGGACATCTTGCGACTCCTCCACATCAGGGCATGGCTGAAGTGGCGGTCGGGTGCCACTTCCGGGACCCGGGGACCCCGGCAGGTCCACACCCGAACAGTCTGACCCTTGATTCTGGTCGACATTTTCCCGACCTTCCCATGCGGCCCTCTGATCCGCGCCTTATCTGAACGTCAGTCAGGCTAGAACAACCTCGCGATCATTCGTCTGAAGCTGCTGGACAGCATTTCGGCGCTGGACGCCTCGACTTAAAAGCGCACGGCGCAGCGATCAGTTCTGTCGGGCCTTTTTTTCTGGTTGGACGCGATTTTGAGGGTGGTTTCCCGCCCACTGCTTCGCGCCCAGCAAGTACGCGCATATCAGCTCCCATAGATCACCGAAGGCCTTGCTGACATACACAGAATGTACCAGCATCCTGCGTATGCTCAATATCGACATCACTCCACCCCGTCTATCGCGTCCGTTTCCACTATTCGCGCGGCCGACCCTTTTCTTGTTCAGCACCAGAACGGCGATGTCTACGGCAGTCCTGCGCACAATTCACTGTTCCATAACCCAGGATCAGGATCTCAGCAGCCTCCTGTACCGCCTGCGCGAAGTTCGTCCCTCACTTTCAATCACGAAAGCGCGACCACGGCGGACAGGCCGGGATCACCTCTGATCGCGCGCGTACCTTCCGTCCAGGTCATACATCCCACACCAACCAAGAAGAAGGGTAGACCACGGTCGACTGCTTCTGGCGATACGGCGGTGGGTGGGAGTCCGTCCCAGCGGCCACCGTCAAGGTTGAGCGGACCGGAGCGACGCAGCGGTAGCAGTGCGGCAGTTTACGACGAGGAAGAAGCGAAGAAAGCTCGTGCAAGGGAGAAGGGCAGAGATCGACAACGGCGGAAAAGAGAGCGTGACAAGGCAGCTAAAGGGGTGAGGTGATATATCTGACTACAAGGCGAAATGCTGACTGTGCATCAGGAGTCTAATCCCTCATTATCTCGTTCCAGCCTGGCACCATCGCACTCAATGTCGGTCCCTTCCTCCGTGTCCTCCACATACTCCTCACTCCCGCACACTCAATCCATGTACTCAATCAACACATCTCCTAACGCCTCGCTTGTCGTTTCCAACTCTTCAACGTCGCTGTCTGGCGCATCATCACCTACCAACCTATTCTCACCGGCACTTGCCGGCGACATAATTTGGACGGGGAAGTCGAGGCGGACGTCAGGCTCGCAGACTCGATCACACCTTTGCCCCGGTAGCCCTCCCCCCAAGCGGCGAAAATCTGAGCCTGAATCAGATGACTTCCGACTCGGGCTTGGCGTATCCTTGTTACAGCATGATGGTAATAGCACGGTGCGGCGCCCTAAACCCCATCGGACCGCTTCGTTGGCTTTAACGGAAGTTTCAACCGCGCCATCAGCACCTGAGTCCGATACTTCGGAGTGGGCTAGGTCTCCAACTCCGCCACCTATTGCCCTGCCTCACTTGGAGGAGACGGACAGCGTAACCAGTCAGGGTCAATTCTTCGCTTCCACCATCATTCACGCGTGTCAAGTTTCTGGCCTGGCCGATGTTCTACATACGCAGCTGAAACTGGGCAAGCCGGAACTGGATGTGCTGCGGACTGAGTTGGGCTTGGTGTATGATCGGTGGGCTAAGGGGGCTTTAGAGCAGAGCATGGGAAAAGTTTCTCTCACCGAGGATGTAAGTCAAGTGTGGCATTGACAGCGTCGGTGCTGACAAATAGGCTGCATCGACCCAAACAACTACTCCACATAGACCAAGAGCGGAGACACATTCCGGCCCGCCCGGCTCGCCCATCATACCGTCGCACTCGCGGCAGCGCTCCTTATCGTCCGCATCTATGCTGGCTCGGGGACTTGTTCTCAATCCCGTCCCAGCTCCTCCCGCCCATACATCCACTGCAGCCAACAGATGGGACAGTCCAAAAGCGCATGGTCCGGGATCTGAGTCGCCTACACACTCCAATCTGCAGACGCCGAGTACGGGACAAGGCACCAACTTCACCATTCCAAACCATGATCCGGTACCGAACTTACCCATGTCGATGCCGAGCCAGGGGTCTAATCACTGGCGAAGTCACACCGATCCGGCTGCCGGCTTCGATTACAGGACAAATTGGAGGCCGGTCTCAGGAGGCTTGGAGAGTCCTTTGACCGTGACCAAGGCCGGTAAATCGCCAGCGGTCAATATGAGCGGAGGTGGTGGATCAAAGTCCGCCGGACAAACTCCCGCCAATCTGACCATAACACCTCCGCATATTCGTCAACACTCTGCTCCCATTTCGGCCGTCATGAATTCAGCCAATTCCACACCGATGATCAACCCGCTGCCACACCTCAATCAACCACACTACGCCTACGCGCAAATGCCGAACCAGCTCCATCAGCCAATCCAGCACCCCTCTCCCCACCCATATCCCTCATACATGCAATCAGTCGCACAGACTTCCTTCGCGACGTCCTCTCATCCGTACCCATCGATTCCCTGGACGCCCGATGCGGCCTCCCATCCCCAATCATTCCGCCAAGCTCCACTCGTTCTGCATCCGTTCACTCCGCCCACCCCCATGCCACTTAAGGGAGGCAGTGATGCGCCGATGCACTACATGCCCAGCTTCATCGGCCACTCTCATACGGGTGGTACAGGCACACCCCCAATGATGATCCCGATGGGCGAACTGGTAAATGGAATGGGAGAACCAATACCTCAACTTCAGCAACAGCAAGCGGGTGCGATGCAGACACTCATGGATCGGACGACGGAGGCCGCTCTCGAGCTTGAGACTGGGGACGAGAACGGATCGGGCATGATGATTAGCTAGTGCCGCATATTTGTGCGGCGTCAGCTGGTGCCGGTGCTGGTGCTGGAGTGGACCGCAGGAATGGGGAAGGGGCGACGCGAGACGGTCCAGCTGCTAGGCGACCGAGAAGGAAAGTGGCTGTGATCGATCATGGCATATTTTGGGCATATCTAGTCTTCTTGGTCTTGTCAGTCGTGGGCATGTGGAGCATGCTGAACAATGTAATTAATCTAGACTGCAACTGTACTACTTGGCCTACGTTCGCTCATCAGCCTGACGCCTTAGGCTGGTCAGCCAGTAATTGGTCAGGCCCAAAGCTCATCGGCAGCAACTCCCCGAGACTCAGCACTCTAATCTCCTTGCTCCAACTTCTGCTAGCTACCTCCTTCTTGGATCCCCCAAGCTCTTCATTGGCTGCTCCTCGCTGCGCTATATGCTCTCCGAGGTCGGAGACGTAGTCGGGCGTCTGTGATACGGCCAAAGGATAAGTTGCGGAGACCATCAAAATGGGAGCTGAGAGCGGTAGGAACTCGCGCATAAATTGCCTGCAGATACCGCAGGGGGAGATGGTTGGTGTGGGTAAGTTCGAAGTAACTGCAACTGCGAGAACCGAGGCGGAACCGTCTGACTATGCATTGTCAGTAATGCACTTAGGCAGAATAAACTTGACGTACGATAGCTTTCACCATTGCCGTTCTCTCCGCACAGATACCAGCGGGAGTCGCGGCATTCTCCACATTGCATCCGATAACCATAGAGCCATCCGCCAGGAGAAGAGCAGCGCCGACACTGCTTGTAAGCCTTGTGATTCCGGCCGGGTAGTGGGGATGGTATACTTGAACTTGGAGTATGGCGCGTATGCTCTGTCCCGACCTGAAAGGATCAGCCTCGGATGTTACATCCTCAATGATAAGGTGGAGAGTAGACCGAGATGTACCCTTGAATGATGCTTGAATGAGGCTGTGTAGTACTTCGGGTGTGATATTGGATTGGGACATGATGCTGTGAGATACTATTGCGTGTGAAAGTCACTGGCGTCTGATACTCAGTGAACAGGGAAACAGGTGATAGCACCATTATATATAGGCGAGCGCCGAGCGAGAAGCAAGCTAGCTTGAGTGAGGAATGTGGAGGCTTACGTACTAGGAGTTTCGGGAGATAAATGAAATAAACGCTGCGAGCGAAATGCTCCACTCCAGTAGGAATTAATTTCCCTTCACCTGCATAATCTCTCTACTCGTATTGCTCTAAACCGTTAACGTTGTATGAATAACGCACCTTCTCGCAGGGCGCTACAACGACTACTATCTATCCCCACCTCACGCTTGACCGCTTTTCATATCCCTGCTTTAGTCGCTAGAAGCGCTGCTACTCCCCAACATCGCTCCTTTCACTTCGCTCCTCCCACTTTCGCCAAAGCCAAAATGCCTCCCAAGAAGAAGGTCGAAGAGTCCAAGGCTATCCTTCTCGGCCGGCCCGGGAACAACTTGAAGGTACGTATGCATTTTAGCAGTTGAGATTTTGGCTGACAACGCAAGATTGGTATTGTCGGTCTACCCAACGTTGGCAAATCATCATTTTTCAACACTCTCTCGAAATCTGATCTCGGCAAAGCTGCCAACTTCCCTTACGCTACCATGTGAGCTCATCGCTTCGGAGAGCTCGACCGCAGCTGACGATCCAGTGACCCAGAAGAAGCCCGAATCCCCGTCCCTGACGAGCGCTTCGAATGGCTGGCTGAGCAATACAAACCCAAAACCGAAATCCCCGCCTTCCTCACATGTATCGACATCGCTGGGCTTACCGCTGGTGCCTCAACAGGTGCTGGTCTGGGTAATGCCTTCTTGTCGCACGTCCGAGCCGTCGATGGGATCTTCCAGGTGGTCCGAGCGTTCGATGACGCTGAGGTCATCCACGTCGAGGGTGATGTCGACCCATTGCGGGACATGCAGATTATCAGCACGGAGTTGAGATTGAAGGATATTGAGTGGGTGGAGAAGGCGATGGAGGGGCACAAGAAGGATGCCAAGAGACTAGGGAACAACAGTTTGGCTGACAAGGCTAAGAAGGAGGAGGCTGTATGTCATTTCTCTTCCTCTCGAGGTCTCCTCGCTGATCAGAATAGGCTACCGTTGAGAAGCTATACAAGTGGTTGACAGAAGAGGACAAAGATATCAGAAAGGGTGTTTGGACCAACAAAGAGGCAAGTCATCTCTCGAAATCCTGTCACACCTTCTTCTCCTCAACCCACATGCTTGATGACATAGTGCTTTGCACTTTAAACCCAGCTCTCCGAGTCTACGGACCATGAGCAGACTACTGTATCGTTTCTGACTCCATCTACTCCGCTTCGACTGCCCGTCATCGCCGTAGAATGACGCTAATTCGTCAGGTCGAAGTCATCAACTCGCTCACACTCCTTACCGCCAAACCCATCACCTACCTCGTCAACTTGTCAACAGATAACTTTGTCAAGCGGAAGAGCAAGTGGTTGAAGAAGATCCACGATTGGGTACAGACCAACAACCCCGGAGATCCCATCATCCCTTTCTCTGTTTCGCTTGAAGAGGCACTAGTGAACATGACCGAGGAGGAGAAGGCGGCAGAGGGCGAGAGACTCGGCCTGCCAAAGGGCAACCCTAGTGCCCTTGGCAAAATCACAAAAGCTGGTTACTCCAGTCTACACCTTATCCGATATTTCACCTGTGAGTTTAGCACTTAGCGAAGTGGTTATCAGGCTGACGTGATTTTAGGTGGACCACAAGAAGTCCGTGCTTGGACACTGAGAGAAGGCTCAAAAGCGCCACAAGCTGCTGGTGTTATCCAGTATGTCAATCCCTGCTTGGCCCACGTGAACTCATGTGCTGATTATATAGCTCCGACTTTGAGCAGAAGTTCGTTTGTGGAGAAATCATGTCGTTCGATGACTTGAAATCACATGGGACAGAAGCGGCCGTCAAGGCTGCCGGTGCATTGAGGCAACAGGGCAAGACATGTAAGTCATTATTGCAACCTCAGGGACCTCTGACTGACTTTTGCAGATGTCATGAACGACGGAGATATCTGTTACTGGAAGTGCGGACAATAGGTCTGACATTCTGTACATGCATCATGACATTAGTACATTATTCCGGCTGAGGTTACATGACTTGTATGCAGTTTCACGCATATCCACTGAGACCCGAAGCATGCGGGCATCGAGAGGTCACTTCCTCTCAATTGACAAGTCCACCGGGCGACAACAGCATTAGCACCGTGAGTGGCGCATTAGAAACTACTACGCGATTTTCAAACTAAGCAGACTCGGAGAATTGCGGCGTTATCTCACAAACCTCTATGATCAATTTCGGGATCAAACTGCACGACCTTATTTTCCTTACTTCAGAATGACACGGAGATTTGCGGGACCATAGAAAAGTGGTCGCCGAATTCGGTGGGCATGAACATGAAGCAGCGACAGCATTGCTCCGCATCTCGTATACCCTTCCATGCGCTAACACGAAGCTTGACGGATCATGAGCGAGCTTCGCAATGGCGCCTTGAAATTGGTTTACATTGTCATATCGTGAATGTCGGCTATCGATACAGTACAGCATGGGGTCAGGAAACTAACTACCTCAAGCAATGGCTTCTCCCCAGCATCCTCAGGCGCAGATGTTGTAGTTGTTCGATCCTGGAGAATCGGTACTGTACTGGCCTCCGTTCGGTGCATTGGTCTGCAGAGAGCTTTCGGTGGGGTTGCACCCATATAGGGACTAAGGGTATCAGCGGAGTCCTATAATTGCATCAAGAAGACTTACCGGCAGGATAGGAAGAAGGTTCTTCCTCAGCAACTCGGTGGCAGCAGAGGCGTAGTCATTCGTTGAGCCAAGGATGGACGCTGGCACCCCGCCGGTCAGACCTTGGTAAACGGCACAACCAATTTGCGACGCTTGAGCCGGGTTCTGCAGGACGCCAAGAGGGTTGGGGAGGGGGATGTTGACGCCCGCAGACAGATAGGTAGGAGCGAGACCCTCGATGAGCTGTGGGACGCCGTAAGGTGTCGCGCGCCGGTACCAATTCTCCGGGAATCGCTCGGGGACGTAGCAGATGGTACCGTCTGCAGCGGTACTCATGCCGAGGAAGCTCGAGATGGATTCGTAGTTGGCTGTTCCGCCAGCGCCGTATGTTCCGTTTGAGAAGAAGTTGGGGATAAAGGGGTATTCGCCAAGCTGAGGTGTCAGCTACAAGGTGTCGAGGTATACTTGGGAGGGGACTTACAATGACGACAATGGTATAGGATTGGAAGAACAACTGAGGGTTGTTGGCAACTGATTCTCGAGCGTTCTCAGCGAAGAGAGCATTGGCAGCGGCGACATTGAACTGTCCGCCGTTCGCCTTGGCATGCTTGATGAATCGCTTGAATCGGTCAGGGTAGGCATTGTGATTGTCGCCGTTGTTGGTGTAGAAGTCTCGCCTGGTAGCTGAGATGTCGCCTTCGCATCGAGAGTGTCCGTTGAGGCCGTACTGGCGTCCGGCGGCTTTTGACCCGATACCGGTGGCAGAGTACGTCCGGTCGTCTTCTCCGCCAAGGGAGAAGGCGAGGGTTTGCAGATTTCCGCCGAAGGATACAGCAATGGTGACTAGGAGCGTTGATAGCTCGGCGGCCATGTTGAATCCGGTAGCGGTTGCTTCGACGACTTGCCCGGCGGTGACGATGCCGTTCCTGGGAAGGTCTAGACCCTGTCAGCCTGTACCTAAAATCAAGGAGCGCGAGCTTACAGCCGTGATTAGCGAGAGTGTTGAGACCGGGGCAGGGACCGCGCTGGTCGGTGGGTCCAGGAGCGCGGAAGCTGTGACAGTCAGCGATGACAGCGAGGCGTTGTGATGCAAGAACATGACTTACGGATGAGCGGCATCCGGTACGCGCTGTGAGCCCTGGATATTCTGTGCGACAGAGCCGAGAAGACCATCGAGAAGACCACCGGCGCCTGATAGCACCCCAGGGACATTGACGAGACCGAGAAGACGTTTCTCTTCCGTCACATTGCGGGCGGCCACTGATTTGATCAGCACAATATCCAGTGGCTGTCTGAAAAGTTAAACTTACGATTCTCAGGCTTCTCTCCTCGATAGTCTGGATGCATCCACGGGTAGGCGGTAGCCACATGAAGGACAGCGATAGCTGTGAGTACGAAGTGAGGCAGCATTATGGTTGGTTTTCGATGAGGTTTAGTGAGTCATGCAGATGAGCGAGCGGAAGAGGGACGGCTCCCACCATCAAGCTTTATGTGACTTCTCTGTCCTGCTGCATGATGATGCGGACGCCTCAAGCGTGAGTATTGGCCGAAAAATCATTGGGTGTTGGACGATCGAGTCTAGTGAGACTGTTGCACGGCAGGAACAGCACATGTGCAGGAACCGATCTGGCGAAGTCGTCCGACCGAAACATGGGTCTAAGTCTGCAGAACCGGAGATCAGCTGGCCATATTTGGATCTTTAGCCCAGAACGTCAGCATTTGCTCGTCATCTCGTCGCTGAGTTGGAGTGAAGAAGCGGTCAGGAAGAGTCTAAACGATGCTGGCAAGCGCAAAGCTCGGCGTTGCCGTCATCCATGACGGATGTTTTCAGCATCCCGCGGAGTGGCGATCCCGCAAGTTCAGCCTAGCCTACATCGACATTACGGATCTCCTACTCGAGACTAGTGGAGCCATATCGTTACGGGCGTAACCTTGGGAGGATTACGACTTGTTCACTACACAAGCTGACGCACTGAGTCTTAAAGAACCCGCAATGATTAATGAATGTCAGGTATCCACACGATCGCGGAGTGGATCAAGGAGTACATTCATGCACACTCATAGACTTTGACTGATTTACTAGACTCAAAGCACCGCAGCAACTGGATCACATTATAATAGCTTCGCCCCAGAGATCGACAACTCCCATTTATAAGACCATAAGCCCCCCAACGACCACCCCGACCAAGCCCAGACCGCTCGAAACCCAGCCTGCAGTCTTGAAGGCGCCGCTCCCTGTACCGCCAGTACCGGTAGTTGGGACCGCAGTGACGGTAACAGCTGCTGGAATAGAGTAAGGCTGGTCAACCTGACCGCCACCAGCGACCCTAGCCTCGACTTGTTGCTTGAGCGTATCGAAGTTGCTGCCGGTAGTGACACCCGGAAGATCCGCCTGAGCGCCGACATCGACATCGGGAACTCGCTGTGTGGTGTCGCCTGGGATGGCGACGGAAGCGGGGTTATAGATACCGCCTTCGGCGATGGGAGAGAAGTCATGGTCGGCAACGACGAGGTCGGTTCGGGCACAGAAGCGCTGGAGTTCTGCGGCGGTGGCACGGACGGAGAGCATGCGCTTGTGGGGGCCGACGACACTGTCAGGGTAGACACCGTCGAGGCGGGTAGACCGACCGCTGAGGACTTTGCTGGCGGCGTCGCAGTCCTTGCCGGTGTAGACTCGGCGGATGTCGGAGTTGGCACCGGTGAGACCGTCTCGGCGAATCATCCAGCCGACGGTGGCTCGGACTCGTTGTTCGGGGATGAAGCGGGCTTGGTTATATTTGACACCGTCGGCGTACTGGCACGTCAGCTGATGGTACTTGAGCATGGGGGAAAAGTTACTCACAGACATGATGTTGGTCTCTGCAAGCCCACCTGGTCCCATGTCTGTACCGCCGCAACTCGTAGCATACGAGGTGCCGTCCCTGTACTTCAAAGTCCCGGCCACCAGATCGCCCTTGCCCGCACAACCATCCTTGCCGCCACCACCGGGTCCGTTGTCGTGGAGATGGATGAGACCAAGCCAGTGTCCCTGAATGTCAGCAAGTGCAGACTGAAAATTAGATGAAGAAACTTACAACTTCATGGGGAAGAGTAGACCACAGAGTGTCGACTGAGTTGGTTCTTTTGCTGTCGGCTCCGGGTTTGGGCAGGTTGTCTTTGATCATGACGACACAGTCGGCTTGGGCGGCGTTTTGAGCTTTACCGGGGAAGTTGGCGCGACCGAGAGTAGTGAACTTCTTTGTGCCGTCTGTGCGTCCGCCCATATCGGCAACAATGAAGATGTCTGCTCGTCAGCAATGTATCCCGGAAGGAAGGCTGAAATGACTCACGCAAGTTCCTACTGCCTGTAGCCCCAACCAATGACTTGACCTTGCCGACGAAACCGACGTACTCCTTGGACGTTATAGCCCACTTGTTCGAGGTGAACTTGGCGGCTCCGTCTCCTGTCCAGACCTTGGTCTGCTTGAGCTTGAGACTCGCACCGAGACCGTTGAGCTTCTCCTGCGCCATTTTGAGTTGGAGGTTGAGAACGGAGGCGGAGGTCCAGGAGGCGGTAGTCTCGCCGGCGGGCAAGATCCAGTGGACGTATGTGGGGATTTCGTAAGTGGTAGCGAGACATCGCTTGGAGTAGGTGGCCCTCTTCCGCTTGCGGCGGGCGTACTCGAGGTCGGCGAAGTGACGGCGGAGATCAGGTGAGGCGCCAGCAGCGTACTGGGTAGCGAGGTTCATGCAGGTGTCTTTGTTGATGTTTGCCATGTAGGCGAGGGTGAGGATGGCTTCATCTGCCTCGAATCTGTTCGTCAGCATCAATCAGGTCAGGAAGAAGGACAAGACTTACGCGGGCACGCCAAGGTCCATGCTCACGTCCTCAAACAGGATATCGTCTGTCCTGAATGGGTACCATGTGGGGATGTCGGTGACGTTCGCAGTCGCGTTGGGGCTCATGGCGGAGGATGTAACATTGGCTGACATGGTGACATTGGCAGAGGAGCTGACATTGGCTGAAGGTACCGAGGAGGGAGGGGCGGTTGTGACAATGGATGAGATGGTTGAGGAGCTGAAGGTGGGCTCCGAGGCGGAGTCGGATGGAGGTTGAGTGGGCGGCACGACGACTGAGGGTGGCTGGGTTGGTGGAGGAGAGGCAACCGAAGGAGGGGTTGAAGGCACCTGAGGAGATGGCACAGTTGGTGGGGTGGTAGGAACAGCGCTGGATGGAACGACTGGAGCGACGGAGGAAGATTGGGATAGGGCGAGGGGCAGGACTGCCAGTAGGGAGAAGAGAGCGACCTTCATCGTAGTGAAAGAAGATGGTGTGATGAGGGAAGAAGACAGCTGGGTTAGCTGACTTATATACAGGCGGAACGAGAACCGCTAGCTACTGTTCGGATCAAGGGGCAGTGTCAGAAGTGAGCGATATCCTCTGCGTCAGGGATGCGAAGCGATGTAAATGAAAAGTTGGGCGCTGAGCACTGTTCGCTTCGAGGGGTTGAACGTTGAGGCGAGGTTTAATGAAGCGAAAGGCGTTCCATAGTTCAGAGTCACACAGACCATTTGCTGTGCGTTGCGGTTGTGTTGTACCAATGATTTGAGCGCATCAAAAGCTGTCAGCTGCAGTCAGCTGTGTCTCGGAAGCGAGCAAGAATGAGGCCGAGGCCTGAGGGGTCCCGACAAACTCTCAGCGCGAAACACCCCGCTCACACATCCTTTCCTGTCTCGCTTCCGCCTCGCCCTCGCTTCCGAGCAAGTCCGAAGAGAAGTCCGATCGACAGCCCGTGTATCTGCCAAGAGATCTGTGTCTATTTGAGAGATGTTTCACCATGAATAGGTTGCGCATGTTGATGCAGGTGAAGGGAAGCACTCACGTGACCCCACTTCTTACGTCAGCAACAGCGGCGAATCCCGCCGAGAGTCCGCGATTCGCCACCCAATCAAACTAACTGGACGTCGAATTGCGCCATTGTTCGCACAAAGCACAAGATGTCGCAATCAATCGAGAGTATGACTCGCTGCCTCGCTAGTCTGCTCCTGCTCAGAATATGAGCTGGTCCGGGCCACTCGCTCAACTATATACTGACTCTGCAATAATTCCCACCAAGCCTAATCCCTCAATCTATGTGAGAATGTCCGCGCCGTCGACTCCGCCAGCCTTCGGGTATCACCTGTTCCCGCCCATCCAGACCGTCGCGGTCATCGGTGGAGGCTCGTCAGGCCTTGCCGCTGCAAGGCATCTCATCGAAGCAGGTCTCGACGTTGCGGTCTACGAGCGAAACGATGAGGTCGGCGAATCATGGAACAAGCCGGCCACTACGTTTTCTGCTCGCCCGCCCTCTGAAGCAGCTTTCGTCCCTGTTGCAAGGGGTCGACAAGGTTCAAGGACATTTATTGATGTCAGCGAAGAAGCTAGTGTGAAGGGAAGGTATGATGTTGACCCTAAGGATGTCGCCGCTTCCCAGATGACCGTAAGTCGTAGCGTGAAAGTCAGAGACACCTTCACTGACAGACCAGCTCTCTGACTTCCCCCTTCCGCCCAACACTCCAGCCTTCATACCGAAACGCGCTATTGGCCCTTATATCCAAGCGTATGCCTCTCATTTTGACCTGCACCCCTTCGTACAAGTCGATACCCGCGTCGAACTGGTCGAAAAGGTGAGGGGAGCCAAGGGTGGCGAGGCCTGGCGAGTCCGGCTGCGGCACCTAGAATGCAATGAGACCAGCTCAACAGAGACACTATGGGACCAGGTGAGCCTCCCCTGAATCGCAAAGCTGATGACAGTTCTTTGACGCTGTTGTGGTGGCTACTGGCAATCAGCACGCGCCATTCGTCCCATCCATCCCGGGCATCTCCCTTCTTCCATACATCCGCCACAGCACAGACTATCAACTACCAACGAAGTACTCAGACGACGCTGTCCTCATCGTCGGAGCCGGTCAAGCCGCTCTGGACACGGCTCTTGAGATCGCCCCGTTCGTTCGGAAAATCTGGATCTCAGCACCCAAGATCGTCGGTCCTGAGACTCGCAAAGCTTGGAGGCGGCTACAGCGCTTTGTCCTTCCCAGCAATGCTGAGGCTGTGCAAGCTGTTGATGCTTTCGAGGGCAATGGCCACGTCAGGCTGGTAGATGGCAGGTCGCTGTCCCAGATTCACGAGGTGGTCTTTGCAACTGGGTAAGCTTATCAAGCATCTATTAGTACAATTCAGGCTAACTATACAGGTATCAGTACTCTTTCCCCTTCCTGCCCCACTTCCACGCGGACCTCTCTTCCTCCTCTACCGCGCCCACATCCCGCCCACCACTCGTCACCAACGGCTCCGTTATTCAGTACCTACACCGCAATACATTCTACATCCCAGACCCCACCCTTACTATCCTCTCCGCCTCGCCAACATCATCTGCCGCCTCCGCCGAGATACAAGCCATGGCCATCGCCAGAGTCTGGACCAAACGTGCGGCCCTGCCCACCCAGCCGAGCATGTGGGAGACCTACAGCGCCATGGTGGAGCAGGATGGGCAGCGATGGGTCAATTGGGTAGACGAGCGAGAGTTCGTTGGGCAAATGGTGGATTGGCTGGATACTCATGCGGTGCTGGCTGGGGTCGATGGGGTCGATGAGATCGAAGGGAGGTCTGAGAGAGAAAAGGCGGCTGAGTTGTTTATCGGCCAGTACGGGATGAGCAAGGGTCAGTTCGGGGATGTTTGGGATGCAAGTGAGAGGGAGGCTGGATCGGCGAGGGAAGAAATGGAGAGAAAGGTTCGCACGGCAATGATGCGCAGGAATGGCGTAATGTAGGAATGAGACCTTTGTATATAGCCAGAAAGTGGTGCAGCCGTCTGTACTTCCGATGTAATTTAATACCCCTGTATGATGCCATCTAGGTGCCAATGTCCTTCTGTTACAACTACGGTCTTTTCGGCTTCGGTACAAAGAATGCGGCAATACCTTTGTCCTTGTCCTTCTTCCTCTTTTTTGTCGGCGCCTCCTCAACACGCCCATCTCCGCCTCGCTGCAGATCCAGGGCAAAGTGATAATCCTCATGTTCCTGCTTAATCCCAGTCAACTCCCTCTCCGTCTCCTCCTCCGTAAGGTCGTTCGAAATCGCCAGCACCTTGCGGCATTTCGGACATGTCCATCCCGGTCGCTCATCCTCGACCACCTCGACCGGAGACCAGACTCTTCTCCGTTTCGGCCGAGACGATTCTCCATTTGTCTCCAGCGCCGGAGCCTTATCGCCCTTCGCCCCTCCACCAAAGAATCCTTCGATGTTCTTTTGACCCTCCTCCAGCCTCTCCACGCCGGTGAACTGTAACCCAAGCTACAGTCGATCAGCGTATGAAGGAGGTGTGATTGACATTGAGGACACTGACATTACAGACGTTCAACGGTGCACCCGTCGAAGTCAACCCAGCTACTACCTCACCCCACATCCTCCTTCCCATCTTAGCGACATATTCCCCCGTCAATGCCTTGGTAAACGGAAATGGCGCCTGCTTCGACCTGCCCGCGTTCTCATACCCACGCCCACTTCTGTGCGTCAGGACGATAGTCTTGGGCCAGAGCCCAGGAGCAATCTCTATCGACTCGCGTAGTCGAACGCAGAGCTCGCCAGCTAGAAGATCGATCCAGTGTTTGCCATCTTCGAGCGTGCGAACGGCAGGGATGAGGTTTTTGGACGCTAGCATGGTCTTGTTGACGTGTCGGGGAACCAAGTCGGTGTGATCGATACCCTACAGCGCATAAGCTCGAGCTCCGAGGAATGCGAATTTGCGAACCCACTCGAATGAGATTATACACCCAAATGACTTCCTCCCCGAAGCGACGCTGCATCTCCTCTAGCGAAACCTTCATCAAGTCTCCGACCGTAGGAGCTTCAAAGACCGCCGCGATGGAGTGTCCGAGCTTTCCGCCAAGGTTTCGGATCTGCAATCAGTGCATGTCCAGAATCCAAGCAGAACGACATACATCTATGAAAGCTCTGTCATGTAAGAACGAGGGGACAGCAGCTTGTCGCAACACAGTTTGAGCATTCGGCTTCCTCCAAGAGGAGCAAAGCTATACCCATTAGCGCATTCCAATCACTGTATTGAGAAGACTTACCTTAGCCATGGCCTTGTTATGCGCTATGCCAGCTGAGCAAGTATAATGCAGCCTCTTCCATACCTCTGCCCTCACACCAGCCATGATCTCCGCACCGAGACATAATGCCCAATCCTCCCAGGTAGGCTTGTCCACATCACCTTCTGTCTCACCGACAATCTCTCCGTCGCCAGAGGTGGGTATCACATTGCCAGCTCTCGTCCAATCGATAGGTGGAGCGGGCGGCAGAGGAGTATCGAGACCCTCGGTCGCATCGTCTGGGACGACTGCGAGGTGGGGGTGCAGAGCGAGAAGCTTGTCGATAACCATGGGTGTATAGTCCATGTAGGCTTCGTCTATACTAGCCTTCTCTGAGAAGATTTAGCAAACATGAAGGTGATGTAAAGTACGGTCCACTCACCAACTTCGCCCTTCGGCACAAGCTCTTTGAAGATTGAGATGATCTTGGTGCTCTCGCGACGATACGGGTCAAGGCTGACCTGTGATATCAGCGCTCCTCATACCCCCTGCCTTCCACAGTGCTCACTTTATGAGTCAAGACATTCGCATCCTCCCAATACCCCGATTCCTCCTCTCCAGGTCGATACGTCGCCGTATGCGCAATTACAACATGCGGACAGAGCTCTCGGGCCTCTTTCGCACCTTGATTGCTCGTTCGCTTAATTCCATACTTCCTCGCTGGGTAATTGACAGCGATGATAGTGTCCCACTGAATCACAATGAGCGGGACATCGTCAGGCAGGCCGAGGCGGACAGCTTCAAATTGAGCATAAGCAGCGTCGATATCGCAATGAGCTATCACTCTGAGTGGGTTGTATGGTGTGAGAGAAGTAGCGGCGAGAAGATGGCGGTATGTCGGTACTGGGGTCGGTGGATATGGCTTCGAGGTGAAGGCCTGCATGTGCCCTGCGTTGTGCAGATGAGAGGAGATGGAGAGATGACTGGACCGGAAATTTCGCACTTGTTGTTTGGCTTTGTGCATCATCCACGCCTCCACGCAAGTCGGGTTATCTCTGCCAACGACTCATCAGCCCAACCGCTATATCACTGCAGGCGGGCTCGAGATGATATAGCTCCGCCGTCAACAACTTCAGGCTCAGATCTGCACACCGTGGCGAACCTACGAGTCTCACCACCAACGATCACCAACTGACACCGCCACCTTGCTATCTCGCATCTCGTTTCACAGTACTCGCTCTCACGCATACCGATACATCAGATGTGAATATATCGTGCAGCGTCTCTACCTCCTCGCCTCTTCTCAGCCCAAGATGCAAAGGACACGAGCTTGACTTGAAGTGCATCACCACTCTTGGCACAAGGGCAGGAAGGCGCGACCGCGAGGGTACTCACTCCTGCAGGCTGCACTCTAAGGCAAATTTCAGCCTCGATATGAACAACAACACTCACAAGATGTTCGACCGCCGGCTTCTCTCCTTCTGCTGCTTTGTAGCCTCGGCCGCCTACCTGTATTCGTGTCGTCAGCCTGCCACTACACAACCCAGAAGTCCACCGACCAATCCCCACGATGTCTGGAGCGTCGGCACCATTGCCAGCACATACAAGCAGTATCCAGCACTCGCTGGGGCAGAGACCGAGCGCATGTCGCAAGCCTTCGATAGGCTGGATAGCGAATCCCGAGCTTTGGGATATACCATCGGGTATCACAAGAAGCTCGAAGCTCTATCGCGAGCGGAGGAGGCAAATGCGAGGATTACGGATGTCATTGCCGACCTTGCCATCAGGGAGTTCGGGCTGGAGGAGAGTGCAGTTGTGTCTGGGCGAGTGGGGCCTGTGTTTCGGGTACGAGAGGCTTTGCAGCATTTCGTGCGCGATTGGAGCGAGGAGGGAAGGGCGGAGCGAGCCAAGATCTTCACGCCGATATTGGATGTTCTTCAGGAGGCTAAGAGGCAAAGAGGGGCAGGTCGGGTACTTGTTCCGGGTTCTGGGTTGGGGCGACTGGCTTGGGAGATATCGGAGCTCGGTAAAATCAGCTCGCTCGATCGGCAGTACTACAGCTCACGATTTCAGGCTTTGATACCACCGCCAACGAAATGTCACATTATATGAACTTCTCCCTTCGATATCTCCTCCATCCTTCTTCTACCCCTGTGATCAACTCACATATCGCGCACCCTTGGGCCCATCGCTTCTCCCACCAACGGCGCACCGATCCACTATTCCGGGGTATCTCCTTCCCCGACGCTCTGCCCCGCCTATCCTCCACCTTCCATACTTCGGAGGGCGATTTCCTCCGCCTTACCTCCGGCAACTATGACTTCATAGTTACACTATTCTTCATCGACACTTCCGCCAACGTCGCAGCAACAATAAACCAGATCCACACGCTCCTCGCCCCAGGCGGGACATGGATCAACCTTGGTCCCCTACTCTGGGCTGGCGGTGGGACGGTAGGATTGGAGCTGAGCTTGGAGGAGGTGATGCATCTAGCCAAGGAGGTCGGGTTTGAGGTGGACGATGCGGCTTCAGGGGTGAGAATGAGGAGATCCGTGCAGTGTGAGTACACGCAAGATCCAGGCGCAATGTTCAAGCGAGTCTACGAGGCGGAATTGTGGGTAGCGACTAAGACTTAGTTCATGATGCCGCTTCCCGGAAGAGAGTTCCTGCCGCCGTGCTCGTCGATTGTCCGCGCTGACGTGCTGCACTGTAATCCGCCTTCGCTCACTAACGCGCAGGCAGTGGTCGTTACCGGACCGGAACCTGACTTTACAAGGCGATTGACCTGCGCATCCGGCGCCGATGGTTTCATAGTAAAGGATGTCCGTGAACCTGAGTCTAAATCTGACACTTGCCGATAACGCCGGAGTCTTCGAATTGCGCAACCCGGAGCACTCCGTATAAGAGAGACAGACACCTCGGTGATCGACGACTCACCTCGCCAAGTCAAGCATCATGGCGGCAAACTTTACGATTGATTTGACGACCCTACCCCCATTCTTCGATAACGGTGATTTGGCCGAGTCCTGGTGAGCTCCCTTATCCTCATTGGACCACAGCGCAGCTCACGAATCGGAAGGGCTAGCATCGTACGGGGCTTGATGCAAGCATGGGCGATCGAGTGAGCCTTTGGGTTTACGTGTCACCGCTGACCGCAGAAAGGGCAAGGCGGAATCGCATGCTGCGGCACATCGGCTCATGTCCCAGCACGAACGAATTCTTGCTTCCATCGTGACGGAGGCCTTGGACATTGAACCAACTACCGCCGAAGGGTTACGCATCCTGGACTCGTAAGTCCCTACGACCTTCGTGGTCTTACCACGGAACAGATTTCGCGTAGTCGCGACGACCGCCTCAGAAGAGAACGCCAACCTGGTGCGCCTCTTGAAAGGCGAGGATGAAGAGTCTCGATTCACCTTCCCCCTGATCATGACCTCTACTCCCAGCAATTCCGGCAGCAGGGTTTCCATTTGGGCAAGCACGCTGCGCCTACTAGGGATTGAATATTGACGCACCGAAAGTTGCTGAGAAGCATATCACATTTCGCAAGGGTTGTCGTCATCTGTCTGATCTATGCCATGCATTCTGATTGCTATCGGATCTAGTGCTGCAATTACTCTGATATCCCGAAAAAGATAGATCGTGTCAAATCTGGCCCGTCACGCCGATCATCTTCGATCAGTGAGTAATTGCGGATGTAGGGAGTATCTCAACTCCCCGTTTAGGTTATTAGGGGTATGCTTCTCGGCAGTCGCGGCTTCTTTGATGGTCGATGGCTTTGGCGCAGGCTGAGCTGTATCTGCGTCGATGGTCTGACGCCAGCCCGCGAAGAGTGCTGAAGCATGTATGAGCACAGTGTACATATCACCACAAGTAAGAATAATAGATTAAGAGCATACAGACCAGAACGGAGAAGGAAACTAATCGGATGCCTGATCGATGCTCTCTCGAACTGCAGTATCAAACCCTCCACCTCACATCATCACGCAGTTCCCGGACTTCTTGGCCTTGCCAGCCCGACGGTTTGGGTTAACTGCGGATCAGCTGGAGCCGATGGACACCTGAGATATGTTGCGCCGGTGTGAGAGCAATGAGGTCCTAATTGCGCGACTTAGGACATCCCTATTCGCAATTCTCCTTTCCTCTCTTTCCTCTCCCTTGAGAAGGACAGCAAGAGAAGGGACTCGGTTGACTTACGGACAGTTCTGATTGCTTCGTCAAACACCGTCTTCAAGCCTTTCTGCGTCAGTGCTGAGCACTCTAGGAACTATCGATTTGTCAGTATCCCGAAATGGCGCAAGCGATAAATGAACCCACCTTGGCCGCCTTGATCTCTGAGGCCATTGTCGATCCCTGTGAATATGCGATTGGCGCCTGCCGTCTCTCCCTCAGCTTGTCGACCTGAAGCGGGTCATCCCTGAGATCGAGTTTGGTACCGATAAGGAGGATCGGCGTTCCTGGTGCTAGAGTGGATCAGCTGGGTGAAAGGGTTTGGGGTCGCTCGAAGACGGACAGTGATGTAAGATTTCGGGCCACCACTAGAGACGTTAGCCACGTGAGTATCACTTGGATCCAGAGAGAAAATCTCACCTTGGTACGGATGTTCTCGAAACTGGGTGGCGAAACGACCGAGAAACACAACAAGAAGACATCTGTTTGGGGATATGAAAGGGGACGCAAACGACTGGTATTGCCTTCAGCTCGTGTAAAGCAGAAGGATCGCCTCGGAAAACTCACTCATAGTCCTCTTGTCCGGCCGTATCCCATAGACCCAAGCTGACAGTCATGCCATCCACGACAACCTGGCTGGAGTAGTTGTCGAATACTGTGGGGACGTATTCTCCGGGGAAAGCATTGGTGGTATAGGATATAAGAAGGCATGTCTACCATGTAAGTAAAGGCCTTGTTTTCTGGTAGAAATGTTATTCACCTTGCCTACAGCACCATCTCCCACTACAACGCCTGGAACTGTCAGCTTTAGGGGTAGTGATAGGGTTGAGATTGCTCACATTTGATATTCCTAGTTGCCGCCATATTTGAAAGCGCTGCCTTGGGTCTGAGATCAGCTGAGCTCCCTTCCCCAGGAATTCCCAGTGAAGCCGATGAAGCTCACTGAGATGCGTAACTATGGGTCCCTGTCCGATGCAAGAGTATATATCGCGTTCGAGCTCAAAGGACGCGTCGATAGTCAACAGGTATCTCGAGGTATGTGACCAAGTCTGACTCGTAGGGCCGATGATGTCGTCGGCGAAGTTGTTTGATACGTGCTGAATCGACAGCCCAAAAGAGAGACAATCTATGTGAAGTCAGATGAGATGGAATGCACGCGCGAATGAGCTCAGAGCCAGAGCGTGAAAGCTTGATTAGAGTTGATTTCTGAAACCTGAAACGCGTTGCAACCCCTGTTTGGTCGCGACCCCGTCTACTTCCGTTAGTGGCGCCGAGCGAGAGGCCACTCTGAATACTGGAGGGCGTCCAGAACCAGCCGCGACCCAACGCAATACGATCAGCTGCGGCGTGCATGACAGCTGAACGGAGGTCTACACCAAGACGAGGGAATGGAACAGATCTCTCTAAGTCCTGATTTCTGGGAAAGGTCCCGGCACTCGTCGCTTGGGCATGATGGCTTCGTATGCTGCTCTATGCTTTGTCAGTCTCCAGACTCGTTTACGCTGTCCGCCTCGTCAAGAGACTTACAGCATGCCCATGAGACTTTCTTCCATATTGGGTTTGACGACCATCAGGATACCAAAGGGCTGTCCGTTCTTACAGTATCCCATTGGTGCTGTACCCTGCAAGAGGTGTCAGCGAGCGCTGATGCAAGTCCAGGTAGCGGTCACAAAAGAAACTGAGACTCACTGCTGCATAGCCCATCGCCGCTACTAGTCTCGGTGCGAGACCGAGCTCGGGACTGAAGATTAGAGCGTCTAGTTTATGCTTTTCGAACAGACGAGAAAAGCCTCGGTCGCCAGCCAGATGTTGCACCTCCTTCCAAGTTGCATTGTACTCAGGTGATGCCCGACCGGAGGACAGCAGCGTGTCCATCAGCCGCTGTTGACAGCATCGATCTGCTGGAAGTTCCAAATCCTGAGAAGTCAATCGTCACTCGCCCTTCCAAAGACGCGTGACCTACTGCCGATGCCTCATTCCACTCGATGAGGTCCCGGATGGTCCTCACTGGACTCTCCTCCAGGTCAGCCATGTAGGCCTCGAGATCGTCCTTCATTCCCATCGTCATCAAATCGGCTAATCTATCGGAGATCATGACCTGTTCAGTGTAGCTGAGGTCCAGATTGACGTCGAGTAGCGTCACGCCGCCCTTCCCTTCAAGAATCTTCATGGTGGATTTCAAGCTCGTCTCGATTTCCTCAACGCAAGCGGCACTCTTCGTCTCTCGACCGTCTGCTCCGTCTAGGTAGTTGTTCCGGACAAGCCCAAAGCGGAGAGAATTTAGAGAGGCATTGGCAGTAGCCTTGAGGTATCTGTGGAGACGTCAGCGCGTTTCCGGCGCGGTCTGGCCATGGATTGTTCGACAAGTAGCTCACCTTCCGTCATTATGAGACAAAATGTCGAGGATAATGGCAGCATCACGCGCAGTGAACGCTAGGGGACCAACGGCATCCAGGTCGGCTCTGATCCATCATTAGTCACTCCTCTTTCTCGCGCCGACTTTGTCGAGCAGTATGACCGGTACCTACGTGATGGGTACTACACCCTGGCTCGACACCAGGTCTGTCGTTGGCCGAATGCCGAACAGCGCAGCTCGATTTGCAGGATAGATCTATCACATTCAGTCAGGACGAGGAGCCGAAGCTTGGGTTGACAGTGGCATGACACTTGCACTCACGACTGATCCCGTTGTGTCACTGCCCAACGCCGCCGCAGCAAACCCTGCGCTCACACCCACTGCGCTGCCCGATGAGCTACCAAGAGGGTCGCCACTGCTGACGTAGGCTGATGTCGTCAAGCCGCCGACAGCCGACCATCCATTCACGGATATTGAACTGAAATTCGTGGCATTGGCAGAGAACCATTGATGAGCCTTCCAGCCTGATAGCTCGTCCAAGTTTGTCTTCCCAAGAACTGTGACATTAGCTAGGTATGGCCACCAATGTCGCAAAAGAATGGACTGACTGATTGCGCCAGCGTCTCTCAGTCTCTTGACTACATCGGCGTCGTTTTTGACCTTCGATTGTTCTGCTTCATCAGCATTATGAAAGGGTGATCGGCCAGCACTGACTCAAAGCAAAATTCCCAGCAGAAGTATCCATCATCAGCTCCACGTCGGTCGCCATGTTAGCCTTGACCAACATCGGGATTCCATGAAGCAGCCCTCTTGTCCGACCATTCGCGCGTTCATTATCTAGACCAGTAGCGATGGTCATTAGGAGCTCGACGGGTGCTGTTTGAATGACTGCGCGGAGATTCGCTCCTTTGTGGTTGTTGTTATCAATGTTGCCTATTTTGCGTCAGGATGTGACTCTTTTAACCTCCTGCGAACCCTGACTTACTCAAATAAGCATGTACTAGATCAATCGAGGTTATACTACCGTTGGACAAGAAGAGGTTAAGCTCCTCGATTGACGTCTGCAGCAGGTTCAAATGCTGGGGCAGAAGTCGGGGTGCCGGTGCGATGGTGCTTGGGACGAAGTGTAGCTGCTGTAGTGCTTGCCCAATCAGCGGTTTCGCCCGTGACAATAGCGGGACCAGGAGGATCGATAGCCCTAGAGATGAGTACCTCATTTGTAGCGTGATGATGTGAAGCGAGGTCAAGCATGAGTTTGGTGGTTTAGCATTGACCCCCACAAGAACAAAGGGATCGAGAGGATTACATGTCCACCTCCCAGCCTGCCTTTGAATCAGGTTGGTCGGCCCTATTGGGAGGACGTCTCGCTTCTCAGCGGAGAATCGCGCGTATCACAAGCAGGACCATCGGAATGGAGCCTGAATGTGGGACTTCGAAGCTGTTCGAGGGATGCATAATCGTTTTATCCTACATGTACATCTACCGGATCAGCGAATTAAGGACAAGGTAAAGCCAGTTGATCTGCTCTGACTTACGCAACATCGTATTTTCACAGATCGCCCGCTTCATAGAACCACTTCAGATATTGACGATCTGTCTCCTGCTTTCGACAGCAGCTTGGGTGTCCTGCGTTTTGGCATGATCGCCTCATACCATGACCTATCCTGATCAGTCACAGACCTTGAGCTCATGTAATAGGACGTACAGGATTCTCAGCAGCTTTTCCTCCTCATGCGGCTTGGTCACGAAGAGGATACCGAACGGAGCGCCATTCTCACAGTACCCCAATGGTGCGGTTCCCTTACATTATCAGCCACGAGCCTGGTCCTCGAAGTGCGATATCCACATACCTCGACATAGCTCAGAGGAGGTAGCAGGAATTGCGCTGGTCCTAGATCAGGACTGAAGACTAGCGCGTCCAAATTGTATTGATCGAAAAGATACCCAAACCCTCGATCTTGACCCAAGTCATGGATCGTCTTCCAACTTTGGGCATACACGGACGATTTTCTGCCCGGATAGGTCAGAGCGTTCAGCAAAATTTGCTGGCAGCATTCGCCTGGAGGAAACTCGATGTCCTGAAGTATAAGCTACTATCGGTCAGAAAAACTCACAGCATGCGCTTCATTGTACTCCACCAGATCGCGTAGAGTCCTCACTGGACTGGTGTCCAAATCCTCCATGTAAGCCTCTAGGTCCTCCTTCAATCCGATAGTGCTGACATCCATGACGCTCTGGAGCAATTCTTGCTGTTCATGGTAGCTCAGGTCCATGTTGACATCGATCACCTCCACACCTGCCTCTTGCCCCAATCTTCCCATGGTCGCTTTCAAGCTCTCCTCAACCTCCTTTACGCAAGTGTGCGGGACCACCTCGCGACCGTCGGCTTCATCCAGGAAGTTATCCCGGACAAGGCCAAATCGGAGGGATTTAGGATGTGGGGCACGGGTAGCGTTGAGGTATCTGGCATACGTCAGATTTTTCCGTGGTTCAATTGAATCCCAGACGTACCGTCCGTCGTGGTATGTCAGAGAATCGAGTAGTATCGCGACATCGCGCGTGGTGAAGCCTATAGGTCCGACTGTATCATAATCGCGACTAAAGATTTAGCACTGATACTCAGCTAGACCGGAAGAGATCACATACGTGATTGGCACGACTCCATCCGTAGACACCAGTCCAGTAGTCGGCCGGATGCCAAAAAGAGCAGCTCGAGCTGCCGGGGCAATCTTTAAAATCAGCTCCGCGCCCTAAGTTTGTAAAGGTGTAGAACGAAACTTACAACTGAACCAGCTGTATCACTCCCCAGAGCAGCCGCAGCGAAGCCCGCGCTGACACCCACTGCGCTCCCCGACGAGCTCCCCGACGGATCACCCCCAGCCTCGAAACCACCCTTGACGTATGCAGAAGAGGTCTGGCCGCCCACAGCTGACCAGCCGAACGTTTGACCTTGTCCAAGTGCCGGTCCGGCTCTCTGGTAGGCCTTTGCTTCTGCAAGTTCATCCATGTTCGCCTTACCGATGACTTTATGTGTCAGCTTGCGACGATCGGGGGGTTTAGTACAAGCTCACTAATGGCACCTGCGGCTCGCAATCTCCGGACCACCTCTGCATCACCTTTGACCGTCGATTCTTCTGATGTGTTAGCAACCTATGACCATCGATCAGCGAAGATGCTGACTCACTGAGGGCAAAATTCCCAGCCGACGTATCCATTCCGAGAGCGACCTCGGTAGCCATGTTGTCCTTAACCAAGATCGGGATACCATGCAACAGTCCGCGAATGTTCCCTCTCTCGCGTTCCTCATCGAGTGCGGAGGCGATGGCGAGAACCGACTTGAGAGGTGCTGTCTGAATGACAGCGCGCAGATTGAGTCCTTTATGGTTATCTCGTGCGATGTTGGCTATGCTGTTAGTGCTTTTGTTTATTTGAAAAGAAAGTACACGTACAGAGGTAAACTTTGACCAGGTCGACCGAGGTGAGACTGCCGTTTGCGAGGAAGAGACCAAGCTCTTCGATGGAAGTCTGGAGAAGGTCAAGACCTGGAGGCAATTCGTGCTGCTTGTAGGAGGACAGAGGGGCATGAAGTAGGGCTTGATTGGGTCTAGCATGAGTAGTCGAGAGAAGCAGGGCGAGGTATATGAGGACCGAGGGAACCATAGCGAACAAGTCGATGAGGACAAAGTTTAGAGCAGAGCGACGCGCTATCCATCATGTTACCCCTCGAGTCTCAGGAGGGTTCAGAATCGGGTCAAAGGAGGGATGAGTCAAAGGATGGCGTTAGAGCTTTGATCCAGACTTTCGACGTGAGGCTAGTGTACATGCACAGTCCGCAGGCCCGAGTATATACGATAACTATCACGTTAGCGTAGCTTGAATAGATCACTCACAATTCAAGATGTACCCCCATGGGGTTCTTTATCAGTCCTGAGACCCGCCAGCCCCATCTGCTTCCTTCCTTGGTTCTAGGGTCTGCAGGATTCCCATAGCCTTAGCGAGGAATGGCTTGACCTCCATCAATTCCAGCGGTGTCAGACCGTTCATCTATCACATCAATTAAAAGCCACCACATGCCGTTGGAAATAACTCACCTGTAGATAACTGCCTTGCATGACACCCTCGCTTTGTAGTCCCAGACGTACTTTGGCCTGCCTTACTTCTCTCATGTCCTTCAATAGAGAGCGTAGCTGTGCCGGTTGATGAAGATCATCTGGCGCTCTGGAAACGGTCAGCGCTACGCCGTCCGTTCCCCAGCGGATGCAAGCAGATTTACACATCCAGTAACACTTTGCTAGTCTCGATGAATCTTCGAGGTAACTGCGTGAACCCATCCTCCGTTTCCTTCTCGTCTTTCAGTAGAATTTGTAGCTTTTCTTCTCGATATCAGCCACACTCTAAGGGACACAGACACACACACTGACCAACTTGAAGCCACTCCGGAGCCACGATCCGGCATTTCCGTTTTCGTTTGAGCGATAAAGCCATCCATAGGGGAACAGACACAGATGACGGAGGCACGAAAGGGCCGTAGACTCCCTAAATACCATCAGCTCCGCTGCCATGGTCTTCAGGAGGGAGGTCTTACGCTGAGAACTCGGATCTTTGACATCGAGAAGGACGGCACGATGGAGATGATTTCTTCCTCCGCGAGGAAGGTGAGCTCGTCGGGTGTCATGCCATTTTGTAGATGTTTTGGCAACGCCATAGTGAGTGATTGGCTATCTGCTAGTTGGACTTCCAGGTGTCATCTAAGCATGCTAGATGGTGCTATAGAGAGGATTAGCTAGAGATTAGAGTCAGTCAGTGGACCGTAGTAGTATACTAGCTGGTGCCGACGCGACTTTCAGGCACGCTTAACGCGTTTCCCTCACAGCCACGTGGTGATGCAGCCAGGACGGAGAACTTGACACTGCTCACCCTCTTCCCTTTGCTCGCATCGTTACATTCCTCTAACAGATCGCAACGACAGCAGCAAGTCGGAGAGAGCCGCTCGAATCGATCGTTCATCACTGTACGTCGAAAGGAAGCAGCCTTATTGGATCTGTGGACCGTCTGTAGGCCATCACCGGGCACTCGCGTCTTGCTCCGACTGGTCCAGTAGGATGCTTCGCGAGGTGAAGCTGAAGGAGGAGGAACAGCCCTGGCTGCAGTATGTCAAGTATGGGCAGACATATGGTCAGTGGAACCCATCAGATGTTTTGGTTTGCTTGAGCTAATCGTCAGGTATCCCAAATCGGATCATCGCGATAGTTGCAGGATGTTTCTCCTTGTACTGCTTCTCGCACGTAATATTCCGTATGTCTACTACCTACTCGAACGTGCCTAGCTGACTCCCCTAGCCTCCGCTGACCCCATATCCCTCTACGCCTCCCCAAACACCCTCATCACATCGAGCGACTTCCTCAATGCCTCAGCGTCGGATCCACCGCCCTTCGCTTTCTGCCCCGTCTTCGGCCCAGGAGATGCTATCGCTGAGAAACGCGGACAGTGGGGACTACTGCGGTCGAGGTTGCACATGGGGACTGGTGCGAGGGTGCAGAAGGTGGTACAGAAGGCTATGGCTGGCGCGCCAATAACCATCTCCGTTCTTGGTGGCTCCAGTACGTCACAGTTACCTTGAAGTGACAAGGCCTGAACTCACACATCCAGTCTCAGCATGCCACGGTGCTGGCGATAACGTCGTTTCGCCCACTTGCTACCCTTCACGGATATTCGACTGGTGGAACTCCGTCTTCCCCCACCCTTCCTCGGAACTGACAAACGGAGCCGTCAGACGCGCCGATTCGTCGTACTTCAGTTACTGCTCAATGCACCATCTCCCTGATGAGACGGATTTGATCATCCTAGAATTCGACGCGAGCGACCCAAAGTGAGTGCCTCGTCACTCAGAGAACCATAAGCTGACTTTCAGTGATCCCGTCTGGTTATCCCACTTTGAGCTTCTGGTCCGTTCTCTGCTCGTGCGCGCAGATGAGCCCGCTGTCATCATTCTCGGTCACTTCTCACCGCAAATCCACTCTCAGAACGGTTTCGCCGGTCCCGAACTCCTCCACACCGTCGTTGCGCAATTCTACGATGTCCCGCACATCTCCGTCAAGGGCCTCATCTACAACCCCTACATGTCCGATCCCGAGGGCCAGCGGAAATTATACTACGCCGACCCCGTTCTTGCCAACAAGGAAGGACACCAACTTATCGCGGATGTCGTGACGTCTTATCTCCAATCGCAAATCTGCGCCGGATGGGCGGCCATGATGGGCCACGGATTTGATGTGCCATACCTTGGCAACAAGGGAGTTGCTATGAATGACGAAGAAGCACGGGAACTGGAGCACAAGAAAAGACATACCAATGTCCCGCAGGCGATGCTCAGCGATCGACCCTCCGACATATTGAAGTTCAGAGAGGTTGAGCCATTCTGCGTCACGGCAAACGACATTCTCAACCCCTTACCGCCAAGTCAGTTCTCGGACGGATCATGGATGGCATATCACCCCAAGTCAGGTAAACAGTCCAGCGACGAGGAAAAGCATTACTGGTATGCCGAGGAAGCAGGGGCGAGGTTACGCATTCCAATCACGCTTAGTGCTGGAGATGTTACGATCCACTACATACAGTGAGTGTTTGAACTTGAAAGGGGGAACTTGCAGTTGCTGACCGATCAGAACACCGTCGGAAGAGCCAATGGGCAGTGTAGAATGCTGGGTTGATGACAATGTCGGTAATGCTATGGAACTGCAGGGAAACGCGGATGTCCACGGAATGACCGAAACGTAAGTGTCTACAGGATCGAGTGAGGGATCTTATAAGTGCTGACACAGCTTAGATTGACCAAAATCGATTCCGGGGTATCATCTGGGGCCCACTATGTGAGTTCGATGTCTCTTCTCTAATCCTAGGATAATCGTGCTGACCAAAAAGGTCGAATGCGTATTACTTGGCGATGAGGGAGATGTCACGCCACCGTTCAAGATCCTCGGAATGTAAGTGACATTGATTCGACATTCCGGCAATGCACTAACAGCCAGCTTCGGAACATAGTCTGCCAGGGTGAGCGCACCGGGGGTCAGAATCAAAACATAGAGATCATTGGGGTTCGATGCTACACATGCATATCTTGTAACCTCCGATCACATCTTAAGCCGTCACACCGACGTCCAGTGGTGGGTGGGGGTTGATGACTTCCGCAGCTTTGCCTGCTTGCTCCATCTCGCCTATTGGGTCTGAAGATGTGAGGTTGAGGTGATGGATGCCGCTTGCGTCGATGAGGATGCAGTTGAACTTGAATTTGATCGTGGCACCTGAGCAGGTCAGTTGCAAGTCTGGGGCATCGCATGGTGTCAGGCCTGCAGTGACGATAGACAGCTGTCGGTGCACATCTCTATCATCGCGGAGGGGAAGACTCACGTAACCCGACCTCGTTGACACACTTCTTCAGAATTTCCACACCTTCCCTTCTGTCTACTCCCTCAGTCCACCACTTGTCCATTGTACTCAGTGCGAGATATTGCCCTAGTCCATGTGCAGCGTACGGAACGATGGCTTTCGCACCTGCAACTCGTCAGCTTCGTACATCCAGGTTTACACTTGAGCATGAATAAGAACTCACCAAAGTAATCTATCCAGTACAGATGAGGGGTGGAGTCGGTCACATCGAATCCAGCGAGAAGGAGATTGACTGCGTAAGGTTTGCGGGAACGGATTGACTCGGCTAGGGTGCGTCTGATCCATGCTGAGGCAGCGGCGGGTAAAAGAGGTGTGTGGTTACTGCATGGTCAGCAAGAGCAGCTGACCAGCGCGCACTCAGGACTCACCGGATCTGATACAGCCTCAAGTTACGGTCAACGAAGTCGGCAAAGTTGTTGGTGTCCCCAGACTCTCCACCGTACGCCATGGCGATATGTGACCCTAACGCCTTGATCTTGTTCTCGTCATCCTTCATCTGGATAATAGACCGTCCCGCTGATGTGTCGGCTGCTAGTAGGACAAAGTCCTTGCCTGAGCTGTCAGTACTGAATGTCCAATGGTGACAGGGAGCAGGTGCCATCGCAAAGGAGGAACGGCGTACCTGTTATACCGAAGGAGCACTCCATGATGGATGATCAAGTCTGAGTGAGTCTGTTCAATCGGAGAGTAGAGACGCGGATGTGCAAGGGCGGGCGTTGTTGTGGATGTTATAAGGTAGCTAGTTGGGGTCGAACAGATAGGTAGAGTAGGTGTTGGATGTGGAGAGAGGTGCGCGAGGAATGCTGCAATTACGCGGTGTTCGCCCGCGCCTATCTCGCTCAAAGTTTATTACGTAAACTGTCCGCTTGGTTGGGCATAGGCGCGCAGGCGCGTCGAGGAGGTGCCACGACCACCAGTGACCACCAGCCCTAACTACTCATCAACAACGCCCACAGGGCAAGTATACAGTATGGCCGGCCCCACAGACCTTCCAGCCCTCACACTCCTCCTGCAGGAGATTCAGTCCCTCACCTCGTCCATGCGAAGGAACCAGCGATGGGCCTCAGGATCAGCTCAGCACTTTACCACATCTCAGCCTCCACTACCGCCATACCTCCGGGCCGGGGGCAAGAAGCGCGGATCTCCGCCCTCCAAGGGACGTCCGAGCTTAGATGGGAGTGTGGGTAGTGCTTCTGACGAGGGTGATCTCATGGGTGGCTTCATACAGCTTCGCCGGAGTCTGATAGAGACTAAAGGTGAGTTGCCGGTCCCTATCTCGGACAACGACTGACGGAGTAGATATCCTGACGCTACAACCGCTTGACATCTCTGCACCATTCCTCGCTCTTATCCGCTCACCCCTGACCTCCGGACCTATCACTTCTCTGGCCCTGACATCGCTAAACGCAATCATCCTCAATGTCCTTCCCATCTTTCTTGCCCCTCCACCTCGAGTGACCCAGCCATCGACATCGCTGCAGATCTGCCTCGCACACATTACTTCGACGCTATCCTCGTGTCGTTTCCCTTCATCGTCGCCTCAGCAGGATGAGCTTGTCTTACTTCGCCTGCTACGAGTGATTGAGTCCTTGACCGTTCCCGTCCCCATGCCCAATAGCAGTGGGGCCGGAAGTATGCTGGACCAGATGGGCGATGAGTCTGTTTGCGAGCTGCTGGAAGTGGGTCTAGGAATGCTGGCGCGGGCTAGACTGAGCGAGGGGTTGCGAGGAACAGCACAGAGCTGCGTGCAGACGCTGGTTCGGGCGGTTTTCGGGCGATTAAAGGGATTGACGCAGGAGGATGTCGAGAAGTTGCTGCAGTCAGCCAAGCAGAACGGAGAGGTGGAGAATGGGGAGTCAAAAGACGAGGAGAACGAGTTACCGCCATTCACACCGTATGGCCTACCGACAATCCTTGAACTCCTCCGCGTGCTTATTGCGCTCCTCGACCCCGCCGACCAAGCGCACACCGATTCGATGAGGCTTGCTGCTCTCTCAGTGCTCAACACAGCTTTGGAGGCAGGCGGGAGCAGCCTCGGGCAATGGTCCGAACTCCGTGAAGGCGTACGGGATGAGGGTTGTCGATATCTCTTCCAGCTCACTCGGTCGGACGCGTCGGTCTTGCTGGGCCAATCGCTTCGGACCACCTCTACCCTGTTTTCGACCATGCTTCCGCATCTCAAACTCCAGCTCGAATTGTTCCTCTCCTATCTCATCGATCGTCTCACGCCGCAAACGCCCATCCCGCAGATCAACCTCTCATCCCGCCCTAGCACCCCATCTGCTATGACTCATGAACTCGACGCAACGCCGTCATCGACTCCGCGACCGATCTCCCTCCTCCCTCCCGTACCAAACGAGACACGGGAGTTGATGCTCGAGACTTTGACCCAAATCGCACTCAGACCGAGTTTCATGGTGGACTGTTGGGTGAACTACGACTGCTCAGCCGATAGCGAGGACATCTTTGAGCGTCTGGTCGGTTTCCTCACTCGCGGAGTGTATCCTGTGGGAGCGCCGAAGCAGGACGGATCGACGCACTTATTTGATGGACTCGACGCGTCGCAGCTGCTGAGTCTGGAGATACTACTGGGCTTCGTAAGCTCAATGGCGGATAGGGTGGAGGATGGCGACGAAGCTTGGCCATCAGTAAGTTGTCCTTGTAGTCCGCACTGACACGCAGACTGCACCACCTTCATCTGAAATCAGCGATCGCAAACTGCACAAAGGCGTCTTATTGGCTGGAGCAGCTGCCTTCAATGCGAAACCCAAAAATGGAATAGCCTTCCTCGAGAAGCAGGGTGTTATCACTGTAGACCCCTCTGCTCCAGGTACAGACGAGGAAAAGCGCAATAACGCCATCGCCAAGTTCCTCCGATCATCCTCCCGGCTCGACAAAAAGCTCATCGGAGAGTATATCTCCGGGCACGATAAGCTCGATCTTCTCAAAGCTTTCCTGGCGTCTTTCGACTTTAAAGGGGTGAGTGTGCGCATGATCAAGGCTGATGTCAGAAAACAATTGCAGATGCAATGAGGGAACTTTTGGAAACATTCCGACTACCAGGAGAATCCCAGCCCATCTCTAGGATCACCGAAGTGTTCGCGGAACAGCTCTTCTCCACAGCTCCACGTGAGTGCAATACGTCGGCTAGGAGCTGACGGCCAGCCGAGATTGCAAGCCAAGATGCAGCCTATGTACTCGCCTACTCCGTGATTATGCTTAACACAGACCAGCATAATCCGCAAAACCGGAAACGGATGACTATCGATGATTACAAGCGGAATCTGCGTGGTGTAAATGACGGAAAAGATTTCGATGGAGAGTATCTTGCGTCGATACATGAGAGTATCAAGAAGAAGGAGATCATCCTGCCGGAAGAGCATGTTGGGCAGCCAGGCTTCGATTACGCTTGGAAGGGGCTTATGCAGCGGGCTCGGACAGCCGGTAGGTCTTCTTTATCTGGACGCTGATTCCGACTGACAAGCAGGCCCCATGATATCTTGCAACACGGCGCAGTTCGACGAAGCTATGTTCAAGCTATCCTGGCGCCCACTCATCTCGTCCATCGCATACGCATTCACCATGTCGGCGCAGGACGAGCACGTTATCCAGAAAGCTATTACCGGATTCCGACAATGCGCCTCGCTCGCCGGCCACTTCAAGCTACCCGAAGTTTTCGACACTATCGTTGAGTCTCTCTCATCCGCTACTGGCCTTCTCGACGACGGGGACTATCAGCCATCCACTTATCCCACTGTCGAGAAGGACGGTCAGAATCTCACCGTTTCACCTCTCGCAATCCGGTTCGGCCAAAGTTATCGCAGCCAACTAGCTACTGTCGTCCTCTTCACCATAGCCAATGGGAATGGCGGCGCAATCCGATCGAGCTGGATTCAGATCTTCGAAATGTTCCAAACGCTCTTCTTGCACTCGCTCCTCCCTGCCCCGATGCTCCAGATGGAAGACTTTTTGGCGGGACAAACGACCATTCCAATGAAGTCCGCTCCGGCACCTCAGGTCGATCGTCGGCCGGAAGGAGGGTTGTTATCGGCTCTCTCGAGCTATTTGCTCAGTCCGTATGGAGGCGACAACGAGGCTGCGGCGGTGGAAACGAGTGAAGAGGATGTCGAGAATACCCTAGTTGCGGTGGACTGCCTCAATTCGTGCAAGCTCGAAGAGCTGTATGCGGAAATCCTGTATGTTCAGACTCTTTCAGGAGTAATCATCTGCTGATGAAGCAGGAGCCTCGATGTGGACGCTTTGATCCCGGCACTCAAAGCCATCCGCCAGCTTGCTGAGGATCGCACGACTGGAAAAATTTCTCAGAGAAGAAGCAGCGTCGACCCGGGCGAGACGGGTTCTCCTCGGCAGGTCCAGCATCAACAATATGATGGGCAACTGCCGTACGATCCCGCTTGTGTATTCCACCTGGAGATGATGGTTTCTCTAGCTAGCAGGGGGAAGAAGCATATCGCCGAGACTTGGTAAGCCATACTTCAGGCTGTGCTGACGAACAGGCCTATCATCTTCGAATACTTGTCATCCCTCCTTGGCTCCGCCCAAAGCTTTAGCGTGCTCCTCGTCGAACGGGCAGTTGTTGGTCTACTACGACTCTGCCTTGTCGTCTGCGAAACAGTACGTCATCTTCAATCCAAGCTGACTCCAGCCTACACTCCGAGACCAGCTCTACCTCGCGCTTGATGTGCTTCGCTCCCTACCCTCTTCCGTCCTCTCGGCGGTATCCGAACAACTCATGGCTGGAATTGCGAAGATCCTCGAGAAAGACATGGAAGTCGTCAAGTCTCAGACGGAATGGGGACTCATCATCGCTCTCTTCAGGGCGACTGTCAACCACCCCGAAGCGAGCAAGGTCACTCTGGGCATTGTGAGGCGGATGGTTAATGAGCAAATCCCTCCTGTGACGCTGGACAATTGGGGAGGGGTTGTCGCGCTGCTGGATGAGTTTGCGACTAGTGCTGGAGCAGCTACGGCTGGGAGGGCGCAAAGGAAGACGCAGCAGCAGACTTCACTGTGAGTTCTGGATCTGCACTGCGAGGTTGTGTGCTGATATCATAGTGGCCCGGCTGTCGAAAGAGGCCTTTCCGCTCTTGATTCGGTATACGATCTCCGCCTCGTCATTCCCCATTTGACAGCGGCTTATCCCGACTCTGAAGCCTGGACGACATTCCACCTCCCACCCCTCCTCATTCTATCCAAACACTGCATCAACCACTCGCGCGAGATCCGCCAACGCTCCATTCCATACCTCCAACGTATCCTCCTCTCGCCCAACCTCATTGACGTCCACGGCGACCCTGCCACCCTGTCATCCATATTCGACCGGGTCTTGTTCCCCATTATGGACGAACTGGCAAAGCCGCAATTGGAAGCGGGGATGGGCGAAACGCGACTCCGGGCTGCGACGCTGTTGTGCAAGGTGTTCCTACAGCATGTGGTGAGGCTTGCGGAGGGTGAAGTGGTGGGTGGGCTGTTTGTCAAGGTGCTGGAGAAGCTTGAGAGGTTCATGAAGGGCGAGAGGGACATGGTGAGTTGGCCCACGCCGATCTATTTCTTGGGATGGCAACTGACACATGTGCAGAATGAAGCAGGCGAATCACTCAAAAACGTCATTCTCGTCATGCACTCTTCGGGTATTCTATTACCACCACCCACAGGACCGACAGCCCAAGGTGCAGAGGGCGAAACGGCGGCCATGATCGATACTCGGACAGAAGGACAAAAGAAGCTGTGGCAAGATAGTAGAGATAGAATCGAAAGGGTGCTTCCGGGATTTTTGGATGAGGTAATGATGCCGCAAGCAGCGGTCGGGGGAGGGGCTCAGGCTTGAAGCTTGATGTCTGTAGGTGAGCATGCAATTGCGCGGATGCAGTGATGCGACCGTGCGGATCGTCGCCGCCAATGTGTGTCTGCTGATTGCTCCTTGCTGGACATGAGCATACCCAGAGAAGCCCGTGTGTCACGAGAGTGGTGATGTGTGAGGGCGAGAGGGAGAAGGAGCGAGAGAGACGGTGAATGATCCTTCCAAGTCCGCGATGGCTGGCGCTGATGCACACGGCTGTTTAGAAACTTTGGAGCCCAGCCTGTTCTTAGGCCTGTTTAGCATAGTGGTAGTGCACCGCACTTGTACATTTCGTTGATTTAGATCGCGTTTCCAGGCATGCGGAGGTCGGTTGTTCAATCCAGCCAACAGGCATAGACTTTTTGTGGCCCGTGGATTCCTGCAACACCTTTTTACCTGCCCTCGCATGCATTCGATCCGAGATAGATGCATAATTGAGCCTTTTGGAGGTGTTTTGGTGTCTTTACGTTATGCCACACTGGGGCGTTTCAAGTTTCAGAGGAATTACGGCATGTACGTTTCAGAATGTTTACGCCGCGACTTACCGAAAATAGAGAAATTAGTTAGAATTGAGTCCCCCTAGTTGCTTCACTACTGCAGCGCTTCACAGCTCAACGCTTCAGAGCGTCAGAGCTCAGAGCTCAGCGCTCAGCGCTCAGCGCTCAGCCGCAAAATTACATACACGTAAGCTACACGTCCGAGCGATCTGCCGAGATTCTCTCCAGCCGCAGCAGTTGAGCCAGGATAGGTGTCCAACGGCAAAGAGATGCCCGCAAAGCACAACTTGCCTATCGACCCAGCTTCAATTGCGCAAAACGGGCAGTTTGCTGATCGGGAAGAACGATCTGACCTTCCTCGGCTCCCCAGAAGATCCACTACTACTCTTCTCCTTGCGCCGATTGGATTTCTACTAATCAGCGCAGCCAAAAGATTGACTCACAGAAGCAGCGGTCGGAGTCACAGCATCCATAATCACCTTGATTCCCTGCTCCAGAATCTCATCATCACTCTCCGACCCGTACCTGTACGGCTTCGTTGGAACTCTGGCATAACGAGGCGCCTTAGCGCCCACAGGTGGGGAGACGGACTCGTGGCTTGTCGACGGTCCAGCAGCAGACGATTGGGACAAGCGACGATCTTCATCCGCCTTGGCAGCGGCCATTTGGTTTTTGCCTGAACCCTTGGGTCGGCCGCGTTTCCGGTAATAATCTAGACCGCCGAAAATCGTCGATCCACTCTCACCGGATGACTGGGAGCTTCTGTTTGGGATGTATGGCGTGCTCGGTGGAAGGGGAAGATGAATCGATCGCGAAGGGAGGAGGTCGTTCTTCGGCCGCTTTTTTGGTTTAGTAGATGAACTCGAGGAAGAAGCTGCAGGCCGTTTTCGCGACGCAGCCGCTGGAGCTGGGCGACTTGTGCTGGCGGACGATTTCGCTGTCTGCCCAGCACCGCTGACGAAGAGTCGGAGGGTAGGCGAGCGCTTCACTGGTTCCGGCGCAGTGGGTGGTTCCTTCGCCTTCTTCCGTTTCCCAGACGGGATGGAAATCTGGTGGATCCTGCGAGATCCGCTCTCAGCGGCTGGCTGACTCTTTGGCGAAGGCTGACCTGCCGCAACGCTTCTGGCAGCCGGACCCGCACCTTGCGCCTGTCCCTGGCCTCCCTCCTCCACATTGAAGATCCTCCCCCGCCTTGTCCCGTTTGTCGGCGCATTTCTCTCCGCCGCACGCCGCGCCAGCTCCTCCTCGTCGACATATTCGTATCGACTCCAAACGCCAGTTCCCTTGATGGTGTTTGCGTCCCTCCGCCTCTTTTCCTCCTGCGCAACCCTCCTCGCCTCAATCCGCGCCGCCGCCGCAGCCTCAGCAGCTAGGACTGCATCCTCCTGTGCGACCTGCAGCATCCACGCCGCCTCGCGTAAAGACTGCACGGTGAAGTCCTCCATGGCGATTTCCTTACGGAGGCGGAGCTGCATCCGATACTCGCGCGACACAGGAATGGGCTCTTCGGGCGGGACTTCAACGAGGACCTCCTTGTACTTCTTCTTCTGTAAGCTGGGTAGAGGGATAGAGGAAATTTTGCGAGGGATGTAGCCGTTGGGTATCAAGTGGGAAGGGGGATATTCCTGCACTTCCGATTGCCGATGAGCTGGCCAGGGCAGACCGTAGATGAATGCGTGGCGGGTACACCTAGCACAATGGTCGAAGTATCGCCCGGCGTACCACATTCGATCGTGTAGTGCCCTGGCGCACGATCCGCACCGAGGGAAGTCCTCTGGCAGATCTTCATCGATGAAGGACGACGATTCGGCATCGGAAGGAGCGGATTTGGGATATTTGAGAAAGTTCCAGGGTTTGGAGTTGGTTTTGGCAAGACGAGAGAGGCGTTCCCGAACGACAGGTTCGGCGGTGTCGGAGTCTGAGCCGTCCTCGATATCTTCGCCTGGGACACTGCTCTGGTCTCCTGGCGCACTTTCTACGCCGAGACCCAGCAGGTCGCTAGCGCTCGCCTCGCTCGAGTTGCTCTCGAAGAACTCCCGGCGGAGATTGCTCGGTCGGTTCAATTTTGGTTTCTGAGGCGTCATGGGTGTTTCAGATCGGGTCTCGCTAGTGGACCGCGACTGCTCGGTTTTAGGAGCAAAGCGGCCGCGTTGGCTTTGTTCACATGACAGGCATAAACTGGAATCAGCAGGTGGCGCAGACAGACGTACCATTCGTTGTTGTCCTTGCCGAAGTAGTTGTGTCCACTTCTTGTCAGCTACGCCCCGCAGTTTGACTTACTAGTATGCCGTCAGTTCCTCTCCGATCTTGACTGCCCGGAGCACCCTGAAAGTGACGTGATTCCCCTGCCTGAGTAGTTCCACGGTTGGCGAGCAGTCATGCTGAAGTCAGCGCGCGACAAGCTCTAACTCACATTGAGGAATCTAGCAGGACCCAGAAACAGCTGGTAGCACCTCTTGAGCCCACTCCAGACGATGCTGAAGTCCCGTCGACGCGTTCGGTCACTCCTCCTCAAACCCCGGTCCACCTCCTTGCCCTTTCGCCGTGAAGTGGTCTCGATTTCCTCGACTTCGACTTCCTCTTCCTCCTCTTCATCTTCGCTCTCGTCGGATTCATGACCCGCAGCTGCACGCGCCAGGTCGTAATCATCGCCGAGATCCATCTCCTCCCGCCACAGGTCCGGCAAAGGCACGACCGAACCCTGCAATTCCTGTAGCACAGTTCCTACTGCTAGAGGTCTAGTCGCAAAGACAGCGAGTTCGGGGTGTTTGCTGACGTGCGAGTATCGGTCAGTCGAGTGGATATCGACGCGAGATGTCGGTGTATAGCACAACAAATACCGTCGGAGATGCCTGAATTAGCATGCACCAAATCGCAGACATACTGTATGAATCTATCTCGCTGCGTGACCGTCCGCTTGCCTTGAAGATGTGCTTGGATGAGTGGGAATCTGATCAGTAACGGTCAGACCTATTCACCCACTCTTGAAGCCTCGCCATGCCAGCTTGTACATTGCCCAGGATGACCGTCTGGGATCAGTCTAAGCCTGTGAAGGACGTACCTCTCGTATGATCTGAAGGACATCGTCCGTCTTGAAGACAGGTCCGACAAACTTGTTCTCCTGGGGGTGAACACCGAGCCTGCTGTTGGGCATACACCCCAGTTGGTCCACTAAGATCCATGAGAGGAGATCATCGTCCGACGAGAGATCCTCGGCGGGGTGTGGGAGTGGCACCTCATCCTTCGCCAAAGCTGATGACTTTGGCTTGGACATAGTTCCTGTGTAGTTACCGTATTGATGTCTTGGTGGTGGTTGTTGAACAAGTGGCTCGCTCGCTGACTTTGACGCGTCGGAGACTTTAGCTTTGAGTCCCCCGGAACCTTTGGCGCTCCAACCAGGCTCAAGCGGATGCTCAAGCTTGCTTCTGTACCTATCTATCCCTTCCACGATGAGTGCATTGCGATCAAGGAAGGTCTTTGTGGTGTCCTGCGTGGCCATAGCTCCCAGTAAGTATACTGAATAACCTCGAGAGTATGGCTGAAGTCGCAGTCTCCTTCTTCGGCGGAGCTTGGCTCAAGGACTACTTCCAGCAGCGCACAATACAGAATGAAGGTCCGCTAGAAAGAGGGGCAAGAGCTAGAACGAGAATAGCTGCGTACGTAGCACTAAGGCTATCAGAGCTGATAAGCAGACTCCAACAGGAGAAAAGCGAATTAATGAAGGAGGGCGAGGCGGTAGACCTCAAGATTGTTGATTTGAAGCGGCGGATTGGTGGGGCGACATGGTTCGTGCGCTTCTTACTCACCGCGGGAAGCGCTGACGTTGTGGCAGAGTGGCTGACAGTCTTGTCCAAGTCTGTACACGCAATCCGCAGGGCCTTGGCACGAGAGCCGAGCGATGGCCCTTTCAGCGCTACAGAACGCGATACCTTCGCTGTCCGACCTGGTGCCAGATCAGCGAGCCTTGCATAGCGTAGTGTTATTCCGGCAGGAACGAGATGAATAGCACACGCCAGATGAATAGTCCTTAGCGAGTCGACAGAAGGTGGGGCAGGTACGGGAAAATTTCACAGCGATGTGTGCCGGGCTCAGCGATGAACCGGTACTCCCTGGTTTTCATCAAGCTTTCCATACCCGTACGCCGCGCTACTTCAATGGAAGTCCAACAGCTAAGCAGCATCACTATTTGGTGCATCCCTACAATATCCTGATCCGCCACCAAAATTGGTGATCCGACTAGTGGTCGATGATGCTAAGGTTTCCGCTGATGAGCTTGTTCTCCAACACTGAGTAATCTGCGGGACATTAGCTCTGTGAACGATCCTGGTCACTTTGACTCACCTGGGATCTGGATCTTTGATCCTTCGGCACAGACTAGAGATCAGCTTTTGTCCATTTCGCGGTTAAGGTAAGCTCACCAATGATGACGGTCCCGCTGAGCTTGATGCCCTTTCCAAAGTGCACGTCTCCAGAAACCTGAGTGTCAGCAAGGCTTAGAGTTCTGCGCGGGATCACTCACGGTCAAGTGGTCAAGCTCTGTGATGTTGGGGATGGACTTGAAGCGCGACTCGAAGTTCTGCTACATTAGTTCGGTACCACTTCTGAAGGATTGGGTGACATACTGCGACCTTCTTGAACTCGCTTCCTATCCCAGGTCAGCAAAAGTCTCGCCTATTAGAAGACAGACGTACCGAGCTTGATGACAGGCGTTGAGCCGAACTCTCGCGCGGGGTCCATGGTCAGAACACCGTGCTCCAGCGTGTAAAGCTTGGACTTGATGAGCATCAAGTCGGATGACTGTTTGACCTGGCAAGATTAGCATTGTTTTTCTATCCTGGAACTCCAACTCACAGGCAAGAAACGGCTACGGGGCACGTTGATACCGAAAGCGTTGAAGTGCTTGATGGCGGCACCGATGGCAGTCTCGAGCTGAATGACGGATTGTCCCTTGTCAGTCACCTGCACGTTAGCCTTTCCTCATACAAGACTCACCTTGTTGTTGATGATAATCTCCAAGTTCAACGCGTCCTCATCCATGACCTTCTTAATAGCCTTGAGGTTGCACCAAATGTTGTTTGTGTTGAAAATCTTGAACTTCCTAGTAGAACAGAATTCGTCCAAGTGGTCCTTAGGGACCTGAGCCACTTCCAACAGCCTGACGGTGCCGTCGTAGTCGATGATGGTACCACCCTTGACATCCGCCTTGGTCTTGTCGGTGACCTCCATGACGTACTCTGCCTGGTTGTCAATCATGGTCTGCATGATGTTGAGGTCAACGACAGCACCCAAGTTGTCGACGTTGGAGATGAAGATGTACTCCTTGCCGGCAGCGATGAGCTTGTCGAGCAGACCCGAGTTCCTGCTTAGTCAGCCAAAGCACTAGCCACTTTACGAATTACTCACTGTAGCGCGTCGAAGATGTCTCCGTGTCCTGGAGGGTACCAGTCGGCCTTGTCAGAGTCCGCGGTCTTGGGGCAGGGAAGGAGGGACTCCTTGTCGACACGGGGGTACCGCGACTGGTTGAAGGTGAGGATGTTGATGTTGTGGTTCTGGTACTTCTGGATGATCCGCGCGGTGTCGTCATCTGTGTTGAACGAGTTCATCAGGATGAAGGGGACGTTGACGTTGTACTGGGAGTTGAGGTGCTGGAATTAGCTCGGCTCGAACTAGGCCTCACCTCAATCTGCCTGACTGACAGATCCAAGAAAGTCATGCCCTCTCGGACCTCAATGATACTTTTTGGCCCCACACAACCCATGGTCGTACCCAAACCACCGTTCAGCTTGAGAACAGCAAGTTTGTTAAGAATGGATGGGTCAACACCCTCAATGGTCTTGTAAGGAAGCAACTGCTTGGGGTTTGGGGGGTGGATCTTCTCCCAGTCGCTATGGCTTAGCTGTGGAGCTCGGACGCGACTCACAGCTTCTCGCCCTTCGCGCGCTCAGTCAAGAATCGGTTGAAGAGGAGGAAGAATGACTGCATCTCTGCGTCGAACACCTTCCGTCAGCACATCCCACAGATCGCGCTCACCTTCTTCTTGGCTGGGTCAGTGACACCGGCCATCATGTTGTTGAGCTCATTGCGCATAGCCTTTGCGGCAACTCCGGTAGTAGCAGACTTGAAGTCCTGATGTCAGCCGTGTCGCTCTGGCTGAACGTACCACTGCGGAGTGACCCCTCTGACGGGCACTTTCTGCGCTGGCTGGGGCTGCGAGGGACATGATTGTATGCTGTTTTGGATGTGTATAGAGATAGATGTGCGGAATGCAACAGCTCCGCACCAAATGAAAGGCGAACGTGGGGCTCTGCCGCTCAGGGTAACCGTAAAGAAACACGTGGCGCACTTGCCGCTTTCGTCCAATTCTGGGGCAGGCATAACCCAAATCCATCCATCCATCGTCCATACACTCTACATGATCTCTGGTCTAGCTCAAATCTGCCAGTAACAGCTCCTCTATGGCCTCCCGCACACTCTCCTCGATGCCAGTAACCTTGAGTCTGCCCAAAACCTTGGTGATGCTCTCCTCTCCAAGCTTCTGCACCGCTGTCCACGCCAGACCCTTGACATCCACGCTGATTTGCGCCCGCTGGAGTAGCTTGAATATGTGTGCCTTGTGGTCGATCTTGTCAAGAGATGGTTCCGAACCGAGCTCGAGAATGACGGTCGAACCTGTTTTGTGTTGACCCAAGCTGATGACGCCTGAGCTGCTAATAGGGCGAGCGTCGATGGCCACGCCGTCAACTGAGATGTTGACTGATGAAGCGGTGTGCGCGAGGAGGCGAACCGACCAGGTCCGATGAGACTTAAGAGGGTTCTCGGAGGGGCCGATGGTTAGAGTACCGGAGGCCTGCTGGTAGCGGATGGGAGTTTGAGAGAAGTTGACCTCCTCCACTTCTGCGCCCTTCCCATCATCCTCAACCAGGTCGAATGCCCCATCCTTGCCGACCACGAGAACGACTTCAATCTCTTCGGGGATACCAGCGCCATTCTCGATGTCACCCCCATCTCTGGCATCGAGGGGAATGATGGCACCCTCTTTCGCCAAGGCCGGATACTGGTCAATTGTACGATGGAGAGAGACAACCCGATCTCCGTCATACACCGTCCCGGTGAAGAAGTCGACCCATCTTCCTGGCGGCAACCAACCCTCTGCCTTGCCAAGTTGCGTCTCCTTCGCCTTGGGGGAAACAATAGGCAGGACCAATATCCCCGGTCCGAATGTGAATTGGGTCTTGTGTGCGTACGCCTCAGGTACCTCGGGGTAGTCGTAGTACACGGGTTCGACGAGGTTCTTGTACTCGGTAGCGGCGACGACGGCGCAAGAGTAAAGGTAGGGAATGAGCCGGTGGCGGAACTGCAGGGCTGCAGTGACGACCTTTTGGGTTTCTGCGGAGTACGCCCAAGGCTCGCGGGTGTTGAAGGGAGACACGGAGGAGTGAAGTCGGAGAATAGGGGAAAAGATGCCGAGTTGCGTCCACCGGGCCATGAGTTCGTCGTCGTGGCTACCTCGGAAGTGTCCTCCGATGTCATGCGACCACCACCCATATCCAATGTTGGAGGCTGTCGCAGTGAATTCAGGTTGGAATTTGAGGGAGTCCCAAGTGATGAGGGTGTCCTATCCGTTAGCTTGAAGCATACCCTGTGACATGTAGACTCACCCCACTGAATCCGATAGGGTACCGATGACTTCCAGGACCAGAGTAGCGGGAGAATGTGAATCGCCGCTCACCCTTTCGCCCAGAATCGAGGTAGTGATAGTGATTGAGCATCCATAGAGGGTCAATCCCGGTAGTCTCGGAGAACGGGCCCTGCTGCCAGTCCAGCCACCAGAAGTCAACACCCTCGTCCTCCAGTGGGTGATGTAAGATCTTGAAGTAAGCCTCGAAGAATGCTCTATTAGTCGCTTCAAATGGAACCGGCTGTCAGTCAGCAAGCAGTCGCTGCAGATGTTAGACGTAGACTTACAGTGCCGCTGGTTGGATCCCGCTGCAATGCCTTACACATCTCCTCGTATACGTCTTCGAAGGACCTGACACCGTCGGCAGGATGCGTGTTGAGGGTGACTTTTAGGTTGCGGTCGTGCAAGTCCTTCAAGAAGCCGACATGATCGGGGAAGAGGTCTGTGTCCCAACTGACTATCAGCAGTAATATCTACTTAACTCACGTATACCCAGTCCAACCTGTGCCGAAGCCTTTAGGTACATCGATCTTATGCCTGATATCAGATTCGCCAGGCCGAAGACTTACCAGTCGATATCCAGCACCGCTACGGATAGAGGAATCTTTTCCGCCTTGAAGCGATCCATAAGACCCAGATATTCCTTGTCAGAGTACGCATCTGCCGTTAGTCAAAGTCACTGCGCTACTCACAGTACCTCGACCACCAATTCCCAAGAGCCCACCTAGGGATCAACGGGGTCTTGCCGGATATCATGTAGAATGCCTTCATGGCCGAACGATGATCTACTTTTGTAAGCTTGATTCAGGAGGGGGTCATCTTCAAGCGACTGACCAAGACCATAAGCGAAGAGGTAGATGTCTTTCTTGGCGGGATCCCGGCCTGCAACCCACCCATCCTCGGTGAACAGCATAGACCCAGAATCATCGATCTGCGCGAATCCGTACTACTGTCAGCACCCAGTTCGACCGGTAGGCCTTACCTCGGACAGAATCCCATCGCCCAGATCACACCGTCCGTCAATGTTGTCGAGGGTCCGGTACGTGCCGCCCAGGTTGGTCATCTTCTCATGGCGGTCTCCGTACTGCCAGATGTGAGTCCATCCTCGGTTCGCGCTGTCTGTCATCAGCCTCAGTTGGCCCTTCACACGTACTGGCTTGTCGCAAGGAGACAATCAAGCTCGAGGGAGAGAACTCCTCCCCGGTCCACTTCAAAAGGAAACGATCCGTCAAGACCTCGATCCCCTTGCCCCGCTTGACTGCGTCGAATCTAGGGGTGGGCGCATCCCGATTGATGGCGAAAGTGGAAGCGCGATCCTCGAACTTGCCTTCGGGATCCGTCTCAAAACGGACCAGACCATCAGTGAGAATAGTGATTCTTTGGGTTGCGCTGACGATCTGCGAAGCGGTGGGCGAGACTGGAGATGACTTGAAATTGTATGAGTCGAACATTGTGGCGGGTGGGTGGGGGAAGTGGGGGAGATTAATGATTGGCTGAGATCGGAGAGCCCTGTAGCTGTGTTGGATTCCTGGCTGACTGATACAAAAGTAGCGGATGTCTAGCAGTAGGGGATCCGCGAGGCCTCGCGATGCTATATACCATGCTGGTGACTCGGGTACAGCAAGCTGGTGAGCAGGTGGGTTCGCCCGAGGTCGGACCGATCGGTCGTACCCTGCGGAGCTACATCCTCCCGAAGTTTCTCCACTACTAGACACCGACTCGTGCACAGTCGTAGCCCTAAACTCAGAGATGGGACTGCGTGCGACATTGGGGGAGGGGGCCGAACGACAATGTGAAGAGCGTGACCGACGGCGCTGAGAAGCGCGAGAAGCGCCAGATCTTCAGTTGCGTGCCTGATATCCCACCATTGAGGCTACTGACTCCCTCACTCGCACTCCGTCAGAGACGAGCCTACATCCCTGATGTCATACGCATAGCTCAGGATGACGCTGTGTCCCTCAGATCGCTCCGTGCAATCCGCTTCGCTAGATCTATGCTGAATACAGCCCCCGAGGGAGGCGGCATACATCGAAGTCGGCCAGGCGCCTCCAGCTCGAGATCGTTGCCCATTATTATACAGCTACGGTAACACAGAATCCGCGATATCTGAGAGTCAGCTCGGTATGTTCGAAGTCGTTGAATGCTAGCAAGAGCATTTACTCACTCCCACACACACCATACGTCGAAGAGCCATCTCATCTTGATGTACTTGCCCCTCCGCCCCATGCCCGCCCAACAACTTCCAATCCCATACCCTCAGACCTGTTCCTCGCGTACTCCACCGCCCGCTTGCCCTCCTCCTCAGTCATATTTCTCACCCCCACCAGCTCCTTGACTCGCAGGATCTTCCCGGCCAAGGGAGCCGAAAATGGATATAAGACCGATTGGTGCATCCGAAATAGGCCGAGTGACTCCAGAGTGAGAGAGGAAGATTTGGGGAGGCCGATAGGTGACCGAATGAGGGTTATAAGATGATGTGTGGGCTTGCCGCTTCGCAGTAATGGAGTTGTGAACATGATGGGCAGTTCGGTGATAAGAGGGTACCCTTTCCCGGCTACGCTGCGATGCGCCGTCGGGTTCTTTTTTCGTGGTTGTGGCGGAATGAGGCCGCTCAGATGGTCTATTGTTCTGCGGCTGCAGAGGCTGCTGGATTTGCTTGGCTTGTTTTGGTGGAGCTCAGACAAGGATAGTCAAGAGAGAAAGAGTGAAATCTTGGTATCAAACTTGGCTCACATGGTCACGTGCAGGTGTAATTATGACGTGGCGCGTCTCGACTCAAGGTCATCAGAGATAAGATAAATTTGCTCCGCATTCCTCGATTACATCTTCCACCTTCTTACCATCACAAACATGCTCACAAAGCATACCAGCACTGCCGTCGTCTCTCCCATCCGCGCTCTGGCGCGGGGGATGGCATACGACTCGAGTTCGCGACCCCCTCGATCCAGGTCGGGTCCTTACAGCCCAAGTGACGGCTACACTCCCCGAAACCGAGACTCAGGAGGCTTCAACAGGTCTTCAGGAGGCTTCAATGGATCGTCAGGGGGCTTCAACAGAAACAACGCTCCCGTAACACCTCGACAGCCCTCGACCAGCCCGCCTCCTCACCTTCTCACGCTGGCTGATCTTTCGCCAGAACAAATCTCTTCCCTCCTAATCAACTCCCTCACCTACAAGCACCTTGCTAAGAGGTTCTCTACCCAGAATGTCCGGAACTCCTTGAAGGGGAAAACAGTGGCGATGCTGTTCAACAAGCGATCAACCCGTACCCGGGTCGCCAGCGAGACTGCTACTGCACTCCTAGGAGGGAACCCCATGTTCCTCGGTGGGGCGGATATCCAGCTTGGCGTTAATGAGTCATTGAGGGATTCAGCGCAGGTTATCTCCAGCATGGCGGATGGTATCATGGCCAGGGTTGGCGACCATAGCGAAGTCGAAGTGAGTCCAAACCCCGGCCTCCGTCTGTTCGAGGCGGAGCCGCAACTCCGCTCCAGCAAGATGCTGATTATCAGGAACTGGCTCAATACTCCTCTGTCCCCGTAGTCAACGCCCTCTCTTACCTGTGGCACCCTACACAAATCCTCGCCGACCTCTTGACATTGTATGAAGCGTACGCTCCCCCTCTCGATCTGGATGAAGGAGTCTACAGTCGCGGTCAGGTTCACGGCGACGTTCAGAAATTTATCCGCTCCAAAGTCGACCCTCTCGCTGCTCTGCAGGGCAAAAAGATCACTTGGGTCGGGGACATGAACAACATCGCTTGGGAGTTGATGGCGACTTGCCCTAGGCTAGGAATGCAGATGAGCGTCGCGACGCCAGCGGGTTATGACAAGGTGGATGATGCAGTCATGGCTAGACTGTAAGTTCTTGACATCTGTGCTTGCTAACACCTTTCAGTAAGGAGCACGATATCGACCAATCCATCACTTTTACCAACTCGGCCAAAGAGGCGCTGCACAATGCCGACGTCGTAGTGACGGACACCTGGATTTCGATGGGTATGGAGGCCGAGAAAGCCGACAGACTCAAGGCCTTCGAGGGGTATCAGGTCACAAACGAGATGGTCGAGTCTGCCGGAGCCAACAAGGACTGGAAGTTCTTGCACTGTCTCCCGAGGAAGCCAGAGGAGGTGGATGATGAGGTGTTCTATGGACCTAGGTCGCTCGTCTTCCCCGAGGCTGAGAACAGGAAGTGGACAACAGTTGCCGTCTTCGAGTGAGTCAGCGATGATGCGAAAAGGCAAGTATGTACTGATGTCTCAGTGCATACTTCGGACTTGGTCGAGTGCCGACCTTGGGCGGGCCTCGGAACGACGACGGAGAAGGGAGGAGGTACTAGGCTGAGCGATAGATGCTCGGTCGGGACTCGGAGAGGTGCTGCAGTGACAGCAAAGCAGATCCGATGACGATCCATCGGACGTGTACGATCAATCATGATGTGATTCGAGTTAGAATGAAACACTACTTTGCGCGATTGCAGGCAGTTCACCACCTGGAGGAATCAGTGAAAGAAGGTGCACAGTCAAGCGGGGGAAGTGGTACCCTCCATCAGCCCGGCATATGCTGACTTAGCTTTGACCCAAAAGTGTCCGGAATATCGTTTCATCCACTTGTCCTGGTTCATGCCCCTTCAAGCAAGGGCTCACGGGTCAAACACTCGATGATCGGGAGAGCTCCAGCAGGTTCCAGCAATCCCGCAACATCAAAGCCCGACATTGACCATCGACAATTTGTAGTTGGGACTGCGAGTTGCGGTGCGCTGTGTTCCTTGACACTGTGCGAGCCCGGCAATTTCGATCTAGTAGTGCTCCAATTCCCGTAGCAGGCGCACTGCATACATGGATGAGGGATTTGACTTTGCTAAAATGCCTACAGATGGGTGATGGTCCCCTTTTCATCCTTCCCTCCTCTCCTTTTCCCCCTAACCCACCGCCATATACACTTTACATTCCAAAGCAACGCAAAGAAGACCAAGAATAAAACAGGTTTGAGGGGAAGGGGGGGTTTTAGGACAACAGCAGATTTATAGACACAAGGGTAAAGAAGAACGTCTATGGCCGAGAAGATTTCGTCGTGTCGAAGGTTATTGAGGCACCTCACATCATCTGATGTTGGCCCATACCAGCATGACCTAGACCGTGCGGGTCAAAGCCGTACTGGCCTGGCCATCCGCCCTGGTCCATCTGATCCGCGCCATTCATGTCGCCCCACGGCGCCGATGCTGCACCTCCTGCGGCGCCAAGACCCGCACTGCCCCCGCCACTCCCGCCGGCTCGTAGGTGCAGCCACTGCGCGCCGTCTGGTCCGGGCGCATGGTAGCTGAGACCGGTGTGATCGGATTGCATAGGCGCAGGTGTTTGGCTCTGGCCTGGTCGGAAGGAGCCGGGATGGTGGGGCTGGCCGAGGTGGGACTGCATCCCATTGTGCTGCTGCATGTATCCACCTGGTCCTCCACCGTATTGGCCCTGACCAGTAGATTGGTGGCTGAGACCGCCGGCGCCGAACGGACCGCCCTGAGAGCCGTAGACGTCAGTGAGAGCGTTGATGTGCTGGAGTTGAGGTCGGCCGAGGTGGCGCTGGTAGCCTGGCTGGAAGTTTCCACGTCCACCGCCACCACCTCCACGCCCACCGCCACCGCCGCCGTTACCGTAACCGAGAGAGGGGACACCGAAGGAAGAGTCTTCCCGAGCGAGCTTGGATTGGATGCGCTTGCCGTAGGGCGTGTTTCGGATGGAGGGGAGGAGGGGTCGGATCAGTTCGATGAGCTATGCAAAGTCAGCTCGACCGCACTCCAAATGTAAAGACAGTGAACACACCATAATGCGCTGAGCGGGGTCACAGTAGTCGAGGATGGTCTGAACGACGTAGTTTCCGTAGCTGTCCCGAAGGAGTTTCTCGAGGCGAGAGCGATTGAGGACTTCGACCACGAGGAGTTTGCGGATCTCCACATCTGCGACTCGGATGCACTTTTCAACGACATTGGAAGAGAACCTGAACACATCAGAAGCTTTCAAACGCTGGTTGAAGGGTCGACTTACTTCTGCACCGAAAGCGAACAGACGTTGCCGATGAAAGTCCGAATGAGCGGTTCCGAGAATCTGGCATCGTTCAAGTCGAGGATGTACTGAATGACGTAGTTGCCGAAAGGGTCCTGGACAAGGTAGAGGGAGTTGAAGATAATCTCAGTGACGAGCTGGACACGCTGAGCTGGCGAGGCATGGTCGATGGACCGCTGAAGGACGCAACAGCCGTGACGGTGGGTAGCAACTTCGATGAGGTTGGCAGCGATGGCGTTGTAGATGAATTGGTTGTCCTCGGGGATGAGCTTGTTGAGGCATTTCTGGATCACCTAAATCGTCAGCATAATCCCCAGAGACGGAAGAGCGAACTTACATGGTTGCCGTTCAAGTCCTTGATAAGCGCCACGACATTCATGCTCAACGCGTAAATCAACGTGCGGATCTGCTTTGGCTGCCTCGGGCTCGCCAAGAAGTCCACCATCTTCTGCACCGCCCTTGTTCCGTGCATGTTTAGGCTGATGCCCACGAGCTCATTCGAGACGCTCTCTACGATGTTGGAAATTTGCTCCTCATTCGCCACCTCCAGAATCTTCTGGCAGAGGTAGTTTCCGAAGGGATCCGTCATGAGTTCGGGGTAGTGGCCGTAAACCTCGCGGAAGATCATATCCCGGTGAACCGGATCGTCGTCCTCGAGGACTTTCTGGAGGTATCGGCATCCGTGTTGATCTTTGGTGAGGGGAAGGATTTCGCCTTGCAGATCTTCGATGCGCACTCCGGAGAAACGGTTGAATTCCCGATCCGCGTCAGACCGCTTGTTCTTGATGCCCATGGCACCAGCAGAGTAGAGTGCGCCGGAGCCGTAACCTGATGGGTCCTCATCGTAGCCGTATGGAGGTAGACCGAAGTTGGTAGGTGAGAAAGCATTCGCGCCAGAGACAGGAGGCATCCCGCCGCCGCCGTTGGAGCTGAACATGTTCGAGTAGATGGGATCAGCAGCGTATGGCTAGAAATCTCAGCATGGGGTAACTCATACTGCACGCGATTACTCACCCTTGGCTGTTGCTCGCCCAGGTTGAAAGAGACATTCCCCGGCTTCCCGAAAGCTCTCGCAAGATCCGGGTTGCTGAAGCCTCTGCCACCCATCCCATCTGCAATGTTCGGGCTGGTCCCGCTCCTCTTGACACCGTTGATTCCGTTTCCTCCTAAGCCGAATGGTGTGCCAGGCACACTTTTGCTCGGCATGGCGGGTAGAGAGGCGATCGAGTCTGCCATCCCAGAGACGCCATTCAAAAGGTGGTCGACAGCGGTGTGAGGGTGCTCCAAAAGAGCTGCGTGGGAGCTCGCCAGGGGTGAAGTGGAGGTACGGTGCTGAGGGAAGGTGGACCACTCGGAAGTCTTGACGGAGGTGTCAAAGGGGCGGGCGCCGTATGCTCTTGGTGGAGTCTGGGAAAGGGGGGCGAGGTCGAGTGCAGCCGAGTTGGCCGAAAGGTGCTGTCTTGTTAGCTATTCCTCCTGTGTGACCCTAGTGGAAGCTTGAAGCAATTCACCTTCCTCTCCCCTGGAACATAGTCATCATCTCCCATTCCCAAGTACTTGATAGTCCCCTCAGCTCCCTGCTCATCGACATCATCATCCCATTTCCCCGCCGAGCCAGGCTCCATCACACTCAAGCTCATCTTCTCAAATCCAAACGTGTTCCCGCCATACCCGCTTGTCCGCCTGCTCGCTGGCATTGACTTCGCACCCGGACCCGATCCTGCTGGGGGACCAATGGGCGCAGGCTCGGCCACCTCATCCTGCGGAGGTTGATCGTGATGGCCTGGCGGAGTAGTGGGTGCGGAAGTTGCTCCTCCAGGGGATGAAGAAATGATTTGATGCTCTTCCGCAAGCTGCTCTGCTTCGAGTTGTCGCATCTGCTCCTCGAACTTCTCGCGGGTGACCTGCCGGGCTCGCTCGTGTTCTGTGCGCTTGGCAAGGAGGCGCTGCTCAGTTAGCCTGGTGATGACATGAAAGGCAAAGCACAGCTCACCTCGGCAGACTGTTTGGCAGCGCCTTCGACCTGTGATGTGTCAGATCCAAACGTATGAATGATGACTAGCAGAGAGAATCTGAACGCACAGTCTCGGCCAGATCCAAAGCATCATGTCCGTTCGCCAATCTCACATGACCGTTCGGTTCTTCTTGCTGCCTATCACCGCCATCCGACGCTGGTCCCGTCTTGGACGGAGAGTTCTCGTTCGCCATAGTGTATGGTTGATCGTAAAAGACCCGAAAGAGTCGGGTATGGAGGATTCGTAGTGAAGGTTCTAGACTTAATCAACTACAGCTCTGTCAACGTCCCGGGCAGTGAGCGGATGACGAACATGCACCTGTTCCCGCGGACTGCGCTGATCTGCTTGTGGATCGTGAAAGGAGATAGAACGACTCACATGATGAGGCAAAGTACAAGTCGTATCCTGCGAGCACCGGTAGCAAAGTTGAGGTGTAGATGAAATTAATGATACAACGGCTGAGCCAAGAAGTACAAGCCTGTTCCAGCTTGGGGCAAATTGGGCCAAGCAAAGACGCTCGGGGGTGTAAGCTTGAGCTGAGTGAGCGTGGGGGGAATGCCAGGGGGAGTGTTAGAGAGAGCAAAGAAGCTGAGAGAAGGTGAGATATATCAAAGGTAGCTAGCTGCTTGCTGGGGGCGGACTCGCTCGAAATTTGGCGCGACCAAGATTCGGGCACGGACTTCGGCGACGGAGGCTTTTGACCAAATTACGTCAGTTTGGGCGGAACTTGCCGGCATCAGTCAGATCAGGTGGCAAAGCCGGCGGCGACTCTCCTCGACTCTGCTCTTGCTAAGATTGCGCGAGGTGAATTAAGGGCATATGGTTGGTGGTTCTGGACAGGTATGCAGATGGGCGCAGTGAGGGAACAATCACATTTCCTGTTGCACCCAAAACCGCGCACGCGTCAGTGCGAAAGGAAACCGGTGTGTTGCGAATGTGTGGCATAGCGTTGCTACAAGCCCAGCTCCCAAACTCCCCACTACATCACGCCCCAAAACATCTATTCCGCCTTGAGAAGCATTCTAGTTGTTCTGCACAGTCAGTCAAGGGTCACAAATCCGCGGTCGACATGCACGGCGGGGTGATAGGAAGTGTCAGCTGACCTTGACGAAGCCCATGGCCTTGGACTAGAATTCATCAGCTAGATTCCATTTCGACAGTCGCGAGATGCAGATTGCTCACCTTCTCTCTGAAGCACTGACGGCACATGTCAAGTCCCCTGCGAACGGTCAGTGTGGGTCTAGCATACGTGTCGGATCAACATACCACTTGCTATTGTCATTAGCAAACGCTCCAAAAGGCAAGATAGCAGAATGTATAGACTCACCGGATCAAACCGGCCTGGTGGGCACACACACGGCACTGGCGGGAGCCCTTGCCGAATTCCCTTGGGCTGAACAGTCAGTCCCTATCCCTGCTTAGATATCCCATGTCCAGCCATAATCCGATCGCGCTCCTCGCCATCCTGCATTGTGCACCGCCAACACGCTACCCGCTCAATTTCCAGCTTTGTCGATGAAAGGGAGGGTATCTTCGTTCCCGAACGAAGCTCCTTTGCACTATGCGAGCTGCCCGCAACAGCCTTCCAAAATTTCGGCAGCATCTCCCCCGGCTCATTGTGATGTCCGCCCTTCCGGAATGATTCTCCTCCACCTGGCAACGGTCCTTTACATCCTCCCGATGCCCTCCCCAGATTTCCGAATAAATGCTGGTTTCCTGGCTGATGCTTCTTCTGCAATTCGAAGGCGTATTCGGCTGTGCTGCTAGAAGGAGATCTTTAGCTTACCGGGAGAACCAAACGTTAGAGTGAGCCCTGCTATATCAGCACTTCCTCTTTGACCACAGCTACACACTAGACTCACATATTGACGGTCGATAGGATTGATCGAGATAGCCGTTACTGATATTCAGTTAGCCAAAAGTTTCTCCAGTTCCTAATTTCTCCGCGACCGTCGATTTATGCACGCTATGCAGCAATACAAGGGCGTGAACGTACCCTTTGGAGCGTATGAAGGGTACGACTAAGGATGACTATTGGCTATACTTTTTTTGATGGATGTTCACGCGCAGTGTCACACTCGCGGGGAAATTGCTGGGCCGGGCCAGACCGAAACTCCGAGAAACGCCGGTGAGCCAAACAAGAAGTGGCGATTGTTTGTTCCGTGCGTTCGATTCTGCGGTGTTTCAGATTTCGCTTCTCGATTCCTGCTGATCGCTGGAATAGTTTGCCCCTCTGTGATGCATGCGTGATTCCTGCACGCTGCCATGGCTGATCTGTTCTACATCTAACTATAGGGTATATCCATCAGAGTCATTCCCCTCGTATCGTCATCAACTACCGCCTATCCCCACCACCACCTAGTTGGAAAAAGCTTAATGAGCGTGTCCTGCATGATCATGCTCCTCCGCCTCATCCACATTCACCAATTGACCACTCTTGCTGCCAGGGACGGGCGGGCAGCATGTGTCGGTCCCGCACTGCTCTGGAGGGCAGCGTATGAGACACGCGGTCTCTTCAGCGATTGAAGCGGCGTCATCATAGAATCTGAAGACATAAGCTGTGCTCCCACGCGGAACGCGACGAATAAAGCTTACTCAGGCTGAATAGTGACACTATGTATGCCGTGCTGGTGCATGATTGCCCTGATTCCATTGGCGACATCCATGTATTCGGCCCCGGGTGTGATCATGACGTGCACCGAAGCCACCACTGTCGACTCGGACAATTGCCAGATGTGCAGTTCGTGGACCGATACCACGCCGGACACCGAGTGAATAGCTGATCGGACTGCCTCGAGGGAGACATGCGATGGTACACCCTGCATGAGGATGTATGAGGCGGATTTGACTGCTCATCAGCGAAAAACTATGATGGCAAAATAGGAAGAGCGGGCTTACCAAGAGGCAGAGCCGAGCTGAAGATAATGCAGGTGATGAATAGCGAGACACCGGGATCAAAGTAGAGCGTCCATGTGCCTTCAAAGAACCAAATGACGAGTCCAGCGGATATAACACCAACGTTTCCAAGTCTGTCCGACATCAGCTGGCGAATGCACTTTCTTAACTGAGCCTCAACTCACGCATCACCCAAGACATGGAGGAAGACACCACGCATGTTCATACTACCATGACTGTGCCCGTGGCCACCGCCGCCGTGAGAGTGATCGTGCGCCTTCCCGTGTCCCTCGTGGCTGTGATCGTGACCATGCCCGTGCTCTCCGCCATGTCCAGCCTCCGCCTCATCCGCATTCACAGCCATGTGGTTGTGCTTGTGCGCATGATCATGCCCATTCTCAGTCGCGTGAGCGTGTCCGTCACCAACAGGCGTCCGAACGTCATCCGTTCCGACTGCAGGAGCAGTGATAGGTTCAGATCTTGATCCGACCGCCTTGGTCTTCGCACTTCCGCCTTGACTACCCCTCTTCCTGTTGCCCCTCGATAGCGAAGTGCCGCGATGATGACCTGACGGAGGTGACATGGGACCTGTAAACCCTCCGCTGTCGTCGGTGGCTGGGCGACCGTACCCGTATTCATGCGCTGTCTCGATGACCTGCGCGCGAGTCTGAGCGGGGTGCTGGAAGAGGGAGGACATCGATTCGGCTCGTTGACGAGGTGCGTGGGTGTCGGTCTCGGCGTCATCGGCAGGTAGAGCGATAGCACCCTCGGAGTGAGAGTGCGAGTGGCCGCCGTGACCATGCTCTAAAACATCAGTCTGATGCTGAGTTTGATATGCTGAAGACACTGTGCTCACCGTGGAATAGGAACAGCCCGACGATGTTGCTCGCCAGACCCAAACTTCCGACAATCACAATCAACTTGGGCGCGGAAATCTCAGGTGGCGAGACGATACGGCCGATAGCTTCGAGGGCGATAGTCATGCAGAGGGCAACGAGGAAGACACCGTTGATCAATGCACCGAGGATTTCGGCACGTTGCCACCCGTACGAGTTAGCGGCGGATGATGGCGATGTAGCGAGCTTGATCGTGTAGAGAGCTACTAGGAGGGAGAGGACATCACTGAGGGTTAGCATATGAGAGATGGGTGAAGTGTCGAGGCAGTCTCACTTGAGCATGTGGAAGGAGTCCGCAATGAGCGCTAGAGAACCGACCGAATAGCCGACGATGAGTTCCTGCCAGTCAGCAAAATGTGTCGTTCGACGGAGTGGAGAGACAGCGTACTAGGAAAAAGAAGGCGGTATCTATCACCAAGAGCGTGATGATACGCGCTGATCTCGAAAACCCCATCCTGCGAGGAATGTCTCGATGTAAATGAGATCAAGGGTAGATGCTTCTGAGCTGCCTACGCGGCCGGTGTTGAAGCTGGAGGTTAGCGAGTTGAGCCAGTAGATGCGCTGTCGAGGCGCTTTTGTTTCTGCCGAGGACGGAGTTATATACAGTCGGTCGTTGCGGTTGCTTGTTCTGGCGGGTTTGACAGGATGATCAATACTCCTGGAGGAGCTCCAAAGATCTTGCAGGAGAGACGGCTAAAATCACCCGGAACTTCCAAATGACTTTTGTCAAATCCGAGTCCGATGCCGGATTTCAATTTCCCCTGACCCGCCGGAGGTAAATAGGCTCGCGGGGCTATGCCGTAATGAGTGAGACGCGTTGGACTTGGGTCGCGTGAAGCTTCACTCTACAAATTTCACTGCTGAGTATCTCGAGGGAGGATTAATATCACGACAACGCGCAAAATGGCCAGGCTACCGGTAGCTATTGCCCTACTATCACCCCTTCCCCCGTTGCCGACCCTACCGCACCCCACACCCTCTCCGCTCGAATCGCAAATCACCTCCACCCTTTCTTCGACCGACTACGATACTGTCTGCGTCCCGCTCACCAATGCTAGGTGGCAGGAGCGATGGGAGCGGCTCTGCTTGCGTCCGGTAGAAGAAGAGCTTGATCCTGCTTCGCAAGCAGCCATGACGAGAGACCTGGAACGCGAGGTTGTGGACCGCGAAGCGGACATTTGGCGTAAAGACGGCGGATTGAGACGAAGCGAACTGAATGTCTCGAGGCTGGAAGAGACTCAAGGGCTGATCGCTGTTGCTTCAGAATGGCTGGAGATGGACTCCAGTGATGAGGGTATCAGGTTCGACTCTGAACTGGTGCGTCTCAACAACGACCTGCGAGATCCTGCTGACAGGTACAGGCTCTCCGAGCGGAAATGTCACAAGCACTCTACCTTGCTATCCCTACTCTCATCCTGCCCGCACCGCAGCTTGCCAATCGCGCTCATCTTGCCTCATACGCTCGGGCTATCTCGAACCTCCTCCAGCTCGGCGGAGCTGCCGCCATCACACACATTTCTATCCGAATCCCAATTTCCGACCCTACAGAACTCATAAATCAAGGACCGGGACCTAGCACTGGTCCTTCGCCCTTATCTGGCCCTTCTACATCCGCCACAGTACCGAACGGCATGTCTATCCCCACGTCTGTATCCAACGGCGGATCCTCCAAGCATCACAAGCGGGTCTCTTCCCTCTCTACTCGGCCGACAAGCGTGCATCAGAACATGGCGGGACTTGCGCCGAACGGGATGCGCAATGCTAGCGGAGCCAGTGCTGTCTCAGCAGCTAGTAGCACGATGAGTGCAAGAAGTGGCATAGCGCCCGTGGCGAACAGCGGGGATCCATGTTCGACCTGGGAAATGTGGGACACTATTCGTACAATGTGCGGTTATAGCACGCGGTTATCAGTCAGTGAGTTGGATTCTCAGCAGTCGCATAGTCTGAGCTGACATACTCCCAGCACTGGACCTCACCAATCCACTCCCGCCATCAGTCGGCGCCTTGTCAAGATGGACTGCCGAGCCAGTGAAACACATTTGGCTGCCCGCATCTTCGTTCATCTCCAATGGGAAGGGCTATCCTGTTCTGAGCAAGGCTTGCCAGGCATTCCTGAAGGGCATGACCAAGGTCGGTCCCATTGCCGCTCTCCTTGGCCATGCTGACTTTCAGCAATCTCCCACTTACATCCTGGCTGGCACTCAGACAAACCGCCACGCTGCAGGCGGACCCTCAGCATACCTCCAGTATGTCCGACATATCACCTCGCAAGGTCAAGCAGGAGGCAGCGGTGCTGGGATCAACGGACAAAAAGGCCAAGATCCGGCCTATGCCAACGGGTATGCAGATTATCTGCAAGCACCACTCCAGCCACTTTTCGATGATCTCGGGAGCGCGACTTATGATGTTTTCGAAAGAGACCCGGTCAAGTACCGGCAGTACGAGGAAGCAACGTATCTGGCTTTGCTGGACTTACCAGCTGGAGTGCGACAGTGAGTCCTAGCCATCCATGCACAATGGGGGAAAGTAAGCTCATGCTCCGAAGCGTCATTACCGTGGTTGGAGCTGGCCGGGGTCCACTAGTGGCTTGCGCACTCAGAGCTATGAAGCGCGCAAACCGTCAGGCAATGGTCTATGCAGTCGAGAAGAATGCTGCTGCTTTCACAACGTGAGTTGACGATAGCCTATCAGGTCTCCACGAGACGTGCGCTATCCAACAGCTGACATTCCCAAGATTGCAAGAACGGAAAGAACTGGAGTGGAAAGATACGGTCCAAATCCTCTACGGCGACATGAGATTGATAGACGTCCCAGAAGAGGCGGATATCTTGGTATCGGAGCTTTTGGGCAGTTTCGGGGATAACGAGTTGAGCCCAGAATGCTTGGATGGCGCTATGCGTTTCATGAAACGTTCGTCCATCTCAAGTCAAATCACCGAGTCCTACTGATATCGTAGCATCCGGCATCTCCATCCCCATCTCCTACACTGCGCATCTTGCCCCAATCTCTTCGGCTAAGCTATACTCTGAGGTCATATCTAAAGCCCGTCCGCCTTCTGCTGCCGAGACACCATATGTGGTCATGATGAGCCAGGTAAATGTCATTTCGGCCGACGGCGGTGGAGCGAGCGGGCGATGTGGAGAACGGGTACAACAGTGCTGGCAATTCGAGCATCCACGTCGAGATCTCATTCTGGACTCCAGCGGTATGTCCAACATCCCCTAATTCTCCTTGGCTTGCGAGCTGAAGTATTAGGCGCACCATTGACGAATTCACACAATACTCGGTCGTCCACTCTGACATTCTCCATCCCCCACGCTGGACCATGCCATGGATTTGCGGGATACTTCGAGGCGCACCTATACGGCAACATCGGCCTCTCCACGCACCCCGATAATGCTCACCGCGTCTCTCCAGAGATGTACTCCTGGTTCCCACTCTTCTTCCCACTCCGGAATCCGCTCTACCTGCCTAGCGGCTCGGAGGTCGAAATACACGTATGGAGACTGAGTGATGGGCGGGGTAGAAGGGTTTGGTACGAGTGGGCCGCGGAGGCTTACATGCCCATCTCATCAGCTCCTGTCGGTATGGGCGGGAGTGGGGTCGGACCGGGCGGAGGACTGAGTCCAGGCCTGGGAGGAGGAATGGGGACGCCCACTGGAAGTCTGAATGGTCGACCACCGCCTAGTCCGATGATGGACGCGACGTTCTCGCCTGTGCGAAGTACATTTTTGGGATCTGGGATTGGAGAGTTGGCATCGCAGGGCCAAGGACGGGTCAAGATTGGACAAACGGGGCTGCATAATGCGGCGGGGGTGCACAGTTGGGTGGGGCTTTAGTTGGACGAAGAAGCAATACACGAAGGAGAAAGGACCAGTTAGGCGGATCTACTTCTGTTGGTCGGGGGTCCACAGTTGTCGAAAGTAGGTGTAGTGATATCTCTAATGCAGATTCATCTGTTTTCATCAGAGGCACTTGACTGAACTGAATCATTCAAATTTGACAATTTAGATATGAAAGGACATGTGACACCTGAAAGGATCCCTTTCAATACACCCCTGGCGGCAACAACTCTCCATCCACCAAGTGCTCCCACCAGAAACGCCTTTCGCCGTCAGAGGTAGATGCCTGCGGCGCCCAGCCCGCGCTATTGACTATGAGTACATCAGCAAGGCGAGGTGATAGCACAGGAACCTCTCACCATAAGCCGATGAACCAAATTGCGGGGCATCCCCTGTTGGTGAAGGCGTTGGCAGAATACGCTCGATGCCGGGGAACTGCTCTCGGAGAGCTTTACATTCCACCTTGAGCAGTTCTACCTGCGATGAAGTCGTGCTCATCTCCGCCACAGTACAACTATAGACGGCCTGCTGTTTGATATCGTCCATTCTCACTCGTGTCATGCCGTCACAGGCCCGCAATCTAGACTCTGCCGGAGAGCGGGTGAGTTCGGGCTTTCGGGGAATATGACAGTCATGTCTGTTTAACAGTCAGTCCAATGATAGGTCTGCACATGCTTAGTAATGACTTACCGCCTATTTTCCGTCCCTCGCACGGACACCCGCGAAGATCGTCCATGTCACAATGCAAACATCTCCCCCAAAGCTTCTCGCGCTTCCGGGCATCCAGGCGAGTCTTTGTCGAGGTCTGGAACAATAGGGTGTCCCGGCCAAGTTCGGCAGCCGCTGGGCAAAGACGGCGAAGGGGCCTTCCAGATGAGCGGTCGACCTTGTCGCCAGGAGCGTAGATGTGGGCTGGTCGGTGGTCCATGTGGCACTCACCGAGCCCTCTTGGAGATAGATCCGGCAAGGCTCCCTTGGGAGTGATGCCGTACCCGTCGGGCTCACAGAAGAGCTGGTGGAACCGTCTTCCGGTGAAAGCGGTCGTCCAAGCGTATTCGGGGACGATATCATTTGGGGCAATGTCCACGTAGTCAGGATATTTAGCCAGGAAGATGTCGGGCCGCAGGCGTGCAGGGCAACATGAGGATGGTTGAGCGCGGTAGGAAGGTCCCGGTGCTTCAGGAGGTGGCGAGGCTTCGACCAGGACTGGGCTTTCAATAACGCGCCTCCGGACACTCTTAGTGGGGCTTTCGACGGAGGGTGGAGCATCGAAGACCGTCAGCATGTCAACGAGATGAACAGAGGGAGGCTCACCTCGGATCGTGCTCTCCTTCTTGACTGTTACCTCTGTTGATGGAGAAGGTATCCCGGCGGAATCCGAAGGCCGCTTTCGCTTTCCAAGCGCTAATCCGTTCGTCCCTTCCGATCCGCCCAGTCCGCTAGCTTCTTGGCCTGGCATGCGATTTGTAGCTTCTGTTCTCGGCGCGTTCTCCACCACACCGTCCTGTCCTACATTCTCCTTCTTCACAATTTCCACCTTGACTGCAGTGACATCCCTCTCGTACCCTCTCGGTATTGCTCGACGGACTGATACGGAGGGGCCATCTGTGGTATCAGGAGATGTGGCAGTCATCTACGTACCTCCCGGTGGAGCTCCTACATGCGCATTCGAGAATCTCCTCCTTCGCCAATTCCCCTCTCTTCCCGGCGTCAATACTGGATCCAAGATGGCATCAGAAGGCGAGGCTACTTGTCAGCAACCGTCCGAGTCATGCCAGATCCAACGTGCTTACGTTTCGGAACACCAGGCTCAGTATCAGCCTCAGTCTTCACTGGCACTTCATCTGAAGCGGGATACATTGCCATCTCGGAGTCTGGCTCGGCACTGGACGGAGCGAGTTAATCAGAGCCAGATCTCAGTGATACTGTCACTTCTCATCAGACTCTGACAGTACAGAATGGCGACGGACAGCACACCTAGTTCTTGTTTGAGGGGCACATTGATGTCGAATTCCAGCGAAAGCTCTGCCTTCGCACTGCTCAAATGAGCACTCCTCCTTCCTCCCTTTCTAGCGGTAGCGGATGAGGCGACCATACGAGAAGGTGAACTGAGTATCTTGTAGCCCAGAGAATCAATGTCAATATGAGATGCATGATGTGAACGAAGCCGACCGTCTATCGGACCCGAAGAAGATTCCCCTTCGGTATGCGGATATTCGGATATTCGGATGTACCCCCACCGTTAACTCCGGCGAGGAATGCTGTCTTTACGGCCGCAACCTACGGATGCCTGCTCCACACCATGATCTATTCCCGTCAAGCCCACCTAATATTACTCACGGCAGCTCGCGGCGGTCTGCGGGGATTAGGGGGCCATTCACCAGCACATGCCTCCACTCACGGCCTCCACCGAGTGACTGTCCTGACCCACTTACAGAGCTGATAATCGGGGGTATGGAGCTTCATATATGGGGGTCCACCGGGGACGTCTGAGTGCCCCACATCATCCACCATGTCTCCTAAGCACAGACATTCCGACGAAATAGTAAAGCTCGAAACGCAGCATGTCGAGGACGGGGACGGGTCGCCTCGTCCCGTACAGTGGGACGCGACTGCTGGGTTCGATATGGAGACTGAGCGGAAATTGACGAGGTCCCTCTTGCGCAAGCTAGATACGAGAATGCTTCCTATGCTGGCGGTGCTGTTCCTCTTTTCATTCTTAGATCGGACGAACATTGGGAATGCCAAAGTGAGTAACATATCTGTAGTCGACGGATTGCCCGCTGACCAGCCAGATCCTCGGTCTGCAAACCGATCTGCATCTCGATGCCACCCAATATTCCTCATGCCTCGCCATCTTCTTCGCCTTCTATATCGCCTCGGAAGTACCATCGAACCTAGTCATCAAAAAGGTTTCACCCCGGATCTGGCTGGGCGTGCTCACGATGATCTGGGGTGTGATCGGCATGGCCATGGGGTTCGTTCAGGATTTCACAGGCATGCTGGTCGTTCGTGCCTTCCTTGGCGCGTCTGAGGGCGGCCTGTTGCCGGGTATCGTGCTGTACCTATCCATGATGTACCGGCGTCAGGAGATTGGGTTTAGACTGGGAATGATATACTCGGCTGCGAGTCTGTCTGGCGCTTTCGGAGGTCTGCTAGGTGGGCATCTTACACTTCACCTTTATGTGTAATGCTGACGCCGCAGCTACGGGACTGTATCAGATTGGCAATGTTGGCGGTCAGACTGGATGGAGATGGATTCTCATCATTGAAGGTGGGTCAAATCTGCGAACATGACTGATCGGTAGGTATCCTCACAGTCTTCGTCGGTCTCGCCGCCATCCTCATCCTCCCCTCCACAGTCGACAAAGCCAGCTTCCTAAGCGAAGACGAACGAAAACTTGCCGTGGCGCGTCTCCTCGCCGATCGACCTATGGCAGTCAATGCCAACGGCGACACTGTAATCCTCGCCGAGCCATTCTCATGGTGGCGTGTCGGCCAAGCCGTCTTCTCCATCAAAACATGGTTGAGCGCTCTCGCATACTTTGCAATCCTCAGCGCACTATACTCTTTCGGTCTCTTCGTCCCATCCATCATACAGGGATTAGGGTACAGCGCCATCAACGCCCAACTCTACTCGGTTCCCCCGTACGCCGTCGCCGCCTTCTTGACCGTTTGCGCGGCGTATGTGTCGGATAAGTACAAAATCCGAGGGCCGATCATGCTCGCCTTCCTGCCACTGTCCATCATCGGGTACGCAGTCATCGGCAACACTTCGGATTTGCGGCTAAAGTACGGTATGCTGTTCATGATGGCTGCTGGACTCTACCCTTCCGTTCCCCCCGTCCTCGTCTGGCTATCAAACAACAACACCAACCACTGGAGTAGGGCAACGGCCATCGGTCTCCAGCTCGCTATCGCCAATTGCGGTGGATTTGTTGCGGCTTTCGTGTACCCGGCAACACAGGCGCCCTCTTATCAGCCTTCCCATATGCTGATCATGGGGTTGCTATGCGGAGCATGGCTGCTGGTAGCTGTAAAATGTGCTTACTTGCACTATTTGAACGAGCAGAAGGCGGCGGGGAAGCATGACAAGCACATTGGGTGCGGGGACAATCGCGATCCGGCGTTCAAGTATGTCATTTAGGCTCTAAATAGTGTTAGCGTGGTTTGTATAAAGTTAGTACATGAGCGGGGCTTAGACTTGATACAATGAGATAGAAGTGTACTGTAGCAAGATGCATTGGAATCAGCTTGCTGCTGAGCTTGCACGCGCTGTAGTATAGGCGAAAGAGATCCATACGTATCAGATAATAAATCTAGTAGAGACAATATGCAGCAAGCCCGGGTAGCGAGACCCGCCCCCCTCTACGTTCCTCCTCCACTGCGCTCAACAGGTATCTTCCTCCTCGTCGCCCTCTCTGCCGTCTCATCATCCGCGTGGTTCCCGATAGCCTTATCGCCACGAGCCGCATCGCGTGTCGTGCTCATCTGAGCAAGGTGGGTGAAGGCCGATTCTAGCTGAAGTTCTTTGAGCCCAGCGGCGATCTGTAAAATCAGTTTGGGGCCTTCACTCCTGTCAATGAATTGTGCTCACATCAAGGTAGTCTTGGAAATCAATCTCTCCTTTCCGCCCAAAGTCTACTTCGCGGAGAATACCATCGGCCCTGTCGACCGAGGCGTCATATCCCATGTTGGCCATAGCGTTAAGTAAGTCCGCTCGGGTGATCTTCTGATCGTGGTCCTATCTCGTCAGCTGATGCACTACGGAGGATTTGCAGCCAGATACTTACGAAGTCAAAGTGCTCGAACTGATTCCTGAGGTTGGCGACTTCATCAGGAGTGAACTGAGCTCGGCCGAAGAGCTGAGCATCGGTCTGACTCAGGCCGAGAGGAATCGTAGAGCCCTTGTTCTTGGCCATATCAGCAAGTTTGACACCTGCCTGTGCCTGATTGACATCAGCTATGTCCCCTTACAGTGTGCAGAATGGCGGCTTACTTCAGGCAGACCCATGCTCCTCAAAAAGTATACAGCCTGATCGAACTCGACCTCCTTCCTCTTTGCATCCCATCCAAGCTCCTCTCCCATGATCTCCAACACTCTTGGCAGCGCCTCGAGCGTCATTTGCACATTGAGGAATGATATCCGCGTACGTCGGGCGATGAAATCCACGGCGTTGAGTGCGTATTCGCATCGGACGGCGTAGCGGGCTTCGGCCTCAATGTAAGGGTAAGCGGAAGAGAGTCGGATACCGTGTAATGGCCATGATTGACCTAGGTGTTGTAAGCAAGTGGCAAAGGGGGAAAGGCAGAAGATCGTGGCTTACCGGTAGGCTTAGCCATGCTGGCTACTGTCCACGCCCTGTCTCCGTACGACTCAGCAAGATGCTTCGCCACCTCCATCTCGAGCCCGAATTGCTGGATAAGCTTGATGTACATGGTCTTCGTCCAAGCATGTGCACCAATAAGCTTGATGTGGTCGGTCTGAGACGGTCCGTTGACATAGGGTGAGAGGCTAAACTCCTTGATGGCAGCATCCACAGTCTCCTCAGCCATCGCTCGGCTATAGCTCATCAGCAAAGACCTTTTTTGCGCACCAGAACAGAATTGCCACATACTATGTTGTCCACTTTCCACCAGCAATAGTCAACAGACCACCAGCACTCGTGTTGATCATGTGGTTCCTGACCAGACTCTCGGTGTTCTTCGCAGCGGGGTCCCGGACCAAGGGGCGAATACCGCTCCAGGCAGAAAGCACATCGCCTCGGCGGACCTTGACGTCGGGCGAGAGGTAGTTCCGGACCTCGTCGAGAATCCACTGAATCTCCTTCTCTGGTGGGATGGGGTTCTGGGAGACGGTAGTGGGCGAGTCGGTCGTTCCGGCAATGACATTTCCTTGCCAGGGGAGGAAGAAGATGACTCGACCGTCAGAGGTGGCAGGGTCGAGCAGACCAAGGTTTTTGGGACCGTAGTAGTTCTGTCTATTAGCGACGAGGTAGGAAGAGGCGACGTTAGACATACGGGGAGTGTGATGTGAATCCCAGCAGAAGGCGCGACAATCTCCTGTACTGTTGGCTCGTCTAGCTTCCTCAATCCATCGCAGAATGGTCCAGTGGCGTTGATCACTCCCTTTATGTGTAAGCTAGGCTAGCAGTGTAAAGCTCAATACAGGATGGCTCACCCGACACCGTACATCCCACTCTGCTCCAGTCATGTTGTCCTTCAGCCTCGCGCCGACAATCCGCTCCTGGCCGCCTTTGCTCGCATCTGCCTTCTTGTGCAGCTTGACCACCTCAGTGTGGTTGGCAATGATCGCGCCGTGCTGAACGGCAGTCATGGCCAGAGCGATATTCATCCTGGAGTCATTGTGTTGTCCTGATACGTCAGCTGGTGTCTCGCAAGACGATGAGATGCAACTTACCATCATAGTATACCACACCACCGACCAGACCCTTGGAGTTGATCATCGGGAAGGCCTCCATCGCGCCCTGCTTGGACATGATGTATGATCCTTCCATATTTTGGCTTCCCGCTAGGATATCGTACAGCTTTGTGCCGGCGAAGAAGTAGGGCAATTGCCACCATTTGTAAACGGGAAGGAGGATACTACTTCATCAGCTCGTGATCTCTGTGACGTGTCAGAAAAGGTTACTCACGGAAGGGGAAAACTGAGATGTGGAGCAGTCTCAAGGAAGATCTTCCTCTCTCTCAAGGCCTCCCTGACGAGCTTATATTGTTCTGGAAGGGTCAGCTCTTGTGACTTCGAACGCATGGAGGAGATCCAAACTCACCGTAGTCCAGCTCAAAGATCGCCTTCTGCAAATATCTCACACCACCGTGGACGAGTTTCGTACTCTTACTACTCGTCCCAGCGGCAAAATCGTCCCGTTCCACACAGGCAACCTTCAAGCCTCGACTGGCGGCGTCCAAAGCTGTCCCAGCACCCGTGGCCCCTCCACCCACAATAAGGAGGTCGAACACGTCCTCGTCATCACCGATATCCTCTATGGCCCGATCCTTCTGGGCAGCGGATGGCACGGGTCCAGATTCGGGACCGCCGTGCGCCGTCCGTGTGAGGTGGGTCCCGGAGGTACGAAGATGATCCAGCATCTGCTGTCGGGAGGGAGGAGACCATAATGGGCCTGGGCGGCGGCGCGTGACGGGAGTGGAGGATTCGTTCAGAATGGGGGAAGGTCGAAGGGTGTAGTAGGCTGTCACAGACAATAGGGCCGCGGAGGTCCCTATCGCGATACGCGGGGCTGTGAGCATGCGGCGGCGGAACATGTTGATGGAATTGTTATGGGGTGATGGAGGGATGTGAGTGAGTGGTCGATATCGAGCCGTCTCTGGACGGTTGTGGTCGAACGTGCGCTACGATGTGTCGAAGCTCGAAAGGAGTGAGTAGAAAGGACGCAGCAGTTGATGTGGCTGCGATCGTCAGGATCGAGCGTTGGCGGAGCCTCTCTTGAAAAGCCCCGATGAGCTGCAAAGAGAAAGCGTGGGTGACTGGAGCTGGAAATTCTTTAGCGGGAGGAATGACGCAGTCACGTTGTCGGCGGCGTCGGCTTCGGTGAAAATGCGGCTATTGCGGCCGAACTAACATGATCAGCAAAGCTGTACTCGTTGTTTTCCACGCCTGTATCATGAGCTCACGTATAAGTTGATGAAGATGTACAGCGCGAGCAGTGAGTAGCAGGATGATCAGGTGGTCAAGTGGACTCTGCAGAGGATAGCTTTAAAAGATCGGTCGGCTTTGTTGCCACGGCTCCCAGCGGCCCGGCGCGGTCCGGCCCCGGTCAGACCGGTGCCGTACACCTAAGAGTTGGGAATTTCTACTCTGCCATCCCCAATCGCGGACTTCAAGTTGGGAAGAGCTCAATGTTGTGATTCACTCTCACCACTGACTCGGCATATCCCCAATTTCCATCCTCCAGTCGTTGTCAATGATGTTTAGTCCGATCCTGTTCGCACGTTCGACTGCGGCCGCCGACCGCCGCCCGAGATCGTAGATACAAATACATCCCTTTGCTCTTCCATGTGAGAAGGAAAACACTACGATGTGAAAGCCCCTCGTCGCCTGTGGGGTATAGTAGTCGAATGGAATAAAATTGGGATTGAAAGTGTAATAAGCCTGGATCCTTGTCGCCTCCTCCGCTTGGGCCTCCCCCGGAATCCTCCCGCCGCATGCCACCCGTCACCTTCGACCACTACCTCGCCCTGCACCGATGCTCGCATTCACACTGCTCCGCCTCCACGCCTAGCTACAGCATCCAGTCTGGTTGTTCTGCTGGCTCTTGTTGACATCCACACCTCGCTTGTCGGCGCCGAGTGTTGCTGGGGCGGCGGCCTCGGGTTGCGAATCGATCAGGCGGGTCTTGATATCCCTGTATCGGTAAGCAGGTGTACATGCCCTTGCGATGAAATGTATTCATCGAGGACCCTTGAGACGCCGCCGCCCGGGTCCCTCGCAGACCACCAGACGGTGATTGCGAAATCGTTGTATCCCGCCTGTACTGTGCTCATGCCCCGATACTGTCATCCTGAAAACCAATCAAACTCACCTCGCGAGCACAAAGAAAGCCTCTTCAACGCCCTCATTCGCCTTCGCACTAGTCTCCAAGAATCGCAGCCCAAACTCATCTGCGAGTTGCTTGCCCTGCTCAAGAGTGACAGATCGCTTGTCGTTCCAGTCGCACTTGTTGCCAATGAGGATCTTGTTGACCCCGGCAGAAGCGTGCTGCTCGATGTTGGCGTGCCAAGTGCGGATGTCTGGGGATCAGCATAAGGTACGCCTGATCACAGGTCACTGACGCCAGCCGTATCACTAAGCCATCCGAGATTTCGCAGAACTTGATGCTGCCCCTTCGTAGGGTCTCTCTGCTCGACGACTTCCAAGGCCTGATAATGACTCACTCTGGAAGGACTTCTCGTCCGTCACATCGTACACTAGCAAGATACCCATGGCTCCGCGGTAGTAGGCGGTGGTGATGGTGCGGAACCGTTCTTGGCCGGCTGTGTCCCACTGGATCGCATCAGCGTGCTCCTTCGCTCCAGCCACAATCGCATACGCACAATCTGCAGCTTGATTCTCTTTCCGTCCATCTCGATAGTCCTGATCTTGCTATCCCGGGGTCAGCTATCGGGTATACTCGCAACTCCGTTGAACGAGCTTACAAATCGATACCTGCACATCAGCTTTGTCGCAAGTATCGCCACAATAATGTAGTGTATCATCACTCACCAATGGTCGTGATGAAAGATGGTGTCCACGAATCATCGCAGAATCGGAGGAGCAGACATGATTTGCCGACGCCTGTCTTGTCAGCTCGAATCGTGGGGTACGGTCTGAATAGTCCTTTCACAAGCTGTGCAAAGGGTTTGAGTGTACTAACCTGAATCTCCGATGAGAAGTAGCTTGATCAGACTACATATCAGATCAGCCAAACCCCAAAATTCCCACAACCATGCTGGAATACGCGCGGGCTCCACAGTTGCCGCTCGGTGCGACGCGTCGAATTCCTCGCGGTAGGACTTACAAGTCGTAATGAGAAGCAGACATTGTAAGTAGATACGCGTGAAGCAGAGTAGGCCTCGCCGATGCTGCTGCTTGATGGATGCTGAGTGGTGCGTGAATGAGTGTCAGTGAGATGGATATCTCTCTCGCGTAGCTGTAGAAAGAGTGGTGTAACGATGCGGTCTCGGGCTCAGGGCAAAATCGCCGCTCTCGGCAGGTCCGGTTTCAATTTCAGTGGGTGGGTGCGCGGCCGGAAATTCCGGTTACGTACAGCGGCGGCGATATCCGCCAAGTGAATGAATGTGGCACTTTCTTTGGCTGCACGCTACATACACTCATCCTCTTCTCACACTCAGCAACTCCAACTCCGACTCCGCGCAGCGCAACTCCTACGCTCAGGGGCCGCTCCAGCGATGAACTTCTCCACGTTAGCCAACAACGGATCCGCCGCGTCTAGCGCGCCTCAGCCCCGTCAACCACCATCGTCCACCTTGAACAGCCTTCTCGCTCAGGCCAACTCCCTCACAAACAATGCTGCAGGTGGCAGTGGCACCCCGGCAGCTGGAGGTAGGGTGTCCGACTTGCCTCGGATCCGGCTCGGGATGGACGAGATTGAACGTATGAGTGGGAGCGTAGCTGGGAGGGGAAAGGGCAAGACCAGGGGAAACGGAGAAGGGTTAGTTCGGCACAATACACGCAAGTAGCACGATCAGAGCTGACAAAGTAGCCTTACTCTTCTGTCCTCTCTCGGTGTGAACGCTACGCAGATGAATCATTCCATTGCTCAGCTCCCCGCGGCCGACCCTCAGACAGGTGATGTCCAGCGCAACAAGCGGCGAAGGCGCCCAGCAGGGTCGGCACCAGCGCCTGCTTCGGCCCGCTTGGACCCGCTCAGACACCCTACGACAGGCTACGGCGCGAGCGAAAACGACATGCACGCGTGGGGAAGGAACTGGCACGAGATGGTCATCTTGAGTGGCATTGAAGCACAGAGGCAAAAGGTCAGTTGTTGGTTGTCCAGCTGGACGGCTCGTCGCCTCTGAGGATCGGGACATCAAGCTGATGTCTTCAGACTATCAAGTCGTTTCAGACGCAATTCCAGCAGCGGATGTTGCAGAACTGGGAGGAAGAGAAGGGTCGGATCTTACAGGATGAGTTGGGCGTGACGGATGACGAGATTTCGAGGTTGGCTGGCGCAACATTGGGAGCACTGGGCAGAAGCAAGCTGGGAGCGAGCACACGACGAGTGAGTTTGCTGTGATGAAGGAATGAGCGGATCATCAATCCTGGTAGCTGACGCGGCAGTTCCCCATGGCACAACCCACGAACAAGGTTGGTTCAGGTGGTGAAAGTAAGGAGGGTGGACTGGTCATGCACACCAAGATGGTCCGATATGAGCGTGTGATACAGGTACGCCAGCTGCTCCAGGCAGATTGAAGTCGCACATAAGTTCTGCTGCTGATCCTGACCAGGATCTCAATCAGAGGAGAATCGCAAAACAGCCTATGGAGCTCTGTCAGGCACTGGAGGCGACCGTGAAGGGAGATCAGGTGGGCTACTTGAATTGCAATCGCGTGCTCAAGCTGACTATAAAGGCTCAACCCCTCCTCCCTGTCGCATATCACATTCTCGCTCATCTAGTGCATGAGTCCTCACTCGGCGAGAGTTTGCATGGCCAGCAGCCCGAACCAGTTCAGGAGCGACAGTATGTGCAAGCCTATCTGGGAGATCACAAAAGTAGCCAGGGCAGGGCACTACGTGAGAGGTTAATTCAAGGCGGTAGGCATTTCCTGGAACGAGAGTGAGCTGCCAAGTTTTTCTGTTGAGTGGTCGAAGACTGACGAGTAAGCTTTGAAAACCACATCGACGAGACGATCGCCCGGCATCCCAAACAAGCCGCTCTGGGCGGAATACCCGGGATCCGCAACAAAGTTCGCGCCTATGTCGACGTTACTCTTCGCTCCGACGCTGCTAAGGCGACATATCACCTTGAAACGGTCGGTGACGGATCAATCTGGGCACACCTCTACTATCTCCTTCGTTGCGGGTACCCAAAAGAGACGTTCGCTTTGATCGAAGCCAATAGCTCCCTCTTGAAGGGGGATGACGAGTCGCTCGTCGGAGCAATCAAGTCATGGGCGGAGTCGCCCGAACGTCGTCTCGACAAGGATCACCGTTCGCTGTTGAAAGGCGTTTTTGACGGGAAAATCAAAAACAATGCCCAAGTAGACCAGTACAAACTCGCTCTGTACAAAATCATCGGCCGACTTGACCTCACGCGGAAGACGCTCAAGGTTGCCAGCACGACGGAGGACTGGATGTGGGTGCAGTTGAGCTTGGTGAAGGAGGGTCGAGCGGATGAGAGCCCGCAAGATCAATACGACCTGGCCGACCTAGGCAAGCTCGTGCTGAAATACGGAGCGGATAAATTTGACGAAGGTGGCAAGAGGCCTTTTGCCTGGTTCAACCTGTTGTTGTATACCGGCCAATTCGAGCGGGTGAGTTGACGGTTGAGAAGTTAAAGGATGTTGAGCTGACTTCGCTAGGCTGTAGCATACCTCTGGTCTAAGCCAGCCTTGCGATCTGACGCTGTGCATTTCGGTATCGCTCTCGCGTACTATGGTCTCCTTCGCGTGCCGTCCAAGGGCGATGACTCGGAATTGCGTGAGTTGTTTCATTCTCCGCTCTGCTGCAGTAATTGACAAGCAGTGACGACCGAGGAAACAGCACATGGCGAGACACCCTACCTATCCTTTTACTGTCTCATCAAAACCTACATTGCGCCATTCTTCAAGGTCGAGCCTCAATCTGCACTTCAATACGCCTATCTCGTTGCATTGGGCGCCGACGCTCCTGGCGAGACCGGAAAGAGGCAGAAGCAGGTGGCATTGGAGTTGGTTAGGGATGTCGTCCTTGCCAGTCGGGCCTGGGGAAGATTGCTGGGAAGTGTGAAGGCAGACGGGAGCAAGACTGTACGTCTAGCTGCATGGCACCAAAAGTCATTCCAAGCTGCAAGCTAATAAAGTAGATCGGCCTTATCGAACGCGACCTCAAACTGCTCAAATTGACCGACGAGAAGGAATACGTCCAAGCCGTCATACTCTCCGCAGCGGACCAATCATCCCTCGACGCCTCCCTTGTCGATTCGATCGAGCTGTATCACCTCGCGGGCGCATACGACCGTGTTGTCGATTCAGTCAATCGCGCTCTTGGTCACTCGCTAACTCAGCCCAACGCCAACTTGGCTACGGGCAGCGGGCCCAGTCTGGGCTTGAATGGCGCATTTGGGGGCACCGACGACGTCTATGATTTGGCGCAGAGGGTGCAGGGTGTGTATACTCGGGACGTGGCGAGGCGGAATAAGATCAAGAGGGAAGCGTGGGAGACTCTTGAGGTTCTCTTGAAGCTTAAGAAGGGGATGAAGGAGTTTGCAGCCGATCGTCCAGATCTGGCTCTGGAGGTGAGTTGGGCAGTTCTCGTTATGGCTCGCAGGAATAACAGCTGACCATTTCCAGACATTCAAATCAACCAGCCTTCTGCCCCTCTCACCCACCTCTGACCCATCGTCAATCCCACGCGCAGCTCAACGCTTCACCCAGCTGCTCGATCAGCCCGTCATCTCCAATCTGGACGACGTGATTGTAACAACTATGAAATGCCTGCACCGGCTCTCGCAGGCGTTCAAGCAGAGCCCGTACGGCGACCAAGGGAGGATGGAGGAATTGGTGTCGCTCAAACAGCAAGCCCAGGGGTTGATCCAGTTCGCAGGGGCTTTGAGATTGAGATTAGGCGGGGATGTCTACAGGCAATTGAGCAGTATGAGTGAGTCATCCCTCGTGCAACAGAGACAAGCAGTGCAGGAGAATCTAGCTGATTGTCCAGGTGCTTTCTTCTGATCGTCCATGCGAACAAGGACACAATTTACCAAAATGCATAACGATTCTTAAACCAGGTTCTGCTTGGGCGTCTGGCCATGAATTCCCCCTCGCATTCCAGGTTCCCACTCACACGCTAGGCAAGGGGGGCAGTCATCTTCGATGTGGAAGATTTTGACTCGATCTCTCGGACTGAGGACTCTGTATCCGCTACGCCCTTTGCCGCCGTCCATCAGAGTCTGCATGACCTTGCGCGTCATGCCCTCCATCACCATGGTCCGCTCGCGGGATCTAGCCTCTTGATTCTCCGGTCCTACAGCGGATATGCTTGCGAGAAGCCCGCAATCCGCCAGGTGACAAAACATCTTGTCAACGACCTCATCCGTTATGGGGATGTACGCCTCCACATCAAATTTCGTCACCCATGCTCTCTGCCCTTCATCATTGAGCAATCGCTGATGACGCCCGCCGAATCCATCCAGCATAGACCACTCGATGGCCTCGAGAAAGGGGGGAAAGCGTGAGACGCCGAGGAACGTGGCTGAGCGGGAGAAAAGGTCCGAGTCGAAGTACCATCGAATGAGCACTCCGGGGTACGACACCATGTTGCCGAACAAATCATCATAGTATCGAGAGCGATAGTCGGTCAAGGTGACATGTAGGGTAAGGGTGCGGCGGACCTCGAGTTTGGACTGCGATTCTCGTGCTCGTGTCTCGGTCGGAGGGGTCGGCTGGAACGACTGCACTTCGGCTCGGTCGATGCAGTACGCGCTGTAGATGCCCGACTGGCAGTAATTGATGACCTTCCCGCCGAGGTACATCTGAGCAAAGATCCGCTGGATGGATTTGAGACGGTTTTCGAAGTCCGCAATGTAGCCCTTGCAGACCGACCACCCGTGCTCATCTGTTCCGAACAGCCCGCCGCAACTCATGTTCTCCAGGTTCGGCATCGAGATGTGGAACTGGGTCTGGGGATAGCGGACGAATAGCCATTCGGCCTCGACGAGACTTGCGAGAGACGCGTTGGGCCGATGATCGGGTTTGCCGGGAAAGAAGCCCCCTGAAGGCCGCTCCCGCAAACCCGGACGGTGAAAGTCCTCCGTCATGAGGTGATAGTCGTGCGTGTCGGTCATGGGCCGGATGGGGTACTCGAGGTAGAGTGTACGAGTGAGGAGGAGGAGTTCCGCTTTGCTGCAAATCCCCGAGGCGGCAGGAAGGCCTGAGGTGTAGCCACATAAAAGCCCGTAGAGATCATCGGCGATGACGAAGCGGTAGAGGATGGGTGCAGTAGCATTATTCACGAGCTGAAGGTGTTAGCGACGTGATGAGGTATGCGAGATGTGCGGAAAGGGATGTGGTCGAGATGTGTTGACGCGACCTGATTGGCTCACTTTGGACACACTCATCATCCGCGTCAAATCCACTTGTCGTATCTGACTCCGCTCCTTGATTTCCCCCCGCTCTGGTAGAGCCTTCCGCACATATTGAGCGATAAGCATCCAGACCTCTTTGGGTAGAGGTCGACGCGTGTCGGGTATAGTATCATCTTCGGGAGTTGCCACAAGGAGGGCAGTTGCGTCTTTGGAAGTTGGTGAGACGGGTGAAGGGGGACAAGGGGGTGGAGGAGGGGTCGCAGGAGGTGAGAGTAGATTGCTCATCGTTCGTGATCGGGCACCGTGCGCGTGTGTGTGGGATTGGAGTGATCTGGGTGGTGTGGGTAGGAGATATGCAGGCTTCTACGTCAGCTACTGAGCTTGACGTATTGTATGCACGTCTAGTAGGCCTAGGCGCGACTCACGATACCCAAGGCAAATGGATGACTTGGAATGAAGTACAACGAGTAAAGGACCCCGACATGGCAGTTTCGATGTCCCCAAAGTCCATTTTTCGAAGTCCCGGATATACCCCAAGCATGGTATATCCACCCCTCAGGTCGACCTTTTCAACATGTCGGTGAAGAAATAATAATCTCAGGAGAGATTTTGAAAGCGAGACGAAGTGCGAGATGCGAAATAATAAGCGCACCGTTCAAGAAACGAAACGCAACGTTTTGGTGTTTTCGAAACGCGTTTCAAAAATTTCAGAACCAAACATTACGGCAACCCCCAAACCCCTAAACTCAACTTGCCCATGAACTGTCTGTCGTTCGCACATTATCTAGGTCCAGATATCGGCGGAGAGGGTCTTACATGATACTCTGAGCCAAGAGGGACGGCCTAGCTGGTCTTTGAAGCGTTGGTCAAGCTCCCGGACTTGTTGACCGCCCAAATTCTAGCGTACACTGGAAAATCGACATCACATGTGCGCTGAGTTTATCAGGTGCCGTGGACAAGGGATGTACTGAAAATATCCTTTGGCCATCGCCGTCACAACGAGCGAGTCAGACTCTTCACCTCCCGCCACGGTGTCCCTCACCACCGAAACTCCGATTACAGTGAGTCATCGCCGCTTTTCTGAGAGGAAGAGCATCCACGACCCACGAGTAAGTAAGCCACAGCGCCCACACGCCTCCTCAACAAGATTCTCACCAGCACATCATTAGGCTGATTCCCTGCAGACTCGCTCAAAGTGCAGCATGCATCGGTATCGACGAGTCCTAATCACACTCGACACACAAACCAACGACATCGTGTCATCCCTGACCCCAGCTCCTCACCCGTGTGGCTCTCCAGATGATTGCTCTTGGAGCTACCTGGACCGACAAGGGGGAGTCCTTTCAGTCTGGCAACTGGACTGTGCGGGTCTCCTTAGGTTCGAGGCGAAGATTCGACTATGGTACGATGCCAAAAAGACTCTGGGCTCGCTCATTGAGGCTGTGGACACGGAGGATCTCGAGAAAGGCACCATCCCAACCTGTTCGCTACTTGCCACGTTGCGCGAGGGGCAGTCTACCGGACTTCAACACTTCCTTACACTAGTCGTGGCAAAAGCAGCCAGCGAAGAATACAATGACGATGAGACCGCGGATTACAGCCGATCTCAGTTGTAGATCATGCATTATCTACTTCCCTTGGCTTATCCTCCCCTTCCACGACGAATTCCTTCCTCTCTGGCTCGGGATTGCCCATGATCAACCCATCATCCACCTCTGGTGCTTCGCTCTTCTCCAAATCTGCCTCATCTCTCACCGCAGCTCCTTCTTCAGCAGCCGGCACATGAGCTGGATCCACTTCCATACCCGAACTTTCCGCCCTTTCCCCTGCCGCAGGCACTGCACTCGCTTCTCCGTGTGTGATCACCGCTCCACCAGCTCCAGCTAGATCGCCAGTCCCAAGCTCGGTCGTATGCGGAGCAGTGTTTGAGATTTCGATGGCATTGGCGGGTAAAGAATGTGAGACGGGTGGAGCTGCTTCAACCGCGGGGGTGGATGGGCTGGAAGAGGCGAAGACAGGGGGCTCAGCTGCTGGTGCGGCGAGAGCGTCGGCTGAAGTATTGCCAGCAGGCGCCTGAGTTGTTCCAGCAGGGGCAGGCGTGACAGGGGAAATTACAGCGGCAGGGGTGTTTGGCTTCGGCGCGTCCGGTGTTGCCTTCGTCGTGATGCCGGGGTCATTCGGCGCGGCGGTTCCAGCGATAGCGACGGCGACCTCATCCTCTTTGATATCGCCATCCGCCTCGATATCGTCCGCCCCATCGTCGACTTCGTTCGGCGCCACACCATCCTCACCGTCGACCTCATCCCCTTCCTCCCCATCATCCATGTCCTCATCTTCGTCAGGGGCAGGCGATCCGTCGTCGGCAGCAGCATCGACTCGGACCCACTTGCATATCTGACGCAATGATCAGCTCTGAATGATGATGACAATGACGGACGATGGTGGCAGAGTGTTACCGTCAAAGGATCAAGGAAGGCGCGAGGATCGGGAGAGCAACACATTGACTTACCTTGTAGCTTGACTCAGGCTGTAGACCCGTAGGAGATACCCATGCCTTCTTCCATTTGTGCACACTAAGATGAGTCAGTCACTGACATCACTGCATGTGATGATGGCATGAACATGTACTCACGGCGCGCTCAATTGCCGTTGATATGCCTCTGAGCTGTTACCTCCAAATCGACCCCCGTATCTTCTAGCTGCTCCCATCAGTAATTGTCTTACGAGGGCTACATGACAGACCGAATGGCTGTGGACCACTTACACATTACAAACAGATGATTGAGATTATGAGTATGCGGCTACAAGGAGTGAACAAGTTAGCAAGCCCAGCAGAGCTGTGTATATAAAAGAGCGCGTTACGTAAAGCAATGGACGCGACTTCTTGGTGGCATGATTCCAGGATCCAGCGCAGTGATTAGACGCAGACGCCACTGGGATAACTAGCTTAAGATCCGGCAGTAATTTGACTGCGGCGTCGGGTGGATTAATCACATTACAGATATTGAGTCTGACACGCCAGCAGTTGATCGAGCAAAGGTCCATCACCAGTGGACCACCAGCTCACTCCTCCAATAAAAACCCGCCGTCGATCACCATCTCCGACCCCGTCATGTAAGCATTCTGTGTTCATTAGCATGATCGAGCTACAGGAACACGGGCGGCACTCACAGACACAAGCATGAGCATGACCTGAGCATAATCCCTTGCGTTGCTGAGTCGTCCCAGAGGGATTCCACGACCGGCCAGCTCACGCTGTTTTCTGACGATCTCATCGACGGACTTAGTATCAGAAGTTCTATCGGACGACATGCTCTGTAGGGGTCAGCAAGTTCTGGTTGTTTTCCAATAGAGAACGAAGTATCGATGAAGTGGAGGTTCAAGGCTGCGGAGCGGCCACTTGCAGTGGGGAAAGATCCGGGGCAGATGCAGTTGACCCGAATCCCTAGGTTCCTCCGGGCAAACTCGGTAGAGAGCATCCTGGACAGTGCAATCACCGCAGCCCTGAGATAATTCAGTAAGAACTATCTCAAAGAGATGTGGCCTTCTGTGCGAATGGTACTCACTTGGACGAGTTGTAAGAGAAACGTCCACCCTGACTCGTCTTGCTCAACCCACTAATGCTCGCGATCATGACGACGTTGCCGGGGGTAGCGTGACCGCCTACAGAGTTGGCTGCTGCAAGAAGCGGAAGGAATGCGAATGTGAGAAAGTGCTGAGAGGTTACGTTCGAACGGTGGGTGTCTTCCCTGATGATCAGCTTAATGCGTTTATAAATTTTCCACCGCACCCTAGATCTGGCAGGGGCGTTTGATCGTGCATACCAGGTCTCAAAGTCAGCCGAGTCGCATACAAGCTTCGATAGCCCCTCTGCGGTCTGCTCGCAAATATTGATATCGGGGCAGCGGCGAACGCTACCGTGATCTACGAGTAGGTCAATCACTAAGCACTAAGGCGGAGAACAATGAAATGAATCGACTTACTGTTGACCAAGATATTGATCCATTTCTCCTCCTTGCTCACTTCAGCAACCAGCTCTGTGGGGGCGTCAACTAAGATCCAGATGGAAGACAACTCTTACAAGGACACTCACTAATGATGCTCTCCTTGGTCCCCAGATCAGCCTGGATGGGTACCACTTACCCTCCTTTCATGTTCCTCACAGCGCTTTCGAGGCGGTCTAACCTCCGACCAACAATGTACACCTTCACGCCATTGGCAGCCAGAGCCGCAGCAGTGACGAGTCCCAGACCGGTGCCTCCGCCAGAGACTAAAAGATTGCGTCAGCCCAATCCAAATGATGACGCTCGGGGATGCCGATTTACCGACCGCAACTTGTCCTGATACATCGTACAGCTTTGAAGCGGTGAAGTCTTCAGGATAACTTATGGAATCGAAGAGGGCGGTCTCTGCCATTTTGCCAGTTCGAGCGATCGGGATCGTCTGGATTGTATGAATCGGGATTAATGAGTAGTCAACGTATAGGTGGAATACCAACGCTTGATGAGGTTTAGTAAACATACACCACAAAGGATCGGTCGAGCGGACGATATTGGGGCCTCCTTTGGAGCTCTGTGGCCCAAACACACCAGCCACATTTCTGGCATCATCATCGGACACCCCTCGAAGTCGCTTTCGCTTTCAGCCCGTCGAAGTTGAGAGGATGACGGTGCCAATTGAGGTCGAATATGTGTTGCCATATGCAGCACAACAATTGTCAGATCTTGTCACATCCAAAGATCATTATATAGTCCAAGTGATCAGAACGCTATCGATCAGCTCCATATTCGTGCAGTAAAAGATGCTGCTCACCCTCTTCGGCCATCCAGCCTCCGTCGATCAAGATTTCCGATCCTGTCATGTACCCGTTCTATCGGGTGTCAGTCCCAAATAATGTGCAGAAGTCGGAACGGAGCTGAAGGAGGCTTACCGATACGACCATGAGAATCAGTTGCGCGTAGTCCCGGGCAGTCCCCACTCTACCGAAGGGGATACCGTAACCCTCGTGCGAGCGGTAGTTCTTGGCTGCTTCCTCCTCAGACTTGCTACCGATCTCCTTAACTGACATCCCCTGCCGGGTCAGCGCGAGCACTCTGGCCACAGAGATCAGTAGACTTACCGAGGGAAAGTATCCCGGGTTGATGCAGTTCACCCGGATGTTCAGGTTCCGCCTGGAGAATTCTGTGGATAGCATCTTGGAGAGGTGGATGGTGGCTGCCCTGATAAGATGTCAGCTCGGAGCTAGCTCCTAGATGCTACAGAAAAGTGAGCTCACTTTGCTGAGTTGTAGTTGAATTGTCCTCTCTGACTGGTCCGACATATCCCACTCAGGCTAGCGATGTTAACAATGTTTCCCGGTTCGGGGAAGTTACCAACAGTCTTGGCTGCTGCGAGAAGGGGGAGGAAGGCGAATGCCATGAAGTGGACGGAGGTGGTGTTGATTCGGTGGGTATCTTCCCTGAACATCTTTAGCTGAAGCTCTGTTACAAGCGATACGATACGGCGATCACGCACCATACACCAAAGTCCTCGTTGTCGAACATCTGGGCCGAGAGCCCTTCTGCTGTCTGCTCGCAGGCGTTTATGTCGGGCTTGGGAAGGGATACTCCAGCATCTGAATATGGGTCAGTCTGATCCTGTACACGGCTTTACACTCTCAAGTAGCTTTACTCACTGTTGACGACAATATTTACCCACTTCTCCTTCTTCGAAACCTCCTCTCTCAGCTCTGGCAATCAGTTCACACCCCTGGCCGGTGTAGGATACGGCATGGCCGCACTCACTTTTGATGCCCTCTTTGCTGCTCACATCCGCCTGGATAGCGATAATCTCTCCAACGCCCACATCCTTCGCTGCAGCCTGAAGCGGCTCCAGTCTCCGGCCTGAGATGTATACTTTGGCACCATTCGCTGCTAAAGCCGCGGCGGTGACGAGGCCAAGGCCGGTACCGCCGCCAGTGACTGATATCGCCGTCAGCTCCAGCCTAACTAAATGATAAGGCCGGGGGTCGGGTGGACGAACCAATAGCGACCTGGCCTTTGAGGTCGTACAGCTTCACAGCTGTGAGTGCATCAGGGCCACCAATGGCTTCAAACATCGCTCGGGCGGACATCTTGCTGGCAAGTTCTCAGGTGGGCTGATCAGTCAGTGAGTGCAATTGCTCAGGCTCAAGAGTGGGTTGTGAGTGCGGAGTTGTGCAGAGCGTTTTTGGAGCGAATCGAAGGTCGAAGCGAAGCTATCGTTCCGAAGTTCCGGAGCTGCGACAATCGTCCGAGAAATGTCCGCCGGCCTGATTTCTCTTCGGACCATTTGGCTGGGTAGCGTTCATCTCTCGCTTCTTGATGCGGAGGTGCTGAGTTCCGACGAAGAAGAGCCGGCTCTGAGGCACTTATACTTAGCAGTCTACAATTCTTCAACAATACTCAACTTGGCCTACGGCCTTCCGCGCGCAACAGGACACTACAAGGCTATCCCATCATCGATTCTTAGCTCCTCCTCCAATGCGTCACTCTCTCCCTCTCGACCGACGAATCTCCACACATCGAAGCGATGATTCAGGTCCTTCCTGCCATGTACACCAAACGCACTCTCGAATCCGCCAGCCCTCTTCCTGGGAATTATGTAAAACACCTCCCTGACCCTCGAATGCAGCAAAGCCATACAGCACATCACGCATGGCTCATGGGTGATGAATAGTGTCAGACTGGTGAGCAGATAGTCTGCACCGTTGCGCGTCGGCTGCATCTCCGAGAAAGGGGGCTGTGTTCGTAATGTTGCGACCTGCCGTATGCAGTTCAGCGCAGCGTGTTTGAGAGGATGAGATGCGGATATTCGGGTATCGGTAGCGCTGGCTCGTAAGAGAGGTGTGGGCGGGACGAAGGCGTCGTTTTGCGGCCAAAGGGATTCGGGAGGGGAGATGACGAATGTTCCAATGGGCAATTCTCCGCTCTCTTTGGCTTCCCGAGCAACGGATATGACGCGCTGAATACCAGCGAGAACCCACGCTTTCCGCGCGGACGACCAAGATGACGAATCCTGTATCTTGGGCGGACCAGCAGTGAGCGATACGGGCCAGGTAAGCAATTTACTCCGCAGTTGTTCGGGTGATCGAGCGGGATAAGCGGGAACGGAGTGAAGAAAGGGGTGGATGTCCGAGAGGGAGGGGTGATATGTTGATAGGGCTGTATGGAGGGCGGGGAGGGTAGAGTCGTAGGTCCCACATAGAGCTATGAGAGTCGTTTGCTGTCCGGTTGCAGGGTGATTTCGACGAGCGACACGTTTAAGATGCCGCATCCGCTCGTCGATCGGACAATGCCCTTTACCAAAATCCAGGACGATCCGAGTGAGTTTCGGATCATCAACCGCGACAACCCAGACATCTAGCATCTCCTCGTCCTCTGCGTCTTCGTCCAGCTCGGCCGGTCCCTTGACCCGAATGACATCGGTCCACCCTGGGATCTCGCACTCTGCCTCGGCCCCGTGTGACACCCAGTCCTCGTCTCTCCAATCGAGGTCGGGGCAAAGTACAGCAGGGATAGGATTTGTAACGCGACTGGGACCTGAGTGGAGTGGAGGCGGAAGGTCTATGGGTTCCCGGTCGGGTAAGGTAGGATAGACAGCGTAGACCGAAGACGAGGACGATCCATCGTTGTCAGACCGGGATGATGATCTTGATTGCAGTGTTGCCCGCGCCCCATTCGACCCAGTCGAGATGAGACGCTGACGAGGCTCAAGCGGTTCCACGCCTGCTTGAGCCTTCTCCCAGTCCTTCTCCTGCTGACGCGCCAGACGCCTCCTGGCTCGTGCCTCCCTCGCCGCAATCTCTGCCGAGTCGTTGAGATCGTCAGACTCGAAGCGTGGGAAGTTGTTGGCGGGTGGAGGTGAAGGAGGGGGAATGACGGCGGGCGCAGTAGAGCCTGACGGTCCAATGGGGATAAACCACAATTTGGACTCATCCGCCGAATAGCAGATGCAAAGTTCCTCGTTGGCTTGAATATTGCGTGCCGCAAGGAAACGGATGGTAGACGTTGCAGTCTGTCGGATGAAGTTGACATTGGGCCGAGAAGAATGGTTGAACAGGGAGGCTAATACCGCTTAGCGTGCCAATATCGGTCTTTCAGACAATGACTCACCCAGACCCAATCCGATAGCCTGTCCACCTCCACTCCAGCAGAACCCATACTCCCCGAATATCGTCCTCTGCATATCTCCCTTCTCCCATTGCTCCGCAGAGATGAGAAGCACCGGCGACTCCTCAATAAGAGTCCCAGCTGGGATAGCAGTAGAAGTGAATACACCATTACCTCTCCCTGGCTGCGAGCGGAGTTGTAATCGCAGAGGGTTGATATGGTGTGTTTCAGCACCAACGCTTGATTGCCGGCGATTATGATGCTCATCCGATGCTGTATTTTCCATGAAATTCGGCTTGGTGGTGGACGTGTGACAATTCATGCCGCTTTCAGCATCGCTGCTATCTCCATTGGCGGTCAATCTCCGCTTTAGGGCGCCCTCTCCTTCCCTTCCCTCGATGTCCAGCTCCCTCATATACTCTCCGCTGTCACTCGCTTCACCACAATTCCCGTTCGTTGTACTATTACCGCCCAAGGTAGTAGGTTGAGTACAGCTGCCATCTCGCTCGAGCATGAACTTTCAGATTTCGGGCGGAGGGTCGATGTGTGTTGACAGATGCTGATTTCGGCACCTGCGGGAGCTGAGTATGATACAGGGGGCTGGCGGAGTGAGTAGGTGCGTGGATAGTATGACTTGCAGCTTGAGATGGAATTTTGTCCCAGCCAAGATTTTGGCGAGATAGCCGATGCTTATGTAAAGTCTGTGCCTGGGCGTGAGTCTAAATCCACGTCAGTGGTGCAGCCAAACTCTAATTAGCTTCACTCTATGGCTAATCTGTGGCAACTGGTGACGACATCTACTCACTACATCTACTCACTACATCTACACATCCATCTCAGCCTTATCTACTCCCTGGACCATATAGTACAGCGCCCGTCACTTCGGCTCGAGCAAGCTACTCCCCAGGGGCAGCCGAGAAGATTCACTCGCAATGTCGGAACTTCCCCCGCCTAGTATCCCCATTCCCCAGAGGTCGCCATCTCTGCCAACCAGCACAGTGGCGGCCAGTCCGGCATCTTCACTCCCCCGACCACAAACACCCTCATCGCTGTACAGCCAGAACCCTTTCGACTTCCCCGTACCATCCATTCCTCCCCGTCTTTCGCGCGTTGGTCGCCGGATATCCGAGATGGGAATGAATGTCCTTGTTGGTCCCGACTTTCCCGACGAGACGCCCGGTCCTCGGCGCGATCCACTCGCCAAGGTTGGAGAAGTTCCGGGAATGGGTGACGAACCCATCATGTGTCCTTTCTGCGAGAAGCCATTACCGCCCGCCTTCATCCTAACGCAGATGGCGCACCATCACGCCAATTCGCAGGAGAAGAAACGGGTAGAACGGAAGACTTCAGTGACTAGACGGCCAGGCGATATGTCTCGTTCGGCGTCGGGATCGGGGCCGGTGGGGATGGGCATGTCGAGGGTACTGGAGGGGGTGGGATCGTCCGTCGCTATGGGCTCCACGGCAAGCGCGCCGGGCTCGGCTAGACAATCTATCAGCGATGTCAGACATCAGCCAAATGGCAATATCCCTGCGACTAGGTCTGCTGCGGATCTCACTACCGACGCTCTTCTCGAATCGACGAGACCTCTGCCAGGAGAGGTATTGCCTAAAGCCACGGCGGAGTCTTTACTGCCCACCGTGAAGTCGGCCGAAACGGCGGACACGGCCGGCGCATCGTCTATCATTTCGCCAGAGGATGTTCGGAAATGGTCAAACCTTGCGGGAATACAACTGGACTCGTCAACGACCACAGCAGTACCTTCGCCAGTACTAAAGGCGGAAAAGGCCATCCCGGCTCTCCCTCCCCCTCCACCGCCATCGTCTACCGTTGCAGACCGCCTGAAGAAGACGGACCCCTCCGGTCCGGGATTATCATCCAAGTTTGGGACATTCTTTGGTAGGACATCTGGCAAGGCGGAAGATGATGAGAGTGACGACGATGAAGGGTCTGGTGCGACTGGAGGCTATGCGAAACTCAACGGGCCACCGAGTCCCGATCGAGCGGAAGCGCCCTCGTGGAGAGAAAAGGCCAAAGCAGCGAACAGCGCGACCACGCACACAGAATCGCCGGAGAGGATCGCGAAGGAACCGGAGAGCGTGGGCGGAGTGGCCAGTAATGCTGCGTCTGATGAAGCGTTGAAGAAGTTGTTGGTCGAGGTGCTCGGGAAGGTGAACTCTATGGTACGCTCGCCGCTTTTGATTCAATACGCATTTGCTAAACCTACAGTCGAAGAGCCATGAGGACCTCTTACACTCGCATACTACCCTCCTTACTTCGCTCAAAATCGCCCGATCCAATCTAGCCATGGCCGAAGCCAACTCGGAAATGCTGGAAGAACAACTCAAGCGGGCCCCTACCCCAGTGGCCAGGCCAGGGCCTCAGCCGCAATCCTCCACTCGTCCCTCAACACCCGCTTCCGGTACTATTGTCGCTCCGATCCCCTCACGCTCCACTACCTCCATCCCCTCAATTGTCACTCCCCAATCTTCCGGGCGCAAGTCGCTCGAAGAAAGCCGACCATCCCATCCCATCGCTGCGCCGCGCAGATCAGAAGATTCCCGTCCCGCCCGACCTCAGTCTATGATCATGCCGCCACCGAATATGTATAATAATGGTCCGACTACTCCGTCATCGAGTACCGCTGGGAAAGAATCGAAAGGGATGTTCGGGTTCCTTGGAGGTGGCAAGACCAAAGTCCCTGGACTGGGAACGATCAATATTCCCTCTGCGAGAGAATTCGGCGCATCAGCTGTACGGCTTGGAGATGCCATTGCTGCCGGGCCCACTCGGCCTGGAACGCCGTCGAGGGAAGCAGGCCAATTCTTCGACTATCATACGCCGGCATCATACGCACCTGTATCCAACGACGGTAAATCCCAGCGGCCAGTGTCTGGGGAGAACATCTCTCGAGCGCCCAGTCCTAATCCCAGCATAAACGGGAATGGCCGAGGTGCACCCGGTCAATCCCCCTCCACGACCTCCAGCCTCCAATCACCACCTACAACTGCCATCCGGCCCCATCCTATCTCCCCGGAGCTCGCAGCCGAGCTTGCCAAGTTGCGCGCGGCATATACGTCTTCACAGGCGCGGCAGGAGGCGATGAACAAGGAGTTGACTGAGCTCAAGAAGGGGAAGGTTGAGATGGAAGCTGAGCTGGAATCGCTCAGTCAGGCTTTGTTCGAAGAGGCGAACAAGATGGTCAGCGATGAGCGGAAGCGGAGGGCGGAGGTGGAGGAGAGTTTGAAGGAGGTCAAGGAGGAAAGAGAGGCATTGAGGGAGACAATCAAGGTCTTGGGTGGACAGGCTGACGTAAGCGAGAGTGAAAAGGCGGACGATGAGGAGAGTGACGAGGTGGATACAGTCGCGGACGACGCGCTCGTCCCTCGAGACCTCGATAAACATTACGAGGCGCTCAGGAAGACGATCCACCACGTTGCGGATGGGACGGCGCCAACTGCTGCGTTTGAGTCGGCTGTGGGGGTAGATGAAGCTATCGAGGGGGGAAGGAAGATCAGCACGGGGATTGCAGAGGCGAATCCTTGGGCCGAGGTAGACTTTGGGACAGCGGGGTCCTCCTTGGCCGGTAGGGGAGGAGCGGATGAGGTGGACCCGCTAGCGATGAGTGCGGGTGCTGCGGCAGAATTGGAAAGAGGGGGGTGAGAGCACGGGATAGCATAGATTGATATATTGCGGATCGGCCAATTGTCGGAGATTAACCTGTACGAAGATTTCTAGTACACAAGCTTATAGTATGTATCTGTATTGTGGCCAAATGACGCATCTTGGAGGTTACGAGGACGGATCCGGATACGGGCATGGAGTGTCGTGGATGAGCGGCACATAGGTGCATGATGTACAAATACAAAGTCTATTCTACATATTAGCGTCCTGTAGGTATTGTGAGTGTCCATGGGTGTTCGGGGTCTATCGACAAGTGCGCTTCACTTTGCTCTCATTCTCATCATCTGTGACCAAATCAGCGCACGATACAGGCCGAGCAATGAGATCTGAGAGGCATACCATCTACCGTTGGTTTTCTCTTCTGCAACATGCCCCTACCACCAGCATTCGACCAGTGTTTGGCGTCCTGCGATCAAGTCAGCTTGATAAACCTCGCCAGCATTTGTCGAACGACCAAGAGGATGAGCTTACCAGCATTCCTGCCTGACTCATCATCACGACAGTCTCGACGATCCGCCTCTCCTGATCCTGACCCTGGTCTCCGCCAAGTCTACCGATCAACGAATTCAACTTCTCACAGACCAGACTCTTGTCATTCATTTCCCTCTCAATGTCCACGTTATCCGCCTGTGCACTCCGGAGCGCAGCTTTGAGGTTGGCCCTCTCCAGCTCGAGCTGCACGATTCGTTCATCGTTTTCTCGGGTCTTGTGCCAGTGTGCCAATCTCTCGCCTGTGAGAGTGGTGTTCTCCTCGCGCAGGGTAAAGTTTTCGGCATACAGGTCGGAATTACGGGAGAGGAGGGCGTTGACCCGTTGGGTGAGCTCGATGACCGGGTCAGGGGCGTGCTGCGGGTTGAAAGGTAGGCAAATTGTCGAGGTCGGGGAAATAGGAGTGGCTGGGGCCAGGCGGTTGACGACTAGAGGTAGGGCAACATACTCAGCCTGTGGCTTTGTTGCGGAAAGACGAGGGAATGGCGTGGTGGTTCCTGCCTCTCCGGGCGCAGTGGCTGGTGCGGTCACGATGACCACCTTGGGTGATTCCACTTCGGGTTTTCGCTGCTCGTCCGGGGCGGCGTCGGGTAGGATGATGAAGCGCTGTTTCTTGTTCGGTCGTAGGGGTGTGCTGAGGACGACGGGCATGTGCTGGCGAGTCTCGATATCCTTGATACGACTTGGGACATAGCCAGCTGTCTATTAGCGAAAGATCTATCAGGAGAGGATTGTCTCGACATACGTGCTCCGATCTTATTTGCCATTTCTTCTTTCCCTTCTCTGCCTCCAACAACTTTTAGGTGTACAGTGATGGGTGTCGGCGTGCTCGTAGCGGTCTCTGCGCATTCTGCCGTCGACTCTTCATCTGCCACTAGACCTTCAGCCTCCTCATCTCTACGATTCAAGACGGACACTCACTCTCAGCGTTACGTCCTCCGCATTCTTCCAATTCAGGCTCAACTGGAAGCTCGAAACTGACCTCACCAACCTCCAGCAGGTCGTCGTACTCCCCCTCCTCCGGTCCGTCCCGGAAGAAGCTCGAATCTGAAACCTCGCCTGTATGCTGCATCTGCAGCCCGGCGGTGGCATCACTGAATGGGTAATCATGTGCCAGCGGAGTAATATGAGTCGATGAGCGGGAGTTGGAAGACAGCCGGCGGAGAGACAGGTTCGGGGTGGAGAAAGCGGAGAACGATGGAAGACGGGGATGGCCTGGGAGATGGAATGTGTTGGATGCTGACATGAGCGTCAGCCTGATACCGACTAGCACTAGTCTGGGGTATGGGAACTCACCGGGTCGATGTGGAACATCCCTGGCAGAACTTCCTTCCGCCCTCAATGATCCTCCTCTCCCGATGTCCGGGTATCTCATCTCGTCGGCGTCGGCGTCTTTTCTCTTCTTCGGCGACACGGAGGTGGGAATGGAGTTGGAGAACGCTGCTCGTGCTGCAAGAGGTGACCTAGGTATGACTGAGTTAAGGAATGATAGAGCAAGGTCTGAGGGTTGGAGGGATGCCTTTGCGGTCCGGGCAGATTTCGGAGATGGTGAGTGATGAGTTGCTCGCGGGTTGAACATGATGTCGATAGTGTCGTGTTGACCGCTGTGATATAGTCTCGGGCGTGGCTAATGATGAGGGTCCCTTATGATGATGGTGATGAGGCTGAGTGAAGAAGGAAGGAGAGGTAAGATGGTGAGGATATGCGCTGGAAGGGGGAGGATGAGAAGTTGAGTGATTTTCTACGCTCCGACTCCAGGAAGGACGCCATACACAGACCTGCCACTTTCGTCGCACCTTCAAGCTTCACTAGATACCTCGCCACCGCCTTCCATATCATCTACCGCTATGCCGGGCTTGAAGAATTCCACATGTCGCCATCACAGTCGCGTAGACTCGAAGGCCACCAGGCGAGAGAGTAGTCGCCGGTCCAAAGCCCCACAAGGGAGATATTCCGTTGATGCGGTCGCGCCGAACGCTCAAGCTCACATCTGATGCTCGCTCTGTCGGCTGCGATAGACCTGGACCCTCCGGTCATAGAGATTTGCAGGTCATCATCCATCTGATGATTTCTGATCTCCCTGCAAAGTTTTGTGCGGCGGAAAGATGAAACGGAGACGAAACACATTACGTCATCGCCATCCGGCCGGATATAGCTGATGAACGCTCGAGCAATCTATCCTTCGTCCACATCATCACTCACTCTTATCCTTGGTCAAACATAGCACTCCTCAAGATGCCTGGACAGCTCCCACAGCTCCCCAAAGAGGTCTGGACGTGTATTGCTTATCATCTTCGCCAGCCATTCCCGCAGCCGAGGGATGTGAAGGATAGGACGGAAATTCGGCAGGTGGATTTGGTTAATATGATGAGGGTGTCGAAGGTACGTCGTTCGGAGTGACTGCACCATCTCGACATATAACACCCTACATGATCCCCATCGGCAGGGATATGGTAGAAACTTCATCGTGCCAGCTCTGCGGCCACTCATGACTCGATTGCCACTCCGTCATTCGTGGCTGACGTGATAGCTATTGAACAACGCCACTGCTCCTGCACTATATAGCCTTATCATCACCGACGACATTTACGGTCTCTACTACAACTTCTCCTCCGAGCCTCCCGTGGCACCTGGCATTCTCAGCAAGCGAGAACTTCTCCACTTCGCAAGGGCGCTCTACCTCGAATACCCAATCCGCCCACTATCGGAATTCCACACCCAGAACATCGATAATTTCTCCTATCCCCCTCTTCCAGCTCAACCATTCGGTAGCGGATGTTATATCATTGTCCCAACCCTGGCGAGCCTCATCGATTCCCAGATGTTCTTCGCGACTCAACCCGCTACGCAGTTACAGAATGCAATGCCGGAGCTCGAGGTCCTATCCACCGGAACGTTCTTCGGGGCGTACGAGGATGGATGGATGAGCAACTTCGGCGATACTCTTGGCTATATGCGGAACGTGGGAGAGATCCAAAAGATTTACACTCGAATGCTGCTTAGCGGCAAAATCAAACACTATTGCCAATCTGGCAACATGAGTCCACTAGCCATCCATCCGGGCGAGTTACACGACTTCACTCGTTCCGCCTCGCCACCCTCTTCTCTCCGAACTATCACTCTTCACGTCGATCTCAGAAAGAGCAAGGACACGGACTATGACGATATCTTTGCCTCCTCCTCCTCGCTCCCCGACGTCCGAGTTCGATGGTGCTTCGACAACCCGCGCCCCGCCCGATGTGACGGCATCATCAATCCGTTCCTCGGCTTCGACGATCAGCCCATCTTCGCGAAAGCGGTCTGCCTCTCCATGATCAGCGGTCTATCCCGGAGGCATGAAAAGAAGGAAGGCCATTCCGGCTCCGACCCGTATACCATAGTCCCCTTCACCGTCGACGCATATATCCCCCTCACGGAAGCTGTCGCAAAGATGCTGCTCAATGATACCAAGGTACACAACCCGCGGGGCTCGACTGCGAAGGAGAAATCGATCAATAAGAAAAGGGTGGCGGCGGGATTGCTTGGGACTGCTTTGGCGAAGGAGCTATTCCACACGGATGTTGAGGGGAAGGTGCTGCATGAGGATGATCACCTGGGGGTGCAATACGTGGCGGATTGCCCAGCTTGTCCGGGTTGCGGGTGGGTAGCTTTGGCGTGAGGAACAACTCGCGCCTGCAGAGTCTTTGTGGATAGGAGTTGGGTTGATTGGCGCAGGCAAGAGCAGGCGGTAGTTGACGATGGCAGCGGTTAGCTAGGAACTTGTATCCGCACAGTTGTACATAGTTAGTTGAGTCCGAGCGGTCCGTTAGTCAGCTGAGACCCACACACTCCATGCAGTACTCGACAAGTTGTACTGAGGGACGCAGCGGGGCATCTGGATTTCAAGGAGTAGACATCAACCTTCCCGCTTGCGAACCTTCAGCTTCACAGCAGTAGCAGTAGCAGTAGCAGTAAAGTACATGGTGTCCTAGTCCATAAAATCCAGCGGAACCCATACCTACAGCAGCCAGCTTAATGCCCGTTCGCCTTGCCCGCACCCTGGAGTCTCTCCCACTCCACCAGCGCCAACATTGCCAGTGCCTGTCCGTATGGCATGGATGTAATGGGGATTTGAACGTAGAATTCGAGATTGTGGCCCATACCCGTGCCGAATGAGACTTGCGAGACTTCTCCATCGGGATCAATGTGGTCGATTACACCCTGGAGGGCTTTCATCGCTGGGGGAAGGAATGTTTCGCGGTCGATGAGGCCCTGGGATAATCAGCCTGGCTCCCTACTTGGGAAGTGATGGCGTGATGTGCGGGACTTACCAATCTGATACCGGCCAGCATACCCGCAGCGAACCCAGCTGTCGCACTCGTCTCCAAATAACTCGATGGGTCCACCAAGAGAGTGTGCCATAGCCCCGACTCCTGATCTTGGACCTCAACGAGCTTGTCCACCTGCCGCCTGAACGCCGAAACGAGTTGTCTCCTGATAGGGTCGGAAGCTGGCAGGCGGTCACCCATGAATTCGATGAAGAGTGGGATAGCGACTGTGATCCAGCAGTTTCCTCGTGCCCAGAGGGCCTTGGCAAAGTTGTTACCGCCTCGACCAGGGGCATCGGGAGTGAACTCCCAGCCGTGGAACCACAGGCCGGAGGGGGCGTCCATGAGGTAGTTGATGTGGAGGAGGAATTGGTATTTGGCCTCTTCAATGTAGTGTGGGCGGTTGAGGAGGATACCGATTTGAGCGAGAGGAAGGACCGTCATCATTAGGGTGTCGTCCCAGAGCTGATTTTTGTTCTCGTCAAGGTAAGTGACTGCGAGTCAGCATGTGCATCTCATCCAACCGGCGACACCAAATCTCCCGCCTACAGGGCCCAGGTCTCCGCTCGCCATTGCCTCCGCCCTGCACCCTCCCTCACCGGATATGTCCTTGCGAAGACAACTCGCAAAAGAATGAAGATGACCTACTGTGCTGGAAACCACCCTCCCGGGTCTTAGGCAGATCGTTCATAATCCACTCAGCCCACTCGTCACACCAAGCCACCCATCGTTCGTCTTTGAGCTGGCCGTTGACGAGGAGACTCGACAAGGCATAGAACGGGCTCATGGTGTTGATGTTCTTAGGGGCGCCCTTGCCGTCCGTCAACTTGTACTGCAGCTCAAACCACTCGAGAGCGGTTTTGAGCGAGTACTGCGCAGACGCGGAAGAGGGTTCAAGGGCGGAGTGGTGGTATAGCGCGGTGAGGGCGATACCCTGTGTCCACTCCCATCCCTTCCATCCCTTCGTGTCGACAATAGTACCGTTTGAGACTAGCCTATCAGCTCTGCGCCGGCTATGCAGGGTCTGACGGACTCACTTGGCATCAAAAACTCTCCCGTCTTGTCGACAATGTTGACGAGACCATCCGTCATGAGCCTGACGAGCTCCTCAGCTCGTTGCTCGGTGAGTTGTGCTTGCTTTACGCTCATTTTGATGTTCGCTTGGTGTATACGTGAGTATTGTGAGGTGGTATAGAGGTGCGGATGTACAGAAGGTGTGGTCAAAGTCAAGTCCTTCTTTTGAAGGAGATCTTATGCTCGGCAGGTTTGATACCCCGGTCCGGAGCAGTTTTGGCCGGAGCACTCCGGTGCGGACCCGGACCTGAGGTGCTTACGGCAGCTCCGGGTCACGTGTCTTGATAAGGCAAGCACTCGTGCAGCTACCGGCTCACTTGCATGTTGTATGTAGGGCAGTGGACTAGGTATGTGTCCCTCCAGATCGATACGGGAGCTATGTATGTATCCTGCTCAGCGCTCATTAACCCTTTTCAGTATTCGGTCGAGAAGTTGCCGCCTCCTCATTCCTCGCGCCGGCGATCGCCGGTCATTATGAAGAGTTGCGCACGGTGCCTCCACTTTCCTTCTCGCTTCTTGCTTCTTGCCCAACCACTCAACGTGCAGCGCTGCCATGTATCACGTACCTCGCTCGTTTGTACCTCACACCACTGATATACCGGGTAGAGTGAACTGACTAGAGCGCTTACGATTGCGGTCGACAGTGGTGGGGCAGGCAAGATGGTGAGTGAAGCTCTTCGGTTCCACCGTCCGAGGGTGTCATCCTGGAGGAGGTGCTGGTGACCAGGAGATTGTTGGAATGAAAGGGATCGCAGAGGACAATGGGCCAGGAATCCCACTTCGGGGAATATGGATAAGAGGTAGAAGTTTAGGCTACGCGCAGGGGGACGTTGAGAGCCGGGGATTGAGATCGCAATCTATCACTTGAGGCTGACCCATATAGGCGAAGAAAATGAAGCCACTACCCAGAACTGGCGCTCAACTTCCGACTTCTGGTCTACGTACCTCTACTTCCAGCGAACCCTCTCGTCACTCAGTCAGCGAGGCGAGTAAAGCCATCGATGCTCGAAGGCAGGGAATTACCACCGGCGATGGACGGTCAAGGCAATACGAGACCGGGAAGGAAGGAAGAGGAGACGGATCGCGCTTTGTACGCCTTCCGACTACCGTCTCCCGGCAGAGCGAAGGCTTGGAATCCACAGCGCCTGTCTCGGTATTTCCTACTCAACGTTCATCCTCAAGGTACGATACTCCGCGAAACATCTCCATACCCGCATCCTCACTCCTCAATCCGGGTCACTCGTCAAGCAGAAAACCTCCTGGTAGAATCACCATCCCTCCTCGCAAAACCATCGACTTGTCCCTCGATGCCGCAGAAGATCGACCTTCCCGATCTGGCGCTCCTCCTCCGTCATACCGTCAATCAGTCGACCCTTTCCCCAAACCCGCATCCGTCAAGCCCACTGCTGCTGGTAGACCATCTGGTCCCAAGCAGAAGATCACCACGCCATTCGTCGCTCCGAGCGCGGTTCAGCCCGGAAAAAAGAAGGTCGGCGATGTACCGTTTGCACCCCCTACCCAGCTGGCTGAGCCGGAAGAAGGCAATTGGGATGGCTTGGAGTGGGTGCGCAAGGATCCGAAGGGGACAGTACACAACAGTGGAAAGGAGAAGCAGGATGCCGGTGCTAGCAAATGTGAGCTCACTATCTATGCCATGCTAGTGTATTTACCTGATAGAGCCTTAGCATCAGAAAACCTCGCCCTAAAGAATTATCGCCATACATCACAAAGCCCATCGGTGAGCTGCTTCCCGCTATGCTCGCCTATACGCTCGGCTAACAATGACCAGAGAGTACCTTCTAGCCCACCCGTCATCGATCTGCCCTCTTCTCCTCCATCAGCACAACCTCGATTGGGGCAAAATGCTCAAACTCCTTCTCCCGCCTCCACTCCCCCTGCACAAACCTCGACCCCAATCAGCGCACACCCTGGAGATATCAAGCAACCACTCTTCCTGTCAAATAATAGCGATGATGAGGGCGAAGATGACCGGCAGATCCCAGACATTATAAGACGCACGAGTTCCCGTCGGCAGCATCACGCCGTCTCAGATACGGATGCTGAAGAGCCAGCTGGAGACGACACCAGTCCCACTCGCATTGGTCGATCATCCAGTCGGCCGTATGTATCTCGATCATCAGCCACTTTCAGTCCCCTCTTTGAAGCCTCGAACCCTGCGGCTCAGCCCATCTCGCCATCTCCTTCTTCCTCACGAAAACCGTCCGCCGGTCATTTTCGGACCGATCACTCACTACCGAGACAGCCCCAGACCTATGGCTCCGCCAAAGGCAAACTCAATGTTCCTCCCCCCCTCGGTCGAGCAGCCTCGGAGCAGCAGCAACGGCTTAATCCCAGAGAACAGCGGAGAGCCGCTCGTTTGGCGAAACCGGACAATCTACAGGCGCTAGGCAGTGGCGTTCGTCTCGGTAGCCATTCTCGATATGACTTCCATGCCCCCATCAGCGATGTTCGAGGTTCGAGTTCTGAGCGGGGGAGGACGCGCCGCCGCGCCTCAATGGGCACGGCCCCAGAGCCTGTGGTGGGATCTGCACCCCCCTCGCATAGCACTTCGACTTCGGATCGGCTCGCTCACTTCAAGCGCCCAGTGGAACTCGGCGATCTCTTCCCTCGGCGAAGTTCATCATATCGCGATAGGTCCCAAAAGGAGGGAAAGCTAGACGTGGGAACCGATGCTTTCGAGATCCCCCGTGATCAGTCTCGGTTCGCACACGAGAATAACATTCGAGCCGGTGTCATCCTACACGATACAGACAATGATCCCGATAATCGCGCTTCAGATCGGAATCGCACTTCAGATCGACGGCGCGACCCCAAGTGGACTCGGGAGACGAGCAAAAAGACGGACAGGAGCAAAGCGAAGAAGCGTCGTCACGCATCCCCCACATATCATTACCTCGTTGGCGGACGGCCACCAACATCCTTACCGACGGACAACCCTGCTGTGTATAAGCCAAGGAGAAAGAGGCGTACTTTCCCTGGCTACTCGGATGAAAGTGAGGATGATGAGGCCAGAGAGAGGAGACGGAAACGGGCCAAGAAACACAGATGGGGACATCCGGACATGTACGAAAACCCAAATCCAGCCGATGTGGAGACTGATATTCGATATCAACCGTTCTCGAAGTATGGGGATCCGGTGGAGAAGGATCGGGAGTATCAGCAGAGGAAGTATGGGGTGTATGCGATCGGTCCGGAGTTGGAGGAATCGGCCCAGCGGACTGCGAACAAGTGGAATCCTAGGTCTGAGAGGGAGTATCAGGTGCCTGCGCCGCCAAAGTTGAAGATGTCCAGGGCGCGATCAGCAAATGAACGAGTGGAGAAGTAAGTTCAATGTTGGCAGATGTGAATATGGCTGACTGTCCAGGTATGTCAGTGTCATATCGGAACACAGCAAATCTTCCCGAAAAATCCACCCTCTCCCCATCCGCACACGGACATCCAAGCCCCTCGTCCTTCCCGCATACGTCGTCAAACCTCTCAAAACCATCTCTTGGGAAGAGTACAATGACGCCTATAAAATAGAACGCCCTTTCGCCATCAACAATCAGCTCGTCCAGCGCACCGTGGCGGCTCTGCGGGCTAAAGCGCTCAAGCCGAATCAGGGTCGTAATCGACTGCGCACGACTCGGACCGGTATAAGGCAGGATAGGGAGATCAGGCGGTTGGAATCGAGGAACGAGGTAGACGCTACCCAAGAGACAGAGCGGATCGATACGCTCAGTCCATCCCAGCGACCACCGGTGGAGAGAGATGACCGGAGTGGGCAGAGGAGGGTGCCAAAATTGGACTTTACGAGCAGGACACCGCCACTCCCTCCAGCCACACAGGCCAAGGCGCAGAAGAAGAAGGTGTCCACGCTGTTGATGACGGCAGAGACGGAAGAAGAGGGCATTGTGGTGGAAGAGGAGTGGGGAGGCGATGTTCGGCCCGATCCGATCATTCCTGACTTCTTCGATGAGGCATCTCAGGTGGAGCAGGCGGTGGCTCAACGACCGGCCAACGAGACTGTCAGGGTGACTGTTGGGGACGATGTCACGCCGAGGAGAGTTGGCGGGAAGACTGCCTACATGTCGACATCGACTGGCAAACTCAAGCCCTTGACTGAGCCCACGCAAATCACTACGGACAGCGAGGATATCGGCGCCTTCTTACAGCAGCACCTGGGAGAGGAGGAGTTGAGGGATATCGAGTCCAGAGCGCCCGATTTAGAGGCCAAACGTGTGGTATCTGCGGGCAAAACACTACTGCCAAAGTACAATCGACCTGCCCCGCCGGACGATATCGACACTGACGACTTCCCCTCGGTCCCTTCTGCGTCAACTCGCCGATCCCATGACACAGTGTCGATACATCATCGCCGCCCTGCACCTACTATCCATCCCGCAGTATCAGAGACGATATCCACAAGCGGCAGCAATATGATGTCGGGCGTTATCATGGCTGAACACATGATGGAGGCTCTCCAAAAGACCAAGGAATTGTTCGACGCCGCTCCAGTCAAAGCGCCGCCGCCTCCGACTGGCGGAGTCATCGGGAAAGCTCCTGGCCGACTTCGACGGGTACGCCAGAACAAGGTGGATGAGGCTGCAAAGCAAGCGAAAACGAAGGCGAAGGGGAAGGGCCGAGATCCGGGCGAAAGACCGGCTCAAAGGGTCGATTCGCAGCTGACCTTGCCAAGCATGATTGAACATCGACCTCGCGCTACCCAGTTGCTCAGTCGGACCGGCGAGTCGGAGCAAGACATCCAGCCCCCTCCTCCGTCAGCGAGGGTTGTAGTTGCTCCTCCTGTCTTTGCGGCCACTTCTCCTCTGGCGGGACTGCTAAGCACTGCTCCGAGATTGGGGCTGCAGCGGACTAGGACGGCAGGGCTGATTACGCCGCTAAGGACTATGACGCCTTTATTGGGCGGGAAATCGATGAGTACCCTCAAGAGTCGTATGTTTCAAATAGCCATCACCCCCTCACGGTATGCAGATGAAGCTTACAATGGCAGAGTTCAAACCTCCGACGCAAGTTACGCCTACCCAGCTCTCTCGCCCACGCGCCCCACTCGGTGTAATCACGCCTCTTTTCTATCCCTCATCCGATGCTGCCGATGCCGATGCTGGTGTCGAAGCAGAGCAAGATTACCACCCCGACCCGTACAATCAGCCTGGCCAACACTTCCCATCCCCAACTCAAGCTACAACGGCCATCGGCGGGCGGACGCCTGCAGCGACTCGTTCTCGTAGCAGATACGCATCTACCGCTCGGGTATCGACTACCCAGAAGAACTCGTCGAGTGTTCCCAACATGTCCGACATGTCCGATGGTGGTCCGGGCGATGATGACGATGGACGAGCTCCCGGTCCGACCTACGCTCAAAAGACTCCGGCTCAGTACAATCACCCTCATCAACAGTACTCCACCGGTATCGCCAACAATGCCCCTCCTGTCGACCGCGAGTCAGGTCCCAATCGACAGCTTGGCACCTCCTCCTCTTCTACCTCAGGTGGCGGATTCGCACCTGCAGACTCGACGAGGTTGATCCGGCGGACAAGCTTTTCAAAGGTCATGCCGAAGCATAGCGCACTCAAGCGGAGTACGAGGGCCGAATTCGGGCCTGGCGATGATGCTCGCCAACAGGGCCCATTGGGGCCTGTAGCTGAAAATGAGAAGGGGAAGCGACGAAGGGATGACCGCGGGGAAGGTGAGGAGGGGCACACGGGTGGCGTGAAGATGAGCAGGATTGGGAGTCAGAGGGCTCGACAGCAGTTCAGGGCGCCGACTATGGTCCAGCGAGAGACTGGGTGGGAGGAGCCGGGAGGGCGGCGATAGTATGGAGAATCCAGGCAGTAAAGAGCGGTCGAGGAGTAGACTGCAGTGCGTCTTCAATTAGTCTCTGCTGCTTCGTAGCTGATCGCCAGAGAATCAAGCAACGACTTTGCGGGGAATCACAACATCCAGCCTCCTGCACCACGAATCGAATGTTTCCCACTCGCCTTCCACTTCGCATGTCAAGAACATTCTGCAAGTCAGTCACATACATCAAGATCACCTAGATGTACAAACATGACCGACAACCTGACCATTTATTCGTACAGCACCCGTCGATGACTATGCCAAATCTCATTGTTGTACCGATACACCATCATTCACTCATTCATTCAACATTCATGCTTCAATGTACCAACTCGACCCGACCCGAGACTCCTCATGTGTATCACCCTGAGCATTTATGTATCCATAGCGCCGTGATCGAGTCATCCATGCATACGTCTACATCATACAGCCTGCAACCGGGATATTGCGCAGGTACGAGTGCCTTCCGTTCAGTCGCCGTTGAACGTTTGACCTCTTGATTATCCGAGGTCCCCATCTCGCTGAGCGGGCGGAGAGCCGAGCCCGGCCGGCACCGCCGTGCGATTTTGTTACATCCTTGCTCGGACTGACGCACGCAGCAAGAGTTTGTTGATTGATCTGCTCGATCTGGTTGACTTGATGATTGTTGACCATGAAAATACTGATCGCTGAGTTGCTCCCCGCTTTTGCTATTCATTTGACGAGCCGAACCCATAGACCTCCCTGAAGGGCATTAGCCACTCTGTTACAAATCATTAGTGATATGTCTGCACCGACCTTGATGGCGAGGACAACATCAGCGACGACCCATACTCTCTCCCTCCCACACCTTCCACGCCCGTCCGCACCTTCTTTCGACATCCACGCATCCGGTATCCGCGTCCCCTCGGGCTGGGCATCTGGCGCAAGTTCGATACGCGCTCCTTCTTCCTCTGATGGGGATAGTGGGGCTAGATGCCGGATAAGGTGAATGAGGAAAGTGTGCGTAGCGGTCAGAGCGAATGGTTGGCCGAGACACTTGTCATCAGCAGTGACGGTTAAATTGATACGGAAACTCACCATCCTCGGTCCCAAATTCCACGCTGCGAAACCCTCTCGACCCTTCATATATTCCTCCCCTGTCCCGTCGACTCCGAGTTTACTCTCCCACCGCTTCGGCTTGAATTCCTCTGCATCATCACCCCACACAGCCTTATCCCGTTGCATCAGAGCCGAACAGATGACGAGCGATGTGTTTCTGGGAATGTACAACTTTTGGTCTCCGGTGGATGTTGGGAGAAGGGAAGAATGGAGTGTGCGGCGGATGTTGAGGGGGATTGGTGGGAATAGGCGGAGTGTCTCGTTAATGAATCTACGAGCTGGATCGTCAGCTTGCTTTCGAAGGCGATGATCTTAGCAGAGTGGAGGATGTACTGTACTGACAATCCCGGATGATCTCTTTGTTGATTTTGCCTTCCAGTCCTGCTGTGCTCAGAATCTCCGCCCGGACGTTGTCGAACACTTCGGGATGTAGCGCGAGGGCATATACGCAAAAGGTTAATAGCGAGGCGGTCTAGGGTTGTCAGATTGTGGACCGCAGCAGCAGAGCGCGGGATGGGCGAAACTCACCGTATCTCGGGCAGCAAGCAGGATGTTGATGAGCTGGTCTTCGACAAGCTTCAATTCTGGGACGTATCAGCTCGATGTTCATGACGGCACTGCGGGGAATAGGCGTGCCGTCGGTACTCTCGACTAATCTATCAATAAGCCTCAGTTTCTGTTTCGGAGAATCGATCTTGTCGGCTCTACCAAGATCTCGCTGGTCGATAGCTTCACGTATGAGCGGCTTGAAAAAAGCTTGGATTACGCGCATAGGCTCAACGAGGGGATCATTTCCAAGCTCAAAGAATGGCTAGACAGATCAGCACGCCCCGTTGATTTCATCTACGAAGAACCCACCCATGCAGTCCCGATCTTCATTCGCCGCCCCACGGCAGACTGTGCCAATCGCATAGCCTCTCCTACACCTCTTCGCGCTGACTCCCAAGCGTCTCCTCGGATGTGTAGCTCATTGAGATTTACGCCGCACAGCCAATCTACAGCCATGTTTAGCGCCAGGTCGCCCATCGCTTTCTGCATGTCGAATGCTTCGGACACCCCAGCTGCTGATCCAGTGTCTGGTCTCGGGAGTGACTGCAAGGTAGATATAATGTGAGGAGTGAACGAAGCGGAAGAGACGAGAGTAGGGTGGAAGAATGGCCGAGTGAGAGAGCGGTGCTGATTGTTTAGCTTAATCTAGGAAAGTCAGGAGCATAGGATGACTGACGAATTTCCATCTTTCCCCATCAGAATTGAAGATCCCATCGCCCAGGAAATCCTCAGCACGACTGCGGGTTTTATGACCCTTGACAAAGTTATCGAAATCATCTATCAGCGCATGCCGGATTACCCTTGGATCAGAAGTCAGAATCTGGCTATCAGTACACGTTCCCCGCACTCCGGTCTTCATCTTAATCACCTGATCTTCTCCCAGCACTCGAGTATTGAATGTCGACCCATGCTTCCGACTTAGAAGAACGATCATCCGCCCGACCTCGTCTTCAGACCCCGACTTGGCCCAATCCAGGAGGACATCCACGTTGAGGGGATACCTTCCCCGGACTTTGGGGATTGGGATTGCGCCAGCTCGATAGGCGGCCTGATCATCTCGCCTGACTGAGTATTGAGTGCGGAGGATGTATAATAGTGGAAGAGCGAGGATGGTGATGAGGACTCGGAAGAGAGCGTGGAGGTTCGGTTGCAGGTATTGGACGAGTAGGTGGGAGATGACCGGTGGAAGTACGAGTGTTTTGAGTAGCGATGGTACGAGGTATGATCCTCCCTTCATCCTGCGCCACTGCTGCTCTCCCTGCACTACATGAATGCGCTTTGAAGGGGACAATCTATACCACCCAGCTGATGAGCTCAATAATCACACTGACGCACGGACTTGTTACTCTGAAACGCCGGATGCGGTCCAATTGGGGTAACTCTATTTGCGCCTCCCGGGTGGGTGTGACCAGATCTGTCACGCTCTGTTACGAGTACATCGGCGTCACGCTAGTGCTAGAGTCACACTACTCCGTCATCACCGCATGCCCCACCCACCCATCTCCTTCCATCCCCTCACTCGCACCACACCCACTCGCCAACAGACAGACACCGCCTCAGCATCTGCGATAGGCACAGGACATTGAGCGCACACAGCTAGCAGGGACCTCAAGAAATTGAGTCCGAACCATCCACGTTGACCTTTGATATTCGGTTGGGTCCGCGCAGAACTTCCATCAGTTGCCTACTTCTGTCGAATTCACTTCATCTTCCACTCTACCGATAAACATTTGGTCTTGGGCTTGCGTCTATACATCTGTCTCAGGATTACCTGCACATCGCTCTTCCATCAATCTCAGGCGGGTACATTCCTTTGGGATTTCGTACATGATGACTCTTACTCCTGCCAACTCGCACCTCGGTAAGCCAGATTGACCGACTGATCGCATTGTTGAAACGGACTGTTTCCGCTGGGTCACTCTGATAGTACATCTGCTGATACTCCAGCTCCGCATGACCTCCCTCCCCCTCCACCAAGCCAGGACCCGCGGGAGCCACCCTCATCAACCCCACGCAGAGCCGGCACCGCCACACCTCACCGGCCTCACTCCCCTGTGCCCTCCCGCGGCGCCTCGCCCCAGCGATCCACAAGCGCCAGCAGCGGTAATGTCTCTCACATGCTCGGCGGGGGTATCGACCGTACGTCATCGCACGAGACGACACCCCTGCACGCCCCTACGCCGAGGCATGCTTCTGCCTCCACCGGGGGAGGCGCTGGAGCCCACCCGCATCCTATTCCCCATCATCTCTCTCGCCCCTCTTCACCGTCATCCATCCACTCGTCCACCTCGGCCATCTTTGAGCGGGACATCGAACACCCATCTACCACCTCCTCGCTGGCTCTCAACCCCGCTGCGTCGCCCGTCAATCCGGCACTCGCACACAAGCCCTCGAGGCTAGGATTTGTGCACGGCTCAGCGCTGGACCATAGTGTTCCAGCTGCATTGGATGACGCGGTGGAGGCGCTTACTGCTACGTCCCGCGGAATCGAGGGTCTGGAGATTGAAGCCCCGGCACCCATGGCCAGTAGCGCCGGAGGAGGAGTGGGCATGGTGCGCGTCGCATCGGGCACGTCGGGGCGACACGTCTCTTCTCCTCCGCCCTCAGGACTATCCGTGGGGCAGAGCCAATTGCGCTCAGGCTCTTCCAGTCCCAGATCAAACACATCGGCGCGGTCATCAATTGCCAGTCCGACGCAATCCCCGCCCATCCTTGCTCAGCTCGGAGCCGGCTCTGTCTTCCTCAGCGGAGGAGAGCGGAACGGTGCTCAGGGTGTCACTGCAGAACCGCTCAAGGACAAGAGCGACGATTCGACTCCGCGTCCCGTGAGGCCCGCAGCGCCAACACGGATGAGTACGGGGCGTCAAGTGCCTGGAGGTTGGTTATCTGCTTGGACGAAGGAGGAGGCCGATGCGCAGGCTGAGGGTGTGGGAATGGGCGAGGGTCACCCGCACCCCGGTCCTGGGGAAGTCGGTTTGGGCCTGGAGCGGACAGCAGGTATCCTCGGCGAGCAAGAGAGGGTCGTATCCGCGGACGATGTAAGTTGTCTTTCATCGCAAATTAAAATTCTGCGCTGATTATCCAGTTACCAATCATTCCATTGACCACCACCACCCCTCTGGCCCACCCACCTGCCTCACCTCCACCAGCCTCGGCTCTACCGCACCACCTCAACCCCTCATCCTCCACTCCGGCAGGTCACGGGCTACACAATCAAGATGCCAAGCGCCGTATCTCCTTTATCTCACCTACCGATCTCCTTCTGTCCGTCCCGACATCTGTGACGTCCCTGGGGGAGATCGCTTCTGGTAACCTCAGTCCAGACCACGTGCACCTGGCAGGATCGTCCAGCCCCGCTATGGGCCGTAGTCCGCGTTTGAGCCAGAGTCGAGATGGCGAGGAGAGCGGGGCGTGGCAGGATGGAGTTCCGGGATCCGGGGCGATTGGGTCGGAGGGGGAGAATACCAAAGGGGAGTGGGGAAGGGAGGGGCTAGGGAGGGGGTTGGAGCAGAGGTTGGAGGAGTTGGAGAAGGCGGCTCAGAATTGAGATGCAGAACTTTGTGAGGGGTCGACGGGTCGAGGGATCTTGGGAACAGAGGGATAGAAGCACGAAAGGAAATAATGGGGAGTGGTACTGGCAGTCGGATTCGACTTTAAATGTTCATTGTCTTGGATCGGTGGGACCCCAATGCGCCCGAGAGTGTAAGAAGTGTACTTGTAGAGTAGATGTCGACGAGACGATAAAAATAAAGAAGGGCGTTACAAGTCATTGTCCGCTTGGGATGTAGTACATGAGACTACTTATGTGTTGAAGTCGACACGGCACGCCTAGTCCAAAAGACAGCCTGGCAAGTGCGGAACAATAAACCAGCGTCACTGAATGAACTCATCTTTGGGATCTCATGCCCATCTATACAATATCTATACCACCTCACTACTTGTACGTGTCCTCAAAAGACCCGACCTAATCCTTCTATTCGTCCTCATATCTCACTCCCCGCCTCCGTGTACCGATGACCTGAGGCTCCCTCGCCGATCCTCTCGCGCCTTCGAATCCCGACAATGCTCTTTCCTTTCCCTTCCCATTCACTCCCCTATCTCCTCCTCGCCGCGATACACTATCATGGGGAAACACCATCGCTGCGTTCTTCGCAGGTGGTGTTCGGGGATTGTGCGGGGGCGGTGATTCGTCGCCTGATGAGATGGGGCTGGCGGAGTATCGTTGAGACCGAGAGTGTTTTGAGCGGTATGACAGGTCTGGATGTCGTGTTATCCGATATCCCCGCTCATCGATATAATCTCTCTCTTCGCGGACGACCGAGCTTTTCTTCGGCCGCTGATACCCCTCCACTTCTACAGAATTCTGCTTAGACCCCGCATCGCCCACTGCCCACTCTACACCCTTCTTCCCGGCCCATCCGGCGCCGACACCCATAACGCATCCTACACCCACCATACCGCCCACAAAGACATATAGCGGGTATAGGGCCGCCCCAACTGCTCTCGCCCAGGTATACGGCGTCCTAACGAATATCTGAGCGAGAATCCGCCCCGTCGCTGTGAGCGGGAAGAGTACAGTGGAGAGGATGGACATGATGATGTACAGAGTGTTGAGTAGGAGTGGGAGGGGAAGGAGTAGGATATAGAAGGGGTAGAGGAGCAAACCGAATATCCATCGAGTGGTTGATGGTCTGATTTCGGATGAGGCAGGTGAGGTAGGAGGGAGGGGAGAAGGGAATTGAGGGAATTGGTAGGGGAGGTGATATGGCGATGACGTGCCTGAAGACTCAGGGAGGAGGGCAGCGAGATGATAGTGGTGTGGCGAGGAAGGAGAGAGGTGGGAGAGGATCTCAACTTCCGTTGATCGAGTCAGGATCTGCCAGATTAGGTAGAAGAAAATCACATAGACTGGTCGTTAGCCACACTCCTGGCGGATAGGAAAGGTAACGAACGAATAACAGTGATTGGCTTCATTGGCTCATCCTTCTTCTTCCTACTCTTCGTCCGGGTCCGCCGACCACTCGCCCGAGGCGCATTGAGGAACTCTGAACCGGGCGCATCCCACTCTTCCTCCTCTAGCTCATGATCCCCAGATAGGACTGATGTGGGGGTCCGGGGTGAGGTCCGAGCTGCGCCGGTGGCAGTTGCGCGAGAAGCGGTACTTGGTGCTCGGGCGCGGGCGTACTCAGTGGCGTATGATGATGCTGGCATTGTAAGCTGCGGCGTGTGGAGGGAGGTGGTCCTGAGGCGAGGGTTATGACCGTGGGGTGAAAGCCAAAAGAGGTCGTGCGCCGGGATCGAGCGGATTTTCAAAGGGGGCCTGTTGGTTTGGCGGGAGGGTGCTTATCGAGTAGCGTATCGGCGTACGTGCGGAAGGCTTAGGCTATCTCGAGGTGTAGCCCTCTACGGCTGAGCGCTGAGCAGACAGATCGCTGGGGACACTCACAGAAGAGAGAGGCGAAAGAGGAGCGAGCGCGTCAGTCACGCACATGCATGACGCGTGTTCATTTAAGGGGGCGTGTGCAGTTCCTGTGCCCTGGGCCCTGGCTGGAGTCCCCGCACAAAGCTTTTCAAGTCAAATCGTCCCAAAGCGGGCGAGCAATTTGTAACATTGTACACCGTGTAATAGAATAAGTCAAGCGTCCCCCGGAACCCGCTCTCCTTATCCGTGCCTGGCGGGTTTTGTCGGCAAAGATTACAGCTACAGCTACCAACGCATACCTCTACACCTACCTACACCTGCAGCCGCATTACCCAACACTATGGCAGAACAGAAAGGAGAAGACTTTACAAAGCGGAAGCTATGGGGGTGAGTCGCTGTCTGGCAGTCAAAGTGCAGGGACTCAGCTGATCCTCCCAGCGGCCGCTTCACAGGTGCCACGGACCCCTTGTAAGCTTGCCTATCACCCAATGTCTTCTAACCCTTGCTGATTCAATAAGAATGCACGAGTTCAACCAATCGCTAAAGTATGACAAGCGGATGTATGCTGCGGACGTGAAGGGGTCTATCGCATTCTCTAAGGCACTGCTCAAGGCTGGTATCTTGATTGAGTCGGAGCAGAAGGAGATTGAGCGTGGACTGAAGGAAGTCGAGCAGGAGTGGAAAGATGGCAAGGTGAGTTGTGGACGCTGGTCACTCCATCTTTGCGGGCAGTGTGAGCCGGACTGGACTCCCGCAAGGGTGAAGCTTGTGCTCAAGTGGAGGTCCGAGCGGAGCAATGCATTATCCAAAGTTCAAAGAGCTGATACCGCAGTTCTCCGTCAAGCCCGACGACGAGGATATCCACACTGCCAACGAGCGCCGACTGTCCGAGATAATCGGCAAAGACATCGGCGGAAAGCTGCACACTGGTCGAAGTAGGAACGACCAGGTTGCTACAGACATGCGGATCTGGCTGGTCAGTTTCGTTCGCAATGCCATCTGCTCGAGAGTCAAGCTGACCTCACCTAGATGGCGGAGACCGCTGTTGTCGAGGGCTACCTGAAGGACCTGCTGAATGTTATGGCTACCAGAGCTGAGAAGGAGGTCGATGCTATTCTTCCCGGATACACCCACCTACAGGTAAGACTCTCCAACTGTTCCGGAACTTAATCCTCGGCTGACCGTCGCAGCGCGCCCAGCCCGTCCGATGGTCACACCACCTCCTCTCGCACGCCCAAGCCTTCCTCACCGATCTTTCCCGACTCCGCGAGCTCGTCCCCCGAATTTCTGTCCTTCCTCTCGGTTCCGCTGCACTAGCCGGGAACCCCTACTCGCTCGATCGCGAGCTCCTTCGCTCCGAATTGGGTTTCCAGTCCATTGGCGAGAACTCGATGCACGCCGTTGCTGACCGAGACTTCGTTGTTGAATGGCTGCAGTGGGCCAGTTTGCTCATGGTGCACATGAGTCGATTGGCGGAGGATTTGATTATTTACAGTACGGCCGAGTTTGGCTTTGTCACTCTTAGCGATGCCTACAGGTCAGTCAAACTTCCTACCTATCACGTTTACTGCTGACGGGGCAGTACCGGCTCATCCATCATGCCGCAGAAGAAGAACCCGGACTCGCTCGAGCTTCTCCGTGGGAAATCAGGAAGGGTGTTTGGCCAAATGGCAGGCTTCATGATGTCCCTCAAGGGTATTCCATCGACGTACAATAAGGATCTCCAGGAGGACAAGGAACCCTTGTTTGACTGTGTCGACACTGTCTCTGCGGCACTACGGATCGCAGAGGGTGTCATTGCTACCTTGAACGTGAGCTTCTCTTTCTGTGAAACACCTAGATCAGAAAGCTCATCTTCTAGATTCACCCTGAGAAGATGAAGGCGGCATTGACGATGGACATGCTCGCTACCGATATCGCAGATTACCTCGTTCGCAAGGGAGTAAGTTTTGTCTTGTTGATACAATGACAAGGCTGATTTCGCAACTAGGTCCCATTCCGCGAGACCCACCACATTTCCGGTAGAGCAGTCGCCCTCGCCGAACAGACCAAAGTGCAGATTTCCGACCTGTCAATGGATCAGTGGAAAGAACTCTCGGAGCACTTTACGGATGACGTGATGGATGTCTTTGACTTTGAGACGAGTGTGGAGAAGCGGAATGCGATTGGTGGGCCGGCGAGGGCGATGATTCAGCGACAGGTCGATGGTGCCCGGAAGAGGATTGAGGGGAAGGCTTGAGGTGGGCGAAGGGTTGGGGCAATAGCGCGTGAAAGCAATGAATAGAAAGAACACCGCTGTGGTAAAGATGGTCTAAGTAATTAGACGCTATAGAGCGTTCAAGATACAAATGAAGGCGATCTTCACAAACGTGACTGTCATCCCGAGGCATGTTACTCTGATTACTCTGCTTTGTGAAGACACGCCTTAGACCTAAACAAGATCCGATGCTTTATGCATGAGCCGTATATTTGCTAGTTGCTACACGTTCAACAAAAACTATTCACAACATGAACTCCTCCTGCGAGGGCCCCCAGCTCTCATAACCTTCAGTCATTGGTAGTTTCCCCTCGATACGCCGATTCAGATGACAGGCTCAAGTACGATGGAATTCGCTCCCTTCACATCCGCTCCACCTGCCTGACCCGAGTGTGAAGCACTTCCGGACCGACTACGTCCCTCCGCACTGACTACACTCCAGCTCCCGTCGCTTCCCTGTTCTTTAGAGTTGTACCGCTCTGTAGACTGGTCTCTGCTCTGTGCTTCCTCTGGCTGGCGACTCGGTTCCGAAGATGCAGGAACCTTGCCCTGCTCAACACCAGGCGAAGATTTGGCACGAGCTAGAGTTGATGGTGTGGCTGGGCGTTCTTCCTCCTCTGGCACAGCGTAGAAGCTCGAGGGTCGGGATGACTGTTTATCTTTATGATGATGGGATTTTATCGAACCGGACATGGTTAAGCTGAGGCCGGAGAGCGAGAGGGAGTCTTTAGACAGGATTGAGGTCATTTTGTGCAAAGGGATCGAGTGGTCCAATGGCTGAGGTGGCGGTTTGATTTGAGCTTTAGCATATTCCTAGAATAGATCAGCTTAGCTTCAGACAGGATGTAGATCTGTGCAGAGACCAGCTTACCAGATCACGATAGATCGCTTCAATGGCGCGTACTACCCCATTTTCCCGCCTAATCATCTCTCCAACCACCTTGGCCTTCGCAATCTGCTTCTCGTCCGTCGTGGCCTTCTTCAACGCCTCAGATAACGCCTCCACAGTCAATTTGCGGACAGCCGATCCGACATTGAGCGACTCGACTCTTTCGGACCAGAAGGCCTGATCCCCAAAGAAGGGCTTGATGATTGTTGGCTGGGAAATATCAGCACATGACACTGCTGTGGATAAAGAAATACTCACAATCCCCGCTCGTAGGCTCGCCCCTGTTGTTCCCGCACCACCATGATGACAAGCCGCGTCGATCCGGGTGAACAACCACGAGTGGTCGATGGAGTCAATGCTGAAGATCTCCTTGGGGTACTTGACGCCGTCCGCTCCGTCTTTACTATCCTCCTCGGACTTCTCCTCCTTCGTCTCATCCTTGCCCTCCTCCTCCCCGTCACCATCATCTCCGCTGCCCTTTGCACCCCGGTCGGACCATCCCTTGGACAGAATAGCATACACCCCAGCATCGACAACAGCATCCACGACGCACCGCGTCATTTCTTCAGGGTCAGAAACGACTATTGACCCAAAGCCACTAGACGCATTGTCAGCTACCTCTTCGAACTTGGAGGGGGGGAGTTAGCTCACATGTAGACAACCTTCTTCCCCTTACTTCGTGCCTCATCTATAAAGTCTAGAAGCCCATCTGGGGGCTTGAACTCTTCAGTGGATTCCTTTGCGGCGCTCTCGTCTGCGTTTTCAAGGAACCAATAGCCTGGAATCGTCAGCTGGACCACCTTCAATCGAGCTCAGAGAGCAGCGTACCGGTCACGTGTATCCATTCCGTCCAGTCCAGTGGCGGCGGAACGACGCTAGGCGAGAAGTTGTACAGGAACGGAACTACCCTCCATTAGCGCTCTCCCATCACATCTTAAGTGATATGACTCACTCTTGTGTTGCTCTAATTTGTCGAAATTCGTAGCCTCTATACCCATGACTTTCCTCCTCCACCGATTGACCTGACCAGAAATAGCTCTCCAAAAGACCTGATCGAACATAGTGTACGTCATGTAATTGTACGCGCCGCCCTTCTTGTGCTCGGGGACTGCGAATGCGTGCTGGGAGTATCAGCTATATTCATCACGGGGACCATTTGAAGAAAAGCTCACAGGATACGCTCTAGTCCTTGTCCAGGGCATGGTAAATGCTCTGAAGTATGGAATTTGTAGTGCCTCGGCAATGTGCACACCGCCCATCGCTGATGGTGATTCGATGAGGAGGTCGGATCCTTGACATGCTTCCCATGATGAGTTCAGAAGGTCGTCTAGCCAGCCACGGAACTAGGCGATCAGCTTCCGAGCATGAGACGACGTCCATTCATGGCAAGCAACTCACCTTGCCCAAGCCCTCTCGCATGAAGGACACGGTGAACATGCCATTATCGACGCACATCTGCATCAACTCGGCTGGATCTCCTCCGACCGAAGCGAACTCAATGCCATGCTACGTCCATCAGCGTCTGGCCCCATCCTTACTTATCAAAATCCACTCACACCCTCAACCCAATCCTTATACTCGCCGTGCGATGCAATCCTAGTATGATGTCCCTCCGCTTGCAGACCCTTACATAGCGCAATGTACGGCTGTACATCCCCTCGACTCCCGATGGTCAAGCATGTAATCCGCATAGGCTCAGGCTTGAACTCAAGGAAAGTACTAGATGTCGATCCGAACATAGGGGATGGGTCTACGGGGGGTGGCGTCCTTGTTTCTAGCGGTCTAGACTCATCGAGGTCTTCGAGGATTCTCGATTCTAGATTCTCGGAGTCGGAATGCGTCTCTGACGCAAAAGACGGTGATGAAAGTCGGATAGCCTCCATGCGCTCTTCGAGGACCCGAACGCAGGCTTCGCGTCGCTCTGAAGAGGAAAACTCGAGGAAGATCTCTTCGTGACCCTTGATGACTACGATGAGGCCAGAGTGGTTGAACCGGAATGCTTTTTGCGCTTTGAGGCCGTACAAGTCTCGAATGGGAATCATCATCTGCTCAGATCAGCTTATGGTGTCCGGCTAGGGCTTACCTTCGTCTTGTAGAGGAGCTGAGATGATCGGAAACAGAAGTAGTTGGTCGAGACGAAGAATCGTCCAGAGACAGGCAAGACTCTGTACAGATATCCCGGGAAGTCTAAGCCCGTCAGCTTGACAGATCACTGTAAGCACGATCAAAGACTCACGATCAATCAATTCCTCCTTCTCACTCAGACTGAACACGCTCCTGAACTTCCGAACCGTTTCATCCTCCTCATACCGACCTTCCTCACTGCCCTCAACCACTGCATAATCACTCCTCTCCAGCCCACTGGCCTCGGACTCGAACGACTCCCGGACCTTCGTCCCAGCTCGGGGTCGGCCCTGAGCGCGAGTCCCATCCTCGTCGGTCTCAGAACCAGGAACGACCGGCTCAACAATCTCCGTCACTCGTTCCTGCTCCCCGACCTGAGGCCGAGAATATCTACGCGAAGTTTCCGACCGGGTGGAAGCGCGCGTGGAGGATGCAGTCGAGGTTGCGCGATGTAAACTGTTGTTGGAGGGTTTGGAGTGTAAAGATCGGACGGAAGGCTTCTTCAACCACCCCGACCAGCCCTTCTCGCCATGGGAAGGAGGAGGCGCCCCGCTTTGTCGTGGTGGATACCCGTCGTACCCATCATCAATGGCCGATTCGTCCGGATGTAACGTCTCGTCCGACCCTTTTGACCCGGCTATATTTGGCGATCGGGCACCCTTGTGATCGTCGGTATGTCGACCCACGAGAGGTTTCAACACCTTCTTCAAGCCGCCCAATACACCCTTACTCTTCTTACGCTGCCTTTGCTCCTCTTCATCCGCCTCTTGCTCCGCCATAGTAATGTCGGACTGAGCACTGCTCATTCGTGGCAACATGCCGCTCGGGCGAGCATCAACCAAGCGCTGGATCTTGCGGATAGTACGTTCTGTGTCGGCGAACGAGGCGAAGAAGTAGGAGTCAACAGACATCTGGTCGTCTGGGTCCACACAGCGAATCTCGATCGTCTCTGCGAATTCTAGAGTAGGGGAATGCTCCACTTCCAAAACAGCTTCGAGAGGGATGACAATCTTTCTGTCAGCAGAGTCAAGCCAAAACTCACCTTGACATTCTCGCCCTCATGCTGCGCCTTGAACATCACTTTCCGAACAGCCTTGACCCACTCATCTCTCGCGCTTTTGGTCTCGGCGGAGAATGAGAAGTTGCGCTCGGGCGTGCGGAGCTTAAAGCGCAATTCGTCGATTGGTTCGCAGGATGATACATACTGCAGCGACACGTTGCCCTTGGGGAAGTAAGGGTCCTGTATATATCAGAAATGGTGATGGATGTGACAGCGGGAGGACATACCGCTGTGCTTTCGAACCAGCTCAGAACGTCATTCTTGAGGACAACCCAATATTTCGTGGTCAATTTGGTACGAGATGCCTTCTTTGACAGTGGCCCGCTCTTAACGACCACATTCTATACCTATCAGCGGAGCACATCGTGTAGAAGCAAAGGGCGCACCTCGCGATCAGGCATATGGGCGAAGAAGCAAATATGTTTCGCCGTAAGGTACATATACCCCTTGAGCACTGCCTTGTCAGCTAACAATCGCATCGGCACTTGACGGGCAACTCACTGATACTTCGTAACAGCCAGCACCTCATCTCATCCAACACCTCCTCCCTCTCTCGGAGTCCAAAGACATCCATCAATTTCTGGCCCAATTGCTCTTTCCTGATCCTTTGTCGCTCCCCAGACCCTAGGCTCATTCGATCCTCCACCTCTTCGTCATCGCCCGTCTCGTCCCTCAGAGCTGCAGCTGTATTATCGTCCCTAGGTCCATCTCCTTCTTGCGTTGCGCCACTGCCAGCCTTCTCACATTCGCTATCCTCCTCTACCCTGCCCTCTTTCTGTTCGTGCGTGATCTGGTCGTTGAGCAGCTGACGAGCGACAGGTGGCATAGAGCCCGAACTCGTGGTCGATGCGGAGGAACGGCGGCTATCGCCTGGCAAGACTTCGGCAACGATCGCGGGCTTGCCCTCTTCGGCAAGAACGGCCTTCTCATCGCCCTTCGGTCGGCGAAATGCAAGCTGATACTCCTGCTCGTCGATACTCGGACTCTCAGCATGCCGGGCAATGACGTTTTGCCGGAAAGGGAAGTGTAGGGATTCGTGTGGGTTCTCAAGCGGTGTTTGGGCTTCGCTAGGCCGGATAGTGTGTAATGATGAGTGGAGACGAGACACTGATATATGAGCTTTTGCCCTCTCTGGACGATCTAAGCATCAGGCAACTCACTCTTGGGTCGGGTCACTTGTACACCAGTCACACTCTGGCAATGGCGGTCGTCGTGAGGGTGATGCCCTTCATCATCGTCATCCTCACTACCTTCATCTCCAGACGAAGCGCCATCGCTATCATCATCTGCTTCTTCTTCTTCCCAAGGTAGAGCATTTAATGCCGACATGAGAGCTGAAGCGCCCATTCGAACCTATTGTGGAGAACGGGTGGCGCGACGGAGAAAACGAAGGAAATAGACACAGAAAAAAAAAGGAAGAGATCAGCGCTTGACTCTTCAAAACTCGTCGTCAGCTCGTGCACTCACCGATCCAATCTCCTTGCCGGCGCCAAATCCAGGTCGGACAGCTTTGACGCTGTACTCCTCGCTTCCTGCCGTCGGACCAGAGATAGTCGCCTCTCCTTCAGGTATGGTCGTGCCCCTGACCTCGCGACTGAAAGGGAAACCACCTCCACCGCGGCTCTTACTAGCGATGGGCGTATCCAGCGGTGACATTTCATCCAGTGGTGTCCCACCGATGATGGGGTCCTCCTCCCTTTCCACATCCGGTTTGCGATCCTCCTTCTTCTTCTCCGAGCGGCCCTCGTGCGATACCTCACTATCTTTCGCCTCCTTATGCCGATTTGAAGGGATCTCGACACGTTCAGCTTGAGGGAAAACATGCTTCGCTGCTGCATTCAAGAGGGCCTCAGCGTTGGGATGTTTGGGTGGAGGTGACCGCGCGTTGGGGTCCACGACCGCTTGGGCGAATGGTGGTTGTTCTTCGGACATCGCGGCGACCTGACAGAAAAGAGGCTCGTCTGATCTGCTCAGTTAGCGTAGTGAATGGTGCAAGGCAACACGCGTCATGGCTAGGAGAGTGGCGATATGAAAGGAAGCCCACCTTGCTCGGTGTCGAAGACAAGTGACTTATCGAGGGAAGAAAAGAGAGAAATCAGATGTCCATGTCTGACTGATGGGGAATAGGGTATACTAGATCGGGTAGGCGACGACCTAATAGTCTGTCTCTGGCAGTGATGAGAAGGGGTGGACGTTGACAATATCTTTTGGCTCACAAGCGATAAGGCACGACGTCATCATGCAGGCACGGGGAAATCCGGGGAAACGCGTAATCCGGGGGCAAAATCGGGCGTGCCTAAATTCTGGCCAATTCTTCTTTTGCCTGAATGACTGGATAGGCGCGCCGGACACGAGACTGTTTTCCTTCTGTTGTCGCCACCGACCAGCACCGTCACCTCCTTAATTACACTGCCTGCTTGAATGTCTTGATAGATAGAGCTCGTTGCGACCCTCGGCTATCTTGAAAGCTGCAGCTAGCGCGCGGGCCACTGCCACAATGGCGGCGGTAGCAACTCCGCAAGCTCAGCTGGCGCCGCCCAAACGTCAAACATTCGCTTTCCCGTCATGTACGCCTGCCGATACAGGTTACCCAAACATCCCCATGGCTGCTAGGGTAGCTATATTTTTCGCTTTCAGCGCCGCGTACAATATGTGCTGATAATAGCAGAAGTTCAGCTCAAATCGACCGTTCAAGCGCGTAAACTCCGCAGAGGAGAATGACTCAAGTCTACTATGGAACTTGAAGAAGTGTACGTTTCCTCTCTTCTGCTCTAGATAAGTAGGTAGCATCACTGACACTCGCAGATTGGGGCTACTCTAAGTTCCGAGGACCACAGCTGGATATCTGTAGATCAGTCATACGTGATCGGGATGTCCTAGTCGTTGCGCCGACGGGTATTGGAAAGTCGTGAGTTTCAGCGTTCTCGTCACTACTGAAACACATTTTCATGACTGGATTTAGCTCATCTCTCAGTCTATGCTTTCAGGTACCAGCTGTCACGCTGGAGTTCGGCGTGACTCTCGTTGTCTCACCCCTTAAAGGTCAGCTGGCAAGGCCGTCCTGCAGTAGAAAATGCTGAAGTTTAGCCCTCATGCACGACCAGGTCAATGCGCTCGTCGGCAAAGGGGTCAAAGCAATGATGGCGTGCAACGATACTTCCGCAGAGGACATGAAAGAGGTCCGTTGACCGACCGCCTGATGTTGGTCTACGAGTAGAAGCTGACCGACACTCAGATCAACCGCCAGCTACGATTGGGCCATCCACAATTGCGTATACTCTACATCACTCCTGAATCTCTCTTCACCAGCAGCCGATACAGAGACGCCATTCGAGCTTGCTACGATAATGGGCAGATGAGGCGGCTGGTCATTGACGAGGCTCATTGCATCGATGTGAGTTTTTCTTCAGATAGTCTGGTATCATTCTCAAGCTTATACCTTCAGGAATGGGGCAGAACATTTAGGCCTTCGTATAGATTGCTAGGTGACTTCAGACGCCTCTTCCCAAAAGTACCAATAACTGCGAGTTCTTCCTCCGATTGATGACTGACAAAAGCTAACGCTCGCAGGCACTGACGGCTTCCGCCACCCGAGAAACCCGCCAAGACATCCTTGAACTGCTTTGCATTTCAAAAGAGAACTTAGATTTCTGGGTTGAGCCATGCAATAGAAAGAACATCTTCTATGAGGTAAGCTGCCCCGGTCAATCCATATGAATAAAGGACTAGCTAAGTCTCAGGTCATCTACCGTGCCGCCGATTACGAAGAGGCTTATTCGAAGGAAGATCAAATTGTTTCTTGGATCAAGCAGCATAAGCCGAGTTTCGTTGAGCGGAATGCTCGACATGGAGTGTCGCCGGAATGCGTCACTGGTCTCGTGTACTGCAGGACGCGTGCACAGGTATGTCGATGCATTCTGACACCGAAAAATGAAGCGCTGAAGTGGGCAGTGCGAGATCATGGCCAGACATCTACAGAAAGCTGGGATGAAGGCTAGGGCGTACCACGCAGACATGCCTCAAGCGACTAAGGAAGCTGTACAGGCTGACTGGCTCGCGGGGAGGATCGAGGTTGTCTGTGCTACCATTGCTTTCGGAATGGCAAATATCTACTGGCAGCGAGTCAGGCAGGAAACGCTGATCTTTCCAGGGAATTGATCAGGCGCATGTTCGATACGTCATACATTACAACATGTCCACCACACTGGAGGGTCAGTTCACGTTGACTTTCTCATTCACGATGGCAGCTGACCCAGGAAGGCTTCTACCAGGAGACTGGACGTGCTGGGCGCGATGGACATGTAAGCTCATCCCAGCCGAATTGAGGGTACAGGCTGATCCATCCAGATGTCCCGCTGCGTATTGATTTATTGTGAGCTGGCCGATTTCCAGTTATGTGCGATGGGGTTTAGCTGAAATCTACAGCCCGCGAAGACGCTCGCGATCACCGTCAGAAATTGGGTCAGGAGATATCCCGAACGCGAAGCGACGATGAACCGGAAAAGACGGACAAGGAGCTTGAGAAAGAGAAAGGCAAGCGCCGAGTCCTTGACAGTTTCACTTGGGTATGTCAGACCACCACAGAGCAGGATTTTCCCAGCTCATACCATCAGCTACAATCCAACTACATCGAAAACATATCCGTCTGTCGGCACATTGCCATCTGCAGCTACTTTGGCGAGAAAATCAACGGGGATGATCCGGTCATCCGGAAAGCCTACTGTAACGGGATGTGCGATGTGAGTTACATGTTCCATTATTTTCGGTCGTACCAACAACTTACCTGGATCAGGTATGCACCGAGCCTGCCACTGTCGCCCGTCGAGCCGCAATGCTCAATGGCGAGATTGAAATCGCATCTCAAGTCGTCCGGGCCGAGGTGGAGGTAGAGGAATTCAGCGCCCCAGGGCATATCTCGTCCGATAATTCTCGACCGGCCGGAACTATGGCGATGCTTTTCGGAACTGCGCGAACTCGTTCGTCGGGCGCATTTCCATCTTCCGACGATGCGCCCGGACCTTCTCGCCGGCTGTTACCTGTCCCACGAGCAGCCACAGCGGCAGTACGACCAGCAACAGATTCCGCCAGCACCGACGACACACCAACAACAAGCTCTTCAGCCGCTCCCGCCATTGTACCTCCCTCGCTCACTTCCCAAGGGCAGAGACGCGTCGGACTCGTCGCGTATTCATCTACCGTCCCCTCTGCCGGAAGCTCCTCAATCGAGAAACGTCCCGCTTTGGCCGAGATCGACATAACGGCCCGTGCGGACGAAGCGAAGAAGCGGCGCAGGCTGGCCATAGCCAAAGCGGCGGCCGAAACGGATACGTCCAGCTCGGATCCAAGTCAAAAGAAGACTCCGCGATCTGCCAAAGCCGCTCAGGTAAAGAAACCTACGCAGAGCACGCGGCGCCGCCCAACTGAAGCTGCACCGAGCCCATATCTTGCTACAGGAGAAGGGGTGCGACGGCAAACTAGACCCAGGCCGAGGCGGAGTCAGACTTTCACCATTGATTCTTTGGTCGGCGGACCTGGAGAAGGGTCGTATGCGCTCGCAGCGCCTCCGCCGGCCGACGAGAGGAAGTCGAAGAGGCAACGAGAGGCATTCGAGGGGGTGGAGGCTGTGGAGATTGACGGAGAGGGGCCGTACGCTTATTATAATTGTAAGCTACAGTCTTGCGTCCCGAGTCTCGCGTATCCAGCTGACCATCCAGCTCCTGCTATCGGAGCAGCTGGGCCATCGAGAGACATCCGGCGAGTCCAATCCGTCTTCAGGACGCCTTTCAGATCTCCTCTAGTCCAACCACCTGTGCATTCAAGGGTCGGGCCTATCCTCGTGAGTTTCATCGTTAGTGCGCCCTCGAACATAGCTCACATCATGTAGGCCGAAACTCGCCGAGAAGAACTTAAGACACTTCAAACTACCTTGATCGGCCTCTTGAGCGAGAACACTCCCGGAGATCGGGTATGGTCATATTGGGAATGTCCCGTTAATCCGCCTGAAGCACGGACGAAATGTACCAAGAGAGTCGCGAGGGAATTAGAGGCAGAGGTGGTGAAGCAGAGTCATACAACTATCGACTACCGTACGTCTCTAATATCTTCTTCACTCGTGAGCGTTATAGCTGACTTATTTTAGGTCAAGGTGTTCAAGCTCTATGCAAAGCTCTCAAATTGCTTCGTATACCTTCGGTGATCGATGCCATCTGCGGTGGAGAGCTAGCAGGTGAATTTGGAGATGGCGAGGCTGGCGGGTGGATGAGATTGGTAGAGAGGTTCGCAAGAGCTGAAGCGGAGAGGATGGAGATTGGGTCTTGAAGCCTAGCTTGTATGTCTCTGCCGATATGGTTGGCTTTATGGCTTGTATAATGGCCTTTGATATGAGCCGAAAGCTGCGGGGATGTCGATGGGCTTCCACACAGAGAAAGCTTGTACACAGCACCGACCTTTGGGCGAGCTTGGCGACAAATTGTACTCCATGATTAAGCCCTGTTGAAAAGCCCTGTTTAAACTTCCACTGATCACGCCCGACCCTCTTTATATACATATGTGTTCAAAAAGAGTACCTGAACTCGGGGATCTGCTTATCCGTCCGATCCCTGTAGTCTTCCATACCCGGCAAAACAGGAGGCATGACACCCTCCCCGCCTGCCGCCATATTGTCCTTCTCATTTCGCTCGTCAGACCCACCCTCCGCGCCTTGCGCCGGCACACCGCCATTGGGCAGAGCATCTCGCCGTGCATTTTCCCGCTTCAGCGCCCATCGAATAAGGAGCGACATACTCGCGGCAGCGACCATGGAGACAATGACGGCGATCCAGGTCGAGCGGTACTTGATGATTACTTCTTGCGAGAAGACGAGGTAGGCCGCGATAATGTTACCGAGATTGTAGCCGATGAAGATAAGACCAGACTATTTTGTCAATGTGGATCCACCGCGAGCTCAATCCGAACGTACGACAGTGGCCTTCTTGGTTGATCCTGCTGTATTCGCCTGTGCAATCGACAGAAGGAGAACGTATGGGGCACCGAAAGTCTGGCTATGTCAGCGCAGTCTGGGAAGCCTCGATCGATATGACTTACAGCCACAAGATAGTATCCGATCAATGGCCCAGCTGTGGGGTTCCAGGGCGCTGTCCAGATAGTAATAGCGCCGACAATGACGGGAATGCAAGATATCGGTAGCATCTACATTCATCAGTTGGTGGATCGTTCTTGAAAGCGACTGTTTAAAGGCTTGTCACTCACATATGTCCTGCTGTCCTTGAACTTCTGAGATAGATAGGTGAAGAGATAGATTGTGATACACGTGAAGAACCCGCCTGGTATACCCAATGCAATAGTCTGAAGTGGTGTGTAACCGAAACTCTGGATGATCCTAGCTCCGAAGGCTGTGATGGCTCCATTGCAGATCTGGGGAATCAGTCATGCCATTCACTCAACTATCCCGCATTAGCCAACTCACGTAGATCGCAGTGGCCATGAGGAGGTAAACGTATGACTTCCAGTCCGTTACGGCTTCAATGAACTGCGGCAAGCTGAAAGGTTGACGATCTTTACCGAAGGGGTTCTGTTGGAATCGCCGGGCGAGTATCTCTTTGTCTCTTGGTGAGAAGAGACGCCCGGCCTGAAGAGGTGAAGCGGGCATTAGGAAGTAGATTGGTATGGCCCATGTGATCGTTACAGCGCCGGCAAAGTAGTAGCTGGAGGAGTCAGTCCATCTTGTCACTATCTCAAAAGAGTGATCGAGGCGTGGTACTTACAGAGCTTTCCACTTCTGCTGCATCTGATTGTTGCCGAGCCCGAAGTTGATCACTCCAGAAATCATGGAGAACATCTGATCGATCAGTATGATCGTTCCACCTGATCAGGCTGTAAAGTCGGGCTGCATGACGTACTCCTGTCGCTGAGTACCACACACCCATCCTCACTGCCTGCTCTCCAGGCTTGTACCACAAGCAAGTCACCGTAACGAACGCGGGACTGACGGCGCTCTCAATCAACCCCAAGAAGAACCGCTGAGCGACAAAGCCAGGATAATCGGTGCACACCACAGTGAGGATGCAGACCACTCCCCAGATGGCTACGACAGCCGCGCACGCCGGTGGTAAAGGTAAGCGGGCGAAGAGGAGGGCCATCGGTAGGACAGCGACGATGTAGCCGTAGTAGAACTGCAGAGATCAGCGGGGTGATCCCAGAGATTCGGTTTATAGCCGATTGTGACTCACAGCTGCTGTGGCTGTGGAGTACTTCGTAGTCACTGGAGCTCCGTTGATGGTTTCTATCAAACCCAAATCAGGCAGAATACCAAAGACGGCTGCACTCCCCAAGACTGCCTTATCGTAGTACTTGAGTATGAGCTTCACTACCGAATTCCACGCCATGAAAATGAGCACTCACTTGCAAGCCAAGAGTGATGGTAAGGATAGGCATCAGAATCAGGTCCATCTTCCTGACGACCCTCCTCTCCTCCGCTCGATCCATGTCAACTGTGGTCTGCTCATCCATGATGGGAGTGAGATTGGCTCAGTAGATGTGCCCAATGGGAGTCGATAGCGTGGGACCGTCACCTGAGTAATTACAGGCCTCAAAATATCGATGCTAGGCTGTGATTCCGCCTGTCGTTCCCGGATGTCCGCCTTATCCAGGCTACAAATGACGGCCAGGTATGGATAAGAGAAGCGGACCTCCGCTCTTCGAAATTTCACGTGCAGGGATGAAACCAGATCTCAAATCGGCCATTACGTACAGGCTATTTGCGGGGTACAGCGACCGCGCGGGTACTCAATACATACAGCTTGGCTACGACTATACATCTGAGCTTGACGCCACACATTCTACCTATGCTACAACACAACGACATGATAACCTGAATGATGTCGGACCTCACCCTCTAGTGTCTTACACTCTAAATTCTACGCCTGTAGGTCGCTCGCCTCGTCCTTACTTCGCATCCTCCGCGCTACCCTCACGACTGGGCAACAGCTTGCTCTGGCTGACTTTCTCGAAAGCAAACATCACCCTTCCCGTCCCACCCGCCTTCGCAATCTTCGCCAGGGAGTATCGCTTAGCATCCTGACTCATACCCATCGGCCGCCTCGAATTGGCCGGGACGACCTTCTTGCCCTTCTTCTTCTTTGGTGTGGAGTCGGAGACGGAGTCGCTCCCTTCATCCGCACTGTCCATCACTCGATCGGCATGCTCGTCATCATCCTCGTCAGGATCGAGCTTGGCCTTCTTCTTTTTGGGACCGACGACGTCCCACTCCGATTCCGAAACGTCTTCGATACCGGGAATGACGGGCGAGCTGACTGGTGCGTCCGAGCTGTCGTATTGGTGCCACATTGTATTGTAGAGGATGGTGTCGTGGACAGTTTTGAAAGAACCAAGATCGAAGCCGTCGTAATGGGTCCAGCTCTTCAGCGCGGCAAGCTTCTGCTGCTGCTCTACAGCTTGCTGTATCGTCAGCTTACCTGACTTTTCGCAGAGGACATGAGAACTGACCTTCTTGAGCATCTTGGTGGTCTTCACACTTAGCATGAGTCCTTCAAGTGTTTATAGAGAAGCGACTCACCGGTGCAGGATCATATTGTGACGCGTTCACAAACCCCTTCTTGGCATCTTCGTCGTCGCTGTCGGAATCTCCACCCTTCTCGGGGCTTGAACCGAGATTTGCATCCCGCTCAGCCAAGATGTCGTCTTCCGACTTTGTCCGGCAGTCACATTGAAGCAAGTCATCTGAATTATCAGCTCTGAGGGACCTGGAGCTCAAAAGACTCACGAGTCTGACATCCATCGGTGGTCATTCTCAAGGTGAAGATATCTTTCAACTCGGCTGGTGAGAAGGCTAGGTTGTCAGCCTTATCTTGGTCCGATCCCTAGGAGCGATGAAGCTTACAATCTTTGCTATCCTTGTTCTGCTTCTGATCCAGCATCTGGTCTGACAACCCAGTCTTTGTTATCTGACGCTGAGGCCGGTCAGCTTCCGGTGACCGCTCGTCAAGAAGCAAAGAACTCACCTGGTAGATCTTCTCGTCGATCGTGTTGGTCGTGAGAAGCCGATAGATAAAGACAGGCTTCTTTTGACCATCCCTGTAATTGTCAGACCGGTCGAACAAACGGGAGGCCAAACTCACCGATGAATACGAGCCATAGCCTGGAGATCGGTAGAAGGGTTCCTGTCTCATCAGCACCCTCATGATAGCCTGCCCAGGCGACACGCACCAATCACTGTCAAAGAGGATCAATCGGGATGCACTGCATGATAAGCTGATGCCGAATTTTGTGTCCGTGTCGCGACTTACCCGATCAAGTTCAGGCCCACACCTCCAGCCTTCGCGCTCAGCAGGAAGACATAGCTCTGATCCCTCGTCTCCCGGTTGAACGCATCGACCAGTGGTTGCCTCTCTTTCGCGGCTGTCGACCCATCTAGCCTCATGTAGGCATAGCTGCGCTGGTTACAGACATTCTGGATAATATCGAGGGTGGCAGTCCAATTGGAGACGACGACGACTTTCTCCTGAGTAGTGGCGTGGATGTCGAACAGCATCTTGTCGAGTAGCGATAGCTTGCCTGTCAACTGTCAGTAGCTATCAATCCGGTGAGTAAAGGGATCTCACCTGACACCGAAACATCTCGCATGTTGAGGTTTTTCGGAATCACCTCGAGCGCAGCTTCAGTTGCATTACCAATTTCGCCGCTCTTTTGTCCTTCGTTGTCCTTCTTGCGAAGCAGCTGCACAATGTTATCTCAAATTCGGCACACAGGATTTAAAACCTACCAGTGGAGTGTTGGATACTTTGCGAAGGAGATCAACTGGAACTGTCAGCCTAGCTAAAGGGTATGAGAGATGATCACTCACTCATGGCTAAACCTTGAATACCGGCAGTGCCCTTGATCAACTTCTGCGCGAGATTCGGTGACAGGATGCTGTTGTACACCTTGATCTGCAACTCGGAGGGGGCGACAAATAGCACATATTCGTCTAATTGTTAGTCTGGTACGCGGCGGAACATACGTTTGGGAGGTAGGTAGTTCTTCAAAACGTCGGCAGTGCGGCGCAGCACGAACTCTTTGGACAGCTTAGATAGCTATTTCGATCAGCTTATAAACTTGCACGTCATCTCTTCTGGACTCTTACCTCTTCTGCCTTTGTCTTTCCATCTGCCACAACAGCAGCGGACGCGCCGACTTCTCGACTCTTGGTGATGGGCTTCTCGTAGTGCTTGAAGAACTGCTTGTATGTCCCGAGCAGACCAGGACAGCAGAAGTCCACCTGGTGGGTCAGCTGTGCGCTACGGTTGTCCGTGGTCCAGCTCACCATTGCCCAATATTCGCCCAGGTCGTTTTGCACCGGAGTGCCTGATAGGACTACGTGCATCAGTTTACTCATGTCGAACAAGTTTCCGCCACAGTCTTCAACTGACTGATGCGTCGAGTGGTCCGCAAAGCTTCGAACATCTTCGTCGTCTTGTTATCCTTGGTCTTCAAGCGATGACCCTCATCGCATACAATAAGGTCGATCGGAGGCTGACATGATGCTAATTTCTTGCTATAGTGGGTCAGCCTGGTGTCCCACCTGATCGTGTTGGAGGGGCTGACATGTGCTTGCGAAGCTGGAGAGTCAGTAACTGACGACAAGAAAGTGTAAAGGCGAAATCTTGGCACTCAAACTCACCTTTTCATATCCGATGATGAGAACATGCTGGGAACGATAATGTAGCTGAGCGCTTTAGCTTGGGCCAATCCAGCGCCTTGAATAAGAAACTAACAAATGTGCTGATTTGATCGTCTGATCCGTCGGCAACGATGACACCTATATCGGTGGATCGCACCCTACAAGCTCAGCTGCAATCAAATCCCACTTACAAGGACATACCATTTCTTGAACTCCTTCCTCCAGTTGTCACAGAGCCCTACAGGACAGACTATAAGAGCCTTGCCAATGCTATTGAAAGTCAGCATCTCACGCTTATCGGGCAGACCATTCACGCACATCGAAGATTGGTTTCTAAATGGCGACTGGCCTGAGTCGTCAGCCTCTGCTTCACGAATTCAGCATGGTTGGCTTACGGAGTAGCATATGAATGAGAGCAATGGTCTGCAGCGTTTTACCAAGGCCCATCTCATCTGCCAGGATGCAGCCGTTTGATTCAGCCTCGGTCAGCTTCATGACGCAGGCATACATGAACTGCATTCCGTCAGCACCACTCGAGACCCCTTGACTGATTACCAGCTCATCAGACTCACTTTGACTCCTTCCTTCTGGTGGTCTCTCATCTTGGCGGAGAGAAGTGGCTCGAGAACAACATCGTTGATTTCTGTGCCACTACATTACTCAGTCTTGCCTCTCGACGGGCACTCACCGTGCCTTCGCCTCCTCCTTCTTGGGTCTGCGCATGACGACCGCTCCCTTCTCTTCGGGATCAAAGACCGCTCCTCCCCATGACTCCCGATTTTTGGCGCTCTTCTCCCCGATCACGATCTTCGCTGCTATCTCCTTCTTTGCCGGTGCCCCATAGAAGGACTTTTGGGCAATGGGCAGGTAAGGCTTGACGTCCCTGTCCGGTTGCCGGGTAGGTCCGCTGAAGTCTGACACTATCATGTCATTCTCGTCCGTCGGCCTCGCTGGGATATAGCCTCCCATCTGCCGAGCGGGCTTGATCATCGTTGGCGTTTTGAAAGACTTTGGGAAGGTCGCGGGAGCATAGGCGGTGGGCAGGGTCTTCGCAGAGGAGTTCTTGTTGAGAATGCAGGTGGCTTTCGTGAACCTGATATTTAGCAATCAGACTCGAACTGCAGCTGGCCGATCAACTCACTCCTCATATGTGACCGGCCTGTCCACCTCAATATCGTACGTGCCAATTCTCAATGGAGTACCTGAATCTGGCGGACCACCTTCAAACGATGCCATTGCCATCCTGCATGTCAGTATTATATCCAAACTGTGAGGTTCTACGCACTGGTCGCCACCTTCCTCGCTCAGCAGAACACACCGGTTGCCGGTGATTCGGATATACGCATCGCCATCCCAAGTTTCTAGATCGTCAGAATTCTTCCATCCCAACCAGTGACGAGGTGTGGAGGATTTGGAGAAAGTTCTCACTGTGCTAGGAGGATCAGCGTCTGAATAGCCTTTGTGAAGGGGATGGAACTGGCCAACTAACCTTCTTTGTCTGCGGTTTCCTCCTAGAAAGCCTTAGCAAAATCCTGAACGATCTGATTCAGAACTCACCACTGTACAGCGTAGTAGCTACCTTCCTGCGGAGCGACTTCTACGGCATACTGCACTCTGCCGTTCCTTCCCGTTGTGGCTTGGACGTTAGGCGTCAGAGAGGCCTTTGGGTGAAGTGGGCCTTGCGGTCGACCTAAGATAGAGTTTCTGACACTGCCTGATGCGAAAGGCGTTTGAAACACCTCTGCCCTGTGATTCCGAGACGGTCCAGCGATCGGAGGAGGTATAGCCTTGGGCTCATCATCGTCAGAAGCTTCGGAACACGAGTCGGGGATAGTCAGGACTGGAGGTTGTGCGGTTGGGGGAAGTTCTTCGAAGTAGTCGTCTAGTCTTCGTTTGCCGATAGTCATGACTGCCGGGAGTGCGATGTCTAGATGGGGGATCGAGTTAGAGAAAGTGATAGAGGATGTAGGGAGGTGGAGAGAAGATGATCATCTTCGCGCGCCAGCTGAAAAGCAAGTCGCGTTAACTGGACACGTGATTCTGGAGCCCCGCAAACCAGCGACCCAAGTCTTTCCGCCGGAACGCTGCGAGGACAACTTGTGCAATTCACGCGAGGCAGTTGCGCTTTCGTTTCGATACATACACTCTGATGACACAGCCAAAGAAGTGTGCCTCCCAGAAGCTTCCATATGAGCTGAAAGAGGTGCGGTGCGATCCACGCCCGCTCGGTGTCGCAGCTTCTGCCGCGAGGCACCATCAACGCCCTAGCTTTGGTCGACAAAGCCGAGATCCACCTCGAATGCGGCCTTCAATCTGCTTCGACTGCTGCGGGGTCTCACTTCACTATCGAGAATCGAAGGCTTGGCAAGGTAGGCTCTGCTTCGTGATGACTGAGCTCTACATCGCCAAAGACGGTACCTATGCATGGCACCTCTCTAAACGCTCAAGTGATCTCTGCCACTCATCTGGCATATGACGACTCACATTCCTTAAGAGTCTTCTACAGTAACCTGCCTGAACAACATGTCGCTCGTATCGTCACCCAAGAACTCGCTAGACCTCAGCCTATCCATCACCACCACGTTCTTATCCCTCGCCGACAATCTTCTGGGTTTCTCAACAGCTGCTCTTTCCTCTTTGACCTATGGTCCCATCGTTCTCGCGTGCCGCGTGGCAGTCATCAACATGCTCGCAAACACGGTCACGCACGGCAAACTCAAGCTGATCACCTCTGATCAGACCTGCCTCTTCCCCGCTGGTCTGGATCCGCTTGCTAGCGCGCAGTCTTTGCCTCAGGTGCGAGTCATCCGGGACACATTCTGGCTCAGGCTGGTTCTCTTAGGCGATATGGGCTTCGCCGAGGCATTCATGGCGGGAGACTGTGATGTCACCGACCTGGAGGGTTCTCTCAAGGTCAGTCAAGAGTTATGTGTAGCGCACAATCTGACGAGATGCTAACCGATCAGATCTTTATACGGTCCCAGGCGAAAAACACCCTCCCAGGTCTATCTACCCTACCCTCCCGCATCATCTCTGTCGCCACGTCATTCACCAACTCTCGTTTCGCCAACACACTCTCCAACTCCATTTGCAACATCTCGGCTCACTATGATCTATCCAACACCATGTTCGAGGCGTTTCTGAGCCAGGACATGATGTACTCGTGCGCCATCTTCAACGATCTGGATGGCGATATGCGTCCACTCATAGCAAGTAAGAAGGGCATCCTGATGAACGGGGGCGCAAGTACGAAAGGGGAAGTGGTGGATGAGCTGGAGGAAGCGCAGTTGAGGAAGATCAGGTCAGTCTGTCCCCTTCGACACCAATGATTCAAATGCTGACACCTACTAGGCATATCCTCAAGAAGGCAGATATTAAGGCCGGTCATAGGGTACTTGAGATTGGCTCCGGCTGGGGATCATTCGCCATCGAGGTGAGTTCCCTCCACTGTAGATCATTATCAAACGCTGTCGGGATTGGCGAACCAGCTCACTTATAAAGGCTGTCCGCACTACTGGATGTACAATCGATACTATAACCCTGTCTCGGCAGCAGAAGGTTCTTGCCGAGGAGCGAATCAAGGCGGCGGGACTCGAGGACAATATCACCGTGTGGCTGATGGACTATCGCGCGTGAGTCGACTTCTCGAGATCTCACCGCGCCCAGCATTCGAGCTCATCTGTGTCAGATTGCCGGAGACGTGGAAGGGCAGATTTGATCGAGTGATATCCATCGAGGTCGTGGAGGCGGTTGGGTAAGCCAATCACATCGTCAATCCTTGACTGCTGCTCTAACTCCGCTTCCAGCAAGGCTTTCATCGGCGAGTACTTCAAGGTCATTGATGCAGCGTTGAACCAGACTGGGGTCGCGTGTATCCAATCGATCACTCTCCCCGAGTCCCGCTTCGAAAGTTGTGAGTCCCCGCGTCTTGTAGCATGCAGCTGAGCTCATGTCGCCAGATCAGCGCGATGTCGACTTCATCCAAAAGTACATTTTCCCAGGCGGATTCTTGCCTACCGTGACATACCTCATCGGCGAAGCTACCAGAGGGTCCGCAAATAGATTGGTGATTGATAGTCTCGGAAATATCGGGGTGAGTCTTGATTCCCACTACTAGCATCGTCCCCCCGTCACGTTAATTGTCTTGCTGAAATGACAGCCCCACTACGCTCGCACGCTCCGAGAATGGCGACACCGTTTCCTCGCCCGGTTCAAGGACTCGATCGAGCCAGCTCTGCGGGCCGAGCACCCCGAGATGACTGACGAGACGGTCGAAGTCTTCAAGAGGAAGTGGATCTGTGAGTTTCGTCTTGCCTGAGGCTGACCTGCACCAGACTACTTCTGCTACTGTGAAGCCGGATTCGCCGAGCGCATCATCGGAGTTCACATCTTGACTTTCGTGAGTTTTCCTCCGTCTACTTAGACAAGACACAAGCTGAGATGCTGCAGGTTCGAGAGGGCTACACAGGCTATGGTTGCCAGGTGTATGAGTGATATTGTTCGGCCATGGTTGTGGCGGCGAGGATATGTCGTCTCTCAGCTATTTGAGCTATTTGTTGGGGAATTTACAGCTTCCTTTGCAATGTACATCTGTTAGCAAGAGCAAGTCATCTGCAGATGATCCATCCCTCGCAATATCGTAATATAACTTCTGCTTCATCTACAAAACTCACACATCACATCTACACGGTCATAATACAACATCTACTCTGGCTACATTATCACCGCCTAAAGAGTGACTTCTTCGGCCGGAACGCCGAAGCATCCCTGCTAGTTGAAGCACCCAGTAGACCTCGCTCCTCCAATACCTCTCGCGCAAGCTTGAGATGATATGGCTTCAGGGCTCCGGTGGGATGCTCAGAATGCGCTTGTAGATCTTTCGCTGGGCACGTCAGCGCTTCCTTGATATTTGACATACCAATTTCCACAACTTCAGCAACGAAGACCTTGGCCATTCCAGCCAAATACTGCGGTAGTCGACTCTTATCCGGGAGGTTTTGATCATACAGATCTTTGAGTAGCTGCTGATCAGGGAATGATCGCTCGGATGTGTCAGCAACAGCCATTACTGACCTTCTTCATAGCTTTGGCGGGCATGATGGATGAGCTGAACGCATCGAAGCGTTTTAATTCTTCCGTATCGAGTGTACTCCGGAAAGCCCTGCTTGTGTCAACATCCGGAAACATAAAGGCATGAGTGCTGTTAAACACCAACATTTGATCCCCCTTCATAGCCTTGGCCTTGGCCTTGACGCCCTCCACATCGATGTGTAGCTTCGCCGCTGCGCCCTTCTTGGCCACCACGCGTCCCCCGGGTCCAGCCCTCCCTCCTACCCCCGTTCCCGCGACGGGATCCGCGCCAGCTACATCAACCTCTCCCTCCAGCCCATCGTCTTCGTCCCCCTCCCCTTCATCGTAATTGTCATCTATCTCCCTCCCTCCCGCTACACCAATCTCATCCGCATCCTCCATGTCCTTGGGTGTCAAATCGTCCCCTTCGTCCAATTCCCGACTGTCATTCACGCCCGACTTCGATCTGGATTTCTTGTTGGATGCCACCTTGCCATTTGGGTTGAGTTTCCGCTTCCGAGGAGAAGCAGTACCGGAAGTAGGAGCAGAGGGCAGCTGTATTCCTCGTGGCGTTGATGCGGATGATGTGGCGTTACTAGTTTGGGCAGAGTTCGGTTGGGTATAGGATGGGAGTGCGAGGAAAGGCGGGTGGCTAAATGGCTGCGACATTGCTCGAGCTGGATCGTGTGCCGATTGCCAGCTACTGGCGGCGGACAGGACGAGCGGCTCTTATCTGCCTATGAATCCACTTGTACTGTGGGCAGGTGATGTATAGTGTAGAGCCAAATGAATGGTTTGTCGGTTTGACAGCCAAGCGGAGAGGATGGTTGGTTCCGGGGGACTCTCCTATCTAGCTCTTCGCCCGACCCCTTTCACGAGGTATTGGCGAGACAGTCCAGAGTTGCGTCGAGACAATCCAGAGTAACGTACAAATACAGACAGACTAGTACAAGGAGAGATATAGTCACACATAGATCACAATATACCGTCCCCAGATCCGGCACCCAACCCACTAGGAACGTCATCCTCGAAACTATACAACGCCTCAATCTCGCTTAAAATTCGCAGAAAGTCCCCTACAGCCCCTATCAGCTGTGCACGATGGCATTTTGCGCATAAATACTCACATAGATAGCTTTGAGCCTTTTGGGTTTTGGTCTCCGCCCTTACGTCTTCAAGCGTAGGGTTCGCCGTACTTGGCATTGGCGCAGTGAGAGCATCGAGCAGTGTAGACGCTACGAAGCGGACTTTGGCAACGAGTGGAGCAGAGTTTACAGCTACAGACAATGTAAGCGTGGCGCCTGTGCATAATTTGGTTGGCCTCAAATGACTCACCGATGACTTGTATTGGAATCTTCTGCAGGACCCCAAGCAGATCCGTGGCCACTTGATCCTTCTCCTGATCGCTGAACATCGCCCGACTCCAATCTCTTCGGACACTGCTGCTGCTCTTCCTTCGCAAGCCTACTCCAGGCTCGCGGGAGCTGCTGGACTTTGTTAATTCCGCTTGACGAAGTTGAAGGAGGTCATCCCGATATTGCAGGGTGATGTACCGGACCATTTGCTGCGAATCAGTCAGAGGGGTGACAGTGTTGTTACGGTAAAGCTCACCTGTGTCACGTAGATGTTGGCTTGCTGTACCAGAAACGCATCCTTTGCTACCGCCCGGCTAGCTTTTGGGTCGAAGAAGAGACTTCGGATGTCGGCTGAAGCATGGGCGTCCCAGTCTTCGGAGAAGTTGCTAAAGTGCATCAGATACAATCTCGATGCTTCTTAATGGTAGAGGTTACTTACGCAACAGACCGAGTATCGCACTCCAGATCAAGTCTTAATGGCTCTGGACAATCATCCATCATAGCCATGACTTGATCGTACAAGTCCGACACCTCCGTGATGCGCATTTGCAGCATGATTCCCACCGGAGGACTTCTCTTGTCTTGTCGACGCCGCACCATGACTTGGCCCAGAACTACCGAGCATCAGCATACCATTCTTTTGAACACGTAGCATCACATGAACGTACTTTTGAAGATCTTTGAAATGTAATTGAAGCCGCAAACGAGGGACACAGTGTCCTCCGGTTGTTCCAAATAGCAATCCTCTGTTATATACTCATCGTCACTGTGGATATCAGCCGTATTGCGTAAGCGCAGAGCCCTAACACACTCACATTTCGCGTGGTAATTCCGCATCGCACTCATCCTCCCCGAAGAAGGTGGTCCAGCCATCAATTGCGCTTATCGATCGGTCACCTCCGTATGCGAGCCAAAAGAGCCGCCTGCGGAACTCTCTCTCAAGAGGCGGCATGGTAGCGTAAGTCTACCGGAAAGTAAGCGAGGCAAGCCAAAGTTTATTGTAAGCTGTATGACTGACCGTTTCTTGATGCAGTCTTAAGCGCAAAAGGGTTCCAGAGTTGGCGCCTGACAAGGTAAAACTGACAATATGGCGTCCCATGTTATTGGCGCAAAACCTTAATACTCAGCAGCCGACCACGTTTGACATCGCGCGCGAAGTGGTTGCGAGGACTTACGAAAGACTGATCATATCAGCCAGGAATAGCAGCAGGATTGCAAGAGAAATCGTCCTGGATATACACTCACAGATAGTTCATGGTCACTTTCAGGTCATGAGCTTGGTTCAAACCCAAGGAGAATTCTCAGACAAGCTAAACTCACATCTTTCCAAGCTGACATAGCTCCAATCTTTCGCTGTAAACGCCCGAGTCAAACTCCAACATCGCTCTACCAGCGCCTTGACCTCTGACCGCGGCATAGGCACAAAGGCACGCGGCACCTGCAGTAGAGTCGCCGCGACCAATATGAGAACCATGTGGGTCCATTCCTCTTCACCCTCTCTTTCCTCCCGGTGATTGGCTAGATCCCGTATAAAAGTCGGACGATGGATGGCCGGGATAAGCGGATAGATGTAATCAAAAAAGAGCTCGACGATGAGCAGGAGCAGGCCACGCGGCAGGACCTGATCGAGGGGATTAGATGGGTTTGGCGAGTATAAGGCGTACTGCGGTAAAGAGAAGGAGGGCGACAGCTGGCTTGGTGAGAATCCCAGTTGGCTATGCGGGCCCGGTGGAAGTGATGAAGTATTCACGACTGTTGATAGTCGATCGCCGTATCGTGGGGACTCTTGATCGGCGAATCCTAGCCCCTCTTCATATGCTGATCGATGCGAAGCACTCGAGGCAGAAGCGGCTACTGCGCGATGTAAGGCTTCGTCCCATACCGCCGTGACACTCTTTCCGGATGTACTAGATTGACCCTGTCCCGGCATGCCGAGCGCAGAGCCTCCATACGTGTTTTGGCTACTCAAAGTACCGCCAGGCGAAATGGGTGGATAGTACCCCTCAGCGGCAGGGTGGGAGTAAGACGAGATCAGCCGCGGCTGGGGCTCATAAGAATCTCGCCGAAGGTACGAGGGTGTCATCGTGGAGTCGACCATGAGGCCCGAGGTGCTTGATGATGGTGAGGGAAAGGTCGCGAATGGTTCGCTCGGATTTTGCGGGCTTGCGCGGTCGGTCTTTACCTTCATAATGTACCTGAAGGCGTTAGCCTCGCCTTAAGCAGAGAAGTACGCACATGTTGGGCGGCCCGCGTTTCCGTGGCTTGAAGTCGAAGGTGCCTGCAAATCCGTCAAATTTGAACACGCCGGATTGTTGCAAGATTGAAGCTTACAGTCAAGATTCAACAGGCTGCAGTGAGAACAGATCGCGGCTGTCGAGCACCCGATGGGTATTGGTGTGCCGGGTAACGGACGATCACATTTAGTTCTGCACAATCAGCGACTGACTCGTTCTCGGCGGTCATCGTGAAATCAGACATACTTTCTAGCCCGGCATGCTGTAGAGCTTCAGTTTACAGACATTGCAAAGTACGGGAACGCGCCGAGGCGAATGAATAAACTCACCATCACAACTCTCTGAAATACATTAGCATCTGTATCAAGTGGCTAAACCCTGTGGCCCGCTGGCGAGCGACTTACGACTCGATCGCGTCTTCTTCACCCCAGGTTCCGACGGCTTCCTCGTCCTCGGCGGAGCTTTGCCCTTCACAGCCATTGGAGGGGGCATCGAGGTCTGGCCGGCTCCTTTATCGCCTGAACGCGCCGTATCATCTTCCATTTCCTTCTCGAAAGCAGCATATCCGAGGTCACCAGCTCGCTTGCTACCGATCTGACCTTGACTTGGGCGGGTAGATGGTCCCGGGGACAGGGCGGGGAAAATCTGGTCCAAGGCGAGAGAGGTGTCATTATCGCGACCCTCATCCATCATTGATGTTTCCATCCTGTGTGTCGATTGCGAACCTGAGACAAATCAGGCGGGGCTGCAGCTGATTGCGATTGCGATAAAGAGATAACGGAGAAATATCGGGAAAGGGATGGAGATGAGTGGCGCGGGGTTGGCTGGGGCCCAAGATGTTTACCCGGAGGTATGCAGAGCTCGGACTTGCCCAAAGCGGCTGAATATTTGATTAGAACTTGTCCACATTACAAAATCATACTACCAGACTGTGTGGCAAACCAAATGGAGGTGTGCAAGTACATGTCAAGCCAATGAAAGCTACGATAACCTTCTTACCCGACTGCGCCTATCGCGCCCCCCAACTCCTCCGAGACAAGGTTCTCAAATTAAGAAGTGAATGTCTTGGACCTTGCGCCGGCTTTCGGCTGTGACATATCCCTCGGCATCTTCCCGAAATCAGGAGTCTGGATCGTCACTGAGAAATCAGCATCTCCCTCCATTCTCGCATATCCTGACATACCAGGCGGAGGCGCATCAACTCTGCTCTTCTTATCCTTCTTCTTTTTCTTCTTCTTGTGCCCATCATCTGCATCTTCCCTCGGCGCTGCATTCGGATGATCCAGCAGATTCCCCTCGGTAGTGTAATCGAAATCTGGGATGACCTGCGCCGGGACCCCAGGAGCGGGCTTCGCTTTCTTCGCTTTTTCCTTCGGCACTGGAGCAGATGTAGGCTCAGCGCCGTCGATGTCGATGGGTGCTTGTCCGGAGGTAGGGGTAGGTGCAGGAGAAGCCGAAGTGGAAGTTTGCCGAGGTCCCGCCTGATCTCCTGACAGAGCGGCAACCTTGCCCACCTTCACCTTCTGCCGCTTCACCTTGACGATCTCATCCTTCTTCTTCACTGCTGGTTTGGGTACAGCTTGACCATTCTCCGCAGCAGACTCCGGATTGGCGGGCGAAGATGTCGCTACATCTGACGCCGATTTGATGCCTGACAATCCATTGGCTGCTACTTGGCCATCCGACCGCACAGAGAAAGCCTTGTGGCTCGCTCTCTGGTTTGCAGGGATGAAGGGCACATTCTCCGGTTCGATTATAGCCTGGGATGTCGATGCAGCCCGACCACTCGGCAACCCGCCGGCCTCGTTCTCCACGTCCATCGGTATGTTGACAGCCGATGGGGTGATGCCCGCTGCAATCTTCCGGCTGATCTCTTCGAATGTTGGCGATGTTTTTCGCCGGAAATCGACCTGAGGGGCAGGCGAGGAGCGGAGAGTCGACCCAAACATGGATGATTTAGCTTTAACTTTGGCGGGCGGAGATGATGTCGATGATGTGGAGGAGAGTTTGAAAGGAGGGACCGTTTTGCCGAAGAGAGCTGAGCGGGATTGAGATTTGACCGGTGCTGAGGTTGTGGACGGGCCGTTCTCGAGAGACGACCAGAGCGACTCCGACTCGACTCTAGTTTTGGCCATACTAGCAGCAACGATAGATTTTCCAGAAGTGACGGGATGTGTAGATTTCAATTGCGGCCCAGGGGTTTCTGCAGCATCGAAGATTGTGTGCTCGCCGGTCGAGACTGAACTCGCAGTCTTTACTGAAGGGAGAGGAGGATTATCTGTCCATTCTTTTCGAGCTGATTTAATCACTTTGAGGATCTCTCCCGCGTGATTTTTGGCGAGCATGTGCTTGGATTTACACAATCTGTCGATCACTGAAAAAGTCGGGACACGGAGGAGACCGATTTGACTGAGGACGGTAGTGGGCATGATCCAGCTATATCCTTCAGCGCATTTCCGGCGTCAGAAGAGGAAACACTTACAATGTAGACTCATCCAGCTTCCTCGCTAAATCATCTCTCCATTTATGCAGAGCAATCAATGTTGCCGCCTCGATTGTATCTTCAGAGTCCTTCGGCAAACTCTTCCTCAATAAGCTCTTCCACCCAGCTCCGCCTGACCCGTCCGCCGAGTACTCTTCCCTTTCATACAACCTCAACGCCGTCTCTGCAGACAATTCTAATGTCTTTCGAAGAGCCGCCTGCGGATTCTGACGGACGACAGCCGTTTCTGGGTCTTGCATCATAGGTACGTCTTCGGATTCGGTGGTGGGCTCTGGCTGTGGCGTGGTCGGCCGGGAGGACATTTCGAGGAGGGCGTTTCGTAAGTGGTCGTAAATGTAAAGGAGGTAGTGAGTGTCTGATCGGGCGTAATCGATCATCTCTTGAGGGAGAGGCCGTATACGCCAATCGGCCATCTGATATCGTTTGTCCGCGGTGAAGTCACAGTACCTGACCAGCAGGGCTGCGAGGGAGTGCGAGGGGTGGTCTGTACTGTTAGAGACTTCCGCAACGGTAAATAGAAGCGACACTTACTGAGAACGTGAGTGGCATGGTATGTATCGAAGAGGTTCACAATGTAGATGTCGAAATCGCGCTCGAGCCAGAGGATATCGGAGTCAGATCCGTGGAAGACCTACACGATGAGCTTCAACCACATAGGATTGGTGGCTAATCTCACCTTTACGATATTCGGATCCACCATGACGTGCCCCAGCTTCCCTTCCCTAATCTCTCCCCTCAGTTTCAAGGTGTCAACCACCCAATCTCTCTCTCTTGTTGAGATTTGCATCAAGCAGGTGAACCCAAAATAAGATCGCCAAGAATGATGTTCCAAGTCCACCGCAATCTCCTTTGCCTCCTTCAGACAGGCGACCATCTCTTCCAGCGCCTCCGGCGTGTCGACGAATGTCAAGGGACACTCGTCCAGGTCCATCGGTGGTATCGGTGGGGCTACCTCGAACATCCGTGTAGGGTATGGCAGGTGCTGCGTTTCGTACCAGTATGGATGTGCCCTCTCCTTCAACTTTTTCTTCCGGTGCTCGAACTCTTTCTGATCGCTCGCGGAGCTGGGAGAGGGGATGTCGGCAACGGATACTACATGGCCAAGGGAAACCATTGAATGGGGTTTATCGGCCAGGGTGGGCGACCAAGGTCTATTGTGCGATGTATTGACTGCGTCGGGAAAGAGGAGTTGAGGTTTCGGGATATTGGCGAACATGATGTCACTAGCAAGTCTGGGTCCGGCGTGCTTGCCAGAAGGACCAGCCGCAGCGAATGGACCGGGTAACTTGCGACCAGCCGCGGCGACAAATGCAGGATTGATCTCTATCGCTGGTGCTTTCTTTTGACCAGACACTTCGTCCAGACTGAGGTCCTGATCTTGAGCAAAATGACCAAGCTGTGCTCCGATAAGCACTCACAGCATCCTCGCACAAGCCATCGACTACACTTCCCACGCTTCTTCTGAACCCCTCCACCGCATCCTGCTCTTCGAGCAATCTACTCCGTCCCTTGCCCTTGACTCCAGGTTTCTGCTTATCCAGATCGCCAGCCACAAGCGTCAAGAGCTGCTCGGTGAGTCCGAGCAATCTGAGACTGGTCGAATCGAGCGATTTGGCAAACGACCGATCAAGCGTTCGGTGGAAGGACAGGTCAGACTGGGAAGGAAGGGACGCAGCGTGCGTAGTGATGCGATCGAGAGCGGCGGTGATGTTGGCAAGCCTATCAGATGGACCAGCCACCGTCTCGTCCGCAGTCGAAGGGGTGGCGGCGTTGATTGCGTCCATGTTGAAGGCAATGTCCCGGATCTCCCGTCCTATCTCGCCTATTGCGGTGGATTTTTCCGGGTCAGACGACCTTATACCCTTCCCCAGGTCTGGCTTCGGTGCCTTGGTCTGCTTTACAGCTCCCTTAGAGCGAAGCACCCGAAACGTCCGAGCGCCGGGACCTCGATGGAAAGAGCTGAAGCTCCTGAATGAGGAAACGAGAGCGCCAGGCAGCGTCAAGAGTGCAAGAATCGTGAAGTATGTGTCTCCCCAGTCGCCATAGGCGATCCCACTGCTTGCCGATGAGGAACACGCGCTTGTTGTATGAGGTCGGAGTCAATATGAAGAGGCAATGTACGCCTGGCTCGGAAATCTTTGAAGCTGCAGCTGGATGATCTGATTACGTATACAGCCGGCATCACGTGATGACGGAAGCATAACATCCCGGTCCGTGCGCTGGAAATCCGAAATTTCAGCGCAAGCTCGCATTCAGCTGTATCAATACAATACACGCATCATATACCTATCAGCACACCCGCCTCATCTCAGCCCACCTAGTCGACACACCATCAAAGCTGGGATAGCCTGTAGACTCTCCAATCAGGCCGACTTGACTTATTACGATCGAAACAGCACCGCCACCGTTCTGGGTTGAGAGATAATCGCCTCTTGCCATCCTCCTTCACGATGTCTGGGCCGTCACGATCACTGCCGAGAGTGGTGTCCAACTGTGGCCGATCAGGTGCGTCTCGGAGTCATGACTGGGCTGTCCAACAATCAGTACGTGCCGCGCGCTGACGATCAAAGCATTCCAGGGCCAATCGCGATGTTCATCATCATCCACCGCCGCATCTACCCTTCGTGCAGCCTTACTACTCTCCCGTCCACCTCTCCTCACACCAACACCATCCACACTAGAATCCACATATCACGCCTACAACTCTCGGCTCCGCTCAGCACTCTCCAACCCCGTCCCCACTGCCTTCTACTTCAAACCCGGTTCCCTGCCGCTACGCCGGTTCCAGCGATCAGCACACGAGGCTGACGTCGAGGCATTCGGACCCCGTCTAGCTGGCAAAGCACCTGATGTGGGTGAGATACCGGCAGAGTTGGACGTAGAAGTGCTGGAGCGGGATCATTGGGTCGAGGCGGATAAAGAGCGTGGGGAACGGAGTTTGGAGAGAATGCCGGAAGAAGAGGTGTTTTGCCTTGTGGAGAATGGCGGAAAGTGGGAGTTTCCGAGGACAGAGGTGCAGAAGGGGGAAGGACTGGATCAGGCTGTGAGAAAGAGGCTGATAGGAGTTGGAGGTGAGCTTGGAGGGGAAGGGATGAACAGTTGGCTCGTAACGAGAAAACCGGTCGGCGTTGTGCGTGACGGTGAACAGAGGGTGAGTCAATCTGCGAGGGTGTTTTCTATATATCCTACGTGAGGAATGTCGCTGATCGCGACAAAGACATTCTACATACGCGCACACATACTCGCAGGCGAACCATCACCCTCACCTTCAGCATCCTGGAAATCATGGGCATGGCTTACCCCCGCCGAGATACAATCCAGGCTTTCGAAGCAGGGTGGAGAGTCAGAATGGGAAGAAGTGAAGGGGATGTTTGGCGTAGCGGCAGACGCCGACTCGCATCACGAGTCATGATGCACAGGCAAAAGTCGCAAAACCCAGCTGAAACGCAAAGGGGATCGACTTACAAATAGCTGCATGACCATCCGTTCGATGGCGAGCCTGCTAATTATGCTTGACGTTCTGACGTGACACCATCGCATATACGAGGCTCTTATAACGATACATACTCATTCCGCTCAGCTCCCCGATGGAACACGCCAGACCCTGGGCATACGCAGCCCCAAATACGACGTATTCGCGGAGTACTCAAGCACACGATAGTGGGCAGATTACAGGCATCGAATGGAGCGATTTGATAGGCGTTGACTGTGCCACCCAGCTCCTGGTACTCGAGCTCGCAGACAGCTGGGAAGGCCATCAAGACGCCTGCGGGCTTTCCAGAAACACATTCCTCAGTTTCAGGCACTGCCGACGAGCCCCAGCTTGCTGGATCGGCCGAGCTCCGCTGCAACTTAATGCTGCTCTTTTTCTTTTCAGCATAACATTGTATGCCCAGACAGGTTCCTGCTTTGTCGTCAAAATCTACAGAAATCTCAAGGCGATATAATAGCTTTGGCCGTTATCATTGCGCCGAGTCATCGGCTGTGGGATCCTTGTTCGACCTCGCTCTAGTAGGCTTCAATTCGACTTGGGGTGGCTTTGGTCTACCCTGCCTTGTCGTCCGCCATGCCGGGATCTCCACTAATCGAAGGCTTTTCACATCTCGGAACCTGTTCGTAGCTGAAACAGAAAAAGGGATATCGACAGCTAGGTCTGCCCCAAGCGCCGAGCATGCTCGGACTCGCGCGGTAGTTCACGATGTCTGCGCGAGATGGATACATTACATCTGATGCTACATGTCGACCCCTCGAGATGGAATCGCATAATTACTCCCAGTTACAGGTGGTGTTCGCCATCACCGATCCACGAACGATCGTTCCCTTACGCTTTCTCCCGCGCCCATCAAAAAAGGATCTCGCCCCGAGTGCAACAACCCCTCCCTCTCCGATCGTCTCGTTTCTAGCTCATCCCACCCTTCTTCCGAAGACTCTGGATACAGCCCAGTCCTCACGCTGCCTTCATCTCCAGCGGCATCCCCGTCATCCTGAGCGCAAGCTTTCCACGGCAACGTCGAAGATGTCGTGGGTATTGATCGCGTCACTAGATCCGGCCCCTCCCGCCGGCGGATCGTTGGCGTCTCTGATAATTCTGCGTCCGTCTCCTCGGCATCGAGCAGCAACGCACTATCGCTCAAGTCTCCATCAATGACTCGTGATCGACTTCGTCTTGTCGGCCGACCCGCTAGGTCCTTTCCATCATGTGCGTTTTGCGCTCGACCAAGGTGGATGTCTTTCGTCAAGAACAGACAGACGATGGGAGGGAAGACAGCTACAATGCTCGCTACCACAACGAGAATGTACCTGCACCGTCAGTTTCAGGCTATGAGTGCTTTCACGAGACTGAGTCAAATCCGACAAACTCACATGATGTTGTGATAAGCCTGAATAGCGCCCATCCTGACCGGATCACCCATCGGATACTCCACAATCCGCTCCATGCTCCCAAACAACTCTTTGACAAGCGTGGTATTGCCCATCGCGCCAGGGACGGATCGTTCGAGCTCTACCGGCATCCACGTTGTCCATATACCCGTTGCTACTGCCGACCCGACCGAATTGCCAACTTCCGAGAGGAGTAGGACGAGGGCAGTGACAGTAGCCACGTCGACATGAGCCACGGAGGCTTGGGCTGATACCTGGATGGCGATAGCTGCGAAGCCGCCGCCGATACCCTGAAGGACTTGGCAGAGGATCAGATCAGGTACAGTTCCGGACGAAGAGCGGGCTCGAATCATCGATAGGCATCCAGAAAGCCGGATGGTCAGACCCAAGACTAGCATGTACTGTGCACTCAGCACGAGCAGTCATTTGCACTGAAAAGGCAGGTAGAACTTACCTTGAATCGATGGGTAGCCCACATGACAGCTCCTCCGATGATCCCAAACACAGTCATGACCAAACTTTGTATAGCGACAAAGTATGTCAATTCGCGATAGCTCCATTCACGAGTGACGTAGACGTATCTGTTGGCTTCGTCAATTCTGGGTCATTTTGGCATGCGCAGAGGGGTTGGAATGACTGACGAGTAAAGATAGGTGTACTGCAGATAGAAACTCGTAAAATCCAAGAATCCGATGAGACAAGCGCCGAGGATAGGACCCCGGCCAAGCCATCGCATAGGGACGACAGGCTTGGAGGGGTATTTAGATTCGTAGTAAATGAAGACGGGAAGTAAGATGACGCCGAGGACGATCATGACGAACTGCAATGAATCAGTTTTCATTTATTACATAAACGCAAGGTGAGTCACTCACCAGGCCAGGGTTATGCCACCGCTGTGCAGATTCATGCTTCAGCAGTCCGAAAGGCAGGAGTATCAGCGCCAGCGAAGCCGCAATCAGCAGGAGACCAATGAAGTCCATTTCGGATGCTGCGTCATATGCCGCTGTTGACCAATTACTGCGTTGACGTAAGCTGAATTGCCCTTGTCGCAGCGATGTGTAGCTCACCGTTTCAGGCTTGGCCGCGTCCGCCTTGACTTCTGCGCCTTGCTGATCTTCCATTGAGCCCAGAGGAGCGCGATGATCATAGGTGACAAAGAGACTGGTATGAGAATGGCGAACTGTGATAGCGTGAGCGGGGTACTGCGCGGAGCGTATAGTGACTAACCATTCCATAGCCCCATCTCCTGAACGTGTCAGCATCTTATCAGACATATTATACGCAGCACCGTACACGACTCACCAGTTTGGCAGAACCCGTTGAGCAATCTCCGCTGACACAAAGTTGTTGATGATGAATGGCGCAGATATCAGCCCTGTGACCAAACCCCTATTCACGCGTCAGCATATAGTGAATCCTATAGAGAGGAATACACTCACCGCCAACGCAGGTTTGTCATGTCGGCAATGACGATAAGCTGAAGCATCTGAAGACCAGTGTATCCAAATGCCTAACATTGTTAGCCCATCACCTGGCGTCATTAGAATCGCTGGACGTACGTAAAAGATCTCGCCTGCTGCTATTTGTCTGATATCGTTCGCGGTGGCAATGACGATCTGGGTTGTCAGCTACATCCTCTCCCTATCACAGTCCGCAGCGAGAAACCGCTCACATATCCCACCACGTAAAGAATCGTGACTATGATAAAAGTCTCCGCACGTCCGACCCTTTCGATCAGTTAGATCATGGCGATTTGGAATACGGTAGGACGTACACATCAGCCAGCTTGGCCATGAGGGGCTTGCCAACAGCGATGATGATCGCCTGGACTGTGCCGATGGTTCCAGACAGAGAATGCTCAAGTACTGCTGATGTACTACACCGTTAGCGCCGACTCCAACAAGCTGTCGTCAAGCATATTTCAGGTACGAGACCCACGCATACTGTAGATACTGCCATGTCGTGAGGCCGTCCAGCGAGTAGATATACGCGGATAGCCCGATTCTACTCATCAGCTCAGGGTCAAGGAAATATCAGGAGGCATCTTGAGCTCACCCTATGAATAGCATCCACTGGCTCCTCGGACCCCTGTACTTAGCTACCGTCTCCAATTTCGACCTAGCGAACAGCTCACCAGACCTGCTGGACCTCTTCAGCCGTCCTCGCACCCCTCGCGCCCCGCTCCTCCAGCCCTATCTCCTCTTCAGGGCTCTGCGGTATTCCTCTCCTACTCCCACTACCCGTCCCGGATCGAGGCGACTCAACCCCACTGCGCAGGTCGCTGCTAACATTGAGCCCCAGCGCAGCGGCACTACCGCTGGACGGAATGGCTGAGTGGCCGAGAGGCGTGCTACGGGAGTAAGACGGGAGGAAGTAGCCATCATCCTTGCCTGTGCCGAGGTCCGAGAGCAGCGGTGTAGATGGACGAGCATCCGATCGAGTGGGGGAGTGTGAGGTCGAGCCCGAGGAGAATGAACCGGGAAGGAGGGGCATCTTCGGGGAGGAAGAAGCGGTCAAGAGGGGCTATGGCGGTCTCATGAGGCTTTTAGGACGTGCTTTATATACCAAGTCTGCGCTGTGTGAAGTGTATAATGTCGGCCGATGAATGAGAAGCAGGTCCATGTTTAGATTTGGTGCAGGAATGGAGACCCCACAGCTCCCCCGGAACCTGCCCTTCTTCATTGGACAAAGAACTCTTGCCTTCTTTGATGAGGAATGACATTATACAATCCATCAATATGAGCATAAGACCAGCTGTAAGAGGGCTTTCAGGGACAATAGGCCCTGCTGCAGCTCGCAGCTCAGCATGGTCTCAACAGCGACCAGGCCCATCTGCCGCTGGACCCTCCAGCCATGGTGCCGTGCCGGTCACTCGGAGGTACGCTACCAAGCCCAAACGGAACAACGTCGTCACGAAGGAGAGGTATAACTTCAATACATCCATGAGCTTCACAGATGAGCTTGATCCAGATGTAAGCTACAAACCTCCTATCCGGGAAGGATTGAGCTGACTCGACAGCACGTGAATTACCGTCGGGTGACAGCGTCGGAGATTTCGAACCGCCGTGAACCACCTACAAGGGTCAAGATGCTCGTTCGGGACTTTATCGATGACAGTCTGTACAATGTGAGCTCAATATCGCTGCCTTCATGGTGAGAGCGGCTCAGCTGACGATCTGCAAGGAGCACTACGGCTACTTCTCCCGAAACGCAACGATCTTTACGCCCCCTTCGGAGGGTGGCTATGATTTCGGCTCATTCAGAGACGCGGCACATTTCCAAGAAACAGTCGCTGAGCGCTACGAGGCCGAGTATGGGAATATGGAGCTTGAGACTGGGGCAGAGGAAGGGCAGAAGGAGACATCGGCAGCTCGGAGTAAAGGTGGATTAGGGCGACAGGTCTGGCACACCCCAACCGAGTTATTCAAGGTATGTTCCATCGCTTAGTCGGTGTACCTCGCTGATACACTCAGCCATACTATGCTCGAACGCTCATCAAGCCTATCCTTCAAACGTATAAATTGAATCACTTCCCATATCAAGATCTGATCATATACGAGATCGGAGCCGGGAATGGATCATTCATGGTTGACGCATTGAAATACATCCGGGACGAGCATCCGGATGTCTATGAGCGGACTCAGTATAGGATCATCGAGATCAGTCCGGCTTTGGCTAAGATCCAGAGAGGACGGGCTGAGAAGGAGGGTCTGGGAGAACGGGTCAAGGTTATCAACGAGGACGTCATGCGATGGAGAGGGGGAGGCGTAGAGCCGTGTTTCGTCGTGGCACTGGAAGTCTTCGTGAGCTGCTTTCTTGACCGAGATCGAAATATAGCTTATGCTTTCAGGACAACTTCGCTCACGATATGATAAGATATGATCTCCGGACACTCGAACCTTTGCAAGGCGTCGTATCGATAGACCGCTCAGGCGACTTCTCACTGCTGTACGAACCCCTCACTGATCCCCTTTTGCGCCGAGTGATGGCGTACCGCCGGATTCTACCTCCCTCAGCCTCAACATCACCCACAGTTCCCTCCCCACTTCTCCGCTTTCCACTCCTTCGCTCGATGTACACCGCTCTCCCATTCGCGCCCAACCTCTCTCAACCCGATTGGATACCTACCAAAGCGACGCAGTTCCTCGAGCGCCTAAGGGACAGATTGCCTAATCATCGTTTGATGGTGGCTGATTTCGATTCTTTGCCTGAGGCGGTGGAGGGGCGTAGCGGACCGGTCGTTCAGACGAGATATGGAGGGAGCATGGTGCCCTGCGAGACATTCTTGGTCAAGCAAGGATACTTTGACATTTTCTTCCCAACCGGTAAGTCACCTCGATATCATCAGCATTGAGCGTCGACTGACATGGGCAGATTTTGAGCTGCTGAGGGATACCTATTCCCTAATAATGAACTCCCCAGCTATCGCCGAATCAACATCTAACACGCAGTCACAATCTGTTCCTTCGCGGAAATCCAACCAAAATTCTAAGATTGCAGCAAGAGATGTGACACATCCACTGGCTGCAGCCGTATCCGCCACGCCTCCTCAGCTGTCATCTGACTTCTTCTCTCCACATCCGCTTGCTCTGCCAAGCGGCAGCGGCACGGGAGTGCGAGGGTTCCGCCGACGACAGGTACAAATACATACGCACGCGGAGTTCATGCAGGAGTATGGGATGGAAGAGGTGCGGATGACGAAGACGGGAGATGGGGAGGGAGTGATGGTGGCGATGTACAGGAACGCGAAGGTCATGTTCTAGATAGGCCAAATGGAACTCAGGGGCTCATCTCGGTATGAATCATCCCTCTATCTATCATGCACATCAATGCAGATCGAGCTCTACCGGTCAATTGGAATTTTGCTAGCATACAGCGTTTGCCACTGCGCAGAGCCCGCCTGTGGGTTTCATAATGACTGCTGACATTGTTGTTACTGACATTGACACTCTGATCGCTTCGCGTTGAGGCCATAGGTACAACATCAATTCTCATCTACCCGACGCAGTCCTAAATAAGAATCTCCATCGGTGAAAGCCTCGCTCATGCCGCCCATACACTACCTATCGCCGCTATGACCGGTTCCCACCTCTTCAGTCTTCCTTCCTCCCCTTCTTCGACCGTACGTACCAACCACCCGCCGCCAAACTCCCTTCCACTTCCTCTGGCCCTCGCCCGTAATCTCTCCTCGGCATCACACCAGAACATCTTCCATTTCCCGTCTGGAGTGGTGATAAAGCCGTTCGCGCGCTCAGCATACCACTTGTTTACTGGATTATCCGCCCTGCTCCGCCAGACCAGATCCCTTCCGCGCCCCTGACCACTCAACGACCCCTGGGAGGGATTGGCAGCGTCAAGCAAACCAAGACCATACGTTTCATCCCGGAGTGCGACCCAGAGGAAATCGACAGTACCGTCTCCCTGATTCGAAGGTAGTACGGCGAACTTGTCCAGATAACAAATCCCTTCGGAGGTCGAATCGGACTCGGTGGTGACTACCGCTGCGCCAGCATAGTCGCCGATGACAATGACGAAATCTAGATCTTTCTCTAGCCGTTTGTAGAACGCCTCTTTGTCTAGCACGCGGCGGAATGACGCCTCGAGTAGTCGGTCAAGGGCAAGGCGGTCCACCTCATCTAATGATCGAAGAACCTTGACGGGCAGACCTTTACGGATGAGGGTGGGTGTATCTCGTGTGAGACGGCCTTCGGACTCGACGAGGAGGGAATGTGGGAGACTCGCGTTGTGTGCGGGTTTGTTGGTGATAAGATTGGCAATCATTGCTGCTGGACTACGATGGGAGACGAGTAAAGCCGAAGCGTCTCGAGGCATGTGATCCAGGCAGGCGTTTGCGAGGGATAGGTTCGAGAGAGCTGTGGGATGAGATTTCGACCAATGAGGCTGGTATGTGTCGTTAATGAATGAATATTCCGAGGCGAGGTTGATAGATAGATGAGGGAGGCCTTGACGGGCATACGAGGGGATTCCACCTTCTCGGTTGATGATGAGAAGTCGGAGTGGAGTGAGGTCGACTGTCGTTCCGGCAGGACCGGGCCCAATAGGAGCCGCAGCCATCGATTCAGCCAATGCCATGAGCACCGCGTCCGCCCCTACTCGCTGTGTTTTGCATCCCGGATCTAACGCCACGGGCAGCAGAACTGGAATCTCCCCCTCTCCCACCGCTCGCCGAATGTGGTCCAGCCCTTCCTCCTCCACAAAGACCTGCCCAGCCTTCCTCCCATTCCCTACTACTCCATTTCCCTCCACCTCTAACTTCCCCGCTATCCGCGCAACGGTAGACAAGACTGGTCGGGCGGCTGCTCCTAGCTTTCCGAGCGCAGCTACGACCTGCTCCAGGTCCCGGAGGATCATCTTCTTCTGCCGTTGAGCAGCGGCAGTATCGGACGGCTCAGTAGCTGGCAGGTCGTCCCGGTCGAGAACGATGACGGAGACCAGGCCAAGTTTCTGTAAATGCGCCATGCCCTGGCAAATCGAGTTCAGCTGGGTGTGGGTGAATGGGCCTTGGATCTTGACCAGAGCAGGATGCCGGACAGTGGGATTGAGGAGGGCAGTGACGAGGGTGTTATCGGTAGTCTGGGAGGTGCTGGGGGAGGCCTCGACGGCTGGCGCTGCGGCTGCAGCTGCAGTTTCGGGCGTGATGGGCAGCGTGATTTTGGCATCCTGAGAGGTTTTGGTAGACTGGGGGCCGAATGGCGAAGAAGGGGGTTGGCCGAATGATGAGAGGTAGTTCCGAGAGTCCCGTGCTGAAGGGCTAGAACGGAGAATTGACAGGATGAAGTCCTGCGAGTGTCAGCTGGAAGTAAGGCTCGATTGTGGGGAGGTCTGGACTTGCATTGTCACTGTCGATCTGTGCTTCATGGGTTGAGGAATCGTATAATGTTCTGCGAACCTGTTATTATTAGCTTCCCTCCGGATGCAGATAACCGGTGCTGAACAGCATACCTGAGATTGTAGTACTGAAGGAGCTAGACGACGTGATACTGATCCAGTTGACGAGGAAGCTCGAGCTGAGCGGCCGAGCGCAAGTACAGACTTCATGGCTGCTGGTCTTGAAGCTGCGGACCAAAGTGCAAAACGGGGGAGGCGCTATCTACACCTCGGACCCCGAGCTGCTACTTATAGCGAAGCTTCGCCGCGAACGATTCCCAGACGTCGTGGAGCGGAGGTGTAGTAAGTTACGTGAACGTGATCCGAGGGAATAGTCTTGGCTTTGGGCATGCGGGTAAGGATGTTGTAAGGAGTCGAGAGGATATGACATCGGTGGTTGTTCGCTTCTTAGTTCGCAACTAGTAATTTTGATTACGGCACGGGTAAAGCGATTAGTAATTCCCCCTGCTGCCATGCCCATGGATGGGAGTACAGCACGGGGGCCCAGATGCGAGGTTAGCAGAGGCGCTGGCTTGGCTTGCCCGCTTGAGAAATGATGGCATACCCATGTACCGAATACGGAGTAGCAACGCAGTGTAACCCCTCGTCTAGTCATCTTGGTCCCGGAATGCCGTCGTTGCCGCCTCTCAGGTGATCATCGATCATCCCCTCGATCGTCCTAGTTCTAAGCTCTCACTGTCTCATAGTGCTCCACCTCGCAGTGCCAACACCAAGTGAATGACTTTGCCGGCATCGATCTTGTAGTCCTGGATGGTCTTGTCGTCCGCCCTGATCGCATCAGCCGTTGTTACTTCCTTCGGGAACAAGGCCGAAATAGGCTTCAATGACTATGGCTCAACCCCGACGTGATGCCGGTCATGGGGGTCCAAGCATAGCTGAGATAACTTACATGGCTTTTCCAGCGTAAATTAGACGTTGCTGGATTGGGGGAATACCAGCTTTCTCCTCGACTCTTTCCTTCACTTTTGATACCTATCATCCCTATCAGCTTTCTACACGATGTCTCGCAAAACCAGCGGATCCCATTGCATGAACTTACGGCCCACTCAGGCTGAACATCTATCTCCACCTAGGATTGTCAGCAGTTGCTCAAGGTAGGGTAAGTAAGTCGAGGCGGAATGAACGAGGCATACCTCTTTCCCTGTCAATGTCTGATTGTGTGAGCTTCGCCCCTCTAGGTGACAGACAGGACTCAACTCACCTTGATCTTGATAAGCATTCTTCCGTAGCTTCTCTTCGCTTCAGAAGTGCTTGATTAGATGTTGGTTGGATGGAAGGCAGACACATACAGACCGAAAATGACGGCGCAGCCACCGTCGCGCGGGGACGCGTTTCATGTGCTGGTCCGTGCGTACTTTCCGCATACCATTTTGTCTCTTTTGCCCTTGGCCCTTGGTCTCCTGTGAGCCCCGCCGGTGATCCGAATGGACAGCTTGACAGGCTATAGAGTGCCTATGATACATACGCGAAACCTGAATACTACGGCGGGCGGGAACCAATAAAGGAGACACCTCGTCTTTTGATCTCAGTTGTATTTATCCTAGTTAGGTAATTCCTTGCTATACCTTGGACAGGTTGTCTGAAGGTGCCATGTCGCGCATCGCACGTGCTGTCCCGCTCCTGGCCAGCTCTGACGCGTGACGGCCCAACACCTCAGCAAAAGCTGCCACCATGGCTTATCGAGTCGTCGGGCGCATGTCGTCCCTGGAGCCCAGCCGCTATGACTCCATTTTTACCCTCATTCCTCCAGCGCATTCATCATCTCCTCCTCCTTATCCCATCCTTCTCGAAGTTTCTTCGCCTGCTCAGATTTCCTCGAGTCTCTCCCCAGACTCTCATCCTGTATCCCTGCCAGCGCGGCGGCCAGCATTTGCGCGGTAACCAGCCGATGATAAACTATCGCTCGGTTCTGCAGCTTTTTGATCGTTCCGCTCACGGCAACAACGCGAGGGATGACGGGATGGCCATTAAGGTCACGAAGGAGCGTGATAGATGCCCAGAGGGTACGATAGTGGGGTCGAGCGACGCGAAGGATGGTCAGGGTGGTAAGAGGGGAATGGTAGATGACTGCGGGTATCAGAACCGTTTAACTGCCAATGATGACATTGTTGACCGTTGACGCTGCTACGGGTACGAGAAGAGCTCACCTTTGAAAGAGCTGGCCAGCCGACCCCATCCTTCATCCCCAAAGACATCCAACACGTTCGCCCTCACCGCCCGGAATACCACCGAGCTACCATCCTCTCCCAGCCTGAGCTGGCCGGATAGATCTGGATGGGGCGCGACAAATGGCACGAGCGGCAGGATGGGCAGACAATCATCCTTCTCGTCATCTAGATCATCTTGATCATGATATGATGCCGGGTTGGAATCGTTTGGGCCGGTAGGAGTTGTACCGATGTTTGATGAGAATGAAGCAGGAGAGAGGAATTCGACCAGAATATGGCGATTCTTGAACCGAACCATTTTCGAGGAGACCGCGGCTACTCAATGGGGTCACGTCCGCACCTATGCCGACTATATTAGGATGATAGGCATGAGACGTCGACAGGGGACCAATTGAAGGTGGTTGAAGCTTTGAGAGAGATGGAGTTTCCGCCGGAAACTTTGCTGTGAAGAAGACACGTGACCTGACAAACTTACGTCACCTACTACGCGTCAACAAATCTCTGACCGTATGATTTCTTTCCCTCTCTTCCCCCTTCTCCTAGTTCATCATACTTATAGCTTTCCCTTCCCGGGGCTGAAATCAGTGCCAAGATGAGTGCTGGTCCACGTACAAATCTCCAGGAAGTACTCGCCAAATTGGGACCGAAAGGATCGAATGGGAGCTTTGCATCTGGAGGAGGGGGAGGAGGGAGTGAGCGCGCTGGACCGAGCTCGAGCAAGGTATGTCTGCTCACCATGATGGATCCCCTTGTACCTTGCCTGAACTCTTTGCTGAAATCTAGCCCGCTTTCGTGCTCAACAGAACCGCTTCCGCGGGCCCATCTCGGTCATCAGCACCCCAATCGCGTGAGTTCGCCCTCGTGTGCTCCATTCAGGTAGCAGAGATCCCAGCTGAGGTTTGCAGATTCTAATCCTGTCCCTCTACATCGCTCCACTCCGAGCATAGTACCGACTTTCAATCATGCGTCGGCGTCCCGATCTTCCTCGTCGAAAGACACGCTGGGATCAGCGGTACTCACGCCGAAGTCGCTTAATGGATCGCCAGTTTTCCGAGCAAACACGAGCCATAAATCCGCTAGCACTGCTGCATCGTCAGCTGCACATCAGCCTGTGACTGCTCAGAGAGGCGGCTCCAAGCTCGACTCGGTGAGTATGCAGTCCTGCGTTATTACGCCCACTTGCTGATGGCGAAGATACCGACCGAGCGCTTGATGTCGATGATCATTAAAAATCAGGCGGAGCAGCTGGAGCTTACGAAGCAAAGGCAGAGCATTGAAAACGATAATGACTGGATGGGCGAAGATCCAGAAATGATCGATGGGAAGATGTGAGTTGTGCCAGGGATCGTTGGTGGCGAAGGGCTGACGCGAGTAGAATGATGCTGGAAACCAGACTCAAAGACCTGACTGCCGCCATGACGGCTCGCTTGTCCGCTCCTAAACCCCTCGAACAGCCATCATCTGGATCCACTGCTCGATCGGAGTATTTCGCCACCCATCAACAACAGCCTGTGGCGTCCAGCTCAAGACAGAACCAACCACAACAGATGCCCAGATATCCCACACCAGTAACGAACAGCGGTCCGAGTGGGCCACAGGTCGCGAGCCGGGATCGGCCACAAGTGCGCAGCGATAATAGCATGGAGGGTGGTCGGCTCCTTCCTGCACAGCACATCATTTCGGACGATGAGGAAGAGGATGTGCCATTGTCGGCCATGAAGGGGTTTCCTATTCGACAGCAGCGCAATGCGCCGCTCGGTGTTGACGATTACGATATTGCGATGGCGGAGCAAGAAAACGAGGTGGCCCCCACGACGCCATCGGCGCATCGTCGAGCTATGGCGGAGATGGAAGATATCCCTCCGGAGGCGTTCTTCTCCTCCCCACTGCCTGGGCCCATCTCCCGACCTCATCCACAGCCACAGCCCGTTCGAGTCTCGGCATCAGCCACTCGATCCATGCAGGCCAGCTCATCTACGCAGGCGAAGGCGGGTCCAGGACCCGGCTCGATGGTTCGCTCTCAGGCGCTCAGTGGTCCTCGTCCGCTGGAAGGAACGTCCATGTTCTCTCGTGAGCCGGAACCGGAGAAACTCGAAATTGAGGTGGTGCATCCGTGGACGAAGGAGTTGAACCAGAAATTAAGGCAGATCTTCAGATTGCCAAGGTTTAGGAAACATCAGAAGGAGGCGATTGACGCGACTCTGGGCGGGAAGGATGGTCAGTCGACGATTTCTTGGTGCCTGAACCAACTGATGTAACAGTTTTCGTTTTGATGCCCACTGGTGGAGGGAAATCTCTCACCTGTATGTCTGTCGATCATCCGCGTGCACGCTCCAGCTGATGGACAGATCAATTACCTGCTGTTTGTAACGGTGGTCACACGTCAGGCGTGACTTTCGTCATTTCACCCCTCATATCCTTGATCAACGACCAGACTCGGCATCTTTTGCGGCTCGACGTCGCCGCATTGGCATATACAGGCGACATGACGGCGTCTGATAAAAATGAAGCGCACAAGTCTTTATCGATGCCAGACCCGTGGACGAAGGTGGTCTACGTTACGCCGGAAATGATGTCGATGGGCGGACAGATCAAGTCCATCATTCGGGATCTCGTGAAGCGGAAAAAGCTTGCGAGGTTCGTGGTTGATGAGGCACATTGCGTGTCACAATGGGGACACGACTTTCGAGCGGATTGTAAGCTTGGCGAGCACATCTGTCAGTGAGACCATGCTGATAACCTAGACCTAAAGCTTGGGCAATTGCGCAGAGACTATCCCTCCGTTCCAATCATGGCTCTTACCGCCACTGCCCAGATCAAAGTCCAGGAAGACATTATACGCTCGCTCGAGATCAAAGGTTGCGTGATCCTGCGACAATCTTTCAACAGGCCGAATCTCGCCTACGAAGTCCGCCCAAAGAAGAAGGATGTCCTCTCGGATATTGTCAAAGTCATCTACTCTCAACAGATCGACCGGAAACATGTTCCGGGGATCATCTACTGTGCGAGTAGAGATAAGTGCGAGATGCTTGCCAAGGTCTTGCGAAATGAGCATGGACTACAGGCGCAGCATTACCATGCCGGGATGACGAAGGGGGATAGGCGGAGAGTACAGGAAGGATGGCAGGATCATGAGTTTGAGATCATCGTTGCTACTGTCGCTTTCGGGATGGGGTGAGTACCGTCGTTGATCTCTCGGAACTCCGAGCTGACATTGCAGGATTGATAAGCCAGACGTTAGATGTGAGTATACTGTATGCCTGTAAGCTTACAGCCAGTTGTCATACACCACTCCCTTCCCCGATCGCTTGAGGGATACTACCAGGAGACCGGTCGAGGGGGACGAGACGGCAAAGCATCTATCTGCGTTTTGTACTACACTTTTGGCGGTATGTTTTATTATCATTCATTCGAAGAGTAGCTCTGACGAATAGATGGCAAGAACATGACCCAGATGATCGATAAGGACACCGCTCTCAACGCCGCCCAGAAGACCCGCCAAAAAGATAGCATCGGCGAAGTCCTACGCTTCTGCGCAAACAACACCGACTGTCGGCGCGCCCAAGTCCTGTCCTTCTTCAACGAGACTTTCGATCCCATTAATTGCAATGCCGGTTGCGATGTTTGCCTCTGTCGGGATACCAAAACATACGAAATCGAGGATGTCACGGCATCAGCCACTTCGGTGCTCAAATTGCTCCAGGGGCTCGAAAATGAAGACCGAGTGACAATCGTCAGTCTTACTGAAATATGGAGAGGACAGAATAAGCAATCAACCAAGGGTTTCACCAACAACGCTTGCTTTGGCGCTGGCGGTGACTGGGACCGGACAGATGCGGAGAGGTTGATCCAGTGGTTAGTCATTGAGAAAGTTTTAGGAGAGTATACACTGGTCAACAAGGCTGGGTGGAGCAACTCGTACATCTGCGTAAGTCGCTTGATCCAAGTCGACAAAAGGCAAATGCTGATGCACACAGATCGCAGATGGCGCCCGAGAAGTATTCCAGGGGAAGAAGAAGATCACACTCGATTTCCGCCTGAAATCTCCCGTCAAGGGCAAAGCTCCTCCTCTCCCCAGATCGAAATCGACTGGATCCATCGCGACCAAAAGCAAAGCTGGCCAATCCAATCTGAATGGCTACGCTGTCCCCACTCAACGAATCGTCTCGAACCCTTTGGCCAGAAAACGGTCGCTTCAGCAAATCGCCGACCAGGAGGCGGCGTTCGATGCGTCCAAGTGGGGAGATACGGACAACGAGGACGATGCTGGCTCGTCTGAGGAGAATCCGGGGTATCAGCGTGAGGAGGTGGATCCAATCGAGTTGAGTGGGGATGATGGGGATGAGCCGGTGCCGAAGAAGAGGAGAAGTGTGGGGTCGACCAAGAAGGCCGCCACCGAGACTGGGGCTGGGAAGGGGAAGGGGAAAGCGAAGGAGGTGCCGGATAGGTCAGGGAATGGGACGCCTGTGGAAAAGTGCTTGAACGCTCTCAAGGAGGTTGTGAAGAAGGTGAGTTACATTCTGCGTTTCAGAAGTTTGCGTTGAAGTCTAACAAATCAGGAATATGCCGCCAACACACATGCTCCTGTATTGCCAGAATACGCTCTGGAGATGCTTGCCACTACTATGCCAACGAGTACGCTGCCAGTCGTGACACTATGGGCCGACCTCAAGCTGACTATACAGACATGAACGATCTCGAGAAAACTGAAGGGGTCACGTCCGCCCATATCAAGCACTATGGCGTTAAGATCCTCGGTGCCACAATCAAGCATCTAAAGCTGCAGGAGAAGGCCAATGGGATTACTCCAGGCGGGCAGGGATCGAGATTACCGCCAACTGCTGCTCCGCGGCGGAAAGCCCCTGCAGCAACCGCAGACGATGGTGAGGGAACGCCCAGCGCAGCACCCAAGACTGCTCGTGCATCTGCATCGTCGGCATCGAAAAAGACTACCACAACAACTACCACTCCTCTCGCAACCAAACAGGTCGTCGCCAGTATCCAATCTTTCGCTTACAAGCCTAAAGTGGGTTCGACTCTGCCTATCACGGCCTACGCGTCGGGGTCAGCTACGAAGGCGGGTCAGAGTGGGACGGGGGCGGGCACACCGATATTGGGTGACAAGCGGATCACGTTGAATACTCTGAACAAGGGCGGGCTCGCTAGACCGAAATTCTGAGTGTGGGTTGCTTTTCGGAAGGCTTGTTCGATTGTTCGAGCAGAGTATGGTACTACACCACATGTATGTTGGGTTGGGTCACGTTGAGTCATTCGCAGTGATGCAGTGCATACAGAGTCAGTCGGACGGTGCGTTGACTCCTGATCGAATGGGTGAGAGCATCTGCAGCTCGAAGTTGAGGATATCGTACATGTCGCCCGCTCGCGTTGAGTCGACGTACTCTGTGGCCTTACATTTAGTGATGGAGCGCGGGGGTACACGGAGGAATTACGCAGAGAGGGCCCGCTTCGCGTCGGGAGCTCTTACGACTCCGAGGCCGAGGACACTCTCAACTGCGGAAGCCGGCATGACCTTCAGGAGGCGAGATCTCCCGCTCGATCACTTTACGTTCATGGCCCATACGCCGTCAGCTTCGATCGTCGCACAGCAGAGGGTGTAACCGTTTCACACCCTTCTGCCCTCCGTAATCCTGTCGATCCGTCGCGAATCCCGTGTCCGCTGCGGAGCGGTACCAGCAGCCACATAGGATACTGTACGTACTCGTACGTGACTTCAGCTTACCCTCAAAAGGTTGACGACTTGGCGCAATGGTGACGGAGAACGATACAAGTCTGCTGAGCGGCACCTTCACTCGACTGCAATGTCCTGACGCGTCTTCACTGCGATGTGTAGATGAGTGGAACATGGTCTCACTACCTACCCGATACCAAACTTCCCTGCCCGCCTCCCTCCCGACCTCGCACCTCCACCCTGAGCCTCAGTGAGAGGGACTAGTTGTCATGTCAGACACACTCGACCTACCCAATGCGGTCTGGTGGGATCACGATCCAGCTTCCGAACGAATCGTACCGCTTGACCTCATAGTTAGCGACAATCAATCTCCTCGCAAAATCTCACTGCAGAGCTCGAGCTCGCTTACTTCAACATCTTCGATGGGCTTCACATCTGGAGCTACTCAACAGAGCGCCAGCGCTAGCTCGAGTACCCACTCGCTACCCACAAGTAAGCTCATCTTCCCTTCGCGGGTTGGCGCTCGTTGATATGACTAGGCGACTTTGGCCATGATGCGGACAAAGTAACAGATCGTCGATCCTCGGTCACCAGCCAAATCCCTCAGATTGACAACGTTCCCGATTCTCATCACTCACGCCATGCTAGCGTGCAGTCCGCGTTGACAAGAAGCTCTTCCCGGTCATCAACGGAGAGAAGCGACCATGCGCAAAATCTACAAAGGTCAATATCTCCTGTTTCCGTGGCGACCACATTCGGAGGAGCGGCGCGCAGAAATCATAGGAGCCGAACCACTACCGCCGAGACCGCTGCCCTTCCCCAGAGTAATCACATCCCCTCGTTCCGGTCTACTCGATCTGACTCTTTCGATTCAGATCTATCTCGACAGTCTACCATCTCGAGCTTCACCGCGTCCATCGCCTCTCGCCGGTCTTCATTCCGCATGAGCTTACCTCCAAACATCTCGCGACACTCTGTCATTACTCCAGAATTCGAGAGCGACGACCCACTCAGTGACTGGGCTGCCGGAGATGCCCGAGCCGAGCGAGAGAGGGCGGCAGAGAGACAGATGAGGTCTGCACCCGGTGTCATGGGAGTAGGGGAAGGATGGGCAGGTGGACCAGCGGGCAAGAGAAGAACGGGCGGATGGTTCAGACGGAAAGGGAGGCGGAAAGGCAAGGCGGAAACTACCCAGGATCCGTTGGCGTTGTGGACAGTGCCGGAGGAGCCAAGGACGAGTCCGCTCAAGTCGGCCTGGAACCGGTCAAGGGCAAGATTCGGGGCGTCAGTACCGGTTCTGTCGCTGTCGAGGCCGGACGGGAAGGGGGCGAAATCTTCAGAGCGGGAAACAGGGCAGAAGGCGCGGTCGGTCTTTTCGGTCAGCCGGACCGAACTACGTATGATCCGCAGGCAAAAGAGCGAGTCGACTATGGATCCCTCGTCGAGTGGGTCGGGGACCCCGAAGCGTGCTCCGCTGTCACGCTTCACTCCAGGCATGATGGAGATCCCGGAGCGCGTTCTACACCCCCGCGTACCAAGCCAGCCACATCTACCACTACCCCGCACGACATCCCTCTCTCCCGCTGCCAATCCTGCACAGTCAATCCTCCTGAGCGGATCCGTCCTGAGTCGGATCAACACTTTCGGCGATGGGGGCGGCCCTTTACTGGAGAGAAATCTTGGAGAAAATACAGCTGTCATCCCAGCTTCTACGCCTGCGCCGGTCGCTCGTAGGGTATCCAAGCGGCGCGCCTTGATCACCAAAGTGAAATCTCGGTTATCAAACATGTCCATTTCTAAACGGTCCGACAACACTTCCAAACCTCCATCGCTGTCGCCAAAAGATTTGAGCCACCCAACTCCCAATCCACCATCGAACGCATCACCGAAACCCCGTCTAGGTATACGCAAATCACGTCCGCCATCAATATCTCACCCATCCATGCTTGGCGACAATCCTCCCTCCGCCGCCAACAGTATCGCTCCCAAACCCCAAATTCGAACCTTCTTAAACAGACTCGTCAATCGACGGTCTTCCGTTCAGTACGAGGCCGGACCAGGCGAAGAAGAGCCGGAAAGACCATTCACTGCAAAGGAGCGTAAACGGAAGTCTTTCTCCGCTGGCTTCCAGAATCTCAATCGATGGTCAAAGTCGGAAGCCAACCTCCTCCGGTCTGGCAAATCTGGCGGCATGGAAACACTAGACGATCTTCTTGCTCGACTGAAGGAGATCCCGGTGCCAAACGAAGGAGCTCAGGGGATTAGGCGCTCGGGAAAAAGCGGGGACCATCGGGCTGGGGCTCTTGAAGCAACCCAAGAAACGCTCAGCGGGGTACAGGGGAATGTCGGACAACTCACTCCACGTCGATCATCTTTCATCCCCTCTATACTTGACCCTTCTCCTCCTCGTCTCGAACCTTCATCTAGCGCGACCACACGATCGAGCTCCACAACCGCACACACAGCCACACTTTCGACTCCTCCCATGTTAAGTGCAGTTGGGCATATCGGCCTGGAACCTGTGATATCGAATACCGCTTCACAGCGTCCTTCAGCGGAGTTCGCATGGGCTGCTCGACCTAGCGACAAGTTGCGAGATAAGGGTAAAGGGGAGGATGAGAGTGATGGCGTCACTACGCGGCGGTGGTTATTGGGGTCGCGGCGGAGGTCGAGTGGAGGGGAGAAGATGCGCGGATAGGTTCTTCCGCACCTTTCTATCAGATCATTAGGACAGTTCGGCACTTTGGGCTCCGTATCGTGGCCTAGTATAGCATACAGTTTTGTAATATGAAGAGTTCTGGGAGCGCGGCCCGTCCCACATAGGCTGCTAGTGTGCCCAGCCAAAAGTAGCCAAATATTTGATTCCGTTAGTCGTTGGCTGGTGCGAGACACTACCTCAATCCACCCTCTTGCTCCGACTGCATCTACATCACAATATGGCGTCATCCACAACAGCATCGCAGAGCGAAATGGAGGCGGCGAGGCTACCGCTTGGATGGAGAGATCAATGTTCAGCGTAAGTCCGACAGAGAGGGAGAAAGGGTCTGCCCAATCCGACGTCCGCTCAAGTCATTTATGAGTGGTCGATTGCGTTTGCACTGGCACAAAATGGACCCTCAGTCCCACTATGGAGAGACAATGATGGATGATTGCACGACCAAACATTTGACGAACGAGACGCTTACAACTCAGCCTACTCATTCCCCTCAACGTATGCCGCCATCGAGAATTGTACGCACCATGGAAGTGCGAGGATGAGAGACACGGCTACGAGAAATGCCAGTATGATGAGTGAGTCTTTATGAGAGCACTGGCTGGGGAGGGAGGAAGGGCGAAAGAGGAGACTGGTGAAGATGGTCGCTGATGCGGTAGCTACATGCGTCGAATGACACTTCTAAGCAAGCAGAAGAAGGCGGCAGCGGAGTCACTAGCGAATGAGGAATAGGCTAGGGTGGGGACGGATTGTTGAGACTGCGGTGGTAGTTGGCGAGGTGGCAGGATGGCAGAGGCAATTGTACAGCAGGATATTTCCGCATGTACTGACCCATTCGAATCTTTCATTCCACTTCGACACAAGTACAACTGATGAGCGTAGATGTGCTTCGCAGATAGACGCATGCGAAGCTGACTAGGGTACAAATTTTCCCCCCACAGTACCCATCTACTTCTGCGCACCCATCCCCAGCCGGATCTTTAAGCTCGGCGTGGCGCCACCGTCCGTCGGCGTCATCCCCTGACCACCTCCTCCGAAGTAATCCCCACCTCCAGGCTGCCACCCGCCCGGAGTCATACCCGTGTTCTGCGTCGTACTCAGCGGGCTCTGTCCGGCAGGGTGAGATTTGTCGAACATGGGGCAATTCCTGTTGGCTTTGGTATGACCCATTTGCCCGCAGGCACCGCATTTCCGCTTCCCGACATCCAGATCCGGATCGTAGTCCTCAGGATTGATACCGTGTGCTGCTTGCTTCGAGTACTTCTTCCGAGCCAGTCGTCTCGCTTGATTCTTCTTGATATTCTCCAGCTCTTGCATTAGACTGTAATGAGATCAGCTTCAGATAATGGAGCGGGAATAGAATAATTACTCACGCAGCCTTCTTCAGCTCGTCTTCTGCCTGATTCCCCGTTGGAACCAGATTATCCGCCTGATTCCTAAACTCCTCAATCTTGTGATCTTCTACCCTCCGTCTATAACTCGCAATGATCTGCGGGTCCCGGACGATTTCAATCTGCAATTTCCCCTTTACCATCCGCTTGATGCGCATGACTTTCGGTGCGTGATTGCCGGTGAAAGACGTCTCGCCCGCACTTGGGGCTGGCGAGTAACCTCTTGGGGATTCCTCCATGAACGGCGTAGCAGCCATGGAGTTGCTTCTGGAAAAGGCACGTCGAGCGTCGGCCCGACCGGTATACCGTGGTCCGAATCCAACAGGTGTAGCGCCAGCTTGGGGGTGATCATCCTCGTTCGTAGCAATCTCGGGAGGCACGGGATTGGAAAGGGCTTTCGCTTGGAGATCCCAGATTCGTCGTTTCTCATCTTCGTAGATCCGGTTTTGCTCGGCATTGGAAATTTTGACAGGAGCTCCATTGGCCTTGTGCTCGGCCTCAACTGTAAGGTCAGCATGAATCGGCGTGATCATTGTCCGGATGACTCACGTCGCCGTCCCATTTCAGTCTCTCCAGCTCGCAAAAAGTATCCCTTCATGTTTGCCCGGAGGAACGCCCATCCCTCACCTCGTCCTGTCGGGTCCCCTTCCCCATGAACCACCAACCATGCCTTAGCCTGCTCTGCCTTCTTGTAATTCAGAGTCGTGCTCCAGACCGCCAACTTTTGCTCGATGTCCAACCCAGACTCGTCATTGGGATCCTCTTCATCCTTTCCTTCCGCGGTCTTGGTATAACCCGCGTCATACAAATGACGGGCACCGACCTGCATTGCTTCAAACATCATAGCGAACTCTGGTGTCGTTGCTTGCAGAACATCGGCGCGCTCAGTGGGCCAAGGATTAGGGTAGGCGGGATTGAGGATCCAGAAGTTCTGATTAGGCCCGTTGGATCGATTGTAAAGGAGGAATTCCTGACGCTGTCAGAGACCGGACACTGGTAAGCGACACAAAAAATCTCACCTGGCCCTTGATCTTCAACCTTTGACGCATTTGTAACTCCGTCTGATCCGGGAAGTACTTCAACAGATTTGTCATTCTAAGCCGCTTATGCCTGCTCTTATTGATAAGCAACCACGCCACAATCTGCAAACGGGTCTTGGCGTAGTTGGTGTTCTTTCGAGCATGCGGTCCGGGAACTTCTGACTCGTTGGGGAATGTCTGGCCCACAGTGTAAAGATTGGAGATAGGTCGGATGTGGTATGTCGCGTGTCCGTTAACGGTATGGCGAATTACCAGGAAGTCGGTTGTTTCGGGAGTATGGCGATAGATTGGAGCGCGTATGAGGTTGTTGTGTATGACTTGGGTGACTTTACCGCGGTCGACGTAGCCAAGTAAGAAAGGTTCGGCGTCTCCAACGTTCAAAATGGAAGGTTGACCGAGATCGAGCTTTGGTACATGCTCGTCTTTGTCGTCTTTCTTGCGATAGTAATTGACTATTGTCGTTCCCATCCCATATCCACTCATCAGCGGCGGGTACTCCTCCTGTGCGTGTCAGATGAATTTTAAACACCAAGCAAGGACACACTAACCGAGAATTCCAATAAGACATATGGGCCCTTCTCCGTCATGGTCAAATCTTTTGTGCTTTTGAATCGCTCGCTTGGATCCGTCATCATCGCCTTCTTTCTCGAAGTGCTAGACGAGATAGGATTGGAGCGTAGTTTGGTGAATCCCAAACTGACGCCTACTGGGAATTGTAATGATGGCCGTTTCCAGGACCGCTGTTCGGCCTTCGTCAACGAAGTTTTGTACTAAACATCAGCCTCTGCGCGGACTCATTGGACGAGGTGAACGTACGTATGGCAACTGCAGATTTTTTGCAGGCGCTGAGTGGAACACCTCGATGGCGCCAAATGTCTGCCGGATTTTGAATCGAGCTTCGCGAGAGTGCTCATACAGGTGATCATTGGAAATGTTGAACCTGTCCAATTTGCCCGTCACTGGCGGTGGAGCAGGTCGGGGCGGAACGACAATCTCATCATCATCGACAGCGACTAGATCTGGGTTGATCCGACGCGCGTCCCAGATGATCTCATTGAGCCAGTCTGCAGCGTCTAGGAACTCGTTTCGCGGCTTGAGAGGTTCGTGAGGTTTGGATACAGGGATAGATCTGACAGATCAGCACATGGCTCTACACATAGGCTGTATTGGCATACTCTGAGTTGAAGACAATCTGGCTTTCCCAGTCAATCAGGTCCAAGGGCCTCGTCGCCTGCCCTCCTGCCTCGACAACTTCAATCTCAGGTCGATCCGGCGCGTCCAGCATCTCCCGCCGCCGTACCGCTCGGGCGCCCTTGATCCACTCCTTTTCGAAATAATCTCCCAGCGGAGTCTCATACAACACCGGGGGTGATGCGCTGAATTCCAGCTCGGGCAGAGTGGGCGTAGCGTGTAACTCGGGTAAAGAAGGAGTGGGGTTCGGAGCGACTGTGATGGGGTCTAAAGATCATCAGGACGGGTCTCATGTATGGCAAAAGACATACATGTGTTGCGAGGGACATGATCCAATTTCTGTCTCTTGGCTCTCCGCATTTCCCTCTCCCTACCCGACTGCATCAACGGCGTATCGTAGAACACCTCGGTCATCCGCATGCGCTGTCCCTTTTCCCACTCCGGCCAAACTTTTCGGACCTTCATCTCCGCCGTCTCAACCTCGCTTTTCTTCTCCTTGACTGGCATGGTCGCTGCCTGCATCTCCATCGCCCGCTTCATCCATCTCGCCTCCTCCGCCACTCGCCGCCTTGCCTGCATCTGGCGCTCTTCTGTCTCCCCTGCAGTCTCAAAGTCGTTGACGTCATCCTCGTACTTGTCCTCTCCGTCAGAAACCTCGGCGTCGACGATGGCAACGGCACCCCCTGCTTCCCCCGAGCTGCCAAAGACGGACGTAAGGGTGGACGGGTCGATCCCAGCGTCTTGGAGGATGCGCTGGAGGCCGAGCGCCGAGGGATTGCTGAACCCTGCATCTTCCTCGTCGCTGTCCATCTCGCTAGGGGTCGACGCCGAGCGGTAGCGCTGTTGTTGTAGGTGAGCGATAGAGATGTGCCGAATCTTGGGAGGAATCCCCGGTCAACCGGGTTCGGGGCGGATATTTACGGCGTTAATTATCTCCTGAAAGATGTCCGTGCGAAGCGTTTCAGAATCCCGCATGCCTTTGCGAGCGAAGCATGTTGAAGCGACCCTCAATGACACCTACATATAGCAGCATGTCCCAAATCGACCTGATAGCTAGCTCGGTCAAGCTTCCAAACGGGGCTGTAGTGCCCAATCGGCTAGTGAAGGTGAGGCTGATCTACTTCATCGTAGGGAAGCACTGACGCCCAAAGGTAGCCATGGAAGAGGGCATCGGTCACGGAGGAGGTCTCCCGGACCACAGGCATCGCGAGCTATATCGAAGATGGGGAGAAGGAGGATGGGGAGTCATTATCAGTGGTGAGTGCTGCCCTAAGTACTTGAAATCAAATTTTGACCCCCACAGGCAACGTGCAGGTCGATCCAAGGCACCTAGCCACTCCCCACGATCGAACAATACCCTCAATTTCTCAGCACACGATATCGGCATATGCTGCTCTTCGAGTGTCGACGCTCTCATCTCTACCCGCAGGGACTGCACCGCCACTTATGCTCATGCAAATCTCACATGCAGGACTGCAGTCATCCCCTACTATTGGACTCTCGCGCTCTCCCTTCGTCCCCGCTATCGGTCCCAGCGCCACTTGTCCTGATATGGGAACGTCATGGGGTGGAAGATTGATTGGCAAGATACTGTGGCCGAGGAAGAGCAGGAAGGTGATTGACTTCAAAGAGTGGGAGGCGGTAGTGCAGATGTTCGTGGACGCGGCCACCGTGGCGGAGAAGGCGGGATGGGAGGGCGTACAGGTCCACTCTGCTCATGGGTACCTGCTGGCCGAGTATTTGTCGCCTCTGGTACGTCCATGAGCTATTGGCTGTCAAAATCACCTGAATCACGGACAGAGAGCTGATCAATAGACCAATCCGGATTGTCTTCCTCTACCTGGCGTACATTGGAAGATCCCTCATCGACTGCATCTTCTCTACTTGATTCTAGAAGGCATTCACAAAGCGACTCAGAGGTCTTTCATCAAGGCTATCAAGATCAACTGCTCAGACTTTGTTCAGGGAGGTAAGCTTTGCCTATATCCTTCGGTATAACAGGAGTCGTAAGCTGATCAATGTAGGGTTGGACGAGGAGCAATCTGCAAACATCATAAAGGAGATCGTTTCATGGAAGATGGTGGATATGCTGGAGGTGTCTGGAGGCAATTATAGCAGCCCAGGTAAGCTGTCTCAGACCTCTACAGTCAGCTTGCTAACCAAACAGCCTTCGCAAGCCTGGAGAGCATAGTCTCACCCCGCCAATCACTCTTCGCGCACTTTACCACATCCCTCTTACCTCACCTGCCCTCGCCACCAGAAGGCCCCGCTATCATCCTCACCGGCTCCCTTCACACTCGGTCCCTCATTCATTCTTCACTCGAAACTCGCACATGCGATCTGGTCGGGATAGGACGACCATCGTGCATCACTCCTGCCCTACCGATTGATATCGTCTTGAATGCTTCCATTCCAGACGCTGAAGCGGGCTTCGGAGGATACCCTATCCGAGGTGGGAAGTGGGTTCGAGGCATTCTGGGCGGGGGATCGTCAGATCCTGCGGGTCCCGCGATCGCTACCTACGCCGAAACGGAGGTGCCTACGGAGACTACTCCCATTGTGCCCAAAGGAGACACTCAACAGCACAAATCGAAAGGTATTCCGCTGGTTGGGGCTGGGGTGTCAACATTCTGGCACGAGTGGCAGATGTGTCGACTGGCCCGAGGGGTAGAGCCAGATGTCCGGATGAACTGGGTGCGAGCGGCGTTCTGGGAGGGGGTTGTCTGGGCTTTCATCGGGGCCGTCCTGGGGCTGTTCAAGAAGTAAGGCGACTCCCATCGTAGGGATCATCCGTATCTGAAAGATTAGATTGTAGATAGATAGAGGTTGTATATAGACGGTAGAGATACAGAGGCGTCGACGGCGAACATACGACCCATGCCTCGCGCGCCTCAAGCCCAATCTCCACTTTTCAAAACACCCTTCATGCTGACCCTTTCATACAACGAGCTCCACTATAGCCATTCGTCATGACCCCTGGCCTCTCTTACGACAAAATAGCTGGTGTCGAATCGCTTTCGCGCTATGAAGTATCCATGGCACCCAAACACACCCTGGAATCGCTGCGCCCAGGCTGACACCCCTTTCGACGCGGGCCACTGATGATTCCGAGACCCCAGTTTCAGCGGATCAACACAACGCTAATTCGCGTAGCTGATGGACTTCCATCGCTCTATCGTGTGATCGCTGAATGACTGGCAGATGCTTGTAGAGTCTGGGCGATACGGAGACGCGTGGATGATAATCAGGTGAGTACCCCTTGAAGATCACCAGAAGGACAGGTGCCTGTCACAAACTCTATTCTCCCCCTCGCTGCACACAACGCCACATCCTGATCTGACATCCATAGCCCTCTATTCGACAACCCCCAAACACCTCTTCTCCTCGATATCGAACGTCGTGGCTTACATCGCAAAAGCGGGGAAGATCGCCCTCCACAGAAGCGCGCACGGCCGCTGTTCGGGACTTGGACACACACACCCCTACACACAAACACCCGAGTACGGACTGTGTGGGTGCGGACGATCCCCATCGGAGAGCGCGCCATTCGTCACCGCGGAATAGGGCGGGAGGCCATTTGGTTTGCAAGCCCCTATCTGTTCCCCAGCGCCTGTCAATTGGCTGAGGCGGGCACAGCATATAGGCTGGAGCCAGGAGCTGAGACTACTCTTGGTCCTCGGTTATCCAGACGGAAGCGTGAGTTTGAGTCAGATCCCAGTGCCAATCGAGTAGTGTGCTTACCGAAGCAGGTGTACTCCCTGTAGCGACCGCAGACCCGCCAACCGTACGACCGTCGGTCTGGAGTAGGCCCTTTCGCCTGACCTTCAAAGTTCAATTTATCTGTGCCAAAGGCACTCGGTTCGGAGGTTTGAAGGGTAGCCGAAGGAGATTTGCTGTGAGTCGGGATCCCATCATGATGCGATAGGTCCTTTGGGGCGGACAGCTTTTTGTCTCGTCTCGCTTCGCCACCCCGCCCCCCTCCGCTCGGCTTAGCTGTAACGTTCGGACATTCTGATCTCCAGGTTATGCTGTACTTGCTCTTCTGATTCGAGGAGAGATTTGTCAACGCTTTCGTAACGGTATGTCCACCAGTACTTCATATCCGTGTCATGGAGGTGATCAATGCCGCACATCCCTAAATCGTGCGAGAGCGAACACTGACTCAACACAGCCAGAGATCGCCGTCATATCTTCGCTTTGCCAGGTCCTGATTCTCCACAGCACATTATCACTACTACGTCTTCTCTCAGATGCTCGCATCAGCTCCCCGACCGCCTCATCTACTCCCTTCCGCCCAGAAACCTCTTCTGCCTTCATCCTCATTTGCGTCCTCTTCTCGAGCCCCGACTCCAACGATGGGTAAGACCATCAAAGGCCTCTTTAGCCGAGCCAAGTCGCCGGAGGGAAACGATCAGACTGCTCGCACCAAATTGCGCTCGGTTGTCGGCGAGAAGCGATCTCGACCGACTACAATCACACCAATGGGCGGGAATGCGGGGCAGCAGACTTTGACTAGAGAGCCAGACGAAAAGCGACACCGACCGCCGACGCCTGATTTTACCGCAGGTCAGACGAAGCGCAATATCCGATTTGCCCCGAGCGCCTTGCCCGCGATGCAGAAGGGTGATGATGGGAAGTGGCAGACACCATCGCTTTCTAGAGGGTCGGTGTCGACTTCGGCGTTAGCTCTTTATGCTCAGCAGGAGGATGTGAGCATGGAGGATGTTTCTAAGGCGGGAGAGAAGACCGGGAAAGGGAAGAAGGGGAATGATCGGTCGGGGATTTTTGGGTCAGGGGGTATCATGGGCTGGGTGAGGGATGATGAGAAGACTATCAAGAATCACGCCAGAGAAAGGACCGCTAGGCAAGGGGAGGATACTCTTCGGCCAGGCAGGCCACAAGAGAAGGATCAAGCCGGGGGAACGAGGAAGCAGAGCACAGCGCCTACTCAGCCAATCCCACCTCGACCGACACCTATCCGAACATCGAGTATACAAGTACCACATCGGACCCAGTACCCTGTGCAGCCAATCACGGTGGCCAAGCCTCAGACCTCATCCACATCACATCACATACCCTCGCAGGAGAGCTCCCAGGCGGCCCCGCCGAACGCGCTCATCCTGCCACCAAAACTACCAGGAACAGCCCGTCGGGTCCGCTCGCCTACAGCTCCATCTTCGAATCAGTCACAACCCATCCCACCTGTCGCATACCCAACGCACTCTCGAGCGAACTCAGAGCCACTCTTGTCGAAGGAGCATTTTGGCATCCGGTTGTCTACATCATATTTGCTGAAATGCCTTACGCCGATCATACGGGGCTCAAGCTTTGTGCAGAATGACAAAAATACAGAAATGCGGCGGATGGCGGATGAGAGGCTGGCGCAGTTGGAGAGGATGGAGAGGGGTTGGGGAGGAGAGTGGGGCAAAATCGCCGCTGGAGCGCTGGAAGAAGCTGGTCAAGGTCTGGAGGGGAAAGTGAGGTCTGTGCAAGTGGGGGAAAGGACCAGAGAGCGGGAGAGAAGAGTTTGGAAGGAGGCTATCAGGGACGGTGTCCTATTGTGCTTGTGAGTACTTTGTGGAGTAAGTGGGAAGATATTGACTGAATTTCAGCCTCTTCAATCATCTATTCCCAGCTCAGCCCGCTCACATACCCCGTGTGAATATTTCTGAAGACGGCATCCTTCGAGCGACCAATATCACCCGGGTCATCACTGCCTGCCAAGCCATAAATCTACCGGCCGATGATATCTTTGGGCTGGCAGATTTGCAAGATGGAGGAGAAAGCGGTTTGGGTAGGGTGGCAGGAACAATACTGGCGCTCGCTCGTCTATCTGGGAGGAATCATCCAGGCGGAAGGTCAAAATCACCGACCGGCCAGCCCGGAAGCCGGAACACAAGTCGAGGACCATCGAGAGCCACTTCGCCCGCACCGCTACTTAGTCCGCCGGGTTCACCTCGAAAACCAATCTATCCTGCCGATCAGAGTTGTCGAGCCTCGAGCGAAGTCGTCAAGCCTGAGAGACGCACTAGCGACGCTGCTAATGACCTTCACACCAAATTACAGGCGGCTCTCCTTCCTGTTCGACCTAACCCTCAGTCAGACTCGCCTGACGTCACACCGCCCAGCTCGGGTTTCGTTCAGCCGATAGTCACCCCGACTCGCTTACAAGCCCTCGGCCGTTCGTCCACCCAACCAAATTTGTCGCCATTACGCCCAAAGTCACCGCCGGGCACGCCATCGCGTTCGGGTACACCTACAAACAACCGCTCATCCCAAATTTCGTCGAGGCCAGTACTGCGCCCGCGGAATATCGGTGGAGTGCGCACAACCCAGGTATCGTTCGCTAGTGAACCCCACAGCCCAACTTCGCCCCGAACGCACTTCGAAACCTCTTCAAATCCGCCCGCAGGGCTACAGGGTGCTGCTGCCGGTCACGGACATGGGCGGGAGCGGACCCCAAGTCTCATCAGCTCGGGATCCCGGGTCACGTCGGGGTACACCCGATCCAGTGCTGCTTTCTCCATCAACACAATCGTCGGGGATGATTACTCGCACGCTGTCGATCTGGCGGAAGAGGACGAGGATGGGTCCCTGCGCCGAAATCGGAACTGGGAGCGGCGGGCTAGCGAAAAGACACTTCACAACGCTCGACAGAAGATCCTGGGAACTCTGCTGTCCAGCGAAGATCTTCCCGAGGATCTGCAAGTAGCGATCGCTGCGAGACACATTGTCCCTTATCCCCAACCTGGACTGATTTCACCACCCAGTCAAGGTGATCTGCGAGGAGAAGCGATCTCACGATCGCTCGATGCTCTTGAAGGCGTTCGCCTGGTCCCTATACCCTCTAGTCCCTCTCGGCGCATCCAGCTGCGCAGGTCGCATACCCTGGAACCGGAACGCACCCACACCGCTCGCGTAACGGAAGTAGACGAGGCATCGCCCGCGAATTCATCCTTTACATCGGAACTGCCTCGAGCCTCCGTCATACGGCGACTGAGTTCCAATGGCAAGTCATATGTGCCGAAACGATCAGCCTCACCTTCCACTCGCCCACTCTCGACATCAGCCTCAGCTTCAGCTGCGCCTTCTCTGACAGCTTCGCCAACGGATTATGCGTTCCCTACTGCGATTCCTGCTCAGGTACAGCTGGGCTCGGCGATTCGAGATCTCAGACCGGGATCTGCGTGGATGGAACGTCGTCAGTCGGATATACTTCCTTCGACTGGTGTTCGTCGAGGCGCAGAATTGGGCCAGAATGACAGAGGGGCTAGTATGGTTAACCTGTCGTCCGTCGCTGGCTCCAGTCTCTACAGAGATGAGAGCAGCAATAGCAGTGCGATCCGGACCGGACCACTTCAGATACTGGAGTTTGAGGAGTCCGGTATGCCTGCTGTCAAATACGTGAGTGTGCAAATTCTTCCAGATCCTCGGCTTCCAACTATGAAAGGGGCTGACGTGTAGCAATTGGGGAATTGCATTGGTCGAGGCCAATTCGGCTCCGTTTACCGCTCTCTCAATATCGGCACTGGTCAAATGGCGGCCATCAAGCGCATCCGCTTGCACGGGATGAAGGAGGATGAAGTGCGAGATGTAATGCACGAGGTGGAGTTGTTGAAGCGCTTGACACACCCAAGCATCGTCAAATATGAAGGGATGAGCCGAGATGAGGAGTACCTCAATATCGTCCTAGAGTGAGTGATGAACCCCAGATATTGATTAGGGCTGATCATCAGGTTCGTCGAAAATGGTTCTCTTGGCCAGACCCTTAAAGCCTTCGGCAACTTCAATGAACGCCTCGTCTCCTCATATGTCGCCAAGATCCTAGAGGGGCTCGACTATCTTCACTCCCAGGGCGTCGTTCACTGTGATCTCAAAGCGGCCAATATCCTTAGTACGAAGAATGGCAATGTCAAGTTATCCGATTTCGGTGTCAGTCTGAATATGAAGGCGGTGGAGAATATCAGGCAGGATGCAGCGACTCGTAGCCGGGCGGGACTGGGGCCTAAGGCGGAAGTAGCTGGGACCCCCAACTGGAGTGAGTGTTTCTGCCAGTCTTTGCGAGAACATTGCTGACTCTGACAGTGGCGCCTGAAGTGATATCGCTTAATGGTGCCGGTCCAGCGAGCGACATCTGGAGTCTGGGGTGCACGATTATAGAGATGCTGACAGGCAAGCCGCCGTATGCTGAAATCACAAATAGCATGACAGGTCAGTCCACCCCGCCATTCTCGAAGCATAATACTGATAGCTATAGTGCTCTTCCGAATTGTGGAGGACGACATGCCGCCACTCCCCTCGGTCTCGGCTGAGCTCGAAGACTTCCTGAAGTTATGCTTCATCAAAGATCCCTCCTTTCGTCCCTCAGCCGCAGTCTTATTCCAACACCCCTGGGTACGCTCCCACGACCCTCAGCTCCAGCTACTGCGTCCTCAAGATAGCGTGCCCTTCCTCCGCCGAGTGAGTATGAACTCGAGTAGGACAGACTCGACTCAGCTTTTTGCCAATGATGGCCCGGGCGGTGTTCGCTCAAGCGGCGGTGCTTGGAGTCAGAATGCACAACGAGAGTCAACAGCTACTTTGGCGGTGGAGACGGGTTATGAGCAGGGGAGAAAGCGGCTCAGCTTAGCCAGTTCGGGTCATGGGCAGGAGGGATCGGAGGAGGTGCCTAAAGCGCATACATTCATCAAGACTTCCTTCGGCCAAGGTGAGCTGCGTGCTACCGATGAAATTGAAGGCCACCATGCTGATACTCAAAGCCATAGTGTGCAGGATCTGTCACACGAACGTCAAGAAGGTTGGCGTGCTTTGCCAAACATGCGGCCTCATTAGCCACTCGGCCTGCGCCAGCTCCACTACCGCTCGATGCGACGCGCACGAACAGTATGCCCTTTACGCCCGCCAACAGGAATATCTCCAATCGGCAGCTTCATCCCGCTACGTGTCGCCACAACCGAGCATCGACAATCTTGACGGGAAGAATCAGCATCAATTCCCCGGCAAGCTATTGCTCGGTATCAAGCGATCATCCAAAGCTGCTCTGCGATCCAACTCTTCGGTCGATCTGGGCGCTGATCTGCGTCGTCGAAAAATATCGAATCACAACGGATCTTCACAACACCACAACGCTCCCTTGCTCGGCGACCGGAGTCTGTCCAGTCCTACTCCCGATGCTCAGTCAAGTCACAACTCTCGACAATCCCGTATGTCAGTGGTCAGCAACGTCAGCATGGGGTCGACAATGACGGATGATGTAGTGGAGGATGCGAGGAGACGCAGTGGGATCAGGTTCGAGCTGGACAGATCGACTGATGGAAGGGTAGGGAAGGGTGTGAGAGTAGGTGTGAGCGAGGCCAAGTCGCCCATCGTCAAGGGAAAGAAGGACAAATCGGATTGTGTTGTACAGTGATAGGTGAGGCAGATATCTTGGGGCAGGGGTTGGAAGTCGCGAGTGGGTGACGGATTGTATGGGTTTAGGAGGAGAAGGGGGGAAAACACGAACTCCGACGGTATAACTTGATTGTATCTCCAGGACTCTCCCGTAGTAGGGCATTATATAATCTAAAGTCTTGCCAGATCGTCCCCGAGCCCGCTTGTCGCTTATCAAGATCACAACTACTCTGCTCGCCTCGGCTGACTCATGGCGATGACGTCAGCGTGATGCTTGCCAGCTCCGCAGAAGGACAAGGAACTTTGCGATTGCTTGACACCCATTCCTCCATCTCTTCAACGACAAACCCTGGCACAGTGAGGCGCTTTGGAGATCTGGGACCCGCTCGCCTATTAGAGCATGTGCTGTCGGCGCCACTAACAGGTACTCAGGATTTGATCGAGAGGGGGGTAGGGTCCTTCACCGCGCGCCCTCTGCTCCCTCACGTCCTCACTTCTGACGCGGAAAGTATGCTCCGATTCAGCTGATGGTCGCACAGCAGCCCGAATGCATGAGGCTCAACATTCTATAGCGAACCGTCCCGACACACCTCCTCGGCGTGGTCGGCTGGCTACGTTACCGAAACCTCCCTTCGGTCGCCAGGCACGATTTCTACCCTCTCAACCTGTCACCTGGTAGTTACGGTCGATGGCATCATGAACCGCCAATAGTACGAGCTGATCGGCACCAAGACACGGTTGTCTAGGTATGGCATGCTGACTTGGTACGATCGGTATATAAGCCCTGCTCACTGCCTTCTGGAGGAAGACCCATCCCACACTTTCACTCCTTACTGCATTCTACAAACACATTCTCATCTTCACTTCCTCCTTAACGCCTTTCCTAACATCGCAACCCCTCCGCAAGATGAAGTCCACATCCGTTTTCGCCATTCTGGCCTCGGTCGCATATACGGCTTCTGCTGCTCCATTAGTGAAACGGGCCCATGTCGACGATATGTGAGTCTCGCTTCAACGATCCTCTCGTTGCTTCTCGGAGTACGAGCTGACATCAATTCAGCCAGATCTTACAATACGCTCTCACTCTCGAGCATCTCGAGAACTTCTACTACTCCCACTTCCTCGCCCAATTCTCCGCAGCCGACTTCGAGGCGGCCGGTCACCCAGAAACGGTCCGACAACGCTTCGTGCAGATCGCCGAGCACGAGTCATCACACGTCTCACTCCTCTCTGGCGCCCTCGGTGCACAAGCCACCCAACCTTGCACCTACAACTTCCCAGTCACCGATGTCAACTCCTTCATTGGTCTCGCTACTCTCATCGAGAATGTCGGGGTCTCAGCCTACCTCGGTGCAGCTGCCTTCATCGTCGACAAGACTTACCTCACCGTTGCCGGGTCCATCCTTACCACCGAGGCGAGACATCAGGCATGGATGAACGGGGCGGTCTTGAAGCAGTCACCGTGGTCTGGACCCTACGACACCCCCCTTGACTTCAGCGAAGTCTTCTCCATCGCCTCCGCCTTCATCACTGAGTGCCCAGCCTCCAACCCCTCCCTCCCATTTAAAGCCTTCCCCACACTCGCCATTGCCGATGACGGTGCCATCACCACTACAGCCAGCACCGACGGCGCCTTCGTCCAGCTCATCACGGGTCTCGGGTCCAAGACATTCCCCGTCGAGAATGGCAAGGTCACCATACCCAAGGTTCAGGGCATCTACTACGCTGTCCTTTCTACCTCATCAGACCCTGTTCAAGTTAGCGATGAGTAAGTCGGTTCCTGCTTCTGTTGAGATTTCAGAGAACGCCGCTGACGCTGCAGAAATACCATTGCCGGTCCAATGATCTTTAACAACCCCATCAAACCCACCTACGCAAACCCCGTCCCCAACTTATGATTTCCGAATAGTCAGGGCGGTACGTTCAAGCGTGAAGGGTGATCGAGAGTTAGAAGATGATGGAAGGGTCAAGTTGTGCGCAGTCGGGATTGGGCATATGATCTCGCATGTATCTCTGACATTGGACACCCAATACATCACTTCAGAGTCTGATCTGGTCGAGAGTCAATTTCGCCCACCATGTTTCCTGGCGACATCTGATCATAGAATGCTTCATGTCACAGGCTGCTTGATGGCTAGTGTGTGTGACTCTGGGATAGTTTAAATCTCGATTGAGCGCGATATCGCTGCAATTTTAGCCTCGCACCTGGTCACCTACTCACTCGAGCCAGTATCTCATAGCTCAAACCCGACGTGGAGGCAGGTCGACACAATGCTCCCTCTGGCCATCGATTGAGTGGGGTAGATCACCGAGGCTCAAGCCTCAGACAACACCGACAGAGCTTCGCTACCCTTCAACCCCTGCTACCTCGCCTTGCATCGCGTAAGGATCTGGTAGAGGACTGCATAGCGTATACAGCAGCTCCCATAATCAGGGCGAAGAGGGTGAAGAAGATGGCAATGTTTCGGGTAGAAGTGTCGGGGGTAGAAGGGGCAGGAGGGGTGAAGACTTTCAAGGTGCTGTGGCAGTTAGTATTGGCATTCCGAACGTTTCTTTGGGTATGACTTTGCTGACTCACCTTTTAGCGTCCATTTCAGCGTATCGCTACCCATCTAGCGTGTAGATACAAGATAATGCTGGATGTATCGAAGGTAAAGGCTGCCATCACAATTTCAGAGCTTCAGCTTGCCCAAAAATGGCGCACGGACTGTATAGAGTTTCACTTTTCGGGCTTGCCATATGCCAGCTATAGCTTCAGCTTCACCCATTTACCTGCTTTCCCTTGCTTATAACTGCCATCATGCCCAGCATCTTGCAAGGGACAGTCACCAAGGCCGGAGTTATGGCCAAAACAATCACGGTCACCGTGCGTTTCAACTGCATTATTTGGACCGAAATCGAGCTGATCTGATAGATCGAGCGTCGGGTCGAGCATCCCAAATATATCAAACAGTTGCTTCGGCATACCAAGAAGCTAGCACATGATGAACTCCAAGGTCAGCCGCTAGGCCTCTTCCTGGCACCTATGTTTAGAGAAGCTGACTTCGGGCAGAAGCAAAAATTGGAGACAGAGTGACAATCACCCACACTCGCCCATTATCCAGCTCAAAACATTTCTACCTTTCAGCAATAGACAGTCGGCCGACGGACGGCATGCGATCAGTGACAATACAAGGAGGTCCACCGGCACTGTCACCCGCGAAGACTATGCGGGAGATCAGGAGGAGGGAGGCGGCGGAGGCGGCGAGGCGTGAGGCAGCTGAGGGCTCGACTGCGGTGGGAGCGGGAAACGCGGCTGGAGGGAAGGCGTCAGTTCCAGATACGCCGTTGACGGGATCGCTTGGAACGGGCATACTGGGATCGATATTAGGGGCTGGGGGAGCAGACGCAACTTCGAGATGATGAAGATGAGTTGTCGCTCGGAAATGTACGTGGGCCGCCGCAGTGTACTCTGCTTGGATCTAGCTGCTCGAGAGGTGTCCCTGGCTGAGAGCCTCACGGATGGATGCCAACTCACGTTGATGGACTGATGACAGAAACTTGACGAACAGGACCGAAAGAACAGCAGATCACAGCTCAATACCGCGACGGGCCTCGGAAGCTTAGGACGATCTGCCAGCGCGGATTGCACCGTCTTACATGGTGAGTTGCCAGACCGGACCACGACCTGATATATGCAGTACGAGTTTCCTTCCATCATGTCGACGCGCTCATCCCCTTGCAGCCTTCAACGCCTTCTCCCTGAGATTTCCCTTCTTACCCGCCGAGATTGCGTTGTTCACATTCACCTTGGTCAATCCAAACTATTCGCGCAGAGCGTCAGCTGGTGGCCCACTTCTATCAATAGATACCGACATCGGGCGAGAAACCAATCTCACCTCTTCAGCCAAGACCGCCGTCCCAATCGCCGTGACACCTTGCCCAATCACACGATTCATAAACGCCTCTCTCTTCTCCAGCGTCCAGCCATCAATCTTGGACCAATCGGTACCGCTAGACGGTGATGTTGCGACGGTCGCACAATCGCTGGCGGGTGCTTTGCGGGGCTTCTTCTCGGGGGTGGTCAGGGTCGTGGGGGAAGAAGGGCGCTTCGTCGATGACCGGGAAGGGGAGGATTTGGCCTTAGAAGGTGTATCGGAAGCCTGTTTAGCAGCAGTGGAGGGGATATCAACCTCGCTAGCATTGTCTTCGAAGAGGGAGAAAGTGGCGGTATCGGGATACTGGGTCATATCGTCAGCCCAACTCAGGGTCACTTCAGGGTGGCGTGGCACAATGACAGCGAGGCAAGAGGGGATCACTCACCATGCTGGCGAGCCTTGGGGAGATTAGGCGTTGATGCAAGAGGGTCTCTGTGAAGGTGGGAGGATATGTGAAGTCGGGAGGTGAGGGATAGAGTTGAATTGTAGGTCTCACTTTCTCGGCTCCGCGGGTGTCTGTCAGCTCCTGAAACACGCTGATTACAGTAGATGCATTTGAGGATATCAGAGGAATGGTGCCTGCGCCCCGATCAAAGCGGACAACGGCTCCAAGAAAGGGGGCCAAAGGCGGAACTCGAACGTCGATGTAATTCCGACTGACACCACGCATCGTGGCACCTTCGGCTGACGATGAGATGCCAGCATACCTACTCCGTCACAGAGAACGACAAATGGGCCGGCAAAACTCGCAATGACATAGGTGGAACCAATGTGATTATGCATGCTCGAGATCGCCTACCCTGACCCGATCCTACATCCCTCAGACTCATCAACCTAAACCTTCATTGCCTTGATCACCTTATCCCGCAAGTTGCCCGGCCGGTTGGGAGCGAGCGCGTTCGCCATGCTCTGGGGGTTACGTTGAACTGACTGTCAGCTCTCATGCTCGTCCAAACGCATGCATGGGCCAACCTCAAGACTTACTTGGTTCCCCAGAGCAGCCATTCCGATCCCCGCAGCTCCCTTGACGAAGCAGAGCGCGACAACCGCCTCCCTCTTTTCCGCCGTCCAGCCCTCGACCTGGCTCCAGTCCGTACTGGAGCTGATGTCGATGTCCTTGGCGCCTACTGGCGCGGGCTTCGGCGACGATGTGGGGGTCTTGCGAGCCTTCTTCGTGGGTGTGGTGGATGGGGTAGCTGGCGATGGGGAGCGTTTTGCGGAAGAAATGGACGCCTTGGATGCGAGGGTGGCAAATTGGTCGTCGTCAGAGTTGTCCGGCGCCGGCTTTGCCAATGCCTTGGAGACCTGAGGTACCGTCAGCCAGCGATCTTGCTTCGACTGTGAGATGTTGGTTGGAGAGACAGCACTCACCATTGTGTTGTCAGAGATGTGAGAAGCTGGGGAGGAGTTGAGTGAAGAAACTGAATATGGTTGGTGGAGAGAGGGGAGATTTGGGTGGAAGAGAGACGATCAAGTTGCACAGGCCATCCCTCATGTACGGCTGCTCGACCTCATCGACCCAAAAACCCCCGCGACCGATCTCATGGATCAGTAACGCTTAGTATGGTTTAATCAAGGCGCGTTCCTGAGCTCGGGCGGGGCCGCGAGGATTAGGGTCACCCTTTGGGAGAAAAGGGGTGCCCTCTTTGGGACGACAGCGGATCTCATCATCTCATCAGGGATGACAGCGAGATGATGAACGAATGCTGAGTCACCTGGACACGGGACGAGGGGTTTCGTAAACAACGCAAGAGCTTGAGATGAGTTGCCGAGACCACAAAACTCAGACCTGCAGCATGAAATCCTTCCAATAGGCCGAAATATGTCAAGTTCCCTAGCCTAGCTCAATCACCCCAGTCGCCAGGCCGCCCAGACTGCTCTCGCGGCCCCTAATCTCCCCGAACAGCCTTGATAGCCTTGGCCCGCAAATTGCTTGGTCGTCCTACTTGTAGTGCGTTGCTCATGGTAGTGGATGTGACGTTGAACTAATGAAGTCAATTAGCCTCGTCCTGTATCTATAAAGAGACAAACAGCGGAGATGACATACCATCTTGGCTAACGCGGTATTGCCAGTGGTGCTGACTGCGTGCCCAATCAAGTAATCCATAATAGCCTCCTCCTTCTGCGGGGTCATCCCCTCAACGGTCCTCCAGTCGACGACTTTAGTAGAGGCAGAAGGCGTGCCCTGACTCGCCGATGTCTTAGCGGCTGACTTGTGGGTAGTGGGGGACACCTTGCGAGATTTGGTTTTGGGCGTGGTGGGTGTATCCCCGGCTGCACTTCTTTTGTTGGACCCTCGCTTGCTCGCTGTGGCGGTGGGTTTGGCGGCGCTGGGAGATGGTGTGCCTTCGTCGGATGGATACGAAGGGGTGGGGGAGTAGGATTGGATGATGGGCTAAAGTCATATCGTCAGCCTAGATCAGACGTCGCGAGATCCGAAGGTTAGCTGAACTTACCATTGTGATAGATTCGCAAGCCAAATGATGGACTGCTGGGATGGTTGATAGTCTGAGGTGAGAGAGAGATGGGTAAAGGTGTAGAAGGAATGAGAAAGTGGTTACAAAGTACGAACCTATATGGTCGGCAAGCAGATCACAGGCCGATCGGCTATTGCTGACTCATGCGAGTACCACTGCCTTTCTCCTGCCGACACACACTCTCAGTAGATGAGCACACATGAAAGCGGGCGATCGGAGATAGGACATTGCGGGTCACTCGTTCCTGGATGAGGGAAAGAGGTCGGAAAGGCATCAGTGCCTGCGCCCCGCACGGATCGCCTCGAGATTGTCTCGTTCGTTGAGATGGTCATTATGACCGCACCCGCTAGATTCAGCATCTGAGGTCCTAAATGTGAGTAGGGCTCGACATCTGACAGCATCCCCTGATAGCTAATGTGGAAATACGCATTCCACCTGTCTCACACTAATGGGGTCAGCGTACTACGTACTAGCTCATCAGTCGCGAGCGGCAAAGCCAGCATACTCACCTAGCTGCTATGTAGCGACCCAGTACGGTCATCGGCTGTCCCTATGCTGGAGGTCCATCTTTCCATCCCCGCTCAACGCCTTGCTCCTGCTTCTTCTTCAGCCACTCCAGGACCACACTGAGATATCAGCTGCTGAGTCCTCTCCACCTGTCAGAGCAGACTCCTTGCTCACCTGAAGTCTTTTGTGGCCAATTCGCCATCTCCTTCTGCACAGACCGAGTCATAGACGCTCTTTGCAGCCCAACCTAATGGTAATGGGAGATCGTACTGATGTGCCGCGTGAAGTGCAAGCCCGACATCCTGACCGCTTAGCATAGATAGGTCGACCAAAAGCCAGGACCCACCTTCAGCATCAATCGCGACTGAAATCCACCCGTGTATCCACGAGATCCTGGACTACCAGCCACTTCGGCCAGTGGAGTGTTGACGCGAGAAGACCAGGATTGACCTTTGAGTCAGCTCAAGTTGGAGTGGTGAAAGGGATATCAGTCACCTGAAGAAGAGTTGATAACATTGTGTAGTAGGAGAGGATCTATGCCTAGAGATCGTCCCAGTGACAAGCCTTCCGCTAGACCGATCTGATTTATGGCGAGAATGAGGCTTCGATCAGCGGGACACTGAGCATGGACTCACTTGTTGCACACTTTGACCCCAACACCAGTACCGTTTGCACCGCAAGCTATGACACCGCCCTCCCTTGCCATTCTAGAGAGGAGCGGCACGGCGTGGGATGTTGCTACGGTCGATGGCGAGCCGAACATGATGGTCAGAGAACCAGCTGAGGCGGCGACGATCCCTGAAGTCTATCAGCGAACGTATAGAAGCTCGAATGCTCAATGCGTAGAAGCTCACCTCCGGATACCGGTGCATCGAGCATCAGTGCTCCGCCTGCAGTCTCTTCGTGTATCCGCGCAGCCACTGACATTGCTGCTGTTGGGTCCAATGTCGTTTGGTCGATGAGAACAGTGTGCGGTGTGGACGAGAGATTGCTTTCAGAGGACTGATGTGCCGAGGATGACGATTCGACGAGTTCAGGTGAAGGCAGGGTTTCAGTATTTCGGGGCAGAGATTTGAGGCCAGAGAGGATCCCCTTCGTATCGTCCAGGTATACAGCCTCAACTTGTGGGGTTGAGGGAAGCATCGTCACGATTCGAGCTGCTGATTGAGCCATTCTGCAATTATCAGCCATATGACAATCGACCTCTTGACATACTGCACTCACTCCTTACCCGATCCGACCCGCCTCACCCTCCTTGCGAGCTCTTCCCCTCCCTTCTGCCTGATCTCCGCCAAAAACGCCTCGGCATTCTTCTCGCTCTGCTCGCAAATGTAGAACTCGGGCAAGCTGCTACTCTGATTCTGGGTAGCATGGGCAAGGTAAGTCTTGGTGAAGAGGTTCATCGCCATGGGATGTCCTACACCGGTCTCAGCTGATTGGCGTTATGCCATGGGGCAAGCAAGACTGACCCATTGCCCCTAGACCGATCCATCCTACAGATGTCGCTCGTGACAGCCGCGTAATTGTGGATTTCATTCTGCCAAGTCGACTGCTGACTGTTAGATGGTGGATGAGATGAAGAACATCCCTACCAATAAGGGTCGCGTCTGGCTCTGTCGGGCTGAGCAGTAACCGGTTGCCCGGAGCCGAATCCCGAAACCCGGAGCTTGGTCAGGAGGCGTTTCAGAAGTGACGTGGCGTTTCACTTATTCTGATAACGTTTCAAACTCCAAGCTTGAACTTTCCTTTCTTCCCTCCCCATCATACAGCATGCCTCGCTCCCCATCCCCACCAAGGGGCTATAACGGCGGCTATAATCGCAACCCCTACAGGGATCGCGGGTATCGCCTGCAAGAGTCGCACGCGGGGCCCTCACGCTACCCGGAAGAAGACCGCCGGCGGGATGAACGCGACCGAGGGGGTTATGACCGGAATGCAGGTCGGACATGGGGCAACTATCGGTCGAGGCGGGAAGAAGGAGGTGGGGATGGATACAGAGGCAGGGGAAGAGGTGGAGGTGGCTATAGGGGGAGAAGCAGGAGTCGATCAAGGAGTCTGAGCATGGAGAGGGATAGGCGTGGAGGCCATAGGGGCGATGACCGCCATCCACGACCCCAGGAGCACGACGACGGTATGGAGCGCTCTCGACCCACCTTTGCGACACCACAGTCAGTGCCGGAGGATGTCACTGTCGCCATTCGCCCCGAAAGTCCAGCTCGGACACGGAAGGCAGAATCTGCCACACCGGAAGAAGGGCAAATCACTTCGCCACCCGGCCCTTCTTCTCAACCTGACCGTCCATCCAGTCCCACCGGCGCTTCAGACAGAAAACGATCACCTTCGCCGGCCAAACCTCCACCCAGGGTCAGGCAGAGCAGGTGGACCGATGCGCCACCTGCAGAGAAGCCGGAGCCGCTTGAGAGGGTGGACCTGAGGGAAAGGGCAGAGCGATATGAGAGAGAGGACGCTGGCTATGGGTTCCGAAGAGGAGGATACCAGGGCGATAGACCATCCATTGATAGAGGAGGACGTGGGAGGGGCCGAGGGCGAGGACGAGGGCGAGGACGAGGTGGCGGCGATTATAGAGGAGAAGGTTACGGGAGGGATTTCGACCGCGGCAATGATTGGAGGGAGAGGGATGCAGGGTATGGTCAAGACAGAACTGCTCGTCGTTCTCGATCACAATCACGAACACGCTCCCCGCTACCAAGAAGGGCGACGCTCGACCGTTCTCGCTCTCGCTCCAGAACGCGGTCTCCACCCCCCCGTTCTCGAGCTCCCCCTCGGCGAGATTCCAGATCACGCTCAGCATCGTCTTCGCACCGCTCATCACGATACACGTCTCCTGGCACTCGAAGTAGGCGAGATGTCACAGCTTCTCCAATGCCTCTGTCCCGACGCTCGGCTCCTGAGAGGGAAACTCCTCCAGAGCGGAATCGCGGGCCGAATCGTTATGATCAAATCAGTGCCCGTCCATCCAGTACACCCTCGGCTCCCTTTACCCTCGCTCGACCTATTCCGACAGCGGTTCCTCTGCATGGTATGATTACTGGCCGGCTTCCACCAGCCGGTCCCAGAGGCGATAGGATACCCTCAGGCCCGCGATCACTCCTCGCTCCTCCTCCGCTTCTACCACCTCCTCCACCCCCTTCTGCTGCTCCGCCCGTTCCCAATGCCGATGTTCCGCCTCCTCGTCCACGCGATCCTACACCTCCTCCCCCTCCGCCCGCTGCAGAGACACCCGTCTCCGCCAATAAGGTGGACACGCCTACGTCCGCGGGAACAAGATTATCGTGGTCAGAGCGGAAACGCATTTCTCCGATATCAAGCACATTCCCTGAACCCCGCTCGACGAATCTATCCGGTGGTACTCACGCACAAGACGAGCCTTTCGAGGCGGATATCGAAATGCAGGACTCGCTTCACGATCGACCGCTTTCCCGTGAGGAAGATCGGCCGGCGACCCCTCCTCCGCCGCCTTCCGTCAGAAACCGAACTCCCCCTATCCCTTCGCAACAATATCAGCGTGCACCTTCTCCAATCCCACTGCAACCTCCACAACCTACGGAAGAAGAGCTGGCAGAGCAAAGGAATAGGGAGATGGAGGCTAGGATTTTGGCCGAGTTGCCGCCGCTGGCAGTGGGCTATCTAGGCGGACAGTGGGAGGTGGAGGTGAGTAATGGCTTCAGCATGACTCAGAGAATCCAGAACTAATACCTCTTAGGTGGACAGGCATTACGCAATACTCAAACCTCTGGAAATCCGGACCATCCGCGCTCAAGCTGGACAAAGGATATATCAGGCGATGCTTGCCGATGCAGAGCTGGAGAGGGAGGCAGCAATGCAGCGGAGACAGGCGGTCGAAGCACAGGAGATGAAAAGTAGTTTGGGCCTGGGAGTGTTCGGTGGGGTGTAGACAGAGCGCGGTCATTTAATTTGCTGGGCGGATCAAATGTCACATTTTTCGTCACTGATATTCTGTCTGATGGTTCTCTAACTAAGGACTCAGGTATTCAAGTGCCCTGTGCCCCACACTACACCCCGTCCAGTCAAGTGCACCCTCCCGTCCGTCGCTAGTCGGCATGCCATACGTCCTTGTCTCTGACTGAGCTGATACGCATCGAGGACGAGATCGCTTGGCTGCCGACCCTCAATGACTGACGCAGGGAGTCGGCGGTAAATGGTTGGGGAGAGGTAATAGGCCGTCAAGAACGCATGGGCTGCACCAGTCTGAGCTGTCAGCCAATCATCTATCTCTCATCACGCGTGTACACTGGAGGACTTACAACTGGATCTTCGTCAATTCCTACTCCCGGAGCGAAGACTCTGGACTTGATCACCAATCTACCAGTGGAGCTTTCCTCGGGAATGATTTGGGTGAGGATGATGAGACCTTTGCCAATCTCCATCTGTACGGTCGGGAATGTGCTAAAGGTACAGCTGAGGGATGTGCACCTACCATCGCCTTGATATCCGGCTTCAGTTGAGCCAGGTCGATACTGCTGTCAAGCTCGATGATGGCCGAGTCTTCTCCTGTGAAGAGGAACTTGAACACATTGCACACTGCGCCCGTATCCTTCAATTGCGGGAGAGCCAACTCCAGTAGCGATATTACTTCAGTGGAGGTCGAGCTGGTATTAGAGTCCTCAAGCTTGCTGAGGGTCTCTGCGTCCAAAGTGGGCAGTGATATGGAAATCGCTTGCCCCTTCCCATCATTATCGGCAGAGGCGGGTTGACGAGTAGCGATGAGATCGCCCGACCACCTCGTGGTGTATGTGAGGGAAGTCTCTGTTGGTAGAAGAGAGAAGAGGGTAGCAGCTGCTGCTAGTGTCGCATGACCACATAGAGTCACTTCCTGGTTGATTTAGCTGAGGACCCAGCAAAGGGGGAAGGCCGAACGCACGACAGCTGGCGTCCACCACCTCAAGCCCCAATTCCCGTCGGTCCTCTCAGACACGAAAGCAGTTTCGGCAAAGTTGAAGTCTCTTGCAGTGAGCAATTTCCATTCGTCATCCTCGGCCCTGGGGTGATCAAGGGGAAGGAGGACGACAGCCGCTTGGTTCCCGGAGTAGGGGGAAGAGGGGAGGGTGAATGCGTTGACGATGTAGAATTGCAGTGACATCGCGAGTGATGTAGATAGAAGGATGAGAGAGAGCTGTATGCAAGCCTAAGAGAAGAATTAGACGTATGAAATTGTCCGACTCGAGTCCTTGAGGAAGAAGGACCATTCGAGTCAAAATTCGAGTCGAGATTCACGCAGAGCACTTTGTAGCCGCGTTTTTGCGTTCTTCTACCGACTCACAGCACGAAAGAAAGCCGTACTGGACCAGAGACCTCGGACATTCACATAGTGCATCACAATCAGCCTCCCGTTACCCTCACCGCTCTCGGCGCTCTATATGGGGCCGCGTCGAGAGAGAGAGAGTGAAGTAGATCATGCAAAGAGAGAGAGTGCGAGCAATTCGCTTGTTCCGACGGAAGCGGCCTCGGCCTCGGGCCTCGGCGTTCGGCGATCGTAGTCCTTTCCGACGGAAACTTCTAATCTTTGCACGATTTTCGATTGCAAAGCAGCCGCGTTCACCTTTGTTGTGCTTTGCTGTGTATATAAAGTCGAAGATCAGAGAGGGGGAACTCTCATTCACCCTTCTTTACCTTCGGTCACTGAAGTCCATCGTCTTTAAATTCTCTACCCAACAGCCCCAGCTTCAGCAGCCATGTCAGAAACCAAGAACATTGTCATCATTGGAGGTATGTCCTGATACCTCACCGTTCTCTAACGCTTCTCTCGAGCTGACTCTATACAGCATCGGTAGCTGGACACAACGTCGCCAACGCCCTTCTTCCTTCCCTACCCACCACTCACCGGATTCTCGTCATAGACGCTTCAGACTATGCCTACCACGCCATCGCAGGTCTCAGAGCCGCTGTTGTTCCTGGTGAGTTTGTTTGACTCCTATATAGGTTTGTGTTTGCAAGGTCACCTGCTAATTCATCAGGATGGGAGAAACGTGTTACAGCCCCCTTGTCGACCGCGAACTTCTTCCCCGTTGGGACTGCCCACCAGGTGATTGCACCCAACAAAGTCGTTGAACTCAAGAAGGACTCTATCATCCTCGAGGAGGCATTCGAGGGGTCGAACGAGATCTCGTTTGACGTGAGTATAGCTCGTCTTTCGCCTCGCGCCCAGACAACAATCGAGCGTGGCTGACTAGTTAGAAATGCATCATTGCCACCGGCGCTCTACAACCTGCTCCTATGCGAGGTGTACTCGGATCGACCATGGAGGACATGCGGTCTGACCTCAGGAACATGCAGGCCGCGGTTGCGAAGGCGTACAAGGTGGTGATTGTTGGTGGGGGCCCTGTAGGCCTAGAGTATGCCGGAGTGAGTGACTTGCATTCATGGTTCCTGCATACTCGCATCTGACTCAAAAGGAACTCCGCGAGCGATTCCCCGATATCAGCATTACCGTCATTCACAACCAAACCCGCGTTCTTAACCCATCGTCGAACCCCAACCCCCCGGTCAAGGCCGAATCCTGGACGTCTCCATCATCATACCCCAAGCTGTCCACCGCCCTTGAAGCCGAGCTCAAATCGCTTAAAATTGATCTCATCCTCAACGATCGGTTGGACGCTCCGGCGGCGGGCACTCAGATCCCCGAGGGTGCATGGGACGGAACCTCGGGCTTGCTGCAGGGAAACAAGACTCTTCATCTCAAATCCGGCAAAACTGTCGAGGCGGACTATGTCTTCATGTCGATCGGGAACAAACCGGCTGCGGGCCTGGTGGAGAAGGCCGACAAGGGTGCGATAGATGGGGCCATGGTCCGAGTTGACGAGTACCTGAAGGTGTGTGCGCTTCATCAGACACTAGAGATGTGCACGTGCTGACGTCGTTAGGTCAAGTCGACATCCTCAGACTCCATCTTCTCCGGCAACTACTACGCTATCGGTGACGTTTGCAACACACCTGGCTGGAAGACAAGTCAGACGGCCACAGCGGATGCCAGCTATGCCGCCACCAAGTGAGTCTGAGGTCTATTGACGTCTCGATTATCTGTCCGCTGATCCGACAGCATCCTTGCAGAACTCAGGGGCAACAAATCCAAGAAATACGTTCGGCCAGTCATGCACGGTCTCATCATTCCTCTCGGCTCATCCCGTGGTGCCGGATCCCTCACCGTCCCATACCTTGGCACCTTCCTCACTCCGAAAATGATTGTCAATTTCAAAGGCAAGGATCTTTTCGTCGCCCAGGGCTTTTCGTCGTTGTTCAAGGGAGCGGAGAAGATTGACATACCGGCGATATAGCGAGTCAATTATGCCTTGCAAGCATGGAGGGCAGGGATAGGTATGATGGGGTAAGGTCTTTGTTCCGCCCTCTATAATGATTATTTCCAGACTATTAGACATCCGCTAGATTTTCATGTATCGTTCTGCTCTGGGTCTGCCTAAAAGGACAGCTACATAGCATACCGTTCCGGCACGGACCCGAGATCTGAAGGCTGCAAGCAGCATGCAAGCTGAACGAATCATTTGACAACCCGTGAAGTCACTTACGTAATCAGCATTCCTAACATGCGAGCTGCTGAATTCATCGTCTGCCAACCGGCCTGATGATGTACAATGTACAATATTTTGTTACCTTTCCTGCCCTCAAGCATCCGGCGTGCGTGGCAATCAAGATAAGCTGATAAGCTGCAGATCGGACCTTGCAACCTCCACAAGCACACCGATGAAACGTCGGATACTGATTGCCCCGCACTAGTGACGATGATTCTGGACGCACACCGTACACACAACAATACACCATACTCAACCTTCAGATCAAATGGGAGACACCAGGCCAGATCAGGAGTAATCATGGTCGCAGACTTTACTGCTCCGCGAGATCGACGAGAACGTCACCATGCGCGGTGCATACCAGATCGGCTTCTCAATATCACCGAGACATGAGCTGGTCCGGACAGCAATACCTCTACGGTGGAGCTTTCTGCTTACCGGGATCTGCGCATGAGTCGCTCTCTGTATGGTCAAGGATCGTACATTGTTGACACCCGACACAGATCTTCCACTCTCGACCGCCCCACCTGGTCTGAAACTCAAGAACCCGAGGAATTCATGATATGACCAAACAGCGAGACAGGTCCAGATCTCGATGATGCGTCTATCGCGTCAGGAAAGGTACCGATCGAGAGAAACCCGGCTGGATCACAAACATGATATGAGTATTGATCGAGTATAAGGTATGACCTAAACAACCGGCCTTCCCCCCAAGCCCCTTCCCAAAATTATCCCCTTCGCAGAAACTGCCCTGGCACACATACCGAAACCCTCAAGCCTCCCATGTGGCTCCATAGCCAGCAGCTTACCGGCCTCGTTCTAATACAACATATCGTGGTCCTGTCAGCGTACGGCTTTCCGACTTTATCGCGACGCCGGCCATTCACCTCCAACTCGCGTCGATCATCAACTGCCGATGGGCGAGATAGAGCTCGTGCCGATCCGCCTCCTCCTCCGAGATCGAGTCAGCCCGCCGGGGTGAGCAAGCGTTCCGTTGGTGGTCCCGGTAACGCCGATACCTTCATCGTCACTCTTGCGGACGGCTATGATACGTTCACACATCTGAGCTGGCTATCAGGTGAGCCACATTCCTCAATCTGATTTCATCGTGCTGATTTCATCAGGCCTTTTCGCGTCTAATGGCGGTGCGCCAATACCCGGATATCCTGCACCTTTACCAGACGGCACCTATCCCCTGAAAGACGGAACATACCCCGGATACCCCTACGGTCCCGACAAGCCCGCCTATCCTTCTTATCCAGGTGGTCCAGTATATGGCTACCAACCATGTCCCGGTGCAGGCTCATACGGTTGGTACCCCGGCTTCCCAGGCGCACCAGACGGCGCACCAGGTGTCGACTACCCATTCCCACCATTCCCTGGATTCCCATTCGACTACCCCGGAAAACCAAGCGGAGACAAGCCTCCTCCAGACAGTCCTCCGCCAGACGGCTCTCCTCCCCCGGACGGCACACCCCCACCTGACGGTACCCCACCTCCAGACAGCCCGCCACCCGGAGGCGCCCCTCCTTCCGATGCTCCAGCTCCCCCTCCAGGTCCAGCTCCTTCACCTCCCGACGGTCCCTTCCCAGGGGCCGGCAAGCCTCCTTTTCCCGACTACCCCACATACATTCCCGATAATGGTCCAGGTTTTGCCGTAGGACCACCCGGTGTTGGAATAGGCCCAGAATATATCGACGACGGCGGTGCGGATCCAGGAACACCTGGGTATCCTGGGTACAGCGGACCTCCCGGAGGAGATGGCGGTGGTGGTTCCCCTCCTGATGCTGGTTCACCTCCACCGCCTGCTCCTGGCTCTCCTGCCCCACCTGCGCCTGCGCCGCCTAAGGGTCCCGATCCCGAGACCGGCGCCCCATATGTCCCTCCGCCCGGTCCTCTTCCACTGCCGCCTCCCGAGCAAGGTGGTGCGGACTACGGTGGTGCTGATGCCGACCCACCGGCACCTGGTGCTCCCGGAGCGGGAGGTCCTGGAGGAGATGGCAGCGGAGGTGGGGGCGGAGGCGGTCCTGGTGGTGATGGAAGCGGCGGTGGTGGCGCTGGCGGGGGTGCAGATGGCGGTGCTGGCGGACCTGGCGCTGGTGCTGGCGGTGGTTCAGGTGGCTATGACCCTGACGACGATGATGGTTACGGCGGTGGTGATGCAGATGGTGGAGGTGGAGGCGGGGGAGCTCCAGGCGGAGGTGGAGATGGCAGTGGTGGAGGGGGCGCTGGGGGTCCTGGCGGATCTGGCGGTGCCCCCGGTGCCCCTGGAGGTGCGGGTGGTGCTCCAGACGATGATGATCCACATGCACCTGGCGCGTAAGTTCCTGGCTTCCATCCCGCTTTGAGTTTTGAGCTGACAATCAGGCCATACCCTGGTCCACCAGGCGAAATGGGTCCCGATCCCGTCGGCACAGCAGACGGTGCAACCAGTTCTGTCGCTGCCATTTATCCTGGTGCAGGCGTCTATGTGGCTACTCTCGTCGGCTCCATTTTCTCTGCCGTCGAGGGCCGAATGGGCGTCTTGGCCGTATCGGCCGATGACGATTTCTGGGTCGCAGCACCAGCTCTCCTAGCTCGGCAAGATCCCCCTCCTCCCCCGCCGCCATCAGAGACCACTACTGCACCTCCGAAACCAACACCAACGATTGCCATGCCTCGAGGCTACAACACGACTCTGCACCAAGCTAAGGCACCTTGGCACTTGCCCTTCGTCTCGAGTCGGAATCGGACCAAGGGAAATTCGATCTATCACTACAATACCACAGCGGGGACTGGAGGTAAGCCTATGATGTAGTTACATTGAGGTTCGAGCTAATGGCTGTAGTCGATATATACATCGTCGATTCTGGAGTCAATGTCGACCACAAGGAGTTTCAAGGCAGAGCGAAGTGGGGCTTTGTGGCTCCTGGATATGGTCGACAGGATAAGCTGGGACATGGAACACATGGTGAGTAATAATCCTCATACTTGGAGGCAATCTAGCTGACTGGCTCAGTCGCGGGTCTAGCTGCTGGAAAGACGTATGGTGTAGCCAAAGGAGCCAACGTCATTGCTGTCAAGGTGATGGGAGATGGTGGTGCTGGTGCAGCATCTGATATGTAAGTCTTCGGTCTCCAATGACTGCATATGCTGACTCGGATAGTATCGCTGGTATAGATTGGGTCATCACCCAAGCTGTCAAGGTGCGAAAGAAGTCAAAGCGCCGTTCAGTCATCAATCTCTCTCTTTCCGGCCCAGCTCATCCCGGTCTCGACAAGATGGTGTTGGCCGCTCTCAAAAAGAATATCCCTGTCATCATTGCCGCGGGCAACACCGGAGACAACGCTCGAGCTTACTCCCCTGGACGCGTCAAGCCGGCCTTGACAGCGGGTGCTATCGACAAAAAGTACCAATTCTGGCATACTTCCGCTCGAGGCAAAGGTGTTGACATCCTCGCACCGGGCGTGGACGTCCTGTCTACCTGGATCACATCCAATGTCGCCACCACTACCCTCTCCGGCTCATCGATGTCATCGCCCCTCGTCGCTGGTCTAGTGGCCTATCATCTGTCACTCTACCCTCTCCTCTCGGTCAAGCGAATCAACCGTCGATTGAAGCGGAAATCGACAAAGGGAGTTATCAAAAACTCTCCGCCGGGTATGAAGAAGATTGGTATCCTGTTCAATTGCTGGAATGAGGCGTGTTACCCGGTCAAAAACGTCACCAAGCCGGAAAACACCACGACGACGGTACCACCTCCACCGGAAACGACCACGGAGATCGTTACGCCGGAGCCAACGCCAGAGCCGACACCCGATCCACCTCCCCCACCACCTCCAGAGCCTGAGCCTGCTCCTCCAGCGGCAGCAGCGGCTGCGGCTGCGCGTCTACCTGTCGGAGCCAAGGCTAAGCCTAGGCCGTCCAAAGCCCAAAAAGTTATGCCCATCGCCGCTACGCCGAGTCCCACCTTCACCCCTTCGCTTACAGCGACAACGGACATCCCGCAGGAGACTTCGGCAACGGAATCTGTATCAATATCCACGCCGGAAGCAGAGCCAGAGCCACAATTTGGTATCGCACATGAGCCCCGGCCGACTTCGCCTGCACCCAGCGAGGTGGTTCGTCCTTACTTCCCGGACCGGACGGCCAAGGTCGTGGGTGTACCGCCGTCACGCTTACCCATCTACGGTAATCAGGATGTCGAAGCACCTCCCGAGGGTGGACCAAGCTCAGTGGATGCCAGTCCTTCGGTCTTGCCCCAACCCACTATTGCGGATCCTACCACGTCACCCATCATGACGCCGAACGATTCCCCCACCATGCCTGGCCCAATGGCTCATGTTGCAGGTCGGAATCATCACATATAACGACCTCTTGGACAATTCAGTATTTCAGATGACCTTAATGTAGCGATATGCAGACTTCCTCTAGAGTAAAGTAACATCATGACTTCTATGGCTGGAAGCACTCCCACATACGTTCCCACAGATTTGCATCCTTGTCACCGTCATATGGTGGGCTTGACTTTGTGATGTTTCGGAGTTTCTAGCTCAGCTGTGAGGTCAGCATCAGTCCGAGGCGTGGCGATCAGCAAGACGCACATTCCTCGCCCCAGCCGCCCATCGCTGCTATCGCATTCCGCACCGGCATCACTGAATCTTGACGCACAGGCTCCGGCTTAGCTGTGGAGTTCTCATCTGCCGAAGTACTCGGAGGCGTCACAAGAGTGGTGTGATGCTCTGACACGGACCAAGCGCCGGGCGACCTCTGTTCCTGATTGATAAGCCCCGTTGGCCAATTGCTGTGGGTGAGAACAGAAAAGCTTACGGTGAGGGGCACGATAGCAGTCGGATTAGAATTGTACCGCTGTGCGGAGGCGGTGCAGCCCATGTGACGAGCTTCTGTGGGAATGGTGTGGAAAGCCGAGCGAGCAGAGTGGCTTTTGCAAGTTGGGTGAAAGGCTGTCGAACACCATGACGATGTTGTGTGACTCAGGCACTGCGCCCCTCCTTTATGCCATCATCGGTTTCAAGTCGGATACCGCTTGCTCGGCCATGCCCTCCGCTCCCATTAATATTGACCTTGCTGGCCTCATTTCTTGCCCTTCTTCTTCCTCCCACTTCCAACAACCTTCTCCTCCTCTTTCTCAGATTCATCCTCACCTGCAGCAGACATCTCCAGCTCGACCAACTCCTCCCATTCTCTCACACCGTCGAATCTCTCCCCGCCTCTTGCAACGTCACACCAGCGCTCGAGAGTGAGCTTTGCGTCATCGAATATGGTCTCGGGGTTGAGGATGATATGAGAGAGGGACGTAAGAATGACAAGGTGGTGATTGTGAAGCGTAATGAGGGGATGTAGTGAGTTCACTGTGTATTTCAGCTCTGAACAAGCAAGCGATCTCAGTAGAGAGCTTTTGATTGCGGACGAAACATACCGAAGTGATCGAGTGTCCAGCTGAGCCACAGTGGCTCTTCTACCACCCACGCGGCTCCCTGGAGTCGATACGCCTCAAAGAAGATTCGCTCCGCTTGGTCCACAAGCAACGACAGCTTAGCTAGGAGTTTTTGCTATCCCATCAGCTCGAGTCGTCTTCGCTTGGAGATAGCATGCAAATCTCACCAGCTTAGATAGCACAGTTTCGAATGCTGCACGTTGTGCGTAGAGGCGTTCGAGATGGGCCAACATTGATGGTCTTTCCGCTTCTGCACATTGCAGCAGATTGCTTAGGAGCGTCAGTTGACGTCCGTAGTCTGCGAAGAAACTTCAGGAAAGATAGATGATAGTACTCACTCCATAGTCGTGCTCTCGTCAATGACCCCCTTAGCAGCCTTGACACCATCAACGCCCACAAGGTCATCCCATGTTCGATGCAAATTCTTAATCTCGGTGATCACGATCCTCAGCATTCGGTGATGCGTGGTTTCGATGGGCTGTAAGCATGGCAAGAGCTCCGGCCCGGGCGACGGTGATAGGGACGCTCGCGAGCGAGACGGAGTTGAAAGAGAGGCCAGCCGGGACATTGTACTCCGTCTCTAAGAGGTGGAGATTATGATTTCTAGGTTCAACACTGGCGCAAGATGACGACAGCGGGCTTGAGTCGTATACGATGTCGCTGCTGAGCTTTACAGACAGCACAAGGCCCTCATATGCGTCTATGCTGGAGGGCGGAATCCTGCACAGTACTAAAGATTTCTCGTATGTGATCCAGCGATTACGGCATGGTTTCAAGCTCAGGCTGCCGAAGAGGATCGTCATCGTCAATACATGCTTTCATCGCTCTCCTCATAGTATCACAACACATCCACCCACGGCGGCTGCCAGGTCAGTCAAAGACTTCGGAAAGCACTCGCTCTGTTTTCTTTCATTGTGAGAAAACCTGATATCGGTCCGGCACTCTGGGTGGTCAAACTTCTCACAGAGCCTCCCGACATTTTCGCCCGTTGGTTTTACCCTTCACGCTCTAGTAACGCACAATGTTGGTTCGTATATTACGGCCACTTTCGCGTCGGACTGTCGCCTCTTCCTCAACGCAACAGACACCGCATCGACTACCCCGCGCAGTACCACCTAGGGCAATGTTTGCCACCGTACGGCCAATGCTGAGGCAGCCCCTAACGGTGACCTCGTCGCGGAATCTCCACCAGCGAGCTATATCTTTCAGCACTATCCCTCGATTCATGGCGAGAGCCTTCAGATTACCGATGTACGGGGCGGCTGTCGGGGCTGGTGGTGCGGGGTATGCTCACTACAAGCTGGAAGGCAAGTCATCTCCAGAAGCGTCCGGGCAACATCATCTTCTCTGACCTACCAGGCTTCAGAACCGCGACCGGGGAGATTTACGACAATATTACAGACACTCTATCATCAGCGTATAACAGCACATCGCAGACCGTTGCTTCAACGCTCGCTACCGCAAATCAGCTCACAAATGCCCTGGGTCAACAATTGGCAGACGGCTTGAACGGTACCGCTGCGGATGTTAAGGATGGGGTTGACGCATTTGGCGAAGGCGCAAAGTCCTGGTGGTCGGCCGTGAAGCAGCAATTACCGGAATGGCCAGCCCCGAGCGTGAAGATGACTACACCAAGCGCAGGAGATGGAGGCGGAAGGGAGGATAAGTGGCGGCCAGGAGAGGGACCTGGCGAACCTGCACCTCCCTCATCTGGAGGAGAGGCACTGCTGGGACTAGTGGGAGCGGCAGTAGTAACGGAAAGGGAGGATAAGGGAGAATTGCCGAGGGAGGAGCATCAGCTTCTGCAATTGACGCGGAAGTTGATTGAGATCCGCTCGGTACTGTTGAGCGTGGATCAGAGCGATGCTCTGAAGCTACCGAGCATTGTGGTGATCGGCAGTCAGAGCTCAGGGAAGAGTTCTGTGCTCGAAGCCATTGTTGGCCACGAGTTTCTGCCCAAGTGAGTTGTAAACTTGAGCACGAATTCAGCTGACAAGCAGAGGCGATAACATGGTCACACGACGGCCTATCGAACTAACCCTGATCCATACTCCTGCCAACGCCGCTTCGTCCTCCACTACACCTGCTGAATACGGTGTCTTCCCCAATCTACCCGGTCTCGGCAAAATATCCTCCTTCTTGACTATCCAGAAAACCCTTACCGACTTGAACCTTGCTGTCCCACCAGAATTAGCCGTATCCGACGATCCCATCCACCTCCACATCCACTCCCCTCACGTTCCCGACCTCACCCTTATCGATCTCCCTGGTTACATCCAAATATCCAGCATGGATCAGCCCGAGCAGCTCAAAGATAAGATCAACGCCTTATGCGACAAATACATCCGGGAACCCAACATCATTCTTGCTGTCTGCGCTGCCGATGTCGATCTCGCCAATTCTCCTGCACTTCGAGCGAGTAGGCGGGTTGATCCGCTCGGGAACAGGACAATAGGCGTCGTGACAAAGATGGATTTGGTGAAGCCGGAAAATGGCGTTCAGATCCTGCGGGGAGAACGGTATCCTCTGCATCTCGGTTATGTGGGGGTGGTATGTAAAGCACCATCATCGGGAGTAGGAGGAATGCTTCGAAGCATTCGAGGGGGTGAAGCGAACAATGTCACCAATGCTGTCATTAGGCGGGAAGAGGAGTTCTTTGGGGGAGAGAACGCCAGGTTGTTCTCGAACAAGGGACGCGCGGTGGGCGAGAAGAAACTCCTGGTCGGGACCGATACGCTTAGAAGGAAATTGATGGATGTGCTGGAGACGAGTATGTCGGGGAGTTTGAATGGTATCACGAACGCCGTTCAGATCGAGCTCGAAGAGGCGAGCTATCAATTCAAAGTATGTCCAAGCATGCCGATGTGCATTAGTAAGCTGACAAGATAGGTACAATACAATGATCGCCGAATCACCGCCGAGTCGTACGTCGCCGAGGCTGTCGATGCTCTCAAAAACAAATTCAAGGAGTACACCGCCCAGTTCACCAAACCCGCTGTTCGGTCGAAGCTCAAGCATATGCTGGACGATCGACTCATGGACATCCTCGAGCAGCTATACTGGAACGATTCACGCACAGCCGAGCTTGGAAAGTTGGCAGAGGATCGGAAACTGACATCGGACGATCTCGATCCGTACTGGAAGTACAAGCTCGAAACTGCCTCTTCGCTCTTGACGAAGAGCGGTGTCGGCAGGGATAGCACCAACCTCGTCGCTGACGGCCTACGGGGGCTGATCGATAGCATCGCTCAAGGCGAGCCGTTTACTTTCCACCCAGATGCCACCACCCGCATCGTCGAGTTCTCACATGCTATCCTAAGGGAGAGAATGGGCATGACAGCGGACCAGGTTGAAAATTGTATCAAGCCGTACAAGTATGAAGTGGAGGTGGACGAGAGGGAATGGGCGTTGGGCCGTGAGCGAGCTGAAGAGAAATTCGGGGAAGAGATGGGAAGGGCAGAGAGGAAGTTGTCCGAGATTAGAAATAGGGTGGGTGGTGGGCGGAAGTTGGGGTCGCTGATACGGCATGTGGAGGAGTTGGAGAGGTGGGAAGATGAAACAAGGCGGAGAAGAGTGGCGAACATGGGTAAGGTGATAAATGAAGGGGAGGATGCCGAAGGGGAGCAACATGTGGATACGCCTCTGGACGCGTACAAGTATAGTCCAGCTCAGGTGATAGATGGTGAGTATCTTGTTATCTCCAAGATCGTCTCGAGCTGACTTTCAGGTCGACATGCCCTACTACTATCAAACCGCCTCACCCTTCTCCGCTTACGGCAAAACGCGCTCAAATCCAATAGATGTCGCATGGGACCCGAACAATCGCAATTCTGCCCAGAAGCGTTCTTGGCTGTTGTGGCAGACAAGCTGGCGTATACGTCAACGATGTTCATCAACATTGAATTGCTGGAGCAATTCTTCTACCAGGTAAGCTACACTTACCGCATGGACTACGCAAGAAGTCGGCTCATCAGTGATAGTTCCCCCGCGAGATCGACTCGAGGATATTGTATGATCTAGATGTGAGTTGCCAATCGAAGAATTCAGCGAGACGAGTCATGGAATACAGTGCTGAAGCTGGATCAGCGTTCGGAAATCGCCAGATTCGCTCGCGAGAACCCAAAGATCCGGAAGCACCTTGATCTGCAAGACCGGAAGGACAAATTGGAGCAGGTGAGCTTACCACATCTTTGCTAATGTCGCCCGTGGTTAAATGCTGACACTGCCAGGTCATGAGATCACTCCAGGGTTTGGTCAACCTACAGAAAGAGGCTCAGCCAGTGAACTCTCGACGCGAGGCGGGGTTGTTCACCAAGTTCTTATAGATGGGGTTAGTATAGAGGAGGAGAAGGAACAGTACATTTCACGATCATGTTGTATCTCACGCTACTCTACACAGGGATGATTATCGTTCACATTTCGGTCACTGGCGGCTTACCGAATGTCCGTTCTCTGTCGTGACAATGCGTGTGTCCTTTCGTGCACGAGGCGCAGGTTTCAAGCCGTGCCTTACATGGACCTTGTGTGACAGGGACGGATGGATGACGTCTTGGTTCTTAGAGAGCGCTGTGCATGAGCATTGAAACTCGAGATCTAGGTGCACCAGATCTCAGATCTCACGGGTCGGCCGGAGCTAGCATTAGCTCCACCCGCTAATCCAGAGCGAGTCATAGCCGGGCAGTTCTGTCCTGGAAAGTGTGATCTGTATTCATCGAGACTCACGCTCGAGTAGTAACCCTATAAGCGACAATCTCCTCGACGCCGGTGCTCATCTCCCTCTCTCTCTCCACCCAAGCCGTGCGATCGGGCTCAATATGTCCCCCGTTCCAACCGTCTCAACCGCGTCTACAGATGCCGCCCTCTGCTCGACCGTGGATGTTGAACGGTCAGTCCTGGACTCGTATTTCCTGGGCGCATCGTTCAGTATGCCCGATCGATCCTTCAATTCCCACCGCGTTAATGCTCCGGTATTGGCGCGACACGTTAATCCTCGTAGAGCATCTCAGATCACTCTGACCAATCCCACTCCAGCCGCCAATCTCAACGGGACTGATACAAGACCCATCGGTGCCATCAATACGAAACCCAGCCAGTCTTCGGAGGCCGAGGGAGGCGAAGCCGTCGTGAGATGCTCTTGTTTGATTCTGTTTGCCATCGTCGGGGCTATCATCTATGGCATTTACAAGAAGGTCCACGACGATAAGATATGGGCACAGGAGCAGGCGGACGCGGCGTATCAGTATGCCTTGCGTGTGGCGGCGGCGGAGAAGGCTGAGCTCGACGCGAGAGTCAAGGGCCCCGAGGTGATGTGGGAGATGCTAAAGGAGTTCAAGGATTTCAAAGTGGCGATACTGGCGGAGATGAGGGCTTTGAGAGGTTTGGGCGCGTCCAATAGTACTAGCCCCACGGTTTGAGATCGCTCCCACGACTCTGCCAAAGTAGACCAGACCGGGCAGATTTGGTACATAGCTTGTCAAGTGTAACATAGCGACAGCCGTCGTGGGATCCTGGAAATGCATGTCCGGGATCAGTCTGATTCATGATGGCCCTACCGAGCAGTACCAAGCTGCCAGTACTGTCCTCGCAATCAGGTGATCGCGCTAACTATCGCGGACCGCGGTGCTCACGAAGGCCAAGGAACAGCGGCTTACGTATAGCCTGAACAAAGGGGCCCCCCCCACTCCTAAAAAGGTTGGGTGCCTAAAATCGGTCAAAATCGGGTTTGAAATCCCAAAAAGTGACGTAATGATACCCGAAGCGGTAATTTACGTCATAAAAAGTTACCCGAAGTAGTAATAAATCACGGATTTTCGAGCGTTTTGAAATCCCGAGCGCACCCAACCTTTTTAGGAGTGGGGGGGGCCCTCTGAACAAGGACCCAAGGTAGGACCCCTCTCACGGCAAGGTAACCCCGGGCGGGAAAACGCCGATTTTGGGCCAAATCCGTCGGCCATTTTCGTCCCAAATCAGCGGTCCAGCGTCGGATTTCCGTCTGGACCCCCTCCAAAAGCGGTAATTTTGCCACGTGCAGGCCAAAATGCCGGCAGAAAATGGGCGGAGATCGCCGAGGCTTCCTCAAAACTTCCCGAAGGGGTCGAACTTCGTCGGAATCACCGCCCGGACAGGTCCAAAAAATCCTCAAATCCGTCGGTCTGGCGTCGGCGGCCCGCCCGGAGACAGGCCTCAAAAGGGGGTGTTTTTCGTCGGCAGGCGACCGGGGGTACCTTGCCGTGACAGGGGTCCTCCCAAGGTACAAGGTTCTCGTCATCTCACACCGCATTCCTCGTGCCTGGATCACCTGCTTAAGGTTTACTTCCGAGATCCGATCTTTGGAGCCATCCAATGAGATCAAATGGCTTGCAGTGGTGCTGCGTGGGCATTCTGGGGGACGACTCCACGCACTCTCCACACCTACACATACATATCACCTCCCTGGTATCCTATAGTCATTCCAGACATTATGGATCGCAAAGAGTGAGCCAGAGCTGATAGACTCCCGACACTCAGGATCATCGGCCTAATCCTTTGGCCCTCAATCTGGGCGCCTGAGGCATGACCGCATTGGAGCCAGCTGACGCAACAGCACTAGCCTGATCCCTACCTTTGACAAGCGGGACTATGTCAAGATCCCGACGCCAGCCCATGCATCTTCTCCCAGGCAGGACAAGATTTGGGTTCGATGGAAGGGCAGCCGGGCCTCCACAGTCTTGTATGTTCCATCACGCTAACATGCGCATTGATCGTCCATGAGAGTCTACGCTCACAATAATCACAGGAAAACATACCTTGACGCCATTCGTAACTTCGACGTCGATAAAGCCCCGACTGGCGTCCAGACAGCATACTGGACGATTTTCGGTGTCACCATGGCAATTGGAATGCTTTTTGCCCTTTGGGTGATCGTGTGGTGCATCATTGGTCCGTGTCTCGAATGGATGTTCGCTCCGGGCCCGGACAGAATCGCGGCGGATGCCCTGAAGGAGAAGTTGAGGAAGGCGGGGGAGGCGGCCGCAGAACAGTACAAGATCGACATCCTGGCGGCGACACAAAGGGGGGCTGAGGGGGTTTGGAAGCTCTTGGAGGAGGTTCAGAAGTTGCGGGAGGCGGTGGAGAGCGGTAAGGACTTAGTCATCGAGTAATTTACAAGGAGGGGGAAGCAGACTGAAGAAAGTTTGTACAGTATGTGACACAGTGACACCGACCGAAACACGTGACATGTGATTTTCTCCTCGATTTAATCAGCACTGAGCTGTTGCCTATCATCATTCCCTATAAATTATCGTCATCGTCGACCTCGCAGCTCGACGTTGTTGGCCAGGACAGACCTGCATCCCCAGTCAGAAGATGGCAAAGCCTTGTTCGTCCATTTTTAATGCCCTCGCAGGGCCATCAAGACTTTCGCCACGACCAAAGCTGGTCACTCAACGGGGTATCTTCCAACGAACTCTACGGTCCACTCCGGTGGTCAATCGCGCGATACCAGCTGGGCAATCGGCAGGTAGAGCTCGCTTGTCTACCTCGGGGACACGTGAGATTCGCGATGATTTCGGGAGAGAGAGAGTTGCTACTTCTCTCCCGCGGCCCACTACTCACCCTTCGCGGCATGCTCGACGGTTCACCACTGGCAAACCACCATCAGCCCCACTTTTACCATCATTCACACCATCTCATCCCTCATCACATCATACCATGCTAGCAGCTGCCCCAATCGTAGTTGGTCTCACCTCCGACCCGGTAGATCCTTCGGCCTCAAGTTCCGTCCTGGACCCCCTCATCGCTCTCCTCCTCTCCTCGCCCCTCCCAGCTGGACTCACGATCATCATCCTTACATTCACCTTCCGGTCCGCCATCACTCTGCCGGCTACCATGTGGCAGCGGCGTCGTATGAAGCGGACAAAGGAGATTGTGCAGCCTGCCATGAGGGCGATAAATGAGCGGTTGGCCGGCGTGGTTGCCAAGGAGTGTCGGGCTAAGGGACTAGATTATGAGGGATATAAGAAGGAACTTAAGAGTCAGGTGGGTCACTGGAGGATCACCTGGCGTATGAGGATCGAGGGAAGAACCTGGATGAAATAGCTGACGCAGTATAGCTTGCGACACATCAATCTGCCCTTCATAAGAAACACGGCACCCATCCCCTCCCAACAATGTTACTCCCCCTCTTCGTACACATACCTCTTCTTATCACACTCTCTTTGACCATTCGGCGCACGATCGAAGCTCCCTGCTCGCCGTGGGCTGCCGAAAGCTGGTGGTGGCTTGAACATTTGGGCGAGGTGGACCCCACTATGATCTTGCCGATCATGGGTGGTGTTGTTGGAATGATGAATGCTGAAGTCATCGGAAGGCGAAATAAGGATATGGGAGTGGTGGATGTGCTTGAAGTCCCTGGGAGTGTCGGAACACCTGCAGCAGCAGCGACGACGAAGTCATCCCACTCTTCGTTAGGAGGCAGGAGCGCAGTCCTGAAGACGGCCGTTGAAGCGCCGATCACTCCGGCGACTATCGAACCTGTCGTACCAGTCGAAATACCTGCAGCTGCAGCAACGACAGAGTCGCCTGCAACATCGCCGGAAGACCCCACCCCCTCGACAGAACAAGGCGCAGATCCGGCCACAGTGACTCCTGCTCGACCACCCACCCCTCGCACCCCCTCCCTTCCCGCCCATCTTCTACGAACCAAGAAGGTTTCACAACCACCTTCCCGCTCACTATCTACCACCTCTTTCGCACAAATGACCTCCTCACCTCCTCTCCAATCATCTTCCTCGCCCCGATCGGCATTACCATCGAAGCGACCGAAACTGCCCGGACCCCGGAGAGCTACACCTTCCGAGTCGCATCTCCAGCCAATCCAAGCTGCGTCGGAGCGGGAGAAAGAGTTGGATAAATCTCGTCTGACATCGAAACTCTTCACATACGCCATGAGGTGCGGTGCCGTCCTCTTCATCCCCATTGCGGCACAGGTGCCCGCTGCGCTTGCTTTATATTGGACCGGGAGTATGGTCTTCACCCTGGGGCAGAATCTGGTCCTGAACTGGCTGGATGCTAGGGAGAAGCAAAAGATCGTCACGATCGGGACAGGTGCAGTTGGACGGGCTAGATGAGGGAAGGGGAGTATGGGTAACATCTATGTCATGGGGCGATCTAAAAGTGCGATCTCTCACGATCGCTTGTCGATAAAGAGAATTGTAGTCTAATGCGCTATACGTGGCTGATTAACGTGCTTGATTTGACTGACTTTTGGCTACAGAACTACGATGACTCCCCCGCCCAAAGTTGCCATGTGTCAGGCTTGACATTCCCCTCGTACCTCACCTGTCCGTCTCCCCCATCTCCTCCGAGTCCTTATGGCCTCTCCACTTCACCGTGCCATCAATCACGTCCACCACCCGACGCTCATAGAAGATATGGGACTGGGGCTTGAACACCTCCGGCAGACCTGCCTTATCGAATTTCTCTTTGCGCTTGTGACCCTCATTTCCCTCCTTCTCTCCATCCTTGTTTGACCCCTCTTTGTCATCGGAATTCCCGGCCTCGAGCTCTTTATCGGTTCGTGGCCATTCGAATGTAGGAGGGAAAGCCATGATCATGTTTTTACCCTGGTCGAAGAGAGGAGTACCGCATGCCCGGCAAGACACTTTGTGGGGAATGGGAGTGGGAGTTTCGGAGAGAGGGTGCACTTCACCATGTGCACTGCAACATTGTCAGCCTCGGCCCGTCACAGAGCAGAATTACACGGCTCACCTTAGGAAACCAAGCCACTCAGGCTCACAGTCCAGCCGGATCATGTCCTTCTTGAACACCGCTGCGTGCTGAAAGGGCGCCCCTGTAGAATCAGCACAGATGCGTGAAAATCAGCAGTAGGCGCAGCATACCATGCAGCCTTTGACAGTCCTCGCAGTGACATATCTTGGCCTGCAGCGGATCCGAATTGTACACGAATGCAGCTGCGCAGTCAGCACCCAAACCAGCTGCAAACACTGAAATTCAGACATACTCTTACCACACCAGCAACTCTGTCGCCAAGTAGTTGTCCACCCCTCCCAGCTCTTCCCCTTGTAGAACGGCGCCTCGCTGAGCCAATCTACGTCCTTATTCTCTTCGTCCTTGTCATCGTGTCCAGCGTCTGATTTCTGCCGCTTGTCTTCGCGATCCTTGGTCTCCTTCTTGGAGTGGTCCTGGTCGGATCTGACGCGTTTGGGCTCGGGGCGAGATGTGGACATGGCGATTATGGGTCAACTGGAGGTACGCGGAGTGACAGGACTGGCCTATATATCCTGGAGCCAGCTGGAGCGCAACAAAGTTGCGTCCTGACATCATCGGAGCCGATCTTCGATCTTGACCAGGCACCGATCGGCGTTTCAGATTTCGTTTCATATGGCGGCTTACGTATGCGAGCTCTCGATGCCCGTGCGTTCTTGCTATTTCGGCCAAAATCTTGCTTTATGCTAGAGCATATCATAGCATACCCCTCTCGGTTAGGATGTCTGCGCACCTGACACAAGAACAGATCAAGCGACTGTGTGAAGATCTAGTCTATCAAGTGGGCTACGCATTCTACGATGTGCCCTACATAATACTCCTCAATCTTATGGTTCAGCTCGGCGTGTGAGTACTTGCAAGCCTCCCAGCGCGGTGACCCCCGTATGCAGTGCAGCGTGAGCAGCCTGATACTTTGCTGATCATACTCTGTAGTGCACGCGAGACTGATTTGACCGAAGCTATGTTTGTCCAGGCCACCGAGATCCGGAAATACATGGGTATGCTCCTCACTCACAGACTCATCAAGCGGTACGTTGCCACTGGCTTGTACTGCCTCACCAGTTCATGGAAGTAGTTTTCAAAGGCTTGATGCTCATCATGAACAGACACGCAAACAAAGAGCGCGTTCCCATCCCCGAGTATCTACTCAAGCGATCCGACACAGAAAGAACGCGACAGAAGGAAATCATCTACTACTATCTCGACTATAGAGAATTCGCCAATGTGGTCAAGTACAGAATAGCCATGATGCGGAAGCAGATAGACGACAAGATCATGCAGGTAAGCCAGGTCGTGACCAGCTACAATCTGAGAACGAATGTGGACAAGCGATTGCTAATTTGGGCAGGATGTCGGTCACAAAGGCTATGTCTGCCCTTCCTGCGCTAGGATGTACACCCCTCTTCAGCTCCCAACGCTCTTTGTCCCCTCTCATAACGCCTTTCTGTGCGAAGACGACCAAGCCGAGCTGATAGAGCACGTGCCGGACGAGACGGACTCATCAGACAAGATGCAGCGATTCAATCGCGCCACCCAACCCATTCGGGATGCCCTGCGTGCGGTCGAGGGAGTCACTTTACCTACCGTCAATATCCTCGCCTGGGTCGCGGAGAATGTCAAGAATGCCGTAGTGCTGGATGAGACGGCAGAAGCAGGGAAAGCGGCGAAGGTGCAGGTGGTCTTGGGTGGGGAGGGCGAACGGGAGAAGGTGGAGCGGGAGAGACTGGCGGAGCAGCAACGGCGAGTTCTCGTTTACCTTCCTATGGGCTTTCAAATGCTGATAAATCAGAGTCCAGAATGCCTTGCCCGTATGGCACACTCATTCAACTGTGACAGGCTCAGCGACCACTCTCGGCCTAGCGGACGAGCATAAATCAGCTGCGCTAGAAGCGGAACGGCGAGCCGGGAAGTCTGGGAAACAAGGAGAAGGGGACGACGCGATGTTAATGCAGCATTATGAAGGGATGGACGTTGATAATGAAGGAGACCGCAAGGATCCGGAGGTCAAAGTGGAAGTGAAGGAGGAGATACGTGATCGACAGGAAGAGGAGGAGGAAGAAGCAGATGAACCAACGCCTAGGGAGATGACCGCCCCGCAAGGAACAGGAGCCGTGGCGGATGACAGGCAGATGGTTAACGGTATGTTGACCTGATCTCAATAGTCTCGCGATTTCGTGCTCTGACACCCTCAATAGTCAATGGCGTACCGAAAGCTTTGGACGATATCACGGAAGAGGACCAAGACGAGATGAGTCCGGATGAGTACCAGGTGAGTTTCACCGCATTGCGGGGTCCGCCATCCGTGCTGTAGGCTGATAAGACTCTCAGGCATACTACGATGCTGTTGCATCCGTATGATCCATGTCGTGTGGAGAGTCAGAAAAGAGTGATATGCTCTTATACGAGCCCGAGACTGAGTTGTCAAATCTCAGAATTCGACGTTCTTGACTCGTGCGCACCTACACGCTCGGATGCGGCCAGTCCTTCCCCAGGTGTACGGACGCGTCTATGCTGTGCATACGCAGTGAGGGTCTCAAAGGCGGAAGGTCTTGGTGTGGCGTGTATCTCCCCGTATTGTCGCACATAATGGTAGCCCAATCAGATGAAACGATCTGCATGTAAACGTATATACAAATAAGCCCCTGATGAATGAGAGGGGAGGACGACTGACCCGGTCCGGAGCGGGAACAACATGAGGGAAGAGCTGTTACAAGTAGATCGGTGGTACGGGCTGGAAGAGATGTATAGTACAAAAGGGGAACGCCTACAAGCTGTAAAAGGGGAAAATATACACATACAAAGGATACATTACAATGAATAGGTCCGGCCAACGTTCCTGCGGGGGGACGTCTGGTGGGTCTACTGCAGCACGATCTGTATAGCGCCCTGCGCATCATCAGCGCCCGATTTGCGGTTCGGAGGTCTTCGCCATCTAACTCACATGATGTACGGCTTCTAATAGTCGTCTCCATCTCGTCTGACCACGACATCCTACACCGCACCTGATGCTCGATTTCCGGCCGGCAGCCTTCTCACCAACGACAGCGGCGTCACCTTCGGACTCCGCCCATTTGTCCACATCCGCCTTCCGTCTGATTGCGCGACTCCGCCTCTCCCTCATCAGTCGCCCGCTCCTGGTGAATCTTTGTCGCACATTCGACTTCATCATGCTTTCCACCACCTTGATCCGATCAGCGTCCCAATCGGCATTGACGGCCGGCTCGTCTCGCCTTTCGGATCCAGCCCGGCGGTCGTGCACCAGAGCATCTGCCCATGGCTGGGACTGGATCAATTGGTTTAGGCCCTTCTTGGCCGTCCGCAGACTACGCTCTCCCTCGCTCTTCACCTCATCCGCCTTCTCTCCCAGCTTCCCCAAGCCCACCTGAGCAGTCTGCACCAAATGCCGTAGGGCCTCCTGCTCCACCATTCGCCTCTTGAGCATGTTCCTCCTCAACCCCTCCCAAGCTGTCGAGGCGTACGACGTCAACTCCCGAAGACGCTCCAACTGAATCTTCCGTTGACGCGCGCTGACTTCAGCCAATCTCAGACCGGCTTTGCGAGCTCCGCGTTTGGCTGTGTGTAAGTGTCGAACGGCAGTTTGTGTGATCTCTCGCTCGGCAATGTAATTGGCAAGGCGTGACAATTCGCGTAATTCGTGGTCGAGGTGGAGCATCATTGGGTGATATAGCTGTGCGAGAGCTAGAGTGGTCGAGATAGCGTAATCCTGGGTACGTTGAATGAGGTAGGCGTATCGATTCTCGATGTGTGGGGATGCCGTCGTGCAATTGCAAGAATCGACGACAGCGGTTGGCGCAGGAGGTATCACAGGAGCAGTGGGAGAGACAGCATTTGACACTGCCCTCATCCACGCTTTGAAGCCGGTGTCATCGACGACCGCGAGACCGAGACCGCCCTTCGCGTCTGGCTTGGGAGTCAGGGCAACACTCTCGTGTCCGCCTTTACCGAAGCAACGATGAACTGTGCCACTCGAGGGAGCGGTTTCCGATCGGACTCCCGGCTTCGGACCTGAAGTGAATGTCGACAGTGCGTCCCTGATACTTTGAAGGTCAGGGATTAGCTGCGTGGCGAGAGATCGTGGGATATGCGCCTCCGACGTAGTTGAGGGGATGTTGGAGTTTGTCAAGACTTCGCTTAGGGACGTTGCTGCGTGGATAGGCTGTATGTAATCGTGTTCGGAGGATGTGACATTGGGCGAAAGACCGGTTTTGTCCTGCTGAGATAGGTATGTCATGCCTGGTCCAAAGGCTCCCAAGATCGCGAGTGCACAAGATGCAAAGGCGAGCAGTCCCCTGACAGTGTCAGCTCGTGTTCAATGAGAATGACAATAAGACCAAGAGCTTCCACTTACCAGCGATTGCCGGAGCCTCCAGCTCCTGCGGCGACCACAGCTCTCAGAGCGCGCTTCAATTGTAGTTGGCTATCGTTGACCGGAAAAAACAACTTAGGCTCCGGTACCGCCGATGAGCCTTCCACATAATCCCCGGAATTGTCTTCGACTGGCTTGATGACCTTCTCCTCCTTCTCTGCAGGCACGGCGGATCCCTGTTCATCCAGCGAGTCATATTGCCCCTTCTCCCAAGACGGCATCAACATCGTGACGGGCTCGTGAGTGGGTGCCCACGTCCGCGCATCCTTGAGCCATCCTTCATCTACACCTCGCGCAGTGCTCTTCTCCCTCTTCTGTCGCGCCTCGCCGCCCAATCGAGCGAAAGGCGCATCGTTTCCGATTCCGCTAATCACTGGTCCCGCTGCATTTTCCCGATCGAAAGGCACGGGGTAGGGTGTTGGTCGAAGGTTCGCGAGACTACCGCTGGGCGTAACTCCGCCAGTGAAAGTGCCGGAGGAGGACGAGAAGGATGCTTCGGGGTGGGGGAAGATGAATTGGAACTGAGCACCTTTCGATGGGCGGCGAGCGGCAAATTCGGGCATGGTCGGACTTGAGCTGACATCGGTCGCCTGGCCGATGGTGCCTCGGGACTCAGTGAGGAGGGAAGCTGTCGCCGTCGCCTCGGCATCTATGTAGCTGTCGTCGAAGCTTGGGTCGCGTTGGATGAAGTCGAGATGGTCGTCCGCTTCGCTCAAGTCTCCATGGAATGATCCCCCAAGACTGCTTGGATGCCGTGGTTCTGAATCGGAAGACAGCGCATCGAGAATATCAGTATTGATGGTCGACGATGTGGACCCCGTCTCGGCTTCATCTTCATCTTCGTCGTCGCTGCGGACGATGACAAAGGAGTCGTACACCGAGGTGGTTGTGCTCGATGAAGATGGGGAGGCAGGAGAGCGAAGAGGTTGGATGGGGGATGAGTAGGGCATGGTAGGGATCTAGATAGCATCAGCACAACCTACAGCGGACGCGAGAAGCGAGAAGCCCGCTGGCAACATACTGGGTAGACGAGAAGGTGAGCCTTCGCGGCACAGCTAGTGAAGGTAGATAGGTAAGATACCTATCCTACAGGGTGTCAGCGGATCTGTGGGGACATGGGCAGCCTGTGGATCAGATGGGGTGGAGTTGTGACCTGTGAATGATCCTGGGCAGCGCGACTCTCCTCGCCGCTGGCTTACCAGATGGCGGGTGGCAACTGCCGGGTATCTGCAGATGCGGGATGAGGTCGCAATGGGCGAGAACACCTGGAGAATGTAAGATAGGGTACGAGATGAAAGTAGGAGTATGCGATGTGAGGTGCAGTACCGAAGCTATGGGTGAATCACTGACCCTGAAGCTAACAACCCCGAAGTGGACCACCGACAAAGCAATAGCGGGTTCCGCCGGCGGACCGAGTGACGAGGCAGTGGACAGCCTTTGGTCGAGAGACGGCTGTGGATCCGATGGGGGGACTACAAAGGTATAGCGTGTAGTGCTGCTCGGTGGATCACAGAGGTGGTGTTACAATGCAGACAGGGAACAAGGAGAAGAGCAGAAGCAAGTGATCGTGCACAGGTGATTAAGCTTCGGCATCATTCACTCCGCCCGGCTATATCCGGAGGAGATAAGGGGACCGCAGCTACCTCTTGGGGTCCCAAAGATCTCTCATTGCATCAGATGGATCATGACCAGATTAGGTGACATTCAGCGCGCAGAGATGTAAAGAGATAGCCCAGCCAGTTCCTCAACTTCATATCCCAGCTCTTCCGGGTCCTCAGTCCTTCAGGGAGCCAGTGTATCCCTCAGAGCGCCATACACCGGTCTAGCCTCCCCGACTTGCTGACCCGCACTCATCATGATGGACCGCTCATCTTCCGTTGGCGCAGGTACGACATCGAGCAGCGTCTTGCCGTCCTGTACAATCAGCTCTGGGTAGCGTTTTGCAGTAAGAGGCCAACTGACCGTCTCGAACACTGCCCAAGCCCCTGTACGCTGCCTCATGAGCTGACTGCCACCATTTTCGTAAGGCGACGCAAAATCCGAACTCACTGAGACTCGACTCTTCATGACCTCGACAACACCCCTTAATCCTGGCTTGTTAAACGCCCGGTCCCGTTCTCCTTCGTCCATCTCCCCAAATACCTTCCCGGTAGACTGCAGCAGGAGAGTGATGTCTGCGAAGTATGAGAAGCCGACACCTAGTGCGGGTTTGGTATCGGTAGCCGTGAAGGAAGAGGCTGGATTCGTCGGACGGGATGAGGCAGTGGCATTGGTGATCTGATGATGTGAGCTTCTCTGAGCCGTAGAAATAACTTCGGGGAATTAACTCGCAATAGCAGTCAATCCGTGTATCTGCGCTAGTTCTGATATCTCCTCCATCATCGTAACCATCGCAGCATGCCCTGACAGGTCAGTTCGGACTTCATGATACGCAAGAAACATGCTAACTGACCTTGTGATCCACTACCCATCAGGTGATCCTTGAGCAACGGCGTCACTGAATCGACGACCAGCATGGTTGTCCGAGGCATGGCATCTGCCTATAGTGTGTCAGCCCTCCCGCACCAAAAAAAGTAGTGAAGGCCCTACAGGCTCTTCCGCTTTGATGGCTTCTATAGCTCCCCAGAGGTCCGGATCGAGATTGTAGCAAGGCGAAACCTTGAGACGAGCGAGCACATCTGCCGGATCCTGCGAATCAGCACAATATCCGCGAGAAGGATAAAGTGAGCCATACTTGAGCGCCTATCCCGTCGAGGACTGTCCGGGCTCGTGTAGGAGAGAATGATCCGTCCGTATCCAGCCATGTACACTTGCTCGATGGGTCACTCGACAGACGGCGAAGAACAACATGAAGCGCTAGCAACTTTTGATTCAGCTTCTTTCCTTGAATGACGCGGCTTCCTCAAATCGTCTCCAGCATTGACTTTTCTGATATCGAGGTCAGGCATTTGTGTACTTACAGATTTTCCCACCCTCTGAGGCCCGCATAACTCCACCACTCCCCGTCCCTCCCAATCACCCACCAGCCCATCGAGCCCGGCTGCCCCAAAATCCGTCCATCGTAACCTCCCTCCCACCTTACTTTCCTCCTCCATCTCCTCAACTCCAGACCGCGATGCCGGTGCAGTCAATCTCAAACATCGCTCAATGAGTTGCTCGACTTCGTATTGTGCCTCGGGGTCGTTGAGGAGGGAGAGAACAGTTGAGAGCGGGGTGAAGATGAGGTTCTCGGTCGTTTTGATTCCTGCGGTTTCTGAGGGTCTTAGTGTTACGTCAATTGACTCCGAACGAGGTTCACGAACCGAGCTCGGAGATTAGGGAATGTAAGTATGGCGGCACAGAGCTTATCAGGCGTTTGAGTAACATTGCGGCTGATAATGTATTTGGTTGAGCGAAATTGGCTCTGCTATGTTTAGATGAGGCCGAGGCAGGAACAATGTAAACGAATTGCTACAAGTGGCAACCTACTCTGAAACGTTCTCAAATTACCTCTTTGGGTAGTGAGGCACACTTTGCCTGCGCGGTATTGCGCTTCTAAGTACTATACCTCTCGTCCCAATTGAACAAGTTGCAATGTCAGCCTTTCAGACGGATTCTCTCAACCCCTCAGCTCTCCCCTCCTCCACCTTAGGTCGCCGTCGCCCAGCCGCCGCGACCACATCGGCATTTGATGCCGACCCCTCTGGCAACGCCCGTCCATCGAAAGACCCCGACGCAACAGCCAGAGAACGCTTTCACGAGGAATGGAATGTCAGGATAGATAAGGAGGTGAAGGCGCTAGCAACTGGTCTGAGCGATATCGTCGATCGAGCGGATGTGAGTCGACTTTTGTATTTCATGGTATCTTCCATCTTGACTCGCGGCGCAACCATTTTACACAGATCTGTACTGACACAATTTAGATAGGACCGAACCCCTCCGCTCACTCCTCCACACCCGTATCACTCCACCTGCAACTACGCACAGCTCAACTCATCCGCTCAGCCCAATCACTCCGAGATATGGCACATGAGCTTCGCCTGATGCTCTTGTTATCAGATGAGGTGGACACGGCCAGGCGGCGGGATGTGGAAATGAAATCCGTCAAAGAGGAATTGGGTGATCGGAGACGTCGGGTGGATAAGCAAATGAGACTGATGTTGAGCGTTGATCACCTTGAGGAGGAGATGGATGTTGAGGTGGAAGAACAGATTGAGCTGGGCAGGGATGGGAGTGGGAGCGAGCCGATACCACCGCCCGGAGATAAAACGGGAGTTGTGAGCGGGGAGAAGAAGGAGGGTGGAATAGCAACAGCAGGGGATGACAATGTCCAGCACGATGAGAGGATGAAGCCAGGCGAAAAGGCGCCGAGCGGGGCCGACGGAGAGGAGGATGAGGATGACGATTTCGAAGAGGTCTGAGCAGATCCAGCGAAGAACTTTATGTGTTTCGCCGTAGTCAATACATAGTTGATTCTGCAGTCATATACAATACTATCGTTGATGTGTCGTTCAGGTACCTACGTAATGACTATATCCCAAACCTGCAAGATCCAAACCAAAGATGACCATTCCTGGCTGCTCTCTCATCCCTATAAACACTCCTCACGCCTAATCGTCTCCTTCGTGGAATGGCCAAGCCACAGTCAATCTTGGAGGTGCGCCATCCATTCTGCCAACTCCATTCTCAGACCACCACTCATCATACTACATCATCAGCTTGATCCACTATTTCCTGACTTCAACAACTCACCTCTTTCTGTGCATCTTCCAACTCCGCCAACATCCTAATCGCATACGCATGCTTCTTGACCGGATACCCTACATCGACCACCACCGGCCCCCTCGTTTTGGCAGCAGCCCGCCCGCGGTCGTGAGGCCCGAAGAGCGAGTCCAAAGCCGAGGCTGTCGGTGGAGGCAACAAGCTTGAGCGTTTACTGAACGATCTAGACATGTGTGGACTTGCCGGTCCCCGTGGGCTTGGAGGTTGCGACTGGCGGCGAGGCGACGCAACCGGTGTCGGCGGGTCAAAGGCGTCAGACCGCGGTGAAGCAGTTGGAAGTTCGAACTCGAATGCAACACCAGCTGAAGGTGATCGAGGGGAGATCATTGCGCCCGCGGGGGTTTCGGGGGAATGATGTGTCGTGAGGATAGTCGGTGGAGGAGCTTTCCGAGTCGTTGCGCCCGACATTGACATAGCAGGGACTGGTGGCAGAGTGGCCGAGACGCCGAGCTCTTTGGACGAGTCAGAATTTGTATCGCTCGAAGAAGAGCTGGGGATCATTGGACTGCCCAATGAGCTCTTTTGGGGCATCTTAGGCGTTGTCGTGGATGTTCGAAGGAGAGGAGACCCAGCTGGAAGCTTGGGTGACGACGTCGAAGATAAGAACGGACTCCCGTCCATCGATGGCGAGGGACTTGGAGACGGAGAAGATCCCCCTCCAGAGCCTTTACCCCCCTTCTTTCCCCCGACGCGCTTCTTAAACCAATTCGTAGCCTTGCCTATCCGCCCTTCCTCCTCTTTCGCCTCCAATCCAAAGCCCAAACCTAATAATCGCTCGGCTTTATTCGATGTTCCACCCATGGAAGGCGAATCGTGGATCATGGTGATGGTCGAGCGGGAGTGTGATATTCCGCCCTCATCGCCCAATGGGGTGAGAGGGGTGTGCAGATCGTCCTCTACTTCCAGATCAGCCGACTGGGGCTTGGGTTCTAGCTCATCGTGTCGTTTCTTTATCCGATCAAGGCGAGTTTGAAGGAGTTTGACCGACTCGATTTCGACCCGGTGCGCTTCGCCATCTTCTGATTTGGTATGCAGGTGACCTAGTCTGAAAACCTAGACGATCAGCTGAGAAGAGACAATGTGGATAGGAAGACTTACGACTAATCGCAAGATGTAGCTCCGCACAGATTGACTCCAGAACAAAGTCAGCCGCTCGAACAGCTCCTTGGTCAAGAGCAGGCCCAAGCACAACTCTCTCCTGTCCTCCGCACGCGCAGTCAACACCTCCCAATGTGTAAAGACGAACGCGACGACTTTGACAAGTGTCAAAGCGTGTTCACCTTGAGTAAGCACCATCCGGATGACATGGATGAGGTGCGGTACGTCAAGTAGTGATTCAGCTAGGAAGGGGTTTGGCAAGTCGGCCGAGATGATGTGCGATGTGGACGAGGAGAAGGGATGCTGGAGAGCGTCGAAAGGCGGATCGACGATACCGTCTAGTAGGTCGAAGAGCGAGAAGACTCCTTTGGGGGCATAGAGCGATGTCTTTGAAATGATCGACTTCGTCCAGACATCAATCATATCGCCCCATAGTTGGCTCCCATCGCACTCTATCATCTGACCCGAAGTCGCAGCGGGCATGATCATGCGGAGATTGGCGAATGTTGAGATCGTTTCCACGATTCGTCGATTGGCCGTTTCGAGTACAGGAGGTTTCTGACTTCCCCTGAACCCCGCAGTCTCCTGTGCCTCAAACTCCTTGTTGGCCGAAGAGGTAGTCACAGCGTTGACCGAGCCAAGGATGTAAGAGTGGCACTTTGTCGCAAAGATAGTAGCGAGGTGAGCGTATCCCGGCGCACGCATGAGGACAGAGGCAGGTAGGGGTCGATTGAGCTTCTCAAAGTGCTCCAGAGCCGGTGCGAGGTAGTTGGCCAATTGACGGTGGTAGGCTCTGTAGAAAGCCGGGAAGAGCTCAGAGTCGTCGGATTGCCAGCGGCGTAGCCAGTTTCCAGGTTGGAAGAGGAATGCAGCGCGCTCAGCGGGGGAGGTGAAATCAGGTGCGAGCCGGGCGAGACGGGCAGTGTAGGATCGCGAGTCGTCGAAGCAGAGAGGGGCAAGATGTTCTGGATATCGCGGCCGGGAGGACTCTGGAAGGACGGGCATGTCGAGCATGGCCGAGCGTGTGAAGCGCATCAGCGCTCCCCGGGGAGGGGGCAGGACAGTGACTAGTTGCTCGGCGATGTGGGGAACACGGAAGAATGCGAAAGCCTACTTATTAGCTGAGACAGACTGCAAAATAGGGCACAACGTACCAAGAACCGCCCGGAGAAGAGCAAGGTGTTGTGGAACACCCCCTTCGCTCCCAATTTACCCATGACAAAGGTCATAGCCTTTATCATCAGATATGTGAAGCGATCTTGGTGCGCCTTGGACCTCTGCAAAGCCCTCTCAGATAAACATGAACTAAAAACATCAGCTTCACTCTAACATGCTGAAGACGGTCACTCACCTCTCAAGTATAGCTGCTAAACCCTCTAGACAGGCTCCTCGCTCGTTGGCCGCCCGATCGATTCGCAGCTCGAACAATAGCGCCTCAGCCCAGTGGAACCCCGCTTCACGCAACGACGCATTGATGTTCTCCTCCCTGCTTTCTACAGGCCGCTTGTCGATCTCAGCGATGAGACTGAGCAGTTCGGAGCGGACAATCGAGGCCCGCTCGGCGCCCGTGGTGGTGTGAGAGGGATACTTGAAAGTCTGGAGCAGAGCCTCGATTTCTCGGGTGAGCTGCCGTGTGGTAGTCAAGGGGTCGGCAACGACGCGTTGTGAGTGGGTATGAAGCGTCCGAATTCGGGCAGGAGGTGGTGTGAGCTTTGGAAGCGAGTCAGGTGCGGGTGAGGCGGTAGTTGGGGAGTTCGAGCTGGAATTGGCGGCGGAGGCGATGTTGGCTGGAGATGCCAAAGTCTGCTCGAAGACAGTCGCCGGTATTTCGACGGCGAGTTTTACCGGGGCTACAATGGGCAAGGGTGCCGTCGCCGGCGTGATGATCATGCTAGGCACCACAGCGTCCGACTCAGGTAGAGCAGGCAGTGGTACACTGGGCGCCTTGCCCATTATCGACCACTTCTCCCCGCCATCCTCCGAAGAAGACCTGGCATCTTGGCTGTCGCTTGATGTCGACCGGGTGGGGTACACTGCCTTCAATGCGAAGGCGTGCTTGAGCTCTGGTGGAGTTCCGGGAGGTGACGGCGTGCGGGAGGTAGTGCTGTCATTCATGCTACTCGCATTGGATGGCGTCCGATCGTGGCTCATCGCAGAGCTCTCAATTGACCCAGAAGACGGTGCCGAAATCTGAGCATCACCATCGTCTTGGCTGGGAGCAGCAGGGGGTACGACGGCAGTCTGCTCGAGCCGCAAGTCGGGAGACGAGGAGAAATCGACCAATTGTTTCGAGAGCAACGGTGCCGAGCTGGAGGATGGATTGGCGAAGAGCTTGCCGACATTTGGCGCCATGTATCCGTTCTCCCCCTGCCCTCGCCACATATCACCGACGATGGACCCCGAGCCGACGCCATCGAAGCTCTTTGAGCGGCGCTTATCAGCTCGGTGCCTCTCGCCGGTAGGACTCGACTGAGGCGAGAGTCGAAGGGTCCGAGATCGTTGAGGTGAGGGAATAGGGGATCTGTTGCTCGACGCGACTGCTTTTCGTCCTTTGCGGGGCGTGGTAGGAGATCCGCCAATGGCGTCAAATGACACATCGAAATTAAGGTCCATGTCCGGCAGGGCGAGGAGGTGTAGGGATTTCACAGTGGGTAGACCAGGATAATACTGCTCTTCCCCCTTCTCGCCGATTTCTCCGCCTTTCCGCTCAAAGTCGAGACTACCGGCCGACGAGAGGGTGGGTAGTTGAGGCTGCTCATCGCGATACATTGTCAGCGGTCTGGTGTCGCCGATCATGAGAGAATTCCGAGCCATGTAGGCAAGGCTAGTGTCCGAGTCGGAACCGGCCATCGCAGCACCGAGCGTTTCAGGGGCGGGTAGGCGAGGTACAGCTGAAGGTGCATTTGGAGTGATTTGCATACGGCCAGGTGCCGAAGCAGGATTTGGGGAAAGTGTGGTGGTGGCGGAATCGCTAACAGCTCGTTGCATCGGCGGGGCGGGATACATGGACCTGTCCACGCTGAAGCTGGCTCGACCGACGGTACCGTCTTTCGGACTATCAACGGGAGGTGTGTTTGTACCGGGTGTGCGTGGCCGAGCGAAAGAAGGGCGACTATCCGAAGCTGCGGCGGATTTAGCCATACTGCTCTGTCGTGCTTCCGCGGATGGCATAGGTGGAGTGACCTCCTTCTCCCTCTCCTTGCTCTTCCCTCCCGCACTCCGATTGAACAGAGCTTTCAATGCTCCCGAGGACTTCTTCAAGCTCAGACCCGATGATTTGCGCTGTTCGTCCCCTCCAACAGCTGAGGGCGTGCCGCTTCCAAGAGCCGCCTGCTGAACCTTCTGTTCATTCGACCTGGCCTCCTTCTCAGCATTGCTAGGACGAAGCATGTCTTCCGACCGGCGGAACGGCGGCGGTGTCTCCCCCCGTTTCGCTGCGCCATTGCCAAACATTCCCAAGCCATTCATTTTGCCCTCCTTTGTCGCTTCGAGCACCGCTGCTGGGGGCGTACTCATCGAGTTGAGCCTTTGGCGTGCGGGTTGAGGCTGGGAACGGGGAGCAGGTGAGGGACTGGATGACCGGAGCTGATCAAGCGAGCCCCTAGCTAGTGGTCTCGTGTCATCTGCGCTGGAGCCGAAGGATAAAGGGGCTGTACTCGCTCGATCGAATGACGGGCGTCGTCCAACAGGCGATCCGCCCTTCATCGGTACCGAGCCAACTGATGGCAGTTTGCTGTTGTAGGTATTGGGCTGAGCAGACCGTGACCGACCTGCAGTCGGACGAGGTGGACTCGGACCCGCCACCTCGGCCGCTGATTCAGGGACAGCAATCTGAACCCAATCCTGGCTCAGCCTGTGCTCCTTCTTCTCCTTCCCCTTGATTGGAATCGACTCAACCGGCCGAGGAGGTGCCCTCCGCTGAGGCTGCGCCTGTGCAGCAGGTAGAGGTGGCAAAGGAGGAAGAGGCTGTTGAGAGATTGCCGGTAGAGCCTTGTTGTTGTCGCGGTTGGCACTCAGGCTACTCTTCCGGGGCTGAGCAGGCGTAGGCGACGTAGGAGCCTCCTTCGCCCGAAACATGTGCATCCCGGATGCAGCAGGGGACGGAGAAGGATGACCGTCGTGTGACCCCGAAGATGAGTTGGCAATTTGAACCTCAGGATGGTACTGGTCGAGTTTCGAATGGGGTGTTTTCAGTGTGCGACTGCTAGTTGATGCAGTGGTGGAGAGGGATGTAGTAGACGTGCCCGTTGCAGATTTGGGGTCGTCCGATCGTGCCTTATGCTTTGGGCTAGATGGACGGGCAGCCGAGGCTTTGGCTTTGACCGGTGGCAGGACTGCTTGTGGCGGAAAGGAGGGAGAGATTGGTGAATTGAACTGTACAGGAAAGTGAGGGGACCGAGGTGATGTAGTTGATGTGAGGAAGGGCGATCCGCGCTGATATGTGTCAGTCTCGCAAGTTCCGGTGCGATAGTCCATTTCAGAGAGCAGCAGCATCCCTTTCGCTCATGATCGTACAGCTTCCCCCACCTCCTTTGTCTGGCTCCACAAAGCCCTTGACCATCCATTCCCCCCTCCTTCCGTATCTCCTGATCTAACGGAACAAGCTCAAAACTCACATCTTGTCCAGCGTCGCTACTCCTTCCGGCACCCTCCGCGCCATTGCCCAGGATCCCCGCTCCACCGCCCAGAATCACCTTTGGAGCTGAACTCCCCGCGCCTCGCCTGGAACTACGAGATGACTGCATAGGTCCACGACCGGAGGAGCCAGACGGCATCTTCAGCTGGATCGGTGGCGGAGCCATGGCATGTTCTGTTGATGACATTGTGGTCGATATCCGTCAAAGGGTACCTGATAACAGTGTTGGTAAGGGTTCCGCCTGTCCCTCTTACTCCAAGAACAGAGATTGTTATTCGGATTGACGAGATGACTGGTCGACCATGAAACGCGTGGACGACCACAGATGATGTAGAGCTCAGCCCCGTTACAGCGCTTGATGCGAGTGGTGCAGAAAGTTTCCCTCCGCGTCCGATGAAAGGGCACTGCCTCGGTTTTGACGGATCTGATGTTGATGTAATCGAGAGAGATCCAAAAGTAAACAATGCTGTGTGTATGACAAGCGCCTTGAATGAAGAAGAACAATAATGTAAGAAGATGTCTCGCACAGATTGAGCCACTCTGAGAGAGAGGGCACAGACGCGCTCGGTGAAAGTGAGACGCGTAGGTTTCACTGTGGCGTCACATTTTAGGCAGAAAGAGGAAATTCTGCGTGTTCCAGGGCTTCAGGGTAGACGCGTTTCAGGTTCCCACCCCTTATTGTCCTGGGAAAAGCTGACTTCGTACCCCCCTCGCTCCCCAAATCCCAACTCTCATTGGCGCAAGCGAGCAAGATACTAGCTTCGTACTTCTGATCCGACAAGATACCGAAATTATACCCTTACAAGTACCCTTTGAGAGCCGCGACTCCCGCTCCTCCATCATCCGCACCATCGAATCCAATCTCTTCGCCCTCCTCCTCTCCGCCTCCCGCTTTAGATGCATCCGGTTGATAGGCCGTTCGTCCTCCACCTTCCACTGGCGTTCCAGTACTCGTCGCCGAGCTGGACGCACTGAGAATTGGACCGGCAGATCTTGGCTCTGCGGAAAACTTGGCAGTTGACGGGTTGGATTCTGAGCCAGTGTCGAGTTTGCCGATAAACCATGCGGGTACCCAACCTCTGTCACCGGTATCTGATCGAATACTGCCCGATGAGCCCAGAAATCCTACAAGTGGGAATTGACTTACGCGTAAGACCAGTGCGAATACTTTTTGTACACCCGCACATGCTGGCCCTCCTTGACATCCATCTCATCGCTCGCCTTCTTGCGGTAATCCATGAGGACCACTCCGGGATATGAGGTAGACATGATGGCAACAGGCGGAAGTGGAGCGAGTCCAGGATACGTTGGGAGAGGCTCGCCAGGGATGACGGCTGGGGATACTCGGGATATAGGGGATGACAGTTCCAGTAGACATCCTGTACAATCAATGTTGGAACGGCAATCGGCGACCATAGTGACGTACCTGCGGGAACCCAGCCTGACTTCGTGTTGTCTGGAACTATCTGACCCAGGCCATCCGGATCTTTCTGAACAATGTACCATCCGCTCGATTTGCTCAAGATGACAAATACTGCACCACTGCATCTATTAGCGCAATCCATCAACGCATCTTCACGAGAGATGAACTCACACTCCGACATCAAACTCATCTTGCCTGTCAGCGATGTATGGGTATATCGCCACGGCATAGGTGACATTCTGCACATTCCCATCCTTGTCGACCAGCGTGCCCGATTGCTGTTGGGCAGATTGCAGTTGCTGGAATTTCGTCCCACTCTCACCGGGTCCAGGCGATGGTAACTCTGGGAAAGCATCCTCGGGTCGACGAGCAGGTTGAAGACCACCATTGGTGACCGAAGAGGTCCCGACACCGGCAGGTTTTGTCGGTGATGTGGACGTGTCTGAGCTAGGACGGATTTTGGGCAGGACATTGACAGTGGAATTTGGGGCGAGTCCGAGTTTCATTGCTTGCTTGGCTTGCGCCACGCTGATGGGGGATTTAATTTCTCTCTGTGGTGTGTAAGCTTTCGGATTTCCCCACCAAACTTCACATGGGTGCAACGTACGATGTGTCGCAGCATGAAGACCGGTTTCTGACCAGACTCCTTCAACTTCTGGAATAGCAGCAACGGTTTCTCATCGTAGCTCAAGCATCGTTCTGTAATGTCAGCTGACTTTTTGTTCTTGACGTGGACCACGCAACTCACCAGTATTTCCGAAGCATATGAAGAGAGCATACAGTTTCCAATCATCGTTGATCTTGTACTTCTTCAGCGCAGCAGGCAAGACCTTCCAGCACGGGTCTTCCAAAGTCACGCGGAATGATCTCGCAGCCTGGCTCGCAGACTCTTTGGCCGCCCTTGCGCTCGAGCTCAGACCCATCCCTTCTGCCGCAGCCTGACCAGCACCAGACGTCGATGGAGTGGATGTTGACGCCGTACTGCTCGATCCCGGTAAGTTCGAGGGTGAAGGCAATAATCCCGATGGGGCAGATTGCGCCGGCGCCAAATTTGACTTGGTAGGTAGATGTGTATTTTGCGGTAATGACGCACTTCCGCTTAAGGGTGGGGATCCCGCAGCGGTCGTAGCACCAGCAAGTGAGCCCGCACTGATCATTCGACCAAAGGGCGGCGGGGCTATCGCTGGTATCCTGCTTGGCTGAGCTTGTATTGTCCGGTCTTTGTCGGATTGCGCGGGGTTGTGGGAGGGCGATTCGAAATTGTTGGGAGCATATGGAGCGCTTGACGAAGTCGGTGTGAATGAGTCACCAAATGCGGCTGAATCGGAAGAACCGAGAGGCGGGGGTATAGAAGCTGTTGAGGAAGCTAGGGAGGACGGGAATAATTGTGATGCACGCCGTGTGTGTTTGCTTGGACCCTGGATGTGATCAGCCCCTATCCCAGTGGCAGAGCTTGTCAATCGCGGACATACCGCTTCGGCACTGTCACCGAACTCCTTCCATCGTCCATTAGACGCTACATTGCCTCTGACGGGTGAGATCCCGTGCATCACATCCCCGTCCGCGCTCGAGGCCATGGGTATGGCTATCCCCTGCTCCTCCAGAGAATTCAACATCCGGACTTGATCGCGCTCTAAATTCAGGAGGCGCTCTTCTACGCACAGTCAGTCGTCACCCTGTACAGGAAGATAACAGCGGCGCATAAACCTACGCAGCTCGATGATGGCCTCATTCAATCGATTGATCTCTCCTTGGGCTCCATCTTGTGGCATATCTGTACGATTCAGCATATGTCCTTTTGGTAAGATTTTCTGGTCCCCTAAGGTCTTCCATGCAGTCATATGTTCCTTGTGGTACATTCGATGAACGAGAGCTCACCTGCGGGTTTCCAGTCCTCCTCCCCAATTTCTATGCCTTGCTCCCTCTTCACCTCCCACACCGCCCTGAGCAACTTCAACCGATGTCCCAAGCTCGACATGCCCATATCGGACAGAGCATCGTGATCCATCGCAATCAAGACTTCTCCGGTGATTTCATGCTCTGGAGGATCACATCAGCCATGTTGCGCCCCCTGTAGAAAGGCAAAGGACCCACCGTATATCTGCTCCTCATATTGCTCCATCTTCAACACATTGATCACGAACCCATTGACAATGCCCTCATCCCAGTCCATCACAGACATCGAAGGGCTCGACGTGGTAGGCGAGTCCGCCAGCATTGCTGCAATGAGGGTATGGGTGACAGATCGCTTTAGTAGGGGTAGGTGGCGAAAGGCGCTGACGGACGGTGATGTGCCTTTGCTTTGATGTCGCACGAGCTAGACCTCAGATCACTTCGAGCTCCAACTTAATATGCCGTGTTTCTGGTGCACTCTGCTGGAGGCTGGGTGAAGTCGAGGATCGAGCGCCGATGCGGTGCACCGGATGTTGTTGGGGGAACAATAAGGAATATCGTGGAAAGGTGTGTGCCGTGTGCGTCACGCGCAGTTGGGCGAGATCTCCTCCTTCGCCCTAGCCGGATTGAAAGGGATGCTAAGTGGTTCAAGGACCCCTTTCCTCGCCTCTTGATCTTATCAAGACTCTCCCGGGCGGATAGACTTCACCGCTTTTGTTGACACAAGGTGACAGCCAATCCCTCCACTCCGCACAGCTACCGCAGCTGTGCCTGCTCCACTTCTCCGACGAAAGTTCCGCCCAGCACCACCGATCAGTTCTGGCTGACACCCGCCAGCCTCTCCGTGTTGCTATCGGTGCCTTTCGATCCAGGAACGCCCAGCTTTCCGGGCGGGCGTGAAATTAAGGTCCCAAGGTTGTGATGGGCGATTTGCGAATGCGTTTCGCTAGTGCCTTGGTCGGATGCTGATGGCGTTGATGAATAGATCAGATGAAGGATGGAGAGGCGAGTGGGAGGGCGCTAATGGCTGAGGAATGGACATGGACGATGACGACTGAAATGAATGGCGAAAGGTGAAACACAAACAACGTTTCGAAGGGTTGTTTTGAACCTTCGCATGGTCCACCACGACCATGACTGTTTCGTCGGTCTCTCCTTATCAGGTGAAATCTACCTTGACCATCTACTTGTGACTTGCGAGCACTGGGACTTACGAGAGCAATTCAGAGCATCGCAATTAATGTCATGTACCCCAAAATGCATCGGCTCAGCAGCAGCTATGGCTTTCCAACACGATACAACCGCCTAGTTTCATACCCATTCTTCAATCTCCGCTCGCCCTCGAGATATGTCATTGCCTCGTTATACGTGGTGGGTACCACAGTTCGCCCTATCGGCTCTGTGTCGTCTTTGGCCATGGTGAAGTAGAATGTGTTGGTCTCCCTTCTCAACTACACCGCGTCAGCCCCAGCTTCATTTCTGGGATCGGGCAGACCAATGACTCACTCCAGTCTCCACTTCCTCCACCTCTGCTTTGACTTGTATGTGTGCCTTCGCCTCTCCATCTGGGCCCTGATTCGGCCGAGTGGTCTTGACGACTTTACTTGTCAGGTGCAGGACGGCACCGATAGGGACCGGTAGTCGGAATGTGATCTGGTCGAGCGATTGGAATCGCATTGGTTGGGACGCGAAGAGGGCTGCGTTGGTGAAGCAGAGCTCACTGTCATATTAGCATCAAGATAAAGACATCGCGATCAGACGCCGATTGCGTGTAAGGGGTGCAGTAGCTCACAAAGCCTGAGATGAGATCAGCGTCGGAACTCAAACGGCGCCAGACGAGGCTCGACTCACGAGGCGCATCAAAATACCCCCAAACACCTTCCCGTGCAAGTTGCGATCTTGCGGAAACATTAGCTGAACTGACGAGACCTGCCGCGTCAGCCCAAATCATGTCAGGCTTTACAGTCACACCAACAACTAACCTCGGTGTCTTTCATCTGGACGATCTGCTCGCCCTCGATTGTGTCGACAGACTGATCGTTGACTTGAAGCATCAAGTCATGCAGTTGTGCCGCTTCCAGGAATGACGGCTGGACATGTAAGCGGAGATTGCTTCGAACTCGTTCAGCAAAAACGTACAGGCACTTTGTCCAACGAGATTTTGCTGGTGGCTTTCCGTCTTCTTTGATAGTCTGTGAGATCAATTATCGAACTTCGCGCAAAGCGACATGGCCCAAACTACCTTCTCCCAACTCCCACAGCATCTTCTCCTCCTCGCTTTCGACCAGTAATGGTGGTACTTTACGTGCCTTCAGTGTCTTGGCGTCTCTGCACACCATAGCAAACCGGCCCAGCATGAGCGTCTCCCAGTCCTCCTCTGTACCACCCCCCGCTGTTGCTGCGCCAGTGCTGGACTTGGACCCCTGCATCTTGACGACGACTTCCATTGACGAGTTTCCGGTCCAAGTGACAAAGCCAGAGAATTTGAGGTCCCTGCGATGATCATATCAGCTAATGCCCCAAATTCAACATAGATTTGACCCACCGAACATTATCCCTATTCAGTCTACCCAGCATGTCCAGCCTGTCCGCACTGGCAGTAGCCAAAAATAGCCCCGCTCTCGCTGACGCCGCATGGAAAGCCTTCGATGCATCAGGCGGCGATGACTCCAATGGTGGAAGGCAATGTCGGTACGCGACAGCTCCGGCAAGACTGTCAAGATGCTCCAACAGCTTGCCCATCCGGAAACCTCCCATAGCATTCACATACCGCTCCAGCAGCTCCGGGTCGCTCTTCAGCGGTAGATCAAAGCTGGTATAGCTGTCATCCATATGTCGTGGCCGGAACATCTCTGCAATTTCCGCTTCGGTCAATGGTGGTTCTGAGGCGATTTTGGTGGTTGAAGTCGACTCGGCCTGAGAGCCGAGATTGGGGTTACTCGATGATAGCCAAGGAACGTTGAGCGAGCGCATGGCCAGTGGGGAGGGGTGGAAGGAGGTCTTATCGGCAGAGTCTGAGATTTCAGCATGATAGCTTGTGGATTGACAAGGATTGGATTGGGCAGATCACACGCTGCGCCCCATCACACAGACGTACTTGCTACTGATGTAAGAAGCCGGTCAATCTCGCGTAAGGTATACGATTGCTGGGCCGGGCTGCCTGACTGCCTGGCGGGGGTTGAGCTACTCCATCGTCTACAATTGGCGGCCGCACGTCCGTGTAATCCAGACGAAGTCCGTTGTAGGAGCTGAAGGGCATGTCGTGCGGAGGAGGACATTCCGGAGTGGTTGCTATGGGCCAATAAAGCTAGTTGCGCTGCTTATTTCTTGGGCGCAAAGGGTATGACCGATGAGATTGAGCTTCGTGCAAGGCAGGGCCGGCCTCTAAGTAGCGATTCGAGTGCGCAAGAGAGAGATATAGACGGAATCCGAGGCGGAGGTGCGAGAGCAATAACATTCGGTAATCTTCGGTCTAATCCGATGAGCCAAATCCATGCCGTAACAACAGCCACAAGCCCAAGATCCATGCTCCATGGTCCGTCCTGCTATAGTACCTCTCTTGCCCACAGCCTTACCAGCTCGCCGCAATGACTTGGTAGTTATGAGTGAGCGGGGACTTGACTGTCGAATCGATGCGTCTTAAAATTCCATCCCGTCGGAGGAACTCGTCTATCGGAATCCTTCAGTTTCGGACGACTCCCGGTACATTTCCAGCACCGCCAACTACCGCAGAGGTCTACAATGATGACACTGATGGGCGGAATCGGTGGTGCAAAATACCAGTCATTCCATCCTCCGCGATTATCGATGCTACCAACTTCATCGGCGGTATGAGTCCCCACATCACCGTACGCCTTCCCAAGTCGAACTCTCGCCGATCGAAAGATGTAGGATGGGAACGCTTGATCGTGGAAGGGGGAGATGGTGTAATGGCCAATGATTTCGCCGCTTGGCTTATCTGGGTACGTCCTATGAGGATCAATAATTCTCAATGTGATGACTGACCCAACAGCACCGTGGGAGGAAAAACCCACCGAGCATCCTGGTGAATTCCCAGCCCGACACGGCGAACTTCATGGCCGGTCTCATTGACAGCGTACCATGGCAGGATCTTGCCCTGGCCGGAACCCATGACTCGAGTGCTTTCTTCGGTTGTCAGTCAAACTTGATTGGCCCTGTCTGGCCCGCATAGCCCAGCAGCTGACCAGCAGATCCATATGCTCAATGTCAGCAACCGGCAACGAGTATCGCCCGGCAGCTGAACGATGGGATCCGCTCATTGGACCTCCGAATGCGAGTTGTAGAAGGTGAACTCATCAGTGAGCTGGATCCTTCTCATATAGTCGTTCCAGGAGCGTCTGCTGATAAGGGAGTGTACCACGGCATCCGCCCGCAACGCGCCAGCTTCACATCGGTCCTCGCTGAGATCCACGACTTTCTCACCTCTCACCCGTCGGAATCGATCCTTGTGTCTGTCAAGGAGGAGGTGCCTCCTGAACACCCATCATTCGCTTCACTCGTATGGACCGCTATGGCCCCTCATGTCGATCAATTCTGGTTTCTCGAGACCCGCTTGCCGACATTGGGAGAAGTTCGAGGCAGGGCAATGTTGATGCCTCGATTTCCTATTCCGGAACTGAAAGCTGGACTGTGGGACAAGGGAGTAGGGTTACAATTGGCATCCTGGCCGGACGACGATCCTAATGGGTTTGAGCTACCTTGTGGAAATGAGAGAATCAGGGTGCAGGATTGGTACGGCGTGCCTAGTTTCTTGAGGATACCTGAAAAGCTCGAAGCAGTAAGCCGATTGCTGAGTATATGGTTGAGCCTCGCGAATTTCGCTGACCATCCGAGGTCATTGACCTTCTCGAGCCGACAATGTCATGGTTCCCGATCGGATCCTCTTCCGTCATGCCGATCGAATCGATGACATCAGTCCGGAGACCTCTCAGCATATCGTATCTCTCAGCAGCAACGATCCCTCTCGCTCCCCCTTATCTTCTAGCGAAAGGCTTCGGCTGGCCGCATATCGGTCTTGGGGTCCGGGGCCTTAACTCCAGATTCACCCACTGGCTGCTGGAGGTCATGTGCGGTGGAATGCGGGTGCGGGGGATCGTGCCGGTAGATTTCTACAGCGAAGTAGGGGACATTGCGGGATTACTAATAGCCATGAATCAGCTAGGGATGGGCGCGTCGTCGGTTCAGGTTGAGGAGAGAGTAAGACGGTCGGAAGAGACGTTGGTGAGCCCGTGAACGACTTCCGCGTGGTGATGATGTGTAGCAAGAGGCTTGTATATCTATTCTCATGTTGTAGGCATATTCATAATGTATCTGCTGTAATATTACATCGCCTGTACCCATGCTAGAGCTTCACTCCCCTCTCACCACCCATCCAGCTACCAACCCATGCCTGGACACCCCTCCAGCATCCCTCTCTATTCCTTTCCCCACAATCCACCCCCTTCTTCTTCAAACCCTCCACAGACACGACGACGATCCCAAACTCTCCCTCCTGCTTCCCGAATGCACTCCGGCACATCAAGCTGAACTCGTAGATCATACTTGGGTCGAATGGCTTATAACGCGGATCTGAAGTCGGCACTTCCCGACCTCGGTACACCGGCTTGAAATCATCGAAAGATAGATGTAGGGATTCTGGCGAGCCGGAGTGGGAGTTAAATGTAGAGAGGGAGAAGTCGTGCTCGTAAGACAGAGATGCGGGTTCTGGATTAGGAGGAAGTTTAGGCTTCGATGGAGCGTGCTGAGGCGGGGAAGTCTTGAGAACTAGCGTGAAGGTGTTTGGTTCCTCGGGCTTGGTAGTGGTGCTGGGTGACGATGCGGTAGGTGTGGCTTTCTTCTGGTCATCGCGGAGTAATTGGAGGGTAATGCCTTCGTAAGACGAGCGGGGCAAGGACAGGGGTTCTGGGCCGAAGATATATCGCTGAGATGCGAATCCTGCTCCTCCCAATGTCTTTGTGTCTGATCTATGTCAGGGATTTTCCTTATTCATGCTCCAGCGATCACTTACCGAGTGTACCCCAGAATCTAGCCCCGGTTGGCTTGCCGTCCGAATGAACAGCTGCTCCAGAGGGGACGGGCACCGGGTCGAGATGGGACTGACTTGAGCCGCCTCGGACACGATCATCAACTGCGTGCCAGCGGGAGAAGTGCCAGCTGGGGAAGATGAATGAGGGCTTCGAGATGGACATCATGTGGTATGAAGCGGTATGCAAACGACATCGGTTGTGTTGGCAGTACGTATCGCATATGGCATGTAATCGCATGCGGTCATCAACACACGTGGCAATCGACTCTACAGCTCAGCTAGCAGCTGCAGGGGGTTATGAAGAGCAAGCACGATTGTTCAGGGAACAGTACTTAGTTGCGGTTCTCCGTTACTTGTCGGACCCCGCTATGAGTCTATGACCCTATTTTCCATTTCCGAATTCCTTTATCAGGCGCATCAGGCCTCGGCATAGTCTACTTTGTTCTCCTTATATCCTTCTCCACAGTATCAGGGGTCAGGCAGGCAAGTCCTGACATTTCCCGCGCATGGTCTTACGGGCATAATCTAGTTATGCGGAGGGAACGGCTTCGGATCCAGATCCGTCCTCTTGTCGTAGATCGCCATGTTGGCCTTCTTGCCCTCCTGTGCCATCTTGGCAGCAACGGCCTCGGCACCATTCAGGATACGCAACACGTTTCCACCGGCGAGGAGGGAGAGGTCGTTATGTGTCCATCCACGGCGGATCAATTCGGCGAACTAAATGAGATTAGCCTTTTTGGAGGAGCAAAGACGATGATGGAGATGCCCAACATGAGCAACGAGGAAACAGAACTCACCAGGTTGGGATACTTGGACACATCCTCGAGCCCATCTGGAGTCTTTTCAATACCATCGTAGTCCGACCCAATGCCGACACTGCACCATCAGCTATGCCCTGATCCTCGACAAGCTTGGGCAACCTACTATTTCCTGCCGATACGGTCCGAGATGTACTCGACCTGATCAGCGATGGTCGATACGTTGGCCTTATGGTTTGCCGCTGCGAAAGTGGGATAAAAGCTGGTCGACTATCAGCTGCGAGAACATGTACTTCGAGAGGTAGCAGCTCACTTGACCATGACTACACCATCTTTCTTCCCCCTGCCCTTCCCGATCTTGTCGAGAATCTTGTCAGGGACATTACGAGATAGGTTGTTGAAGTGTCTTGAGTCGGAGTGAGAGAGGATGACTGGTGCTCGAGTGATCTCGCTGATTTGTCAGCCTCCTTGATGACAGCCGCCGTGTAAACGAGAAACCGTGGGCGTACAGTGCTTGCAAAGCCGTGTCATCACTGACATGGCTCAAATCGACCAAGACACCCAGCCGGTTCATCTCCTTGACCAACTCCCGGCCTAGTGGGCTCAGACCGCCCCATCTCGGCTTCACAGCCTCGAAGACTCCGCCCGAGTCCGCAAAGGCGTTGTTGCAGCCGTGTGTAAGGGTCAGGTATCGGATACCGAGGAGATGATACATCCTCAGTGCTCCGAGGGAGTTTCCGAGCATATGAGCACTACACCGTCAGCTAATCCGAGGCAGACAGATAGCAAACTCACCCTTCCATCCCCAACAGACTTGCAATCTTCCCCTCCTTGATAGCCCACATGACATCCGCGGCCGTCTTGCACAGCTTGAAGTCAGAGTACTGTTCAATGATATTCAGCGAGACGTCGATTTGCTCAAGCGTATCTAGGTGGTCAGTGCTGGTCAAGCCACCAAGGTTGAGACAGAGGGATGGCCGAACACTCACCTCTGACTGTATCAGTTGAGTTGAGGAAGTCTGGGCCGGCCTCATCTTTGCAGTCCATGAATCTAAGTACATCAGCGGAAATCCTGAATTATGGCTGGCAGTGTTCGGAGAGGCAACTTACATCGACCAGAAGAGACCCCCCATCCTGCCTTTCCGAGCCCGTGGTAGATCAAAGTGGCCGGGCTGTTTTATCAATACCGATCTGACAGAAGTACCCATCTGTGGATATCCCCTGTCCCCGAGCAGACTAACCGTGTCCTTCTTGAGATCGAGCTTATCGATATTGTTGCCATACACCTCCCTGACCAAGATGGGCAGATCCACATGACCATCGATTACAGGAGACCTACGTTCAAATCAGATTAATCCCACGCTTGTAAGTGTGGTGGGAAGACTCACGACTTCAGCCAGTAGTCCGCCAATTCATTTGGATCGGTAGGCACCTTCTCGCCCACAAGTCCAATGAAGATTGTACCCCCAACCAAAAGCAGCGCGACGAGGATGGTCGAGAACAGCTGGAGACGCTTCGAGCGGTTCTGCTCTGGTGTCTCGGGTTGGAGCCGCGGGATGAGCGGCTGGGAAGACATGGCCGGCAGGTGTAAGTACTAGATAGAGGAGGACGTATATGGCTGCTTGAGCGTGGCTTCAATGACCTGAAGCGATTTCGGGTTTGGCCGAAGCTCGGTGGGTTTCCTCGTCCGACCTAGCAGGGCCGGCAGTCAGTCGCTCCTCATAGTCGTGGCTAGGTTTCTCGTTAGGGGCGCAGCTGCCGGCCACGAGGATCCCCCGCTCGAGTACGGCCGATAAAATACATGTACAAGTACAAGTCATCCCCCCTCAAGAGAGCGCGTTACTAGACGCCTCCTTGCTCATCGTTCATCTCTTGTTCATCCTCATCTGCCTGGCGAACTTGTTGAACTTCTTATTATCATTGGCGATCTTGCGCACTTGTGCTGTGTCTTCTTCGTGGTGCACTAGACGAGCAACCGGTGTGACGGTATATTGTGTCTCCTGATTCGCGTCAGCTCATCTTCTCTGTCCGCAGCTTCGAGCTGATCTGCAAGGAAACGAGGCTCACCTTGACTTGAGGCATCCTCGCTCCCTTCCGTCCATGATTCTCCTTGATAGCAGTAGCCGTATCGAATCGTCTCCTCCTCTGCGCCGAACCGGCTGCTCCCCCCGCACCCTGACTCTGACTTTGACTCTGGCTTTGACCCTGACTATCCACCCGCGCCGATCCACCCTCGCCTTCGTCGGCATGCCGCCGTGACTCGCCGGGTCGCTTGACGATGGGTCTTGACCATGCCTGGACCAGAGCGTCCGCTGCACGACTGACGGCGGGTGTGACTCGCTTCGTTTTAGTGTAAAACAGGACGATAGGACCTAGACGTGATTCTTTCAGGGTGGCAGTGTCGAGTTCCATCTTTGGGAGGACTTCGAAGAGCGCTGACTGGATTCCGACGGCAGGTAGAGCGGCGGTCCCATCCATGGGCTCGAGCCATGCCCGGACAGCGTCGAGGACATTGTTGTCAATCACTGACATCCACAATGTAGAGCTACGAGTCAGCTTGAAGTCCAAATCAACTAGGCAAGCGACTTTAAACTCACTTCCTCAGCACTCCCATGACCTCATCCAGCATGGCCAATTTGGCCGTAGCAGGCATACGATTTTCGTTGCTCTGTCGATCCTTGTCGACGGCATGCATCATGCGCTCCCGTAATCGCAGAACGACATCATCGTAGTAGTTATCCGTGACCTTGTAGTCAGCTAAAGCTACAGCCAGCGCGAGGATATAGCTCACAATATCTTCATCCTTCTTCTTACGATTTGTCTTTGGCTTCTTACCGATATTGTCTATCCGAGCTTCGAGATTCAGTCGCCGTTCTATCCGCTGTCAGTTTGTATGAATCGATTGAGTAGTGCCGGACTGACGTGTATCTGCGTCGACTGCTGGGACATCCTCATCTTCATCATTCCCCGCGTCACTCCGCCGCCGTTTTTCTCCCTTATGCTTCGACTTCTTCTTCTTTCGTCGCTCTTTGACCCTCTCTTCGCCATCGTCATCCTCTCCGTCCATATCTGCATCCCCCGCCGCTCGCTTCTTGAACTTGGGGATCTTTGCGACAGAGTTGATCGTCCCAGGCTGATATGCCCCGTCGCCTTCAGCATCTTCGTCGTCTTCATCATCATCGGATGCTGGAGGTCGATGATCATCATCATCCTCGTCGTCTGCTGCTCCTTGGCTTTCTGCCCGAGGTGGGAACGCCCTCCGTTTGGGCACGACTGACCCTGTATCGCTGTCGTCTTCCGAGTCGGACAGGTCGGAGCCGTCACCGAAGACCTCGTCCATGATTGCCTGTCTTCCCTTGGTATATTGGGTCGGGGCGAGCACCTCCTCAGGCGCGGGGGATGGTGAAGCTGACATTGTGGTGAGATGTATAACACTATATAGCTAACACAGAGTTGAGCTGCACATATGGAGATCATCTTAGGAGGGGGGAGTAATTAGGTTTGACCGGGCAGATTAGCCGACATTATCCCGACCCTACAAGTCACGCTCGACGGTCGCAGCGCTCGTCCCATACATCTCTTCTAATAATCCCACAACTAATCACAGCCGACCTCTCAGTCGAGTCTACAGTCTGCATACAGATCCTGTGACAAGCTGCTTCTCAGGCAAATTTCAAGCGCCGCAAAGCGATCACTCTATCAAGATGGGCAAAGTTGCAAAGATTGCCGAACGTACGTCCACCGCGTCTCTGGTCCATTGTCCTGACAGCTGACCCTATAGTGCTACTCCACCCTGTCAGTTGCGACTCCTCACAGTGCTGTGGGATTCCTACTGACAACTCAGACTGAGTTACGAGCAGTCGCCAACTATAAGCTATGGCGCGACACCCGAGATATCACCGATGTGACTCAGCTCCCTACGACATGCTATGACCGACCGACCATGAAGCGCTGCTGGGAATTCCTGGATCTGACCAGTCGAAGCTTCGCTTTCGTCATCAAGGAGTTGGAAGGAGATCTTGCCAGAATCGTACGTATCTAGCCGCGTCGCGCTTGGCTGCCAAGCTGAGCACCAGGTCTGCATCTTCTACGTTGTGCTCCGGGCCCTCGACACTGTTGAAGATGACATGACGATCCCCAACACCGTCAAATTACCGCTACTCCGATCTCTGCACCGCAAGCTATACGAGCCCGGATGGAACTTCCAGGGGAGCGGACCAAATGAGGCCGACCGTGCGGTCTTGCAGGGGTTCGAGAATATCCAGGCTGAGTTTGCGCTGCTGGACCGGAAGTGAGTACTCGTCGCTGCTTCCTCATGCCATTGTTGAGCTCATGTCCAGGTACCAAATCGTTATCGAGGGCATCTGCCAAAAGATGGGTCACGGAATGGCCGATTTCGCAGCCCTCGCTACCCCTGCTCAACCCGTTGCCGAAGTCGACTCTATTGCAGATTACGATCTCTACTGCCACTATGTCGCTGGTGTTGTCGGCGAAGGTCTATCTGGCCTCTTCTCCGCATCAGGCAAAGAACGGCCCTGGCTCGCGGACCAATTGACAATCTCCAACTCGATGGGTCTTCTGCTGCAAAAGACAAACATCCTCCGAGATATCAAGGAGGACGTTGATGAGGGTAGAGGCTTCTGGCCGAGGGCCGTCTGGTCGAAGCATGGCTTTAATTCGATGAAGGAGCTTGTCGACCCCGCGCGGGAGAAGGAGGCGTTGTTCGCTGCGAGTGAAATGACGCTGGACGCGCTCCGACATGCTCTTGACGCGCTCGACTACCTAACTTTGTTGAAGTGCCAGACGGTCTTCAACTTTGTGGCTATCCCCGCAGTGATGGCGATGGCGACGCTGGAGAGGTGCTTCATGAACCCCTTGTTGTTGAAGAGGAATGTCAAGATCCGGCGGGGCGAGGCAGTCAAGGTGAGCTTCATATTTGCTGCCGTGAGAGAATTGTACAAGCTGATTGTTATAGATTGTCACCCGCTCGGTCAACCCCCGCGATGTCTCTTTCATGTTCCAGGCATACGCCAGGGGAATCCACAGCAAGGTCCACAAGGACGACCCAAATTTGCTGAAGCTGTCCATTGCCTGCGCCAGGGTACGTTCAGCGTTCGATTTGAATGCCTTTCTTTTTGTATAATGAACTATGACCATCCTACCCATCTACCATGCTCTCCCGCACTTCAGGCTGACTTCCAGATCGAACAATGGTCAGAGCACCACTACCCCACCTTCATCGAAATCGCTCCAGGCCAACAGGCCTCCATCAACAGCATGACGACCGATGCCCGCGCACCCCTCTACGCCAAGATGTACGCCTCCATCGCCGAAAAGGCCGCCTCGGACAAACGAGACGCAACCATCGCCGACCTCAAGGCACGAGGCATCATCAAGCCCATGCCGTGGGAAGAGATGATTGAAGTGGAGGAGGAAGATGAGAATGGAGAGAAGCGGATGGTCAAGAAGCCCAAGTTTCCCCGTCCACAGGCTCTGCCTGCAGACGATATGAGCATTTGGGCGGTGGTCGGTGTCGTAGGAGGGGTGATGGCACTCATGGTTGCTCTGGGTGGTATCATCATTTATCTGGTCATTCGGTACTCGTAGGACTTTGTTGGCGGCTGGCGGGAAGAGGTGGTGGGGCGAGACTTGATTTTTCAGGGGTCGAGGGGTTGGTGCAAAAGCGGACTCACAGTCATTGGGAAATAGAATATGATCTGTACAGATAACTACGTATAGCTATGGCTATGCCAGACGGGCTCTGCCCCGATATACCATCTGAGCTGGCCTGCAGGAGCATGGTGTACAGTACTCATACAAGAAGTTATAGCAATAGCAATACAGCTAATTCCCTACACAGTTGAGGCTACTGAGTCTGCAACCCGGTATGATTCTCGCCACCACCTAGTGTATCGTCGTATACCCACTCCCGTTCTTCTCGGCCACTCCATCGACCGGGGCATCCGCAGCATTCGCAGCCGGTACCTGGCCCAATTTTGACATGTCCATTTTGGGCTCCTTAGGATCGCCCTTGAAGCCGATGTAGTATATTGACGAGCGAAGCGATGTCGTTGACTCCGACTGCACATTCTGTCAACGATTGGACAAGCAATATCTCGGCCGGGTGTCCGAAGTCGCAGGGTAGTTTAGCTAGATGTGGACTTACAAAAGCCAGCGTGACACAATGCACATTCGCCAATCTTTGCACCTTCAATCCCCACTCCTCAACTTCCCTCTCCCCGCATAGTCCCCTGGAATATCCAGGCGGAGGCACCGACATGTCCAAATCCATTATTGGCTGAATGTCTTCGAGGTCTGAAAATGATGGGCAATGTTGCAAGTTGGCGAAGAGTCTTATTCGGCCTGAACGATGTGGATGTGAGGGGGCTGGAGGAAGGAGGAGGAGTGTGCGAAGGCGAAGGGATGAGATAAAGGGGATGTGAAGGATGAGCTACGAGCGTCAGTCTGAGACCTGGCCTTAAGAGTGCGGTGATGCGTAGATCTCTCGCTGAGATCGATGACCGGGCCACGTTCAGTGAACTAAATTCCTGGGCTCACCTCGTCGTCAACCCCTGACTCCACTAACTCCTCTGATAATCTATCATCCCATGTCTTGATCACAATCGGCGCCGAGCCTGGTATTTCAAGATTGACACCCTCGACACTACGCTTGGTCAGCTCTCCATGTTGACAAATCGCATGCTGCAGGAGCTGCTCTGAGCAATGTCGCTCACTTATCTCGATCTATCCAGCTCCATAAATTCGTATTGCTCCCTTCTCCCGCCGAGACTCGTTCTAGCACTTGAGTAGAGACGTTGTTGGTGAGATCATCCACTGTGAGATCGTCGGCGCAGGTCATTTTGCTCGAAAGGAGCTGATTCGCTCCGATTTTTTTCCAGAGTCGGGGACGATGAATGGTTACTAGGCTGTCGTACAGCTTATTGACACGGTCTTGGTGCGAATTTGGGTGCTTGATGACCGATGTATAGTTGCAACGATGAATCATCAAGAGGAGTGACGAAATCACGTGATTATCTGACACACCAAGCATGTCGCAGCCAAAATTGGGATTCCTTGCTTGTCCTTTGCCACTCATCCCATCCCATCACGTCAGCCAACTTCCAACATGTCCCTCGATCCCCCTAAGAAGTCACTCAGCGGATTAGACACCTTCCCTCCCGAAGTCTGGCTCGTCATATTCACCCACGCCCGACTCCCCGTCCCTAAAGTTCTATCATGCCCGCCCCGGCCCGAGCTTCGCCAGCATGAGCTGACGGTTCTGTCCCGTACGTGCAAGGTATGCTGGTAGCCTCAGGTCTCGGTATGTTACAGACTGATATATCAGCTCTTCGACGCCATCATCAAACCCCTGCTATACAAAGTTATCGTCACCGACGACTTTGCCACCCATCTCAACAAGTCACATCAGCCCAATCTCTGCGACGGCCTCTCACTCTGCGAAAACCTTTACATCGAGTGTCAAGACACGGGAATAGCCTCTTCATACAGTAGGCTACTGCTCCTTGGCGGTCATTGCTGGGACACGATTGGTCCCACCAAGGCGAAGGCGAGACAGATTCAGTTGCGGCGGTGCGATGATGAGGTTACGGACCTCTTGTTTTCCATTGAGGACGCTCTCCCTTCGGGTCTCAACGCCATTTTCCCTCGTCTCAAGAAAATATCCATCGGATCGGTGTACGGACATCAGGGCAAACTGTGGACTCGATACACGGCATGGGATTCAGCTCGGCTGAAAGCGGAAGCGGACATGGAAGGGGGGGAGGAGGTGGACGCCGAGGTGTCCATGCTGGATGAGTGCATTCGCCTTTGGGCGAACATACTCCAAAGAAGCGACCTGTCACACCTCTGCATCCGCGATCCCACCGCCCCACTTGGAATTCGCCTCGATGACGAGGATGTCGGAGCGGTCACCATCAACAAGACCGTTCACTTCGGCAGCGACACTCCCGGTCTCCGCGTATCGTTCGGACGCAACCCTACCTGGGTGTCCGACGTGCCTCAGAGTCAGCCCTGGTCCCTCGTGTACTCCACAATGCACGAGGCGTTCATGGGGATCAGGAGCGGTCGACTTTTCATGCCCGAGCGCGAAGACCACTCGGATGTGTACGATATCGATGTCTACGGATCGACCAATCACATCGGCAAGCCGAACACCTATGATTTCATTTCCCTCCGACAAGTCACAGACGGTGTCCCTGGCTCAAACGCGGCTTGTCTTTCGGTTGAGAAGCAGCGCGAGATCGCAATCAGTATCGGCAACCGGTTCTCGGGCGAGGCACACTATGCTTACGAGGACACCGTCCGGTGGCACCCCTCCCACGATTATCCCGGTTGCGCGTGTTGCGGCTCGGGTCCCCCTCTCTGATCGGAGCCCTCGGTCGCTTTGAGGACTTGGCGGTCGGCGGAGGAATCGATGACGGGAATGAGGAGGAGTTTGACATGGCCGAAAGGAACAGTAGTTTGCAGGAAGTAGCTGGATAGGCAGTCATCGTCAGGAAGGCAAAGTGGGATCGGATCTATTCACATACTATTTGGCGGAAGTAGGAAGATATCGTCGAGGACGACATGTACATAGCAGCATCATCGTCCTTGTCCCGGCAGGTCTTCTTCATCTGGGCAAGCATGATCGCTGGGGACCCAGTTTCCGTCATTCACTCAATCAGTACGAGGTCACGGAGTCACGATCTGCAAATTAGCATACTCTATACCTCTATCGTATCATCCCCCAGCATCGTCCTCCCACCAGTTTCCTCCGCTGCTTCCACCTCCACTCGCGACTCCAGCCCCCTTTCTACCCCTTACCTCCCTTGTCCCGTCTTTATGCCTTATAATCTCCGTCACACCACTGCTGATCCCCTTTGCCCCTCCACCATTTGCATCCTTCTTCTTCTGTTTCTTCTTCTTGCGAGGGTCTTCACTCAGAGCAGCATGAAGCAAGCCGCCCTCATCCTCGAATCGAGCCGTTGACCCTCCCTCGCCATCCTCATCATCCTCATCGGCGCCCCGTCTGCGCTTCCCGCCTCTCCCAGTAGCTTCGGACGGCTCGTCCGCGCTGACAGAAAATGCCCGCCCTTTGCCCTTGGAAGCGGAAACCGCGTTGCCCATTTGCGGAAGACCCATCTTCTCGCGGTACGTCTCGGTGATCGTTCGGACCTGCTGTTCCCAGACCGTCTTGTGAAGTCTGTACAGAGCCATGGTGGCTCTTGCGTCGGTGACCTGGGGAATGTCAGATTGATTCTTGTCATGCGCCGTATCTGCCATAAAATCGGCACAGCATCCTTGCAGATGAAAGCTTAGGACTCACTGAACTGTGAGCTCCCGACTGGATCTTGATCCCCAATTCCATCTCTGCGAGCCGTTTCAAACCAGGTCGCTTCGTCCGCGCCTTCTCCCTAAGCGGCTTACACTGCTGGGTATCCCTCGTCATAGGCCCCGGATGACTGAGCAGCAGCGCCTTCATGTCATTCTCCAGCGCATGACCCACTACCACCCTCCCCTCGCACAGCCCTGATACCTGCTTCTGGACTTCCTCGAATTGCGGCGCTCCAGCGACATCGGAAGCTCGGATGCCCGATATCCACGTTCGCCAGTCCGTCACCGTTTCTCGCGGCTGTACGAAGGTGTCGAGCAGGACGTGGCCGTGGTAATTTACCACTGAGATTCGGGCGAGGCATGACTCGGAGCCTTGAGGGCCTAGGCCTACCATTTCGCAATCGAGCGCGATGCTGAAGGATCAGCGTTTGCTCTCTTACTATATAAAAGTGCGACTGACTAAGTTCCGGGTCTAGAAAGTCAGCTGTTGTCATAGGCTTCACAATTCCGGTTCCAGAACACAGGGTGAACTCACGCCTTCTTCGCCTCGCTCAGAACTCCCTTCCCAGCAACCATAACCCTTAGCTCTTCGACCAATCTCCGGTCCGTGCAGTCCTCGGGCACAGGCATGAGCGTCACCGATTCGCGCGTATGAGCAGGCACGTCAACGTCCACCGTAGTCTGTCCAGCTCCGGACCTATGCACAGTATCAGTCAAGCCAGAAAAGTTGACTGAAAATCTTCACTCACGAGGATGATTCACCGACTTTACCCTCCAGTCCACCAGCATATGCTCCGAGGCCCTTCATCATTTGCTTCTTCTTCTGCCGGTTGGATAGCTCGCCAGACATGATACTGGGCCCACTCCGGGGTCGTTTGACGGCGGTTGTATTGCTGCCGCTCGCTCGATGATCGGGACGAGATCCTTTTGAGTTTGCGCTAGGTGCTGGGATGAGCTTCTGCGGTTGTCATTAGCAGAAACGTGGGATATCAAAGAGGGTCAGAGAGGTACGTACGCTCTGCAGGGCTGCCCAATTACTGCCTGGCGCCACAGCGGGAGACTTTGCCTAAGTCAATCAGTCCGAATCATCTTTGATGTCGTGCTGCTGCAGGTACCGATAAAATTTACCTTGGCCATCAAAAGCTAGAGTATGCTTCTCGTTTGCCTCTATTGGGTCTTGTGCGACCTGAGCTTCTGGCTTTTGCCTTGCAGTGATATGTGTTGGATAGAAGTAAGTGTAGATGCAACATCAACAACAATTGCCCGCCAACTGCGCCTCCACTAGCTCCACTTCTCACCTCCACCTGTGCCGGCCAAGTCCACCGTATACCCCTCACCCACCGCCACTGTCTGCTGGCGCGCATGTGCTCGGGCTGACAATGTACTGATAGGAATACACTGATCATTCATCTTCGTCGATCATTCCGACCAGACCACCTCTTTATTCTACATCGATGATAAAACTAACTAATATGGTCCCCTTTCGTCCCTTCACGTTAAACCCCCTTATGTTCCCCTCCCACGACAGTCCGGAAAGAAGGAAGAGATGAATGGTGAGGAATATGAAGGGGCAAGGGAGGATGGAGAAACGGACGGGTATACTAATGTCACAAACAGCTTTTTTAGATCGTTCCCTCCCATACTTCGCGCCCCCATGTATGTTGAGAAAGTCTACATGTAGCGCCCAATGTTTTGTTGTACGTGTTGAGAAATGCAAGGATACCGAGAGCAGGAAGAGGGGATTTGGAGCAATGGCTTCTTTTCTTGATTGTGAGAGGATGATGTTGAGGTCGTAGTTTTGGTGGATGGGATGATGAGTTGACTGCTCTGTCAGTTGAGGCCTCGTCTACAAGGTTATGCGCGCGAGATCGAACTCACCCCTATCAATTCTGCACAAACCCGCCCTGCACGCCACCAGAATTCTGTCCCTGACCCTGACCAATGATGTGCGCGTGGACTCGACCAAAGATCGCCCCGTTCTCCTCGTCGCCTCGGATGAACGACTGCTCCCAGAACCCATACGCCTTGTTGTCGAGCAGCTCAACGAAAGTCACGATGAGACCCCAAGGGTGCGGGCGAGTGACAATGACGCGCTCGAGAAGAACTCGGCCGATACGCTCCGGGATCGTGTTGGGCATCTCGGCGCGGGCGGATGTGCCGAAGAGGAAGAGCATGAAGGAGGTGAAGAATAGGGTGTGAGCCGAGGGGTAGCGCAGTTGATCAGCTATGACGGAGAGCATGTAGTATTGGCCTGTACCAGTCAGCTGCTGTGCTCATCGATTGTCACGTTACATGTGAGCTTACCCTCAGCGTCAAACGCAAAGACTAGGCTAGTCAACAGTGCCACTTCCGGCGCCTTGGGGTCAAACTCTGCGTTGCCCGTCCTGACCGCTCGGCGCTCTACGGCAGTTGTACCGAGGTAGAACACAGCCGCGTGCAAAAGCGTGTGGTTCCAGTTGACTATCGGTCCATCCGGCCCCATGCTCTTGATTGCCACCCTATTCTTCAACTCGGCAACAATGGCCTGGAGCTGAGGCATGCCCGAGCGGACATACTGGTCGATGGCACCCTTGACATTGCCCGAGTTGAGGGCATTGATGTAGTCCTGTCGGACAACCGGGACGAGTTGCATCTCAGGGATGAGTTGTTCGAGCCGGCGATAATAATCGGGCAGGGGAGATTGGGTGGAAGGGAAGGCGCAGAGCACAATGTTTCGGAGTTGAATGCAGTGCGCCGGGATGGCAGTCGAGAGGGTGTGGTAGTACTCGACGAGGAATTCGGGGAAGTCGTGCATGAGCACAAGGAGGATACGGGATGTGGCACGATAAATCGATCGACTACCAACATCGAGTTCGCCAGCTTTGAGGAAGGGGGCGAGGAATCGGAGGAGCCACATGAGACATCGGTGGAACTCTGGCCAGCCCTCTTCGCGATTGGGTGTCTCGAGCAATTTCGACATGAACAACCTGTGGGAGATGATGGACATGTATCCGAAGGCGAACTTGGGAGCATAGGTAGGTTGAATCACACCCATGCTGTTGGCGAGCGCTTTGAGGCACCCGACATAGGTGTCCCGCAACGAGTAGGTCTCCCCAATGAGGGACAGCTCATTCAACATGGTCATGAAGAACCGAGCCCATGGTCGCTGGTTGAAGCTGTCCTCCGCCTGAACCGAGCGATGGACGAGAGAGTAGGCGATGATGTTGATGATCTTATTGTAGTAATAGACCGTTCGCCTGGCGCTAGACGCATCCGACTTGTCACCGTAGTGCTTAATGATGAGCACAATCAGCTTGGCGAGCGAGTCGGTACCGAAGAAGGTCGGCTCGCGCTCGCCCAGTTTGCTCGCATCAAGATCGACCGCGCAGTTGATGGCCACGCGGTAGAAGGCTGTCGAGATGTCCTCGCCGCTAAGGATCCCCTCTTTCTGGAGATAGGTGATGTAGGGGATGAAGGCATCCTCGGGACGCTTCGAGGTGCTGAACACCCTGACCCACTCCAGGAAGTAGTGCGACAAGCGGTCCTTGTCGATGCTGAGTTTGTCTTCGAGCGGACCGTTGGCGGGCACATCGGTGGACTTGGGGCGGCTAGGACCGATGCGGAGGTCATCAAGGAGGATTTCAATCGTTGGTGTGACGCGCTGACCATCTCGAGCTTTCAGCAGGACAACAAGACTTTGCGCGAATGCTGTGCGAGGTACAAGCGCACGTTCGCCGAGAGAGCACTCCCGGATAAGCTCAGCGACAAAATCGAAGAACTCGGGGCTGGGCGATTGTGAGATCTTTTGCGCTAGCTGAACATCGAGTTCGGGCAGATTGATGAATCCGGCGAGGATAAGGAGAGTCGTGACCGGAACATTCAATTTGCGCTGTACAAGTCAGCCCAAAGCCCGCGACTTTAACGAAGAAATGACCTACAGCATCGTCGGCATACACCAGCCACTGCTTCACCTCCGCATCGACCTTTGGCGCAACCTCGCACAATCCCTGCAGCATCAAGACGTAGATTTCTCTACCGAGAGGGACGGGCGTCTTGTATAGCAGCTGGACGACCCGTTGAGCAATGATTAATGTCATCTGCTCCCGGTTCGCCGTTTGGCTAGCGATAAGCGGGACCGCCCTGATAGCCTGTCGAATATCCTCCGGCACAGAGGCAATGGTGATTCCCTGGCCCTGAGCCTGATTGACGAATTTCTCCATCTCGGCAACGATCTCATGGAACTTCTCGATGGTCGTTTGGGGAGGGACAGGCGGGGTCTCAGCAGCGGCACTGACAGATGCTGCGGCATCTGAGTCGGTATTGGGATCAGCTGGGAAGTTGGCGGGGGAACGATCTCTCTTGATCTCAAACCCATCTGGACCATAGTTGGCATAATCACCATTGACCGCGGTCTGGGTGGCAAGGCGCGAATGCTCACTGAAATCCTCGTATACCCGTAGTTGAGCCGGAGAGAGACCGCCAGTTCGAAGTCGTAAAGGATCAGGTAGGGCGGTGTGGGAGATCTGGACACCGAAGGAAGCGCCATCCCAGAATGGTTGGACGCTCCGAGAATCGCGATGCAGCCTTCGGGCGGCGTACTGAGGGGCGAGGTTGACGTCGATATCCTTGACAGCCTTCTCCATTGCTGCCTTCTTGATGACATTGCACGCGGCGTCGAGGTTGTCATTGACAATCCCCTGGATAGGCCCATCCGGCATACTTTCCTCCGTGAACCCATTCTGACTCAACATGCTTCGGATGGTTGTAATCATGCTCGTCCGCAGTGCCTCTTTGCAGGTGACCAATGCGAGATTACCAGCAAGGTTCTGCACCATCATGTGCGCCGCCTGCCTCATCTTGTGGGCATCACCCTCCATTCCGAAATCCTTCTGGACGAGGTCTCGTGATGATATGCCGGCAATGGTGACTGACCGTTCGACGACGGGAATGACAATGTCTTTGACAGCGCGAGTGACGGAGTGGACAACGATCCGCTGGAGAGTGGGTGCGGTGAAGATGGGGTATTCCTGGCTGAATACCATGTGTTGCGGTAGCTCAGTGATGAGTTCGTCGACTCGCCGGTTGAAAGCATCCTGAGCGGCCGCTGCCATCTGCTCAGTCTGCATCTGCTGCATCCGCACCACCGCCTCGGTCGCGGAGGAATCGGTCAATCGCTGCGATCCATTCATCATTTCGGAGATGGCACGTTGCATTTCTGAGTCGAGCCTGTTGGCGACCTCGGGATGAGGCTCAGATGGAGGTACGTGTGTGCGGAGGAGGTTGGCTGCTTCGAACTTGTCGAGCGAGATGCCCAGTTTGGAGAAGAGTACTTCAATTTCGAATTTAAGATTGAGGCGGAGTTCGGCGTGGTGGTAGAATTCGACGAGGAGGCGGAGGACACCGACCATCCAGGGGTTGGGAGGATGGAAGACGGTAGAGTCTTTGCAGCTCAGCATGAGGTTGCAGACGAAAGGGACGGCAACGATTAAGCGCTTGTTGTCAAAGCCCTGGATGAGAAGATCCTTGACTGACAACTCGCGCATTTTGAGCGGTTTGTTGCGAGCCAGGGTAATACGACCGAGCCAGAGAGCGATGGTTTTGAGCGATACTCGCTCAGCTGCCGAGTTTATGGTCGCCTCCGAATTGAGCAGATCTCTCGCTTTGCGATACGTCTCCCATAGGACATGTCGTTCGAAGACCGGCGAATCGAGCGAGGTAAGGATTCGCATGTACATTTCGTGCCGATTCGACTCGAGGCTCACACGAAGATCGATGAAGTAGTGTGCGAACCATCGAGAGTGCTGATCTTCGAAAAGTTTATGCAGATCCTTGATCTTCGCATCAAAGTTGCTCTCGGCAATGTTGTTGATGATGAACATGATACCGTCTCGTTTCCGTGGTTCCGGCTCGACAAACTCGTCGTCCCCTTCTTCGATCAAAATCGGCAGCTTCAGAGCTGGGAAAGCAAGCTTGATGCCTCCCTGCAAATCCAGCTCCTCTCTCTCCGCCAATGCCGCCAGAATCTCCTGAAGCAGACCCGGATGTTGGTCATGCAACGCGGGAATTTCAATCAATTCCCGACATAGTCCCGGGAAGTCGACGAGGGATGCTCGAAGGATGCAGAGAGCGTTGATACCGAATTGATACTGTGCGTCGTGTGGAGGAGTCGGCGAGGATTTACATGCGTCAAGGACATATCGAGTGGCAACGAACGCCGGAGTGTCCTTGACGAGCCGGCCGTCGATGATGGCACCGAAGAGGATACCGGTCATTGTCAACTCTTTTGGCGGGTACGCCTTGACGAATTTGATCTCGTCAAATAGCGAATGCAAAGCGCAAGCAAACAGTTCCTGATCTTTGGGATCATCCGACTTTTGCCTCGTCCGCAGCTCATCCACCACATCGTCCAGCTTCAGCTCTCCGCTGTACATGTGTTGGTACATTTCGTCAATCTGCGCGTTGGCCTCTTTGGAGTATTTGGCAACGCTGAACCCTTGCTCCTCTTTTGATTGAGGGCGGAAGTTGAGAAGGCGAGGATGTTGGATGAGGATATCGGTACGGAGGGATTTGAATCGGCGGATGTCATCTTGATCAAGATGTCTGGCGTTGCGAAGGACGCGGATGAAGATGGAGTAGATTTCAGGTCCAAGGGTGTATTTAAGATCAGGGACGGATTCGGGTTGATGTTGGTGGTCAAACTCCAGTCGGATTTTGTGTTCAACGAACGCAAAGATGGCTTCGAGGAAATCGGCGCCTTTGGCGTCGATACCGTCTGCTAGCCATTTTTCGAGGTCGATTCGCTCGTGCTGGGATGCTTGTGCAGCCACGTCTAGGGCAAAGTGGGCATTTTCAGAAGCGATGAGGTTAGAGAGAATCTGAATGTCAGCTACACTATACGACGAAGCCACGCAGCGCTGTTAAGCTTACCTCAACCTCGAGAGCTATGTCCATAATTCTCCCTAGATTATCCTCTGCTTCACCGTAAAATTCCAACAACACGGCCAACAGATTGTCGGCATCATATTCCCACAGTTGGTGAAAGACAAGCTGAGAAGAGGTCGCCTGGGCAGCGGGTGTTGCAAGGTACACGGCCAGCAATCTCGTGTGTATATTTTGTACTGGTCCTGGGAGAGGTTTCTACACACCAGTTAGCTTTGTGGCACCACGATAGATTAGCGATCCATGACTCACGGGTAATTTCTCCAAAGCAATCAAGACCAATTCGGGAGCTATCGAGCCCGCTCTATCCAACCTCTCGGTGGCCATTCGCCCGATTTCTACTCGCTCATCAGAGGGCAGATCGCCCACCTCTCCTTCTGCGAGTGCGCAAGCATGAACGAGTATTTGAATGAGACCGAGTGTGTTCCACAGTCCTGCACCCTGTATATCTGTCGCTTGCTGCCGTGCAGCTTTGCTCCACACACGATCGTGCGAAGGGGGGTCGACAATTCGGGCAAACGCATCAGGGGAGGGAGCACCTGGCATGGTGAAGAGTGGGATGGCGTCGGGGGAGATGGACGTCATGCGCCAAATGATGTGGAGGAGGGTGATCATGTTGTTCCATATTGGTTCGGAGGGAGAAGCGGGGAGAAGGCCTGTGATGGGAGGAACGGGATACTGGGAGGGTTGAAGGAGGAGGGCAACGAGGAGTGACATGCAGGGTTGATAAGCTGAGATGTCGTTCGGGATGTCGAAAGATCTAACAACATCCGCCATGGATATTGATGGCTAGGACACAGTCAGCTACGATTTCCAGCGTCGATTGGCATGACTTACGAATAGGCTTAATCCCTTGACGGCACCATGTACGTCCACCACTCTCCCCTCTCGCAAGCCCTCGCACAACCCATGAACAGTCCGACATGCTTCTTCTGTGATGGCTTTAGATTGTTCTGCACTTGACAGCCCTTCCAGCAGGTACGGTCCCCACCATCTTCCAATGACCGCCTCCACCGTGCCTTCATCCTGCGTCAGGCCCTCGCCTAGCTCAAACAAGACATCCTCTAGGGGAATAGAACCCGGAGATCTGGGTGGTCCACCTGGCGATAGCGCCGAGAGACTTTGGAGGATGATTGCGGGAGATGAGAACTTGACCGCTAGCGAGCCCAATAGGGCCGCTCGTTGATGTGATGATATGGGAGATGGGTGCGGTGCGGTAGGATTCGTGGGTGTTGGTGGTCGGGATTGTATATTACCGCCGGAGGATGATGATCGGGGGTAAAGGGCGAGAATGAGAGTCCTAGCCTCCTGCAGATTGAGGTCGTCGGTGTATGAATGTGCTCCAGCTGTTGGGCCCATAGACCAGAACGGAACACCTGGCGCCCGTAATTGCTCCATGGCTGGCTGGAAAGTCTGCCGAAGAAGACCATGTACCATATCTGCGGCTGCGTGATTTGGAGGAAAGACGTGTGGGGAAGCGAGTGTATAGGCGGTTAGGGAGAATAGGAAGGATTGGGGTAGGCCGAATATCCGGAGAGAGGGTAATGGAAGGGAGGTGCTTTGTGCAGGAGAGAGCATGACGGTACAGAAATGAGGAGCAAGCGAGACATCTCTCGATGCTTTGACAGCTTCAGTGACGAGCAACCTCCATACAAAGGCAGGTGGACCCGTTGATGGGATGTTGGGCGGTGGAGCTGCTGGGTCGTCCTTATATTGCTGGCTATGTTGTATGAGGGTATGGATGATGGGATTGGCGACTATAGCTGCTCGACGAAGGAAGTGATGGTACATCTCCGGGCCGTTGGTGGATGCCAACTGTTCCCATCAGTCGTACTTCGGCATTCCTTGATCGAAGACAATAAAGGAAGGAATTGGTACTCACCGCTCGGATTTCGTCCGCATGCTTCTCAAATCCCTCCTCAGTGAACGTCGTCAAGAGGAAGACGATCTGCGCTCTGACGATAGACGATGGATCTCCGCCTCTGCCCCCACCTCCATTGTTAACGGCTCCGCTGGCATTTCCACCAAAACCGGGCGGAGGGCCGGTCCTGGCGACCCCGCCTCCCAGACCGGGAGGAGGGATTGACATGTGCTGTAGGCGGGAGAGCGGGTACGGTGAACCCTGCTATCTATCTATGGTTGAGGGGGGTGCGCGTCGGGGCGAGGGGTGGCATTGCCCCGTTGAGCGTAAGGGGAGGGGGAAGGAAGGGGTTGTACGTCGTTCCAAGGGTATATTGAGATGCCTCTATTCGATTGTCGGTTACGTCGAGAGAACGTATCTGTCGTATCGTTCCCCCGTGTACAGTGTATAGATAGCCAGGGAGAGTACGCCACAGCGCTACTAATAAGAGATGTCTGTCGAAAGTATCAGCAGCGTGCTCTCGCTAGTCCGGCGGAGTTTTCGGCAATTGCCGCACACTGTAACTGGCTCCGGAGCTTTGTGGCACTTTTTGGTTTGCATTCATGCTTGCCATGCATACCATCTGACGGGGTATCAAGTCTATACTTCAATGCATCATGCCTTCTCCTCTTCTTCCTCTGCTCCATTATACATCTCGTCCCACGTCCCATCCTCCACCATCTCCTTAAAGATGTCCAGCCCACCTACAAGTTCGCCATTGAGGATAATCTGGGGGAACGCTATGCTCATCAGCGCTCGAACCAACCTCACTAATCACATGTGCAACTACTCACTTGGCCAATCATTGACAGTCTTCAACATCTGTCGGACCTCCTCATCACTGAAGATGTCGAACCAGGCAAATTCCACGCCCTTCTCCCTTAGGAGACCGACGGTTTGGCGGGAAAAGCCGCACTTGGGTGCAGATGGGTTACCCTTCATGAACAACACCACCTTGTGCTTGTTCATGAGCTGCTTGCAGCGCGCAATGATCTCTTCCTCCGTCCGTTGATGTGCGGCCGGAGCGGGGGTGGCGGTGGATGTTGAGAGGGGGGCGGTAGGGGCAGAGCTGGCGGATGATGACGAAGGTGCGTGTTGGGCAAGGAGGGACCGGAGGAGAGCGGCATCGGCGCCAGAGTGGCGAGCTAGCAGTGTGTGACCCTGTTGGTGGAAGTTACAGGTAGCGCGAAGGACAAGGTCGAGTCATGGGTATAGTCAAATGGAATATGCACAAAATGGGCCGTGTTATAAGCGTGTCGAATCGAGATCGTCGGCAAGATCCAAGCAATCGAGTTCGTGAGCCAATGCAGAAGGTCGACGGGGGATGATAGGTCGTTTCGACGTAGGTGTCAAGCGTGGCGCGGTAACAGGAGAGGGTGCGAAAGCACCAGATTCGATGTTGAGGAAAGGCGAGGCAATGGAGTGGTCACCGAAAGGATGAGCGGTAGCGGGTCGTTCGAGCAAATAGACCGGATCAACGATGGGAGGAGAGGATGGGATGTCATCGAGATCATGTCGGCGTTTGATCAGTGCAGGCCGTTTGTCAAGAGCGGAGTAAACATTGATCAATGACATGGGGATGGGGAACACGGATGGTCCGAATGAGTTGTCGAATAATATAGGGGACGATGAAGATTCAGAGAGAGCCATGGAGGAGACCGAAAGATCCATTGAGCGGGATTCAGGGGAAGGAAAGGCGATCAGGTGAGAGAGTGGCGAAGGAGGTGTACGCGGCCCATCCCATGAGAGTGAGGACTCGTATGATCGTTCGGATGATGGAGAGTGAGACAAAAAGGCGAGTGGGGAACGAGGCGAGAATCGAGTAGGTGTACCAGGAGTAGAACCGCGCCGAGAGTACGAATGGGGGAAGGACGTATTGACGCGGCGGTTCGTGGGGGTGGCGATCGGATGTGCGGAGGCAGGTTTGGAGTCGAGTCCGTCGGCATGATTGGGATTGAGCGGCGAGGACGATTGGAGTAAAGGCCGAGGACGAGGTCGGAATGTATGCGGAGGGGTGGGTGGGGAAGAGTACGGATTGGATGACATGTTGGAGTAGGATTGAGATGAAGAAGCTCGATCAGCGATGTTCGGACAGTATGTAGGAGCCGGAACTAGATGCGAAGAAGGGTCCGGCAAGTTTGAGAAGTAGGTTTAGCTTGGATGGGAAGATCAAAAGTTGAGTGCTTGGGGGAAATGGGAGCGGGGGAACGTGGCATATATAGATAGGAGTGGGTGCCGGGCCGGGACCCCACCCTAGCAAGCTCGGGAATGAAGGACGGAACAGCCCAGACGCGTCTCGGTCAACCTTCGCCCGTCGCATCTCTGCTTCTCCGGCTCGGCCGTACGCCAGGCCTAAACGCTCCAAACCAATGAAAGGGAGGACAAGCACAGATACAGCGGGGTGCGGCGTGACGCGCTCGGTAGCACCGCAATGGCGCCATACGTCTGGAGTCGTGAAGGGAGAAGGTAGTGGAGCGATGTCGTGTGACATGCACCAGACCACCGGGAGGAGTGGGGAACACGGCTAAAAGAGCCGAAGGTGCAACGGGACAAGGTGGGCTGGAACGGGCCGCATCCCCGGGTGGAGAGAAGTAGAAAGGAGAACGATGCACATGACGTGCTTGGAGCCTTGAAACGAGGGGCGAAGAAGTAGGAGAGGCTGGAATAGGACGTACACGTAGGAGCAAGAAGGATGGGACAGCTTCGATATCGAACGATTCGGAGATGTCGGCTAGTGTTTCCGCTTCGATCTAACGAGTCAGTATGCTTCTGATAGCGAGATGGATGGACGTCGGATAGCATCTCCTGGCGAGGTATAAAAGCGTCACCATTCCGGCCAGCGTACAATCCCCGATAAGCCATCAATATGGCTGCTGATCAATCCCCATCCAGTGCCAGGTTCCAAGCTCCCACCGCATCTATGACTCCTCCATCCATGGCTGACTCACATTCAAGAATAGTACAGCGGGAAACTTCACAGCTTCACCCTTGACGACCTCTGTAAATGCCGCACAGGGCTCCGCCCAAGGTGCCCAGAAGTTGAGGCATGACACTCTGTTCAAGTCTGCCGATAGGAGGTCTTTGAAGTGATCCGGCGAAGTTACGTCGACGAGATTCGACATCCTGCCTTGCGTATCTGTCGCTGCGCTCGCTGTATCTTGCTGGCTGTGTACCACAAGTGAGTGATAGAAGTGAGATGTATGTGCTGACTGGTGGTGGTGGAGGAGGATGCGGAGGCAAATTTGTACGCCACTCATGATGCTGTCGAAAAAACTGTCCTTCACCTTGATATCATACCTTTGTCCTCGCTCTCTATATAGCTCCATCACAGGGTCAACTACAGACCCTAACAGAGCTCTCACTCAACAGACCTACCGAAAAGACGCAGGAGAGCTAAATTAAAAAAAATGTCGTCCGAACAAGAGGTGAGCTCGTAGTCCTGAAGCTTTGACCAGGAAATGTCGCTGACGATGTACAGACCGATCAGGCCATCGAGGTTTGTTACAGCGACGACCAGCGCTTCTTCGCCTATGCTAGTAACTGACTATATCGTAGATCTGGAGATACCGAAAGCTTCTAGGGATGCTCGCCAACTCTCGAGGTGCCGGAACATCATGTATCACCCTCATCCTGCCTCCTCGTAAGTTGTCTCTAAAGCAAGGTGCTCCAAGGACCTCAACTTATGTTGCAGGATCGCAAATTTCTCAGGCCAGCGGAATGTTGACAGGCGAATACGGAACAGCCTCCAACATCAAGTCCCGTGTAAACAGGTATGTTGGCCAAGCAGTGTCACGGTCTTTGCTCAAGCGGTCCAACTGACCATTCACAGATTATCAGTCCTCTCAGCCATTACCTCCACGCAACAGAAGCTCAAATTATACAACCGAGTGCCGGATAATGGACTATGTGTCTTCGTTGGGACTGTATTAAATGACGAAGGCAAGGAGAAGAAGATCTCATTCGCGCTCGAGCCGTTCAAGCCCATCAACACGTGAATGCACTCGAAGGCAAGATACAGGTAAAAGCTGACTCCGCAGATCTCTGTACATGTGTGACAGTCGATTCCACGTTGAAGCCCTGGAAGAGCTACTAGAAAACGACTCCAAGTGGGGTTTCATCATCATGTCAGTCCCTCCCTTCTTTGCTGATCCACCTTGCTGATGTCAAGTGACGGTAACGGATCGCTATTCGGTACACTATCCGGAAACACTCGTGAGGTGGTACACAAATTCTCTGTCGATCTACCCAAGAAGCACGGTCGAGGTGGTCAATCCGCCCTGCGTTTCTCTCGTCTTCGAGAAGAAGCTCGACGGAACTACGTCCGAAAAGTCGCCGAATTGGCTGTGCAGCACTTCATCACTGCCGATCGAGTCAATGTGGCGGGGTTGGTGTTGGCTGGTTCGGCGGAGCTGAAGACGGATTTGAGCGGGAGTGATTTGTTCGATCCGAGGTTGTTGGCCAAGGTGGTGAAGATTGTGGATGTTTCTTATGGTGGAGAGAATGGCTTCAACCAGGTGAGCTAAGGTTCTCGTCAGCGTGAGCAAGGATCCGAAAGCTGATATTCCTAGGCCATCGAGCTGGCCGCCGATTCTCTCGCAAACGTCAAGTTTGTGCAAGAAAAACGACTCATCCAGAAATACTTTGACGAAATTGCCCTCGACACGGGTAAATACTGTTTCGGTATCGTCGACACCCTCAAAGCATTGGACATGGGCGCAGTTGAGACTCTCATTGTGTGGGAAGCGCTCGATACGATGCGTCACACCCTCCGAAATGCCGCAGGCGACGAAGTGATTGTCTTCGCCAGCGCACTTTACGAGAAGGGAGACAAGGAGAAGGAAAAAGAGAACAGGGAGAAGTTTATGGATAAGTCTACAGGACTGGAGATGGAGCAGGCTGCAGAGCCCCAGGCGCTGCTTGAGTGGTTTGCGGAAAAGTACAAGGAGTTCGGTGCGACCCTAGAATTCGTCACGAACAAAAGTCAGGAGGGAAGTCAATTTGTCAAGGGCTTCGGAGGTATTGGGGGGATCTTGAGATACAAGGTGGATTTCCAGGACTTGGGAGATTTAGAGGGAGAGGATGATGAGTTCTACGGGTCGGACGAGGATGATGGTGGGTTTGATGTCAATCTCCAGTGTAGATCAGGTGAGCTGACACCTGTAGACATCTGACGATGTCGTCTGGGCAAAGAGGCCCTGCTCAGCGCCGCGCGCGAGGAGGGTCAGGTCGTGGAAGTGCGCGGAAGCGAGGGGCGGGCTGGGGAGAGAAAGACGGTCGGTTGTATTGTGAAGCTGAAGGACACTCCGGCATCAACTAGCGCGGAGGGGGAATGTCTGTCCCGCCAACGATGCGGGTACGGGGAGAGATGCGGTGCGGTCTTTGGGAGAGGAGAAGGGGGACTATCATCATTAGACGCTGCCCGGATTGGTTTTGAGAGGTTGCGGGCGTGCGGACTGCGGGTCACGATCCGCGGGAACTCATCTCAAGGCCTTGTAATTCATCAGTGAAGTTCCCTTACCTTTTACTATGCACCCTCCTCCATTGCAGGCACTATTGGTTGTGTCGAGGAGATACATCGGACAAATCTATGTAGTGGGATACAAACAGAAAGTCCAAGCCTATCCGGTAAATACAAAGATAAAAAGAGGTCCAGCTTCTGATTTCTCGATTTCTAATCTATGCTGAGCCGTTTCTGCGCTGCAGACGATGCAGCGCCAGATTCCACATCTCCAGATCGCCAGCGACTGAAGCCTACCCGGACACTCGGAGAAACAGGGTATTGAGAGAGCACTGCATTCGTCAGTTCCGCACTCACAGCTTGGGAAGCTCAACTCACCAGCTCCCTTAAGTCCCTTTCCGAAATCCCTGAATACCAACGCGCTCCACACAGCGCACGCCGTGAGACTTAGCAGACTCAGTATAGCAAAGACCGTCAAGGATTTGCTGACGTTTGCGTAAATCGTAGTGTTGAGCTGCCAGATCCGGACTAATTTAAAGATGAAGTATGCCTGGCCGAGGATTAGGCCGGTGAAGAAGAAGATCTGGCCAGGTCAGCGTTGAAAGGGTCAGAGTGTATCGTCAAGCATACCATAAATGGCTTGTTCTCGTGCTTTGCAGCTAGTCGTCCGATGACCAGTAGAATGAGCGAAACGGGGAACATGATCCAGGTGATGATGTACTCCGCATCGGTCTTTTGCAGAACTAGGAGTATAAGCTTACATCTTCAGGTACTCGCCTCCAGCTTCACTCACCAAGCCAGATGAACTGTATACCGAACCCGGCTGCAAAAAATGCTGCAAAGTAGATGAGACACTCAAACACTTGGAACCGGCGGTAAAAGGCCCGGATCTGGAGATCGGCACCGAGGAATCGATATCTCTGCCACCTACAGAATCAGTCCCGCCCGAGTAAACTCCTTTGGTGACTTACCCAAATTCTCTCCGGACAAAATACGCCAAGACGCTCAATACCAAACTGCAAGCGGCCACAACGCCAATGATGACCGCCGTCAACACATTCAGGGGTAGATTGAGAAGCGTTGTCGATGAAGCGCTTGTGCCTGCCTCATCGGCAGTTTTGATGAGCGATGTTTGGAGATCTCCAAGGATTTGGCGGAGTTCCGATACTTGGATGACTGCCCATGCGAGGAAGGCAAAGTTAAATATTGTAATGGCGGAGATTTGAATGGTGTTTTTTGTTCGGATGGCGATCATCGTCAAAAGGAGCTGCCACAAGCTGATCTGTTAGCGGACTGGCTCGGGTATGATTGATGGTTTGCAGACTTACTGAGCAAGACCGAAGATGATGAGGAAGATTGGAAGTCTTCTTTTGTTTTCCAGCATGCTCGCTGTTGAGTTTGACGATCTCACTTCGGTATTGAAGCGCCAGAGGATGTTCGCCTAGTAAAAGAGTCAGCTATGCTGCATGTATGGCCTCGCGAGCCAGTGAACCTACTTCAATGATGAGATCAATGACCAGCTCAAAGACCACTGTCCCCAATAACAGGCGGCAGAACAAAGACTCGGGGAAGATCTGCATCATCAATTATATCCTTCAAGTGCAATAGCGAACCAACGTACCCAGTCCAATATCCTGACCTTCGTCGCGCTGCCATTCACCTTGACTCCCTGCAATCTCCCATGCCCTTCTTTCTCTGTCACACCCTTCTCACTCAGACCGATGAACGTCACGCTCTTGTTCCGGTCCGGATCTTCCCACATTCCTAACTCAGCATCAGAGCCCTTCAACCCGGACGTCGTTCCTGAACTGGGGAGAGTCGTCAGACTAGGCCGCGAGCCATTCAGCTTCGTATTGAGCTGAAAAGCGGGTAATAGAGGAGAGGGCAAAGACGACGTTAGCGACGTGGATGAGATAGTCGCTGGGAGGGTAGGACGGGGTCGCCGGGGCGATGAAGAGGCCGTTGTCGAGGTAGGGATGGCCGAAGGGGATGTGGGGATGGGTGGGAGGCGCTTGATAGCTGTATTGTCTGATGGCGAGATCTGTGGGCCGGGGGAGAGGGAAATGGGGGGAGAGTATCGAGTGGCATCACGCATGTCCGGGTGCCCGAAGGATGGGGGACTTGCCGGACGCGCGAACCGTGGCATTGCTCCGGGTGATTTTAGGGCAGGAGGAGGATATGCGACAGTGGGGTGCTGTGCGTCCGCACTAGGCAGGAGTGTTGATGTCCGAATCTGAGCGATCTCCGTGGTCAGGCCAAGTGCCCAACTGCTTGGTCGGTGGTCGTCAAACACGCTCGGCGATGCTGCAGCCGAGGGAAGGCGAGATGAGGTAGGTAGTACAGGTAGTGCTCTTGAACCTAGAGTGTTTGTGGCCGTAGAAGGACCAGCAATGGCGTTCGTGTGATATCCAGGCTCGTCCTCGCGATCGTAAACGTAGTCGGTGAGTGTGAAGCGGTTACTCCGACTTCCAACGGCAGAGCTCGTGCGTTCGTTATCGTCACGGCTGGGTAACGTGTGAGAGGGCCCTGCCAGGAATCGTTCGGACGACAAGGCCGACATGGCGGACTGTAATGATGTCTCACTTGTTTACTGACCAGCAGCAATCGACGCGATAGATGAGTCGGGAAAGGCTGGAGATGCGGTCTCGGATCTCGTTTCAGAATCGGTTTGCAGGCGGTAGCGGTCGTCAGGGCTGTCCGAAGTGTGTACTGGGCGATGAAGGGAAGCGTACTGTAAAGAGCGTGGTTATGGTCGTTGATCACATTCTCCTCTTCGAAAGGAGCTTCGAAAGGTGTGTTGACAAGAGTTGCTGGCTGTGCATGGGCAAAGGGAACGGCACGCCAAGCGAGGCACGGTCGAACGCAAGAACGCGAGGGGCAGGGACTGCAAGAGCTTAAATCCTGCTTTGGCCTCATACATTTCTCTGATCCAGAAACGAGAGGGTACGCATAGGAGCATCCTCCCTAATCTCTTCACCGAGATGTAGCTATTAACAGGAATGCATGGGGTCCACGAGTGGGTGGTGTTAGATGAATTTATATGTAGCTCGAAGGATGGCTTTGGCTTGGACCGAGTCACGGAATCAAATCCGCCCCCTCCGTTTTCGCCCGCCCTTTCCCCGGCGCTCACTCTATTGCTGACTCTCTATATAATCTATTCACAGGCGGCATCTACTGTGAGCCACTGAGGGTGACAGACGACGGAGGATCATAGCCGCTGACATAGCACAGAAATCAGCTCTCCCCCGAAAAAGCCCACTGTTGAAATGTTCGGACTCCGCGCCTGGCCCACACCGGTATGTCAATTCAAGCGATTGCTGTCCATCATCAATCACAGATGCAAGATGCGAGACTGAGCTGACATGTACAGGTCATCAAGCCCTTGTGGCCTTTCATGGTTGGATCCGTCCTCACTTTCGCTGGTGTTTGGAAGCTCCAGGCTATCGCTCTGCAAGGTAGGTCGATTCGGGAGAGGCACTTTGGCCGGTTGCGGGAAGACCTTGAGCCGCGCCTGCTCTGATCAAGACAACGGCATGAGCTGACTATCTCAGCGGAAGGTGCCAAGAACGACCCAAAGAACCCATTCGGTGCGTTGATTTCTTTGCACATGAGGTGTGGTGTGGATTCCGGCTGACTCTGATAGTCAACACCTCCAAGCAGCACTAGACGAAGAATGCAATAACTGGTAGAAGTACAAAAGTGCTCCAGCAACTGCTGCAAGGGCTGTGATGGACCATGACACTCTGACTTGGTCACTGGACCACTCGGCAAGCGGAGCTAACCGGGCCAACACCACAAAGTCATGACGCTCATCGAAGCCAGTCTCGCTCTGAGCTCGGTTCAAGACGCCCGTGCACTCGTGAATCTCCACGACATCCAAGGCGACAAGGCGAGAATTGAGGCGCTTCAATGACCGAGGAAGAACACCGTGGCCCGTTCGACTTTGGGTCATGTCGATATTTTCAGGCTGCGTGACCACATTGTCACATGCCGGTGTTCCAGCTTTGGTAAAGAGAGTTCGAACTCGCCAGTGATCGGGACAGAGACCGACACATATCACCGTACGAGCCATGGTGTGCGGTCCCATCGACCGCCCCTGTCCGACTTCCCTTGTCGATCATGGCACTTACTGTAGTACTGAAGTTGGTGCAATGTGGCATCATCTCACACTTTCCCACGGGTGACACTATGGGGTGCTTTGGCCGGGCGGACTGGTCGCGTGTGTATCGATGTGTGTCGCACACATGGCTGGAGGTTGAGCTGAACCATAATTTCCACCGATCTCCCAGTCATCAGCAAACACGGCAACTGCAGCAAGACATCACACAATCCATACATGAATGATACATGAATGACAAGGTTGGCATTCCTGCCTTTAACACATTCACTTCATCGACGCCACATCCATGGCGGAAGAAGCAGCGGCGGCCATGCCTCCTGCACGCTGCGCGTTGAGCTACTGGTCCCTGGTCGAGGTGAGCGTAGTATCTGTCTCTGAAAACAAGAGGAAGACGCCACACGGAGAGAGAAACTTATAGGCACAGGATCAACTTGCCCAGCAGCCGGAGACTATACAAGAGTTTCGACGGGTGCTTAATGACTTCAGAGCCAAGAAGTGAGTGCATTTGTAGTTCCGGGCTGATATCCGAAGGGTAGATATAGATCAGGTCATCAGTCGCGTGAAGATAATCTTCTGCGATCATCCAGTCCTCCTTCGCGACTTCCACTACTTCCTACCTCAGGAGCACCACAAACACACCTCCGAACCCAAAACTGTAGAGACTCCATCGCCCACAGCGAGTTCTACTTTGAGTACCCTCGGAGAGGACGTCGATCCGGCGGACGAAGTGGTCGCGGCGTTATCGGTGGTGAGCGTTGGGGATGACTCGGGAGAGGCGGATTCGTCCAAGGTCAACTTAATGTCTCCAATTGTATGAACACAATGCAGCACGCGGTGGCATACGCTATGTAACAGCTCGTCAAGCTCGTCGGGCCAACGCGTGAGACACAGCGCCAGCACACCGGTTGATCACTATACTGAGACTAGATAGCTGTGGTTAGCTCAACGGGACGACGGCGTCTTACGCGGGATCGTCGCAATGCTAGGTCGGTATATACTGCACTATAGTGACTGTACCGTGCCAGCCTGCCCACCCATGCTCTCGACGTGGTGCCACACTCAGGAGGCATTACGGCAGGAATGGCTGTTCCGGTTTCAGATTTGAGTTTCCCACGGTGGCGTGCATCTTCTCGGGGCCGAGCTCTGCCCGCCAGCCAACAGCTGTCCACCCCAACTGCTTCCCATCACACATCCACCACGCCAAACTCACCAATATACCCTCCGCCTCATTCCGCTTGATCCCGACGGGTTCGCCCCTTCTCCCCTTCCGAAGATCGAGACCCCTTCGCCAGCGCGCATCCACGCTCGCCGGCCTTCCACTCGCATTACTCTGATCCTGAAGGGATACCAGCATCATGGCCAGCAAGCTCGATGCCTACCGGCCGCTCAACGTCCGGGATGCCTTGAGCTACCTGGACCAAGTCAAAGTGAGCCATTTTTGATTGGGCTTCATCAAGCCATGTGTAGCTTGTCTAACAGTGTAGATTCAATTCGCTATGGATCCCAACGTGTATAACAAGTTTCTGGATGTCATGAAGGAGTTCAAATCACAGACGTAGGTTGCCTCTCGTCAGAGGAGATTCAAATGCTTCGCGTGCGCTCATGCTCATCTCAACAGCATCGACACCCCCGGCGTCATTGACCGCGTTTCCACCCTCTTCCGCGGTAACCCTGCTCTCATCCAAGGGTTCAATACCTTCCTTCCTCCCGGCTACCGCATCGACTGCACTGCAAATGGCGAATCTGGCGTTATCACGGTCACCACTCCTACTGGTACCGTCAGCCATGTTCCCGGCGGCTTTGCGGAAGCTCTACGCGAGGAGCGACGACTGAAATTGTTGAACAACAGATCACCGGAAGAAACCAAAGCCGCCGTCCCTGGTGCAGCTCCGCCAGCCGCGCAGGCGAGCACCAGCAGCCATCTCGCCAACGGTCCCCCACCCTTCAGAGACGCCGGCGCATCGACAACTGCCGCACCTCAACCCATCGCTAGATCTACTTCGAACGGCACTCCAACTGCCACCGCTCCGGTAGCTGCTCCCCTTCCTTCCCACCCTCAACAGCCCAAAGCTCCGTCAGGACCATCCACGCCATCAGCCGCTACCCTACTTGCAGCTAGTATGCAGGGAGCTGTACCTCCCAACAGCTCACGCCCCGCCATCCTCGAGTTCAACCACGCAATCTCATTCGTGAACAAGATCAAAGTGCGGTTCAACAACGATGCCGAAACATACAAGCAGTTCTTGGAAATATTGCAGACATATCAGCGTGATAATAGAGAAATTGCCGATGTGAGTCAGCCGGGGTCAGGCCTAATCTTCACTGAACTGACAACCTAGGTGTATGCGCAAGTCCAAAAGCTGTTTGGAAATGCTCCAGATCTCATCAGCGAATTCAAGCAGTTCCTTCCAGACAACAGTGGTGGTCCGAATAGCGCCGATCAATTCGGACATGTCGTCCAAGCCGCTGCGAGTGAGCCCACCGCAGCGCTCGGTCAGAAGAGGGGAGCAGGCAAGGATACCGCGGCTCAGCCTGCTGGTAAGAAGAGGAGGGCTCCGGAACCAAAGGGTGGTGCTGCAGCCAAAGTGAGCAACTCGTACTCATATCCCGTGACAGAAGCTGACTGGAGCAGCAAAAGAAAGGCGTCAAGGCCGACTCGCCCTCCGCTGACGATGCCGACTTCCCCTATACTCCTGGATCTGCCGCTCCTCAGACTCTCGCCTCGCCCGAAGAGATCGCATTCTTCGACAAGGTCAAAAAGCATGTTGACGACAAAGTCACCTATCACGAGTTCCTCAAGCTCATCAACCTCTTCACGCAGGATATGATTGACACTCGGACCCTCGTTGAGCGTGCGGAGCACTTTATCGGCGGAGCAGGCGAGGTTTGGGTAGCGTTCAAGAAGATGATTTTGGTGGATGATGCGGGTAATCCGCCGCCCAATCCATACAGCTCTCAAGGCGGGCACGGGTTTGGTGGGATGGTGAACATTGACGGCGCACCCGTGGAGCTGATCCCGATGCTGGAGAGGGTCAAGCCTGATTTGAATGGACCGCGGGTGAAGACTTATGGGCCGAGTTATCGGAAATTGCCGCGAACCGTGAGTATCAATATTCAGAATTTGGCTTATAGATAGGAAATCAATATCCCCTGTACTGGACGAGACGCAATGTGCTGGGAAGTCCTCAACGACGAGTGGGTCTCACACCCCACTTGGGCAGCGGAGGATGCCGCGCCGTTCTTGTCACACAAGAAGAATATGTACGAAGACGCTCTCCATAAATCCGAGGAGGAGCGCCACGAGTACGATTACCACATCGAAGCCAATCTCCGAACTATCGCTGTTCTCGAGCCACTCAACAACAAGCTCCAGACTATGGATGCGGATGAGCGACTCCGCTTCAATCTCCGATCGGGCCTCGGCGGGCAGAGCAAGAGTATCTACCAACGGATCTTGAAGAAGGTCTACGGCAAGGAACTCGGTCACGATATCGTCCGGGCCATCCACGAGAACCCAGCTGTTGCGCTTCCGATCGTGCTTGATCGACTCAAGTCGAAGGATGAGGAATGGAAAAAGGCGCAGAGAGAATGGAACAGGGTATGGAGAGAGCAGGACGCCAAAAACTTCTACAAGGCGCTGGACCACCAAGGGGTCCAGTTCAAGCAGAATGACAAGAAGACCATTGCGTCGAAGTATCTTCTTGGGGAGTTGGAGTTGAGGCGTAAGGAGCAATTAGCATTTCGGCAATCACTGCTCGACCCTACCGCATACCGGAATCGACCGCAATTCGAGCTTGAGTTCAAGGACATCGAAGTGCTAAAAGACGTCATCAAGCTCGTCATTTCGTATCTCGACCGAGTCAACAATCAGCTGTCAATGTCTGACAAGGAGAAGATTGAGCGGCAATTGCGCGACTTTGTCCCGTCATTGTGGATGCTGGACAAGGAGGACTTTGATGCTGAGTTTGGCGCGGCCGAGCACGTCGAGGACGACAGCGATGATAGTGAGGATGAAGGGGACGGTGATGTTAGCATGGCCGACGATGACGAAACGGCTTCAGGCACAGGCGCGACGAAGCGGAAGAAGGGAGGCGCGGGTGATTTGCGCAAGAAGTTGCTGAAGCAGGCTGGGGAGAAGGAGCGAGAGAGAGGATCGACATTGACTCCTGCCCCGGAGGACGATAGGCGCTCGGTCGAGGGCACTCCAGTGACGGACTTAGGGGAGCGAGGGGAGACTCCCCTGCCTATCCCGGACGATCCCGAGGCTGTTGCTCAGGCAGTGGAGGCCGACAAGGCGGGCGCAGAGGCGAGTGAGCAGACCTGGGTGGACGTCAATATGCAGGGTGACGACGTTGGGGAGAGTGAGGATCTGACAAACGGCGCGAATGGCCTGGATGGGGATGTCGACTCAAGGCGCACGACGAGGAGAGGGAACTTTTACACCAACGCCAACTTCTATGTCCTTGTACGGCTCATCGAGGCAAGTCATGATTCGCTTCTCTTCTGCTCTGGCCTAGCTGACTTGATAGCTCCTTTATACCCGCCTTCTCACTTGCAAGAACATCGCTGCGGACCTTGCACGAGATCACAAGAGACCCATCAACCCAGTAGCCATCAGCCTCGGACTTACCGAGCCGGAGACGAGCAACTCTGGCGTGGAAGCCGGCGATAATCCCGCTCAGCACTACTATGGCCATCTCCTCAATATGGCTGAGAAGCTCTTTGAGAACGAAGTTGATGCCGCGACATTCGAGGAGACGCTCAGGGTCATGTTTGGGACCAAGGCGTACATCATGTTCACCCTGGATCGCGTCGTGGCTGCTATTGTCAAACAAGTGAGTTGGAATTTCGGTGATCACCGGAGAAAATGCTGATGATGCTCCCAGACGCAAACCATCATTGGCGATATGAAGTCTGTAGAACTGTGGGCGTTGTTGCAGCGCGACCGAGAGACACCGGTGCAGACTGGTAAGACGCAATTAGCATATCGACACTCGGCGGAAAGGATATGTGCAAATGGGACGGACGATGAGTTCTACCGGATTCAAACTGTAAATCAACTGCCTGGATCTTGGCGATGTGTTAGATCCAGTGAGCCTGTTGCTGACACTCTTTAGATCCCATCTCGGGATCTCTTGACTATCCAATTGATGACGAAGTACGATCCCACCAATGAGGATGAGGAGACTGAGGCTGCGCGGTGGCGCGGATATGTCGACTCATACGTCCTAGTGAGTGAAGGACTCTCATACCCTACAATCCAATACTGATGTGTGCTAGACCCATGGGACCGAGGGTCTACCCCAGCGAGTCGATGAACCCCTGCTCAAGCGGTATGTCCTCCCGCAAACAGAAGTCGCTAAGTGCTGATGGGTCAGAAATCTATCCGAGGTCCAAGATGAGCCGGGAGCGTTCCAGCGCGAGGATGGTTTGAGCTGTCGGATCGCTCTTGGAACATACAAGATGTTCGCTGTTGAAGGTGAGTCGCAACGATGTCAAAGTTCACGAGTACGAAGCTGACTTTCCAGGCACCGAGGACTATTTCCACCACGCACGGAAAGATTCCGGCAAGATCGATAAAGCAGCTGCGGCTGCAGCGGCCAAGCGCCTGGAAGCATTCGTCGAGAAGAAGATCAATGCGGACGGCGCATTGGGATCTGCGCCTGCTGTCGCTGCCTGAAGAGGGCTCGCGCGAAGTAGAACCGGGAATGTTGCGAGCTGGGTCTCTGTCGGGGTTCGGCGTCGTGTTGTACTTCACTACTATCTATCCCATCCAAAGAAAAGAACGGAGCTGTATCCTCTGACTGGGCATAAAGATCTCGAGACTGTTGACGTCGAGTGCTCCGCTGCTCATGCTGTAGCCCCCTGATATCATGGACAGTGTATCGGAGAAGACCGATGAGAGCACAGTGTCGATGTCCGCGAGGTTCCCTGGGCCGATCCGAGTGATGCAGTTTCCTTTGTCCCTTTCAGCAAGCTCTACTTTGGATATAACCTTCGACTGGATACCTTCTTCAGCGCCTATACCGCATTCATCGCTGACACGCGTTCATGAGGATTCGCCAGATCAGCCCCATCACAAAGCAGCTCAGTGCCCGGACCCTCCGCCCCCACTGCTCACATTCACCGCCCATACAGACTCTTGGACAACTAAGGATTATGAGCGGGCAAGCCAAACAGAAGCCTGAGATCCTCGGTACGGAGGAGTATCAGACCGAAGCCAAGTGGTTGAAGCTCGAGAAGATCAATTGGAGGGATGAGGATGGCAAGGAGGTCAGTTGAATCGACGATAGGCTTCGCCTCGACATGGGCAGCGCCAGCGTTCTACATATGTCTGTGGCTGTGCTGATGAGCTGCAGAGGACATGGGAGGTCGCAAATCGTACGAAGCGCTCTAAAGCTGGAGTTGATTGTAGGTTATGACCCTCATATTCTTTGCGTTGGCAATGACCACGGATAGCTGACGGTTTATTAGCTGTGCATATTCTCGCTCTGCTGCAACACCCTTCAAACCCTCTATCTACCATACTCATCGAGCAATACCGTCCCCCAGCTGGCGGAACCTGTATCGAATTTCCAGCGGGATTGATCGATGAAGGGGAAGACGCTGCGTGAGTGTGACCCTTGCCCGAACCTGGGACACTGCTGAGGGTCACTCAATTGGGTACTGATCGATAAGGACAGCTGCTCTGCGCGAGCTACGAGAGGAAACAGGGTACGGTGATGGCAAAGGCGGAGGAGGTGTTGAGGTGGCCGAAGTTTCAGATGTCCTGGTCAAAGACCCTGGGTGAGCACCCTGACTTCTGACGTCTGTTAGAGTATCTTTCAAGCTGACGAGTATAGTATGTCAGGCGCAAACATGAATCTGGTCACTGTGAATGTCAAACTTGGAGAAAATGATGAAGATCCGCAGCAGCATCTTGATGAGGTGAGTTTGGAAAAGTCGAACTTCTGACATCGATCCTCCATCTACCTGTCTGTGCAGTAAACTGATGCTGGTATAGGGAGAGCACATCGTCAAGCGGGTGGTGCCCTTGTCGGATCTACACAAGGTCCTCAAAGGTGAGTCCAGGCCATTGGACACGCAATGCTGTGCGAATTTGAGCTGATGTCGCTCAGAATACTCCGCCAAGGGCTTCGCGATCGATGCACTCATCGCGTCTGTTGCGGAGGGATGGCGGCTAAGTGAGAAGTACGGCCGTAGCGCGGGTGGAGCGTAGTTTATGATATCGGTTCTCGCCATTACTCCAGCGGCAACCATCAGATCTCCCTTAGCTTCAATCGTACGACGGGCTTTACTTGACGTTTGTTACATTTACGCTTCTCGAGCTCGCTCCAGCAGCCTGGAGATAGGCAATGTCAGGTTGTCAGCACCTATATGCTCATCGTGGAGCACTTCCATGGCCTGCCTTGCCGCCTTACCGCCACAGGACCACCCCGCGGGCCTCCACCGGGTAAACCGTCCACCTCCACACGGCTGATTTCTGTTAAATCGTGCGGCTTATCTTTGCGGCGAGTTCGCCGAGCTGGAATTTTTGCATCACCCAGCATGCAATCGGCAGATCTATGGACTAACGAGATGGGTACGAGGTATGGAGGCATGAGTTTACCCTGTAGCGTCCAGCGTCGCGCTATATCTCCCAGAGGGAGGTACCTTCCAGCTTGTCAATCTCACAAATTCCCCACCACACTGATATACCTGTCTCCAGCGCGCCAAGATGTCAACCTCGCCATATACCAAAGCCGAGAAGCTACCTCTTGACTCGCTGTCTGGAAGCCCCAAGAGTAAGGCCCCACGCGTCGACTCAGAGTACGACAACTGTCCTATACTCGAAGCTGGAGCTATCCCGGCTTGTATACCACATGAAGCGATCCTTGAATCTCAGGTCGCCGAGACGGGTCTACCACCAAGGATGTCGACACTTAGGATGTTCATCCTCGCTACAGGGATGATGATGACTTACTTTGTCGGGGTATGTCCAACGACACAGATACGGGCGGGCAGAACTGACGAAGTAGACTGCTTCTACGGCGAGTGTAACGCTCCTCATTCCAGTGATGGCGCGAGATCTTGGCGAAACGGAATTGCAGGTTCAGTGGATCTCCTCGGCGTATACGCTGGCGTTTGCTTGGTGAGTTAAACTCCGAGCACAATATGGTAGCGTGGCTGACTCATCTCAGTGGTCTGCTTTTCTCTGGTCGACTTGCCGACATATTTGGACGGCGAAAGCTGTACATGGTCGGCTTGTCGTTATATGCCGTCTTTGCTATCGTCACCGGGGCTGTCAAGGTACAGTTCGATCTGCTGCGCGTCTGGTGATTCGCTGACGATCCCAGCATCGTATAGTCATGAGCGTGACGCGTGCTCTGTCCGGTCTAGGTCTCTCTGTCGCGTCTCCAGCTGGCTTTGGGATCATTGGCGTGAATATCAGACACGAGCCTGCACGTACCATTGTCTTTGCTGCCTTTGGTGAGTCTTCATGTCCATTCGGACCCCATGACTCCCGCTCACGATATCGCAGGTCTGGGCAATCCGGTGGGAGCAGCATTCGGGAATCTTATCGGAGGTGTCATGGCTAGCATTGGACAGTGGGTACCTGGTCACAACGGATTCTGACATTCAGGGGTGGCTGGTCATACCTCTTTTACCTTCTAGCGGGTCTTGCAATCGCACTCCTCGTCATTGCCTACTTTGTGGTTCCCGCCGATCCACCTTCGGCACCAGACAAGGACAGACGAGTAGACTGGGTTGGAGGGGCACTGATCACCGCTGCCATCTGCCTCTTCACCTTCTCCCTCACCGAATCTGGGATTGCGCCGAAAGGTTGGCAGGCGCCTCGTATGTCTTTCCCCTTCAAAACTCTAGTTGAATGCTGAAACATCAGACGTCCCAGCTCTATTGGTCACCTCCTTGATCCTCATCGTGCTCTTCTCACTCTGGTCATTGCACTTGGAACGCCGAACGTCTTTCCCGCCAATTATGAAGATGTCGCTCTTCTCCCGCCGGAGAGGTCTGATCAGTTATACCTGCGCCACGTGCTTCTTCCAGTCCTTATCGGTCTATGGATGGGTGTACACCTCGACGATCTTCTACCAGAATTACAAAGGCTTCTCGCCACTGCAAAACTCGATTGCGACTTTGACTTGCACTATTGTGGGCGTTCTCGCAGCTGTATGTCCCACTTTCTCCAATTGCAGGGCGTATCTAATGATTACAGACCGGTGTGATGGTCCTCGCGCCACGCGTCAATACACCTCATCTGTTCAGCATAGGAGCTGCTGCCACTGCGTGAGTCTTACACTAAAGCACGATGCTGACGAGAAGTGGATGCTCAATTCTCTATGCGACGGTTCCGGAGGGTACTTCGTTCTGGGCTATGGAGTTCCCAGGGCAACTGCTCCTACCTTGGGGTATCGACTTGTAAGCCTTATCCCTGCTTCTCCCCGATACCCCCCTGGGCCCTTGCTGATCACGAAGCGCATTCGGACTGGGGAACATCCTAATTTCAAACCTCGTCGACCAGTAAGCCGCGCAGATGAAATGTTTGAGAAAGCGAGACTGAATCGGCAGGGACGAACAATCGGTAGGCGGAGCCTTGTTCCAGACTTCGGGACAAGTAGGCGCCGCCCTGGGCATTTGCCTCACATCTTTGATCGCCTCGCAAGTCGGTGAGCAGAAGGGAAGTGTCTTGACGGGTGTCAGGGCGGCGTTCTGGTTCAATTCCGGCGCCGCCATTGTCGGTGAGTACGGGCAAATGGTTGAGATCATTCTTGTCGGGCGCTTATGGGTACAGTGACAGGTGGTGCGTATTGGGGTTTCAGGGGTGTCAAATTGGCGAAGGATGTTGGCAAGATTGCGCATTAGAGGCTGTAATACACGGGACACTGGACAAGTATTTACGATCTTGATGAATGATATTAGATGGTTGATGTGGACGGTAAACGCTGGGCGCTCATACCGATACGTCTGTCAGGTGGCAGCGTTCGAGCGCGGAGTCGGGATATGAACAGCGGTCCCCGTTTGTACGACCGCTGGGCCAGGTAGCGAGTGCATGCTGTTGCGAGAGCAGCCATGAGCCCGCTCAGGATGACCATAATCGATGGTGGTGTGCAGCTACTGCAGCATGGGCTCGATCCGGCACCTTGCTCATGGCCAAATGACTGAGTTGCCTTATGGCGGACACTAATCATCAGCTGGAATCCCCAACAAGGACTCCATACTCACCCAGCTCGGCTCAGCTCATACAGTTCGTCCCGCCTCGGCTCCAGCGGCTGCTTCCTCTCCTTCCACCTTACCCTTCCTATACGCCTTGACCAGATACCCCGACCGCTCCGTCCGTAATTTTTCGACCGCCGCTCGGCCCTTCTCGCTCCGTTCCGCAATATAGTCAAGCTTGAGAGAATCGAGCCTGTCCTGCGACATATAGTCTTTGAGACACTGGTTCATGTTCTTGATTTGGGTTCGGCAGGCGAAGGGCATCGTCACGGTTCGGCCCGATGAGCACTCTGCAAAGTCTACGAATATTAGCTTGTGGTCTTAGGTAGTGGATGCATACCTTTCACGACGGCGTCACATGCTTTATGAGCGAGGTCACGGGCTATGCCGATCACTTCCGTCTCTTCTCGCCTGGAGAGAGCTTGCATTGCGTGGGAATTCCTAGGGCAAAGGACGAGATTGAGCTGAAAGATGGATTGGACGACAGAGGGGGATGATGATTCGTGGCTAGCGTGGCCGTCTATACCCTCGACGGGCTCATGAAGCTCAAGCTGGATACTATGGTCCAGCTAGGGTCCAGATATGCAAGAGGAAGATGTCGTCGAAAGCCAGTCGAATCTAGTGGAGGAGGCAAGGCAGGAATTTCGATTGGCGAGCTAAGCGAGCCCTACCTGGACTGAGATCTTGAACCAGGAATTTGCTTCTCCTCTCCCCAGTATTACTATCATCCAAACAACAAGCAAGCCGAGTGATTCCTCATCGTTACCATCCCTCACCGCCAACTCCAATCCAAAGACATTCCAAACCGAGAACTGAACGACCCAGCGAAATGTTCGGCTTCGGCTCATCTTCATCTTCCGCCTCATCGTCTACCCCACCGCCTGCATCGGAACCTACCGTCGCGCCCAATCGTGAACAACGGAAGCACTGCTGGGAGTCTCGAGATGCGTACTTTTCATGCCTGGATAAGGGTGGAGTGATGGTTGCTGGCGGCCAGGAGCCGGGAGAGGCGGGATGTAAGGCTGAAAGAGGGGCTTATGAGCTGCATTGCGGGAAGAGCTGGGTGAGTCCTGTGGCTAGCGCTGCTGTGAAGGTCTGGAGACGAGACCGTGGAGCGGTGCACAATCTTAGATCGCTGGCTTTGTTGAATCGGCGGGACTCTAGCGCCATTACTTCCCAAGCAATAACCAAGCTATGCTGAAATTTGAACTGACGCCTGCAGATCGACTACTTTAACAAGCGAAGAATACTGGAGCTGAGACAACGAGCGACAGTGGAAGCAGCGGCGAAGCAGAGAGATGCAAATCCAGCGAATAAGGGTTTATAAGAGGAGGAAGGGTGTAGGCGATCTACGCATACACAAGGTTCAATGCATATTTCACATCTCACGTATAGATGGCTGGTTTCGCCAAGCTGTCGCTACTCGATCTTAGCGGGGTCGTTGCCGGATTCTATGATCTACTTGAACAGCTCTTCCAGGACCTAACTCGGATCAGTAAACCGAGAACACAGGTCTACAAATCCTACAACCTTCCTCCACTCACCGTGTTCTCGTTGATATTTGATATATTGTTGCCTCTGTAGTTCATACGTTTTAGCACACTTATCTGGATGCGTTAGCCTTGTAGATAGACGGAGAGAGGCCTGCAATCGAAGATGTGTCTGCGATTATGGGCCGTGTCGTCTCATACTCCAATCTATCCCCGCCCGCACGGGGCAAATTGGAGAGACAGGCAATGACGGGAACCAGCTGGACAGCCGACACAGCAGCATGTGGTGGACAAACTCACCACTTTTACTCTCTCAAAGCCCATGTCCACGAACTGCGCCACGCTCGCCTCGCTCAGACCAGCCATCTCCGCATCTGTCACTTTCCTCGTCCCCGCCGCACAGACTCCACCCCCGCCTGATTTGTGCACTGGCGCCTGTGCGTAGGCCTGAGCCCAGTGCTTGGCTGTCGCTGTGAATGAAGCCCGATCTGAGAGGAAGTGTTTGGCGACTTCGGCGTCTTGTGGGTCGTCTGGGACTGGTTCATTCAGAAGTGATTGGAGGGAGATCAGGGTGGATTTGAGGGTGAGGACCTAGACCTTAGCGAATCATAATTGATGTTCTGTCGATCAACATACGGGTGACCAAGCGTCTTTGAGAATATCTGAAGGGTCAGCGTATGGCCCGCCATCGAATCATGCTGTCGTACCTAGGCATATGGCGCCTGATGCTGATGACACATTTGGGTCTGATAATTCGTGAGCTCATCTCCCGCAGATCTTGTTCGAAGCTTGCAGACGCACGATATACTTTCCTGAAGAAATAAGCTTATGATCAGGGATGTAAGCATCAGTAACGTACGTGATGAACTTCATCTTGACAGGCTGAAAGGGATATGTCTCGGGTATGATGATGTCCTGCCACACTGTCAGCGACGATGAACAGAAGTGATCGAGAACTTCGTCAGACGCACCACCTCGTAGTATCCTCCTTCATACGGCGTTTCTGGCTGATATATCAGCTCATGTTACCATAGATAGCTAGAGCTTACCGGTCCAGGAAAAGCGCCGACGAGGTGAAAGGGGTTCTCATCTATCACTGATGATTGATCAGCCCGGCTGATGGAGGTGCAAAGCACAGCCGGGAAAGCTTTCAGCTTACTCTCTATTGATATTTGACTGGTCTTGTCCTTCGCGCAATCTAATTGATCAGCCGACATTACGACGATGTTGCGGCGCTTGAGTCGTTGGACGACGATCAAGCGGGGAAGGCGGCGTGTGACCCACCTCGGATCTCCTTCTGCACTCTTCGTAGTCTTGCGTCTGACATGATGCGTCAATTCTGACGTGTAAAGAAAGCGGGGTGAACCAGGTATAGCGATAGTATGATGTATGTAGATGGTGATGAAGTGTAAATGAGCAACGGAGCATCGCAAAATAAATGGCCCAGGCTTGGAGCTTTGCGGAATGTGGGGGAACACATTACGTCAGCTTGATTTCAAAGCTCATCATCACCCAATTTTCCGCATGGCCACCTTCGCTACACACAGACATCCATAACATGAACGAAGAGGACCAGTACAACGCGGAAGCCAGTGGGAGTGGCTCATACGAGTCGGCAGCGATCGGCAGATCAGCGAGTGTGGGCGAAAGTGGCCACCCTATGAGCAAGAATGCTATGAAGAAGGCCGCTCGGCAGGTATGTCGCTCTTGAGTAAATCATGCTGCCGTGGCGAGCACTGACGACGCCCTGATACTTGTCCCTATGATAGCTGGCTTAATACTGACTGATCAGGCTCGTCAAGCTGAACTGAAGCCGCTCAAACGTCAAGCCGAGAAGATTCGCCGACAAGCTCGAGCACATGAGTTATCTTCGGGCTATGCCGACGGGACTTTGTCGGAGGCCGATAAGGAGATCTTTGAGCAGCGGCGAGCGAGGGAGAGGGAGAAGCGAAATGCTAAGCAGCTGGAGAAGGCGGCGAAGCGAGGAGGCGGTGATGGCGCCGCAGAGGGCAGCCTTGGTGTATGGGGAGGAGCTGTGATTATGGATCTGGGATTTGACGAACTGATGACTGAGAATGTGAGCCTGGAGCTCGCTAGTCTTTGAATATCGCCAGAGCTGACGTGCTCAGGAGATCGCATCTATGGACTCCCAGTTGTCGTTCTCGTACTCAGTCAACCGAGTCTCGGCACTACCCTTCTCCGCCCTGATACATACTTCAGGCTCGATAGAGACCTCACCCCGCTTGATGGGCCGTCTCGTCGATCGCGGCATCGAGCGGTGGAGCAGGTGTCACTGGTACCCAGGCAGCCTCGACGAACTGGCCGCAAAGATGCGGAGGGGTGAAGATCAGGAATTACCGTCGGGCCTCAAGCAGGGTCAGGAGCTGGTCTACCTATCAGCGGACTCGGAGGAAGAATTGACAACGCTGAACGAGGGAGAGGCGTACATCATAGGCGGACTTGTGGACCGCAACAGACATAAAGTGAGTTGTGCTGTGCTTTCGGCTCTTTGCTCCCACAGAACGCTCATCACGCAGAATCTATGCCAGAATAAGGCGGAGAGGCTGGGAATCCGTACGGCGAGACTGCCAATCGGAACGTATATTGACAACATGCCAACACGGAAAGTCTTGACGGTAAATCAGGTGTGTCTTCATTCTGCTCAAAGGTCCGCCGTGCAAGAACTGAATATCAGGTGTTTGCTATTCTCGTGGAATTCAACATACGGAAAGACTGGAAGGAGGCTTTCGAGGCTGTCATTCCGCCCAGGAAGTTTGTGGAGAAGAAGCGGAAAAGGGGCAAGGCTGTCGGTGACGGGGAGGGCGACGGGGAGCACAATGACGGGGGCGAGGAAGAAGCGCCAGTCGGCGGAGCAGAGAAATTGGGAGGTGTGGAGCGAGGTGGAGATCCTGAGAGCTTGGAAGTTACTGGAGAGGGAGACGAGGAGTCCGCGATGAACGCCTGAGCAGGCTCTAAACAGATCATGTTCGTCCGCTCCTGGTAGCATGTTTCAGGACGCACGGACTACTCCCCTCGCGTAGTACTGCGGCCGAACAAGGGTAGCATACCTTACATCTCTGGCATCCCTACATCTCGCTTGCTTGTCTCTGCATATTGAGTTTCCAACCGCACGGCGGACGATTCCGAGGTCAACATGGCGGCCGGGATGCTTGCGGCAGCAACCAACCTTACGACCCAGATCTTCTCCAAGCCCACTTCGCTTTCAGCTTACACCCTCCATTCGGCAGGCGGCGTTGCATCGGGGTCCTCTCAATCTCCTGCTTTCGGGGCATCCTCCTCGTCCTCCAGTCAAATAAGCAAAGGCTTAGCCGTTGGACTGTGGCGCGTAGTGGGCGCAACCCATAAGACAACCGGAAAGGATGTGTCGGTATGGATGTTCGAGAAGCGAGTACTGGATGGCGTCAAGGGCTCTGCTGGTCGCGGAGCGAGCGAAGCGAAAGAATGGGTCATCGATCAGATGAAGAAAGAGGTAAGCTGTACGGCCTTATGTATGGAGCTTCGAAGCTGACACTGTAGGCGACAAGTCTATCTCGACTCCGACATCCAGATCTACTACACATGGTCGAGCCACTCGAAGAGACCCGTACCGACCTCACATTTGTCACTGAATTGGTCACCGCTTCATTACAGACTTTATTGAGTGAAGCAGCGACCGGGTCGACGAACCCATCGCGGGATCGCAGTAGACATCGACCGCCGGACGGAAGTGCGAATGCCAATGGCAATGGGAATGCGGCGAGTGCTTCAAGGGGAGAAGTGGATCTGGACGAGGTGGAAGTCCAGAAGGGTGTGCTACAGGTCTCGCGAGCCTTAGCCTTTATTCATGCACCAGGAAAGAGCGTACATCTGAATCTGAGTTCTGAGGCTATCCTTATTAATGCCAAGGTGTGTACGATTCCCTCGAGGTATATCGCGCTACCACTTACACGGCTCAGGGTGATTGGAAACTATCTGGGTTGAGTCTTTTGACTCCTCTACAACAACCAGATGGCTCGGCAACGAGATACACATATCCAGAGGTGGATCATCGAGTCCCTCCCGAGACTCAGTGGAAGTATGACTACCTAGGTAAGTTGTGCACCTTTGCCATTTCTAGGATCTTTCGCAACTGATAACTCCAGCTCCAGAATATGCTCTTGACTCTCAGCTGAGCACGTCGAACGACCTGTACTCACTCGGATGTGTACTATATGCCGTGCACATGGGCGGAAAGCCACCATTCGCAAATGGCGGGAGTATGCAGAGTCTGCGAGATAATGCCGAGGGTAGTCTAGTGCGGAAGGACTGGATGAGGGGGAGTCGGTGGGACCGGTGCAGTGGGGAAGTGAAGGGTCAGTCCTCGGATCGCAGCAGTTTTGTGCTGATAAGCCAGACCTACTTCCTCGCCTACTGACCCGGTATGCCTCCAGCCGACTCTCCCTCGCTTCCCTTCCCTCGCACCCTTTCTTCTCCTCTCTGGCTATTTCTACACTAAATTTCCTGGACCCTACAACATTCGCATCGAAGCCTCGGGAAGAAAAGGCCACATTTCTCCGAGGGCTTGTCAGAGTCCTGCCAACTTTCAGCGACAGACTTAGGAGAGGCAAAGTACTGCCAAGCCTACTCGAGGAGGTGTGTGGAGGAATTGATGTCTTGCTGACTGGCAGATGAAAGATAGCTATTTGCTCCCCTTCCTGCTTCCAAATGTCTTTGAAATCTCCAAGTCTTTGACGAAGGAGGAGTTCACGCTGGTTTTGCCAAAACTGCAACCACTCTTTGCTCTCAAAGATCCACCTCAGAACATGCTCAGTGCGTCCCATCAACTCTCATGTTCGAATGACGGTAGCTAAAAGCTTAGCACTGCTGGAGCATCTGTCACTTTTTGAGGAGAAGACTCTGCCGGCAATCTTTCGCGAGAGTGAGTCACCCTGCAGAGCAGCTTGACGATGCTAACAGCCCAGATGTGATGCCATTGGTTTACAATTCCCTGGAGTGCGAGCATCTGCCTGTCCAAGAGAAGGTACTGAAGCTCGTCCCGCATCTCTGCGAGATACTGGATTACGGCACTGTCCATAATGTCTTGCTTGTCAAGGTCGCTGTGAGTTCACATGGCAAACAACTGCCCTATGGCGTACTGACTAGTAGATCCTCTTCACCCGCACCCGTATCCTCTCCATCAAAGTCCTCACTCTCCAAACGTTCCAGCAGATGGTCTCGACACTCGACAAGTCCACCCTGACCACCAAGCTCGTCCCTCTCCTCGCCAAAATTAAGACCCGCGAACCGGCAGTCATGATGGCTACTCTTGGAGTACACGAAGCGATGGGTCAGAAGGTTGATCGAGAAGCCATCGCTACTCTCGTCTTACCTCAGCTATGGGCCATGTCCATGGGCCCGCTTCTGAATCAGCTGCAGTTTGGGCACTTCATGAAGGTCATCAAGGACCTCGGCGGGCGCGTAGAGAGGGAGCACGGGGAGCATCTGCGAGATGCAAGGAGATTGGAGACGAGCGGGCAGGGTTCGATGTCAACGGAAATGGGTGGATTGGGCGATGGATGGGAGACGCCCATGGGAGGTAACTCCGGCGGCGAGATGGATTTCGAGACTCTGGTCAAAGGTGGATCTGGGGCGCCGAAATCTAATGGCGGCGATGTTTGGGGAGACGATTGGGGAAGCACAGGACAGGAACAGCTGGAGAGTCTCCTGCTTCCTCATTCTGCGTATGTCCTGAGCTGACTGAATCAGTCGCAAAACTTCCAATCTACATTCACGACATCGTCGTCGCAATCTTCGGCGGCTTTCTCCTCCTTCCCATCTTCAATCTCTCCGCAGCTTCCATCTCAGCCAATACGACCGACAGCTCCAGCATCATCTGCCAACAGGCTGAAGGCACGCCCAGTCCCATCGTCCAACTTCAATTCAGCCGCATTTGCGTCGACGTCACAGACCTTGACACCCAACATCCCAAATCGGCTGAATGCGCCCTTCACACCACCCTCATCCTCATTTGCACCTATGCAACCGAATAATCCCCGACCTTTCTCATCCACCTTCAACTCAGGACACAACTATAGCGTGTCACTATCTCCACAACCTCCAACCATGAAACCCGCTACTTCGTCGTCCACAACGTCTCCCTCCCAATCAATGCGTTCACAAGCTCCCCACGGCGGGAATGGAGTGATGCAGCCTGCGCAGCAATCAACACCCCCTCGACCGCCTCCTGGGTGGACACCTGGGCTGATGCAGCCAACAAAGTTGGCCGCCCCAACATCAGGCGGAAAGGCGGCATTACAGGGCAATTGGAGCGATTTTGATCCTCTCATATAGCAGGCTTAGCTCAATGATGCAAGGTAGAGGCAGAGACGATCCGATACATCTAACAATTGTCCTACGTGCTGAACCTCTATCTGAGCTAGTCCTGGCCTAGAGGCGCTTACAAGCCATTGGCAATGAGACAGAGTCGGACATACTGATCGACGATGCCCCGGCTAAGCATGTCCCACTCCTCGTCGTTGTCGTCCCGGCGGAGAAGGCCAAAGTCATCGACGGGCTGGTCTTGCATCTCATTGGGGCAAGCCTAAGTGGTCAGCGACTCGTCCAATCCTGAAAGTGACTCGACTTACCATGGTGTAGTCAGGCCTGGAGGCGAGCTGATTCTGCGAGATGCACATGTCGACCTCCTCTCCGACACGTCCGCCCCAGTTGGTCAAGCAAGGTGTGGTGTAGACAGGCATCTTGGTGACAGGCGAGGTGGCACACTCATACGATACAGGAAGCATCGAGTCGGGGTTGTTGACTGCGGGTCGGACACGAAGGGGGTCAGACTGGGCCTGATACTCGTCAGCCAATGTATCTCAGAGGTTCAGTGACGGCTGGGAACTCACGATGTTGCCGGCGGTGGACAGGCGATTGGCCGCGGGCGCAACAGCGGCCTCGACACCAGCGGGATCGGATTCAACCTGATGATATCAGTATGGCTCAATAACATCGGGGAGGATATACTGACAAGCTTCTCGCCATCGGACACACGACCGGTGGCAGGCTCAGTGGCCTTCTCTACGCAATCGCGGCAGGCTTCGATATTCTCCTTGGCAAGATCATCGCTAACCTGAAGGAATCAGCGCCGATCAAGAAAGAGAACTCAAAACAACTCACCACGTTGACGAGACCATCCGGGCCATCCTCAGTAGACTCCGGAATCTCATCAATGTCATCATTGGCGTTGTTGACAGCGGGGCGGACCTGATTGTCAGCGCTGGTATGATACTAAGCCCGGACACAACTTACCTTCGAGGCAAACAACCTTCCTCCACCACCGAAAGTGCTAGGCATCTCCTCGTCAGAGACGACATCACCGACTGGATTTGCGGCTTGAGGCTGAGCGAGGGTGTTGACGACGGGAAGACCCTGGACCCTGTCCGTGTTGATAGAGTCGCCTTGGGGCCGGTTGAGCATGCTGACGATGGGAAGACCGTTCACGTCGTCGGTACCGAGCGGACTTCCCTGAGGACGGGCAAGTGTGCCAATGATGGGCAAGCCTCCGCCGCCAGAGACGATGTTGGCGAGTCCGCCGCCGGAAGTGAGCGGTCGAGCAGTTCCGACCAATGGGCCAGTAAGCTGCTGCGCTCCACCAACAGGGAGGGAGTCAACGCCGAGGGAGCCGCCAGCTAGGAGGTTGGAAGGGCTACCGCCGAGGACAGATGCACCTATGGGTCGAACCGAGTCACCGAGCTGCCCGTTCTGGAGCTGACCGGTGGCGGGGCCTGTGAGTCCACCGGCGACGGGTCGGACGGCTCTGAAAGCCGTGGGTAGAGTGGACGTCGAGTCGTCTTGGGCAGACTCGGATTCCGGCTGGGTGGACTGGCTGCTGGCAGACTGGCCCTGGGGTGGGCGGACAGCGACGTTCATGTCGATCTCGGGCATACCGGAGAGGAGGTCGTCGGAAAGAGGGGAGCCACCAGCGAGAGCGGGGCGGTTTGAGTTGTCGATGATGGGGTCAATGACCTGCGAGTCACCGGCGAGTGCTTGATTGACCGTCATATCGGCAGGTTGGGCCGTGGCCTGCTGAACGGACGAACCGCTACCAGGGACGACACCCTCAGCGACGTTGGAGGTGGGTCCATCGGCGATGTCGTTGACCTTGGGTCCGGTACCGGGGACGAGCGCATCGGCGGCGTTGGAGACGGGACCATGAGCGGCATCATTGACGGCAGTGCCGCTACCGGGGATGAGGATCTCGGGAGCAGAGGATACAGGACCATCGGTGGTGGGAGTGACCTTGGAGGCGGTGACAGGAGCCACCGTCTCGCCAACGTGTTCGACAGGCCTAGAAGTAACGCTATCGACGTGGTCATTGGTGCTGCTGCCGGTGTGCTCGGTGACAGCGTCGTTGACTGCCTTGCCCGTCTGGATGACTGGGTTTTCGCCGTTGTTGCCGCCATCGGTGGACTGAGGGGTGATGATGTTGTCGACCTTGTCCCCTACGTTCTCGCCTGGCGCAGCGCCATCCACAGGTCCATCAAGACCCAAGGACTTCACCCCGTCGTTCAGCTCATCCCCTGAACCGCCACCTGAGACCGACTCCCCGGCGTTCTCCACCTTCTCCTGTGTACCATTGCCGGGAAGGACATTGTCAATGGTGCCCTCGACACCAAGGCTGTTCTCGCCATCCTGCACCGCGTCATCAGTCGAGGAGGACATAGTGTTGAGATCGGCGCCCTTCATGAAGTCATCTGACTCCTCGACGTCGTCGTTGTTGGAGGAGGAGGAAGGACGCTTGGCGCGGAAAGCAGTCTTGGAGCCGTTGAAAGACTCAGACTCGGGATCATTGGAGTCGGAGGAGGCCTCGGGCTCGGGCTCAGTGGGGGTAGACTGAGTCTCCTCGGGAGCAGACTGGGCCTCAGCAGGGGTAGAACCATTGTTGTCCGCAGACTGCTGGGAGGCCGAGTTGGAGGAACCGAGCACCTTGTCGTCCCGCAGGGGGTCGCGGAGGAGGTCGGCATTGTCGTTGTGGATAGTGTGAGCGTTACTGATAGCGTTGTTGGGGTCGAGCAGCTCGCAGGGGCATTCACCGCCATCGCGGCGAGAGATGGGGACCGCGTTGGTGCCGGCCGCAAGAAGGGCGAGGATGGCGAAGGCAGTGGAGGTCTTCATTGTGTAGATGTGGAGATGTTCGGTCTGACTTGTAGGCGGGCTGTTTGGTGTGGGAAGGGACTGGGAAGCTCGAAGTGGGAGTGTTGATGCAGGTGAGAGGCGTGTCGGATGGAAAGGAGTGGAGTGGCAGGTGGGCGAAGTGAGTAGGCGGGGGTCGAAGGTCGTTAAGGTCGTTAAGTCGTTAAGGGGTCGTTAAAGGTGGTCGCTGGTCGGCTGTGCTCTCTGACTGAGGATGCTGTTGATGGTTGAAGGATGAGAAGAGGGGCTAGCCGCAAGGCATCGAGAATATGTACTCGGTGCTCGGAATCGAAATAGCCGGTAGTGTTTGTGAGCTGGTTTCACATGAGACAAGTCTCGGTCCGAGAATATAAGCAAGCATTGTCTGATCGATGTGAGTTGAGTGAGCGGTTCCAGGTTTCTTATCGGTGGCTTGCAGACTGAGTGCGACAATTGCGAGGTGTTATGAAAGGGCGAAATGAAAGTTCGAGCGGGACCGGGTGTAGATGTCTCGTTCATCATCGGCCATCGGGTTCCTCACTGGCTCTGATGATCGCAGTGGAGGCTTATCGATCCACCATAGGGCGATTGGTAGACAGTATTGTCGTGTGATACTTCATCTAGGCATCTAGGTGGTTCTATGTACAATGACTACTTTTCAAAAGTCCGTTGACGCACTCCTCTCAATCGAAAATGGTTCCCCACCTCGATTTCCGCTTTGCATGCTTCTCCTTCCGATCCAACAACTGCTTGGTAGTCAACTGCCGCTGAGCCAAGCGCTTCTTCCCTTCAGCTTTGCGAGCTTTAGCCTCGTCTGCATGGAGTACAGGATCCGTAGGCAGTTGGATGGGCAAGGCGACAGCAGGTGCGGTTTCCGTTTCAAGCTTCGCCGTCACCAAAGGTTGGTCAATCAGACCTGCCGACTGGGAAGGTGCATCGCGCTTTTGAGCCGAGCGTCTGCTCGGGGTGGCGATGCAGTCGGACCCGACGAGGGAGTATCCAGCTTGGCAGGTGTGTAGTTGACATACGCCCAATCGGCAGCTGACGTGTCCTGCGTGAGGGATCGCAGTGCAGTCGACACCACTCTTGCGACCGGGGAGAGGGAAAGCGCAGCCACCGCCTGCCGTCGTCAGCGGACTACACATCGCTGAAGCCATCTGCGGGACGGGATACTTACAAGACTCATTATCACTCATCGTGTTGATGCACTCTATCCGATCGGCGATGAACACCGATCCTCCGTGGACCGGCTGAGGAAGTGCGCAAGCTGTCTTGCCTCTCGGACATCGAAAGTCAAGCTCGACCTGCTTCAAGTCTCGAAGCGAACGCCTAGCAGGCATGTTGGAGATGCACGAGCGACCGTTGTCGATGCAGGAGTTGCCGCATAATTTCGTACCCGAAGGGCATTCTATCGTGTCAGCTCTATCGCTGATGCCTCTTGTCTATTCGCTGAGATCGGTGGGCGGGACTCACCGTAAGCGCAATCAGTCGCCGCACAATATGGTAAAGAGCCCGTTGGGTAACTGCACTGGGTGGTCGTGGTGCCAAGCTGGATTGTCAGTTGAGGATTAGGCTGAAGTAGTACCACTGATACTCACGGCTTTCGGCAGTGTTCCGCTCAAATATGACAAAAGCGAGTCAGCTGTATATGCGACCTTCCCATTACGGAGAGAGGTGAGTATATACACAGGTGAATCTGTGGAATTGTTTGCTGGGTCGCGAATGAAGGTGTTAAGGGCGGTACTGGTCTTTGGGGTGAGTTTCCCTGCACTGGCGCAGATGCAAGACCTATAAACGATCAATTCAACTCATTTACGCAATCGAGAAAGAGCTTACTTATCGAACAAAGTGACTGTCCTGGTGTATGGCGTACATATGAGGCCAAGAACGAGATTGACAACACAGGATTGATCCTCGAGAGTGGCATTGACTGAAATGTTCTGACAGGTGTAAAGATTGGATTGATCGCTGCTCGTCTGCCGGCCCACGAGGTAGGGGACAATATTCGGCGTCGGAGCAGTGCTGGACGGACGCTGATCTTGACTCGCAACTGCGAGAGATTCGAGGTACGTGAGCGCGTGGACCGGGATGATGAGGGAAAGCACAGCGAGGAGGATTGCTATGATGCCGGTGACGCCGGGGCGCATGTCTGTCGTAGCCTAGAGTGAGCAGTATGGACGTCTCGGGACATCCCTGGTGTATCGAGTGGTAGGCCGGTGCGACGCTTGATATCGAAGAACGAACTTCCCCTCCCTCTGCGATACTTATACGTCTGCATATCTGTTGCGTCAGAAGAGCGTCAATGATCAAGGTTAGGAAGCCCGCCAATGCAAAGTATTTTTAATCTCTGACCGAACTCGGATGGAGAGTACGCACCGGGCATGTGTGTAGTGTGGCCATTGACCGTTGTCCATAGCCCCTGATCAGTTCCTTGCACCTCTTCCCCCTGCCTGATGCGGAGGTACGATTACAGCTGTCCGTCGGTTCTTCTATCATAATAAGGGTTGAGGTCTCGGGAAGGTCGTCTTCGGTGGAGAGGATCGTACAGATGGCTGGAATAACTGCTACTCTCAGTCAAACCTCGGCAACTCTCTCTCCGACGCTGCATTCTCGCTCCACCCCTCGTGGCTCCGCCTGAGTGTACGAATCATTTTGGACACAGGGAGCCACAGGGTTCAATGTGCGATGTAGGCAACGTTCCACAGGCACGATGCAAGGCACGGAAGAATGACGGTGCCTAGCGGTGCCTTGACGGGATTCACGTTATTGCCGAAAGTAGAAATTTGTCCATTCAGCGTCCGGTCGGACTCTGAACGCTAAATCTACATTGCACAAGTTATACTTCGATGAGCAAACTATAGCGACCACAGATCCAGCCATACCACAGCAATGAGGATTGAAGGTCCGCGCGGAATGACTCTCCGACCTCAGCTCAGTCTCAGCATGAAGCGGGCTGCAGACGATGTAGCGACTGGAGAGACACCACTGTCATCCACGCACACGCAGAACTCCTTCCTCAACACGCAACGAATTTGTACCGGCCCTCCTGCCAGCCATTATTGGGCGATCGTGCCACCAGAGCACCAGAGAGGCCGTTGATAGCGATGCATTGTCACACGAGCTCCGAGCTCTAGCTCTCCTCGACAGGCTCGATCTCGTGAATGAGCTCTCGCTTCCTGCGGTCTTCGTCCGCCTGGCCAGGAGTCAATTCGACTCCTTGAAGCATATCGTTGGCGACGAGGAAGCGAATGGTTTGAGTCAACTGGGAGAGAGTATTCTCGATCGGGTTCGCGAGTAACTTAGAGATCAGTCACTAGTACGTTCGGTAGACATCGACACGGGTCAAGGACTCACTTGGCCGAGCAGACTTGGCCGCGCAAAGGGATTGGGCTTCTTCTGTGGTGGTTGGCGAGGCTGCTTCCGAGGCGGTTCCGATTGTATCGATACGGGCTTATGGTCAGACTGAAATATTAGCTTAGTGCAAAGTAGTGTAAAGACATACAGGATGGGCCATATGACATCGTTCGCCCTGCCTGCATCGCCCGTTCTTCATCCAATGTGGACACATCGGAGGAGGCCGTTCGTCGACCACAGGCTCCGCCGGCTCGGGTAGGGTAGGCTCATGGGCCGCAAAATCGAAACCCTCGCCCTCGGCGCTGCTGGTAGAGTCGTTGGAAGGATCATCCGAGTCCGTGTCCGACGAGTCTGAAGACGAACTTATGCCGTTGTCTCCGACACCTGAGATGTCCGGTAATGCAGATGTCTGCTGAGGGTCTTTCTGGGAAGGAAGTGTGATGTGCGAGGGCGGAGCTTCGGTCGGTATCGGTGTCGAAGTCGGGTAGCCAGAATCTTGCCCTCGACCTCCATCCATCCCTCCACGGCCTCTCCCTCTTCCTCGACCTCCTCTTTCGCCCCCTCGGCCGCCTCCTGCAACGTCCGAGCCTCCCCTACCTCCTCTTCCCCGGCCACCAGCGCCCCCCTCCCTATCTCCTCTGCCCCGTCCTCTATCGCCGCCCCTCCCTCGTTCCCGCCCTCGGCCTCTACCTCTATCCGTGCTATTTATAGCAGCCTCAGCCCGCCCCCAGTCCTCAGCCATAGCCGCAGGATCCATGGTACGCCGATCTCGTCGTTTCTTGCTATCTGGATTCTCGCCTCGAGCTATGGCTTCCTCGCGTTCCGCTTTCTATTCAGTCAGCCACAGACCCACATTTCATGTCTCCGGGACGTACCTTCTGAGCGAGTCGCTGAGCACCAGGCCAATTCGCCTTCCTGTCTGCGACCCATTTTGCAATCTCTTCCTCTGTGTGTAAAGTGATGCTGGTGCCAAAAACAGGTGGAGCAGGTCTGCACGTCAGCATATGCAGGTGTCAGGGATCGACGTTCTCACCCTTTATGATCGGCGAACATCCTCTCCTCCTCACTCAGCTCAACCTTCGGCCCATTACGGAAGATCAAGTGTCTGTCACCCTCATGCTCCTCCACCTTGTCGCCCGGTCCGACAAATTTACACCCCTTATGCGAGCAATTCCGCCAAGACAGAGGATCAGAGATAGATGAGGGACCCGCCTCTATCTTCTGTCTCTTGCTCGGAGGCTCATTTGAGATGGGTGTCGGCATTTGTGGGAAGTGCGGTATGCTCTGCGGTTGCTGAGATTGCTGAAACAGGGATTGGCCGTAAGATTGATACGGAATAGGCATTGCCGGATGTGCTCCATACCCGCCGTATGGGTAAGCTGGATACTGTGAATACGAGGGGTAAGCGTAGGCTGGATTATATACCGGCGTTGGCGCCTGATACGCGCCGTATCCACCGGAGAGATTGCTGGGGTTTGGAGCGAAGCTCATTTGTGGGTTTAAGGAGGGCGGCGCCGCCGAGAAACCGGGCCGATTGCCGCCTGGACGGCCAGGAAGACCGTTCTGATTAGGGCCCATCGGACTGACTAGCTTGAAGCCCCAATGACTCTGGCTCAGTTGCGAAGATTGATGCAGATGATTGACCACGGCAAGCGCTTGCAGAAAGAATTTCACCAGGTGACCGGGTTACGTCATCACGGGTATATCCGAAATAGCTTTACGGCACGCTCGGTGGCCAGCAGCACAAACGATACCTATCTTTCATACACTATATACAAGACAATGACAACGCAAGCAGGTCATACAGCAGATACCATACAACGCTCGAGATCGGGGTCATGCTCGTCCTCGTCCAGTCTGACTTCATCGTCATCCTTCGATCCTCACGACATTTCTCGGGTTTCCCCTACGCCAGATGAGCGTCGCCCATCTGCCCTGGGTATCCGGGATATACAGAGATTGTACCGCGCAGATAAGAAAGAAAAGGCTCGGGGAAGAGAAAGAGAGCAGACAAGACCGATAGATGTTCAGCACGAGCCGGGATCCTCGCGAATCGATCTGACAAGCCCGGTGGCTGGTCCTGCTGGAGAGGTGTTTGCAGCGGATGTTTCGATTCGTGGCTGGAAGGTCGTAGGCGGAGAGAAGTGGAGCGGCGATGCTAGAGTCGGAGCTTATGTCGGTGAGCTTCCTCGAATGGCAGTCTGGTGCTCCAACGAAGACACTCATAGGCTACAGTGTATGACATCGGGATCATTAAGCGCAATGTGCGTGTCTTGACAGAAAGTCCGCGCTGGCCTGTAATTGCTGACTGATTAAGGGTGGCGAGATTGAAATTCTACGCCGATATACCGACTTCGTGAGATTGAGGAGTGCTCTGAAGTCCAGGTTTCCAGTGAGTGATATTCTCATGGCAATTGTTGCATAGCACTTCGCTGAAGGTTGAAAGCATTTGAGCGGCGCTATACCTAGTCTACCCGGGAAGAATCATATCAGTGAGTTTTTGGAGGGAGAGCGACCCGAAGAAGCTACGAAAGTGGTCGAAGTACTGATGGAATCTCAGCCAAATTCTCGGAGAAGCTTCTTGAAGATCGGAGACCACGACTGCAGCGCTTTCTGCGTACTGTCATGCTTCACCCAGAAATGGGACGAGGTGGTCTTGGATCTGTGGTTGGGGAATGGGTCTTAAGCGGGACAACAACGACCGCCATGACCAGGACGAATCGGTAGAATCATGTGGTCTCGATCAAGTCGGACCATTGCTTGTGCTGGCCGAGAATACAGATCTGAATAGAGGACATGGCCAGGTGCCACTATCACTGGGGACGTACTTCCTGCGGGAGAAGATGCCTCAGTGCGTAAGTCGGCAGAGCGAGGAGTGGTCCTCCGTCTAGGGATCCGCGCTGATACAACGCAGGGTCCAGCTTCGCACTGGAGCAACGACTATTTCCAATCGTGGAGCAGCGACAACCGCCTGGCAGAGCAGCGTGTTGCAATACGCGTCTGCTGGGGGGAGTATTGCAACCATGCTTGATCTATCTTAGTCCTTCTATATCTATGATTTCTTTTGGCGCGTTTGCACTCAGCACCCACGGCCCGTCCTTGGCAAAGGCAACCTCGTCCTCCACCCGGATTCCCATACCATGGAAATGTTTTGGATACGCACTATCAAATGGCACATATATGCCCGGCTCGATAGTGATCACGTTCCCCTCTATCAGACTAGGAAGGTCAGCTATGAGTACGAGGCTGAGACGAAGCGGAGAAATCTAGGAGATCGGAAATCACTGACGCTGAGCTTCGATCGGCAGTGGGACAGTCATGAAGATCGGACCCGAGATGATGCGAGAGGAAATGAGGATACTGATTGATAAGTGGTGGTCTGATCATCCATCATGCGAGAAGGCTTACCAGACGCCTTTCGACATCTCCAACATTGAGCTTGAACCCGATCTGCCTCAATTCCTCCAGTAACAGACCGCAGCCTGAATTTTCAGCAGATAATTTTGCGATGGATGTTAAGGTGGGACGCTCGACCTACTCGCTCGATGTAGCTCATTCATCGACATACCGTCTTCCACTTTACATCTCCTGACGCACTCTTTTTGGGCGGTAAGGATGGCGGTGTAAAGATCGCGTTGAGGGGCAGTGAATCTCCCATTTGCCGGAAACGTTCGGGTGATATCAGATGCGTACATGTGAAGCTCACACCCTGCGTCGACGAGGACAAGCTGCAATCTCAGCGTGTCACAGGCTCCAGAGAAGGGATACGAGACTCACGTCGCCCTCATCTGTAACATTGTCGTTTGTCGTATAGTGTATAACCAAACCATTAGCCCTGTTCATCTCAGCCTCGTAGGGTCGAATCAAGTCATTTACACTCACCCAGACGCAATGACGGGCACATACGCCTCGCGCTCACTTCCCTCCCTCCCACACATATACGCAAACTCCACTGCCAGCCGATCTTCCCTCATACCTGGCGTAACGAACCCCATCAATCTCGTATGTGCCGCTGCGGAGATATCTGCCGCCCGCTTCATGATCGCCAGCTCTGCCTTACTCTTCACCAGTCTCAGCCTATGCACTTCCCGTTCGAGCGGGCGAGCCTTCTCCGAGGCTAGAGCGGCGGAGATGAGCAGGTGAGGCGGATCGGTGTTGGACCAGGAGGATGAAGATGTAGAAGAGGAGTCAGATGTGAAGAGCTTCAACAGGGAAGAGCGGCGACGTGGCGGCGGGGGCTGTAGCGGGAGGGAGGAGACGGATGGGGAGGGCGGTGGAGGTAAAGACACGAAGAGGTTCTCTGATCGTAGAATGGCGGGTAGATGGGCGGACAGAGCTGTGTTGGGGAACGCCTAATCTCTCAGTACGTATGGTAAACGCCAAGAAGGCGAACCGTAGCTCACCTCATCCGCACCAAAGACAGAGACCGCACCCTCCACACCTGAACATTCCCCGGACCACAGAGTATCATGGTCGTCCTTGGGCGGGACAAACAGCGTATACCTGTATCCTTTCGGTGAGGATGGACGAGACTCTGATAGCATAAGTCTGGATGCCGGCTCATGGTCAAGGAGACATACCTAGAACCAAAGTAGCGTCTGGCTCGTTGAATCCGGTCAGATAGTAAAAGTCGGTAGCTGGATTCATTAGCGTCATTTGACGATACGAGGAGGTGCATGCGCACCTTGTCTAAATTTGTAGCTGATGGACTGTCAGCGAGGCCACTCATTTAGGACGCTCAGCTCCGCCGGGGGCTGGTCAGGACAGCAAAGGGACCTACAAGATTTCTGGTCCACATCAGCTGATGACCACCTTCACTCCCTTGCGGGTTCTTAGATTCCTCTTGGGAGTATATGCAGCTCCAAGGAGACTCACGTTGACTGACCAACCGCACGGTACCTCCCATACAGACCACCATTGCCCCGTCCGGCAGACTGCTCATCAATTTCCGTCGACGCTCTTCATACTCTGCCGCCGTAATTCCTGGCGTGAGCTCGTGTGGTCCAACCAAGTGTGGATGTGTCATATGTAGCGGCTGACCCTGTCGTGGAGGTTTTGACGGGTGCGTCGAGGTTTGTGAAGAGAAACATCGAGTTGCGTTGGCTTGACGGTGGGCTCCAGCTAATGAGCGAGTTGTTGGTCGCTGTTTAGGCACACAAGCTATGGTCTCTGCACTCGGGCCAGCCGGGGGTCGACAAAGCCGAGCGCTGATCCCGCTGAGGCGTACGACTGGCCTCATTAGTCTTTGACTGATTCTTGCTGACTATGGGTTACAAAGAGTCAAAGTGGGTTACATGCAGCTGAGGTCGGCCGGCCGATCTTTCTGAAACTTCTCCTGTCTCGGCGCGTGCTGACGGCCTAACCATCGTACATCATGATCTATGATACATACATCTACAACTATCTAGGCTGTCCCAGCAACGAAAGGATGAAGCAGTGCGTCCCTTGGCGTGATTCTTTTGGCCGGGTCAAGCTGCAGACATTTATCGAGCAGATCAACGAAACTCGCCATCTGCTTGATCTCGTCGTCCTTCATCTTGAGTTGGATGCTGCTAGATGGCATGATCCGAGATCGTATGTCTCTTGAGGGACCCGAGATGACCAGAGTTTTCAGAACATCCTAGGAGTGTCAGCTCATGACATCTACATTCCTGAAGGTGTGGTGATACGTACCGATCCAGTTATCTTATCCTTCTCAACACTGAGGAAGTTCATCCCTTCGTCAAAGTACATTTCACCGAATGATGCCTTCTTGATCAGGCGATGATTGATCTTGCCCTTGACTTCCATCATGAGGAATAGCATGTGGTTGTTGGATCGGCCGGGGAAGAGGATTTTCCCAGTGTACAGCTCGTATAGAGTACAACCGATAGACCAGATGTCGATAGCAGTATCAAATGGTAAACCGAGGACTGATTGTCAGTCAAGACATAAACGAGCTAATGGAGGGTAGACGTACTGATTTCAGGCGCTCGGTAGAATCTGGAGACAAGATACGGTGTGATATCTCCATCTGCAACATCTGATGCTGAACCGAAATCACACACTTTCAATGTCGCCTTGTTTTCAGACACCTGACCGTCAGCGACTATTGCCACCGCTAATCGAAACCAACTGACGAGTATATTATCCGGCTTGATATCCGCATGCACAATGCTGCATTTCCGCATTAGCGATAAGGAGAGGAACAACTGGTGCGCATACGCCCTAACGGCGCGCATGTTTAGCCCAACGTCCTTTCCGAAGCGCTTGAGGACATCTCGCAGGTTCATGCTGATCCGTCAGTCTTGAGACTCCCACAAATTGATGGAGCACTGACCTGAGACTTTCGGTGACGATGCAAAGATGACCGTGATGCTCGAATGTATGCTCCATCCTGACAATATGCTTTTTGTCATCCGGATCTGAATCGTTGAGACGCTTGAGGATCTGCGCCTCTTTGCGACCAGCCACATACCTTCATCATCAGCTGCATTCAACTTCCACAAAACAGTGACCGACTTACATGCTCTCTTGACTTCGAATCACTTTGATGGCGACTTCCTTGCCGACCACATCCTGCCGCCGCTCTTGTCCAACCGCCTTGAGGACTTTTGCTTTTACCACCGCCGAAAACATCCCCTTGCCCAATGTCGTCGTCACCTGATATCTCCCATCGTCTACTATCTCCCCTGGTGTAATCCGGTAGTACCCCTCGGCATCGTCGAAGTTGTCGGCTACGGCGACGGTAGCCTTTTTCTTCTCTGGCTCAATCACTTCTATGATGGCTGGCTGGTCCGATCCCTCCGCCTGCTTCCTGCGCCTAACCTTGACCTTTCTTTTCTTCTTCGGTCGGTCAGATTCCTCGAATGCAGAAAACATGTCCACCTCGTCGTCCTCGTCGTCAACTTCCATCTCCACTTCTTCCCACTCGTCATCAGGCACGACGATCGGCTCTCGAGTCCCCTCAGCAACCTGCTTGGCCTTCTCTCCGATTTGTGTATCGCGATCCCGTCTCGCCTGGTCCACTGCACCTTCGGCCGAGGGATCATAGTCGGCCGCGGAGATGAGATCGGATCCTGTTGATGGCGCAGCCTGAGTGTCCTGCTTGGTGAGATCGAAGTCATTGCCAAGTGGGGTACCAGCCAAAGTCGGCTCGCGCAGAGCAGGCGTTGTGGCGAGAGTGGTTGCGGCGGATCCTACCACGGATTTGGTTCCCAGTGCCTTGAGTAGCGGCGTAGCACCTTGAAATCAGAGTCGGCCAACATGATCACTCACCAGATGTGCTTAGAGCAGTCCTCGCCCCAGTACTGGTGACACTGTCTGTGCCATTACCAGCTGATTCTTTCCCCTCCACCACCATAGCAGGGACAGCTGATTTGCCACCGTTAGCTCGAAATTTCGCCATGATCTCCTCCCTCTTCTTCCTCCTCTCTTCCAGAACCTTCTCAGGATCTCGCTCCTCCTCAAGCACCACCACTGGCTCCATCACCGAACTTTCCTCCTCTACGCGCGCCCTCTTTATTTCGCGACCATTCGAATCGATGGCCTTGGCATCAGAGCGCACCTGAGGAACTGACGAGCGAGGCTGCGTAGGCACATTTATTGCGCGGAAGCCTTTGGGTGAAGCGGCCACCTGAGGTCCGGTCGGTACGGGGGTGGACTTAGGTACACCGGCAGAGGTCGAAGCCGTAGTTGATTCGATTCTGATGGACGTCGTGTCAGCGTTTGTCATTCCGTAGCACCAGTTGCGTTGCGGAGCAAACTCACTCGCCCTCTTCTTTGTCATCATATCTCAGTTGAGTCGGATATTCGTTATGCCTGTGACGGTCACCATCCCGTTCATACCCCCGCGCGGCACCTCCTCTTTGCTCACGGGTGGGGTATTGCCTGCTGCTCCCGTAGGAGTTCTGGCCCCGAGAATCCTTCTCGTTCGCTCCTCGCCTCTCCCTATCGCTGTAGTCTCGACCTCCGCGATCGCGATCCCGTCGATCGTCTCTGTGCTCCCCACTCCGTCTGTGATCCTCCTCCCGAGACCGGTCCCTCCGTATGGGCTGATCGTCATCGAGGTAGGCATCTCGCCAGTCCTTTGGCTTCCGACCAGTGTCTCGGGCTTGATCTGAGCCGCTGTCCAGGGAGCGTTTGTAGCTAGACATTGGAGATGGATGCGTGGTGGTGGATGGCAAGATGAAGGGAATGAGTCCATATGACCCAGGCTGTAATGCCGAGAATGATAACGCCGCCCAGTGTGGCGTTTCAGATTGTGGAGGTCGGTCGCGTCCAAGATCCACAGATGTCCATATGACTATCCTTCATACACCATAGCTACAGACTGCTACAATGAGCTTGTCAGAACGCGTAGGAATCGCGCAAGACATAAGGCGGACAATAAGAGAGCTGAAAGACCGAGGCTTATTGGTGGCTGCGAAATGGTGATTGTCCACTACCTCCTCATCCGTCCGTCGGTACCCCAAGGTCCCTTCCTATGCAAGGGCGTAGAGTCTGACGACCGTCTTTAGGCTATCTGAACTTCTGAGCTCACTTCCGGAAGGAGTCCGCCGAACGCCCTACATCCCTTTCTCTCCCCCTCCACCGCCAGCAGCGTCAACATTCTCCCCGTCTCGCGCGCGTCCTTCTATCGGTGATTTCTTGCCCTCGCCAGGACCAGGCTCATTCGGCTTCGCGGACACATCTCATGCGGGACCCAGTGGTGCTCAGTCGCGCTCCCGGACGGCACATGGAGTCGAGTATGAAGAAGAAGAGGATCAAATAGGAGAGGACCAGTTTCAACTGGCCCGCACATATTTCGATGTGAGGGAGTTCGACAGGGTAGCGTGGGTTTTACGAGGAGCGACAGGGAGTCGATCAAGGTTTCTAAGAGTGTACTCTGAGTATTTGGTGAGCTGTTTGCACCCTTGCTCAATAGGAATCACATGCCAATCGTCCAACAGTCTGCAGATCGCAAAGCGCAAGAATCGCTACCACACTTCCTCGACACCAAGGAAGAGCGACTCGCCTTATATCCGGCTGTAAATCCGCTCATCATGGAGATCATGGACGACAAAGATCCATACATGATGTACCTCAAAGGTGTAATGTATATGCGAATCGACCAACGTTCTGCTGCTATCGAGTGCTTTCTCCAGAGCGTGCTAGAGCGACCATACAACTGGTCTGCGTGGAGTCAACTCGCACAGCTCATCAAGTCTCCAGACATGGTGAGTTCTTGGCCAACTGTGAGGCGCAGCTGACGAGCAGTTCATTGACATCAAAGAACGATTACCTGTGACGCATATGCTCGAGTTCTGTGCCATCACAGTCATGCTCGATCTTCACACTGCGACGGAGACAGTCACCAGGATGATCTCCGAGTTGCTCGAAATCTTCCCAGGGAGCGTTCATTTGAAAGCGCAAGAAGCTTTGGTGTACTATCATATGCGTCGTGAGTGTTTGCATAGAGACAGGGGCTTCTGCTGATTTTCAGAATTTGAGACTGCCGAGAAGCATTTCGACGCAGTTCAGAAACTAGACCCATACCGTATGGAAGAGGTCGACATCTTCTCCAATATGCTCTATGTGATGGACAAGCGAGCGAAGCTAGGAAAGCTCGCACATGACTACGCGGAGATCGACCGGAATAGGCCAGAAGTTTGCTGCCTTATCGGTATGTCGGTTTCCGCCCCAGAGAACGTGAAAGTCGGTTGACAAGTCAAGGCAACTACTACTCCTCTCGCGCAGACCATACTAAAGCCATCCTATACTTCAAACGCGCCCTTCTGCTTAATCGGGATTATCTTCCAGCTTGGACATTGATGGGTCACGAGTTTGTGGAGTTGAAGAATGGTCATGCGGCCATAGAGGCATACCGAAAAGCCATCGGTTAGTATGAAAGCGGAATCACAGCTGACTCCAGATGTCAATGCCAAGGACTATCGGGCGTGGTACGGCCTGGGTCAAGCATATGAGCTCCTCGATATGCCATTCTACGCCGTCGATTACTACAATCAGGCAACAGTTTTACGGTGTGCCAGATTTCCTTGATCTGTTGGCTCGGCTGACATCTAGTCCGTACGATTGTCGCATGTGGACAGCGCTTGCAACAGTATATGAGCAACTTCATCGGATACCCTTCGCTATCCAAGCGCAAGAGCGTGCCCTCCTCGGCGCCGATACAACCCAGACAACCTCGATTCTGTACAAACTTGCCAATCTGCACACCTCTATAGCCGAATCACAAACTCCCTCCGGATCCACCTCGTCAACTTCAGTCCTCAGTCCAGAAGCTACCGGGTATCACCGGAAGATCATTGCTTTGGGCGAGCGCGAAGGTCTGGGAGTGATGGACCTCGCAGCTAGCTACTTGTATGTCGCGGAGGCAGAGATGGAGGGGCAGGGATCGACACAGGGGGATCTGGCATTGGCAAGCCAGTATCTGGAAAAGGTGTCGGCAACGAATGCGCCGCAGAGAGATAAAGCGGAAGGGCTTTTGAGAGCGCTTAGATTGCGAGAGGCTAGGCTGGCGGCGGGTCTCGCGTGAGCGCATGAGCGCTAGGACGAGACTGTGTATACCTCCTTGAAGGTGATTCATTCTATGAAGGATGTACATAGCGTTGCCGCATGGAAAGCCACCTTGCCCAAGGGATGCCCATTGCAACGCACGTCCTATCCGCTTGTCCCCTGCCAAAATTGGTCGGGCTGGAGAGTCGCCAGGGCCTGATACTGTGATCAGGACATCGATACATGATATGGCGCTTCTTTGTGATCAGGGAATTAGATCTAGACTATTGCTACATTGCTCCGCTCCCACGCCACCACCTTCAATTTGGAGGTTCACTCTCGATGACATACCAGCTCTGGCTGTTGCACACCTCCCTGTACATCTCGCCCTCGATGTCCTTGGCGCAAGCACAAGAGTATCCGCCTAGTCCGGGCTGAAGCAGCGTTATATCCAAGTCCGCAGCTTCGCACGCGGAGTGACAAGCGAGAGGGTCGGGGAAGGTGGAGAGGTAGGTGTACCCCGGTAATTGGGCTGATGAAGTGGGTCCAAGGGATGGACATGTGGTAGTAGTGTCGGAGGGAATTGTGCCGTTGATAATACCGGTATACTACATCATCAGATCAAGTCAACTTGCCTGGCCGGAGAATATAGTGGCTCACCCAAACGGCCCTGCCTCCACAATTTGCTTCATGGTCTACGCCATCCACATACAGCGTGTTCTCAGCCGCGCCTGCTCCGCACCAGCAGGAAGACGAGCTAGATTGGTAGAATGCGTACGGGCTGCTCAAATCCGTGCAGAGATCCTGCAAGACAAGGTCAGCCATTGTGTTTGTGGGCGGAAGCAGACACTCACAGTGCATGTAGTAAGTGATGCAGAGTCGGAACTTAACGGTGCAGAGTCCGCTGTAGATGGAGCTGCGCTAAGGCAACCGAGCTTCACGGTGGAAGCAGACCCCGCAGCCGCTGCGCTGACTGACAGGTGGAGTAGGGCGAAGGAAAGGAGAGCGTTGAGGACGGGCATTTGGCGATGATCTGAGTATGCGACAGTGAGGCGATGGAATTCGTGAGATGGGAAGGTGTAATAAAACTCAGTAGATATGTATGGTTCTATATACGGCGTACGCAGTGCGTACGCTGCCCAGTGGCGGCAAGTTTACACAGCAAGATCGATCTCATGGAGTCGTCGTCTTCTCTTCCCTGACCCAACCGGCAGGATCGTCCCGCCCGACGAGCTAGGGATATCTGAAACACGCTCTAACCGATTTGGGTGTTTGTCCGCGTTTCATATCTCTTCGCGTGCTTACGTATTCTCCCTGGCTTGCCTTCTGGCTGGGAGGGGCCACTTCAGGGGCACGCAGCAGGTCCGATTAGATACATGCTTAAGCATACAAGAAGTGTTGTACGGCTGCGTACTGACTACTCCATCCTGCTACTTTTCCGCAGCTGAAGGACGATACGTGAATTGACGAGTGAAGCTGCGACTGTCAGCATGCACTCGCGGGGCGACGTAGGAGCGCCACTCACTCTCGCCTCATTTCCTCCCTTGTAGTCTCGTCAAATTGATCCGGCAGTTCAAATTTGGGCATCCTATTGTGTCAGCATCAACAATCACCTAGAACAAAGAATACATACATTTCTCTCAATCTCGACATGGCCCGAAGCCTGCTTCGCCAACTCGAGATGTATTCCGCCGATTCCGCATCAGTCGCATTCTTGATGTGCATATATCGCGCCGCAAGATCATTCCCCAGATGTGCCAATTGCCGAACAAGGATCGGTAGCGCATGTCTCGACACCAATTTCCCCTCACCCAGAGGTCCAAACTCCGGGATGCCCGGCGCTCGCTGAATGTCCACCTTGAACCACTCTTCCCTATCCCAATCTGGCCACCCATCCTCACTAGGCGGAGTATAGCTTTCGGGGATGATAGTCCCTTCGCCCAGCGTAAGAGGCGTGATGACAACATTGACGAAGTTCCAGGCAGTACGGATGGTGTCAAAGGCGAAATCTCTGCCGGACTCGTTATAGACAATCTTTACAAAGTCATTTCCGACCAGCCGCTTTTTGCTATCGTACCCCGGCTGGTCGGGGTGGTTGGGCATCATGGTTGGGGTGTGGAAGATGACCTGGTCAAAATCGTCCCACCAGGCATAGGCGTACTCTCCGTCCGAATCGGACGTGCGGTTTAGACCACCGACAAAGACGTCAACCTGACCCTTGAGTTTGATCAGGCGACCGATACCGGACAAGAAATCGAGGTAAAGAGGTGATCCATCGATGTTGCCCAGGATCTCGGTCTCGGTGCTCTGGCCGGGAGCAACGTAGAGGACGGCGATCTTAACGGTATCGATGACAGGGGTGTTTTGGATCCCCTGCAATGCTCGCTGGAATTTTGGTTCGGGAGGAATGAGTTGACCGCGAGGAGTTTCCAGGCTTTGATTGGGGTATGATGAGAGTAGTTGGACGCCGAGGTAGCTAGGATGTATGACGACATCTTTTCGCCGTTGTGAGGGGGTGGCGCCGGACCAGATAAAGCCGTGTTGCGAGGAAGGGTCGAAAGCTTCGGGGGAGGACATGGTTGATGTAGTCTTGGCGAGGTGTTCCGCACTCTCAATCTGAGGTCAGCTCTCGCTCAAATCGGCACTCACGTCACTACCACCGGCCTTAGCGATCACATCTCTGTTTGCCATCAAGAAGGCCGGAAGAGATATCAGATCCGCGTTCGACTCCCCCAGCTCTAGCAAGGGCACATTCTCCAGCTTGGAGACAACACTGGTGGAGCCAGTCGGTCGAGTACTGGTGACAGTCGCCCATCCACTTCTAGCATGTGCAGTGATGGTCAAGATCGCGCCGCCCAGCAACCAGCTGACTGACTTTGGCACCTCGCTCTCTCTAGCGTCCTGCATGACCGTCTCTGAGAGGAACGAGGTGGCAGGCCGCGGATCGGCATTGCCGTATGTGTATCTCGACAGCCAGTCGAAGCAGACTTCGGCCATCTCATCAACCATGACCCGCTTCGATCGGCCTTGTAGGAGTTTGCGAGTGATTTCGGGAACGAGATTGGGTCGTTGGGGTAGTTTTAAGGCGAGGAACCAGATATAGATACTGTAGTAAGCAAGACCGATGACATGCTGGGATAATGTGTAGTCCTCCCTCGATTTGCTGAGGTCGATAGGTTCGTCAGATCGGGCATTATGGATAGTGATGTAGTCGATAGCGACGTGGAAGACCCGGCGATACTGCTCGTCGGTGAAATTTCGGTACAGGGAGCCGTTGTGACCGAGGGCGATGAGGAACTCGAGAATATGAATAGCGAGCGCATTGGTGGTGACGATGCGTTCCATCCGATCGATGATGGTTAAGAGATGCCGACCGACATATTGTTCCAGCTCGAATATACACAATGTGAGCGCCTGGAGACATGGTTTGGCCAGATCTTTTCGTCCCTGCAAGCCATCCGCAAATGCTTGGACCAGTTGGTCGCATTCGTCCCGCGCCATGGTTCCTCGATAGGCGATGAGAATAGACAAAGACTGATATGCGATAGCGTTGATGTCGACCCGCTTGATGAAGGTAGGTACGTTGTACCGTTTCTCCCAGTTCCCCACTACTCCCAGCACACCTTCCGCCAGTACCCGCACCAGCGCTCTCACTTCCGCTACCGCCCGCTTCCCATGGAAGAACACCTTATTGCGAAGCTGCAGCGGCAAGAAGCACAACACGTATGAGACCAGCTCCCAGTCGTGGCCGCGCAGGATCCCGTTGAGTACTCGCACGTATTGCGAGACCGGTAGCCATACGCCATCGATGGGTTTGGCAGTGGGATCTTGCAATGCCGGGTGAGCAGGATTGTATGTCGTCATGATCTCGCTTACTGTGTCGTTCGGAGGGACGTCGAAGAGTTCCTCTTGCGGTAGATTCCAGAGGGGATTGTATGTATGGTCTACGCCTCTAACGATCGGTGCTGCCTTGGAACGACTGCGACTCCTCGTGCTGCTCTCTTGACTCCTGGAAGCACGTCCTCTATCCTCCTCCTGTGCCCGAGTCTGCTGAGAGGGTCTTGACCTTCGGCGTGATTCTTCCGCCTCTGATGCTCTAGCCTCAGCCTCTGTGTCCCGTGTGCGACGCAGCATTGCGGCGAATGGCAAGGCCGCTTCGTCGATGTTTCGCCTGACGAATAGGCGATGATGATTGTCCGCTCTCAGGCGCATGAGCCATTCCAGAATGACGATCCGTGCCCTGGGGCATCGGGCCGCCATCTTGACCTGAGTTGGGGTATTGGTATGCCTCGGCCGATCGTCCGTCATGGGGTAGAGCAGGCCGAGGAGGTCTCGGAAGATGATGATACTCCGGAACGAAGCGGGCATACGGACTGCTTTGGTGTTGGTTGTGTTGTGGAAAGAGGGGCTGAAGCATAGTTTGGTGAAGATGGAAATAAGAGAGAGGACCGCTTGGATCGATCGACAATCCGCGTGATATTGATGAACCGGTGGAGGTGATGATTGCTCGTCCGCAGCCATTGGTGCGACGCCGGCAATAGAGGATATCGTTGGTAATTCTCTCGCTCGGGTGGGCGGTGAGATGCTTCCCCTCAGAGCGCGGAGGTTGGGTTCCTTCACCCTACCGCTGCTGGATCGATTAAGGCTCGAGCCGGAGATTGACTCGGTCATCGACGCCGACATTGCCACGGGCACAGATTCCTCCTTGCAGGGGATATGAGCGACCTCGGCAATCAACGATCGAATAGCATTGAAGCTGCCAGCGAAAGTCGCTTCGGTGACCTCGCTACTCGCCTCAGCCGAGGCGTCCTCCTCTGCATTTGCAGATGCCGCCTGCTGCGCCCGGAACTCGCGCCTCTCCTCGTCTCTCTCCTGTGTCTCTGCCACTGCAGCGTTGACGAGGACAGAGAGTGCTGACTTCTGGAACACCTCATCCGTTGTGCTGACCAAATATTGCTGGAGGAAAGGTATGAGTACCAAATCGATCAGCTCGACTCGGTATTCCGGCATGTCATGAGCGAAACCCGCAACGTCGACAAAGAGTAGCTTTGTCACGCGTTTTCGTGCTTCCTCGAGTGGAGACGAGACGAGGAAGAAGGCCCGAATGAGTTTCCAGATATTATTCGTCCACCCTGAGGTGAAGGGAAGGCAGAGGCACTCGCGCTGATAGTAATCGATAACAATTCCGGCGTCATCTTCGTCCAGATGGGTGCCGAGTTTCAGCAGGAGATCGATGTATCGAGGGTGGTAGTAGGCGGGACTGCTGCTGGAGGACGTGTGCAGATGAGCGATACTTTTGGGTAATTGGTGAATCACGGCTTCGAAAAGCGGGAGGAGGATGGAGGATCCAGATCCTTCGGCGTTCTTGCGCTCAAGCCAGGTCCGATAGCCCACTTCGGATTGGGCAACCGTCTGGGATGAACCGGTGGCGAGGCGTAACTCCTTTAAATTCGGTTGTCTGCTTTAGCTGATTCCAAGCACCGACTTACTGTGATGCTAGAACGACTGGAAGTAGTCCGTCCAAGATGTCGCACGCAGCCTGTCCCTCCGTCCAGGCATCCGCAGCAATCTTATCATTCCCCGTTGGTAGATTCTCCAGCTTGTTCAAGTGCGTCTGGAGTAAGCCGAGGACAGCGGAATCGACCGAGTCCCAGGATTCGTGCTTGACTAAGGCGTCTTTGCCGAACCGACTGGTCGACTGTGCAGCCAGTAGGGAGGGCGCTAGGGACGCCATCGCGCATGCAGCATTGACATCCAGCGTACTGGCAGGGCCATCCAAGTAACCCAGCAGAGTGTGACTCGCACTGGCATCAGCTTTGACATAGACTCCACTCACATGACAGCCCCTCTCGTCGCACAACAGTCAATCAAGATATCCTTTGCGACGTCCAGCTTCAGTTCCGCTGCTGTTCGTCCCTCCAATACCATGCGCACCGCATTCTCCCCGCGGCGTCCTGCGGCCTGGCCGAGAATGAGCTGGATCAAATCCGATGCCGCTACTTCTGCTTCATGAGACGCATCTTCCTCCTGATCCTGGCCTAGCACTAAGCATGCCACCGCTACCGCCTCCTTGAATACCTCCGTCGGAATCGCCACGGATTTAGTCAAGATCTCGAAAAACGCGGCGAAGCTGACCATGAGTCTCGACCACTTACGTCGATAGACAGGGGTTGCCATGGGTGATGAAGCTATTGCTGGCGAATTCGGAGATTTCATGGAGTCTGTCGCGGATGATTGCCGATGGGGCAGCTTCGAGCTTGGCGATTGGTTCTTTTTGATCGATGCGGCGCGCCTCAGTCCCGGCTCGATGCCCAGGGCCTGAGTGGAGACCATTGTCGGTGATGTTACGATGGCCGAGTCCCGACGTCCGCGCCCAAGCCCCAGACTCGTATCGACCTGCAACAGCCTGGGGGAGCGAAGTTCTGCCAGTGCTCCGCTCCAGAAGAACGAGAACATGGGAGCGACGATTCGCCGAAGATCATCGAAGGAGAAGAGGGATGCGTGAGCGGATATGATTGCGGCAACGAGATCGATGATTGCTCCTGCAGCTTCGGCAGGACTCGCAGGTCTGATTGGGGCGAAGGGTGTGTTCTGCAGGTCAGCCATGCTCCCGCACAGTCTCTCACTTTTCGTTTGGAGTCGTCCCATTCAGCTTCCTCCTCTTTCTTCTCACACCACTTTACCCAGGTATCCTCGATCTCATGCAGCGTTCTGATGAGCCAGCCCACAATACCCTCTGTCCCGTCCACTTCCACTCCGTTCTTGGTCAAGGCTTTGAGGGCGCCGACCTCGACATAGATTTCTTCTATACTGGGATGTATGGATTTGGTGTTGGAGGAGGCCGCAGAAGTGATGATTTTGTATAGAGATGCCGAATTGATAGGATCTGGGAGGTCGACAGCGATAAAGCCTGAGTCACCCCCTGGAGGTGCTATCGTTATGAGCGCGGCTAGAAGACGCTTCGTAGCAGTGCGAATGTGCTTCGAGCCGCGTGGATTGGCATGGCGGATAGCCTGTCGATACAGGTGCCGGATATCTCTTGCACTGATCTCGCCTGTCCCCGTCTCCTGATCAATCATAAGATCTGCCAGCCACACCGCCGTCGCTTTGATAATCTCGCACAGCTCCGCCTCCGAAATGCCCTCCTTCTGATCCATCAACTCCATTGATGATTGCAGATGAAAGCTCGCCTCTGGGTGAGGACTCGGCGCTCGTTTGGCGTCGGGCATGGGGACCGGCTTTAGGCGACTGGCGAGAGAAGACGCCCCGCTTTCGTTCGATCCGCGACGCTCGCCTGACCGAATGACATCGACATTCTGCCTCGAGGTCGCTACAGTGGGAGCCCGGCGTCCAAAGAGATTCGGGAGGAATGACAGAGCGCCTCCGGAGCCCGATGAGGGTGTATGCGCATGGCTCCCAGTTCCGCTTGGACGATCCCGAGATCTTTCTCTGTCCTTATCGCTCATGATAGGAGATGAAACGGTTATCGCTGTGTGGTCTAGGGCGGAGGCGTTGGGGCCTCGGCTGGGGTCGTGCGGAAAGGGGTCGACGGGACTTTTTGGTTTGGCCCGAGAGGGCGATGGTCCCCTTGCAAATCTCGCGCTTATCCTGCAGAGATGATCATACTGACATTGTGTCGATCCGGGTGCGATAGATGTAAGCTTTGTTGTAGATATGATAGTAGATGATGAGTAGATTGGTGATACCCGGTTAAAGTTGCGACTCATTCCCTATGAGAGCGTCGGATTTGCCCGGCAAGCTACAGGCATATTTCCGTTCTCTGCCTTCTGTCTGTCTCCCCACCACTCTCAGGATATCCTCCTACCTTGCTGCATCGAGGAGTACGTCAGAGCAGGCAGCCCTCGTCATTGGCCTAGAGGCTCAATACTTGCCGCCGAGAACGAGTCAGGCTCAAAGACGGGCTGCGACGGCCGCGTTCGCGTCTCCCCCACGATCACTTCACTACCGAAGATGCTGATCTTCCCGCGACATGTGGTCATGCTGATCGCCGGGATCTGTGCTGTATGTCCTACCATTTCTGACTCATTGCCCTGATGAAATTATACTCTCAGCTAATTTCCAGATCTCGTTCGTCAAAGCCTCAATCTTCTCCGAGCCAGCGCTTTCGTACTGCAAATGTGCGTCCTGCATTGATGCTGACTCACGTCCCTGACATCTCCATGTCCCGTCATCTAATACTCGACAGGTATCTGCTTCACGAACTCAACCATCATCCCACTCTTCCGCCCATCCGACCCCTCGAAACCATGCTTATCTTGTACGAAGCAGTTCTGTCTTGATCAGAAGTTGGCTATATGTAAAAGTGCGTCAAGGCTCGACGATTTTGTGCTATCGCCGCTGATAACTAGACGCGGAGCTTCCAGAACTGGATGTAGATGTTGGTACTGGGACAGAGGGGGATGTCGAGGCTCGATGTTTCAGTACGTTCGATCTGCTGTGGTACCGAAGTTGAGCTGATACTCTACAGAGAGAGACTCAGCCCGAGACGAGCTCATCGTGACGTTCTTCGTCCTTACAGTGATTGGTATGCTGTTGTACGCAGCAGTGCGGAATAAGTATCATAAGGCCATTGAAGGGAGGGGCAGACCCACTGATCTGCGACAATGGACACAGGTAAGTACAGGTGCCGCTGCCCGAGTCTGGATGAACCAGCAGCTGAGATATCAGGCACTACTGCCGGAGCAACTGCAGCCTCTCTCGGAAAATCTACTTGCAAAAGTCGGCGGTCGGCCACAGCCACACTTCGACGGACGCGAGATGGACTCGACGGGACGGTCAGGAACCTATGTTCCCATCACTTGATCTAATCGGTCTATGTACTATCATTCTTCGCACAGAGTATCAGGCCGATTTCAGGAGCAACACTACGCCTTTACACAGGTACTCAAAGTGCTGTCCTATTGTCCAAGCGCACAGTGTACCACATACAGCAGCCCAGTCGCACTGCGCAGGATGCGGGAGCTAATTGGCTTGGTGAATGTTGCCACCCAAACCCAGCACGCAACAACTCCTCTCCTTCTGCATCATACATCCTGCTCAAATTCCGAGGGATCTCTCAGCTCGCCTGACGCCGTTGTAAGACGTCTCATCTCAACTGAGGAGGCCCCACTTCGTTGCCTGGCGGCGTAACCACAGACCTTTCCAGCCAAAATGTCTGAGCGAAAGGTGCTGAACGTAAGTCTGCACTCCCTGCTTTCTCGACAGATTAGTCGGTCACCCAGAGCTGACATGCCAGAAATATTACCCTCCGGACTTCGATCCGTCGAAGCTCAAAAGGCGGAAGGGTCTCAACAAGGATAAGCAGATGGTCATTCGACTCATGGCGCCATTTTCAATGAGATGTAACCGATGTGCAGAGTACATCTGTGAGTCGCACTCTTCCTTCTTATACTCCTGCATGGAGCCAGTTCTTACAGTCCAGACAAAGGAAAGAAGTTCAACGCGCGTAAGGAGACGGCTGTAGATGAGGAGTACTTCGGGATCAAGATCTTCCGGTTCTACATTGTGAGTCCTGCCTAACTGCCCTTACCGAAACCTAGTTGACTTTCAGAAATGTACCCAATGCTCGTCTGAAATCACCTTCAAGACCGATCCAAAGAATGCCGACTACACCATGGAGCACGGGGCGACGCGTAACTTCGAAAATTGGACGGAGACGGACGCCAGCAATCGGACAGCCATCCCCGATGCCGCCGCCGATGACGAATACGACTCCGACGGTAATGCCAGGGAAGATAAGGCGCAGAAGGACGCTATGGCTGATTTGGAGAGAAGTCAGGAGCAGAGTATGAGGGAGATGGAGCTCATGGATGAGCTGGCGGAATTGCGACAGAGAAACGCAAGGGTGGAGACGAATACGGCGGATCCGGAAACGCTGCTTGCGCAGCTGCACACTGAGAGGGCGAATAAGGAGGAAGAGGAGAGGCGGGCCATGGAGCAGGAGGAGGACGATCAACTGGTTGCCCAGTACTTTGCCAAGGTGCCTATGGGGCCTCCTAGTATACCCTCCCTCGCCAAAGGCAAGGGCAAGGCGAAGGAACGAGCGGTCGCGCCGCCGGGAATCGAATTGGACGAACCGCTGGGGGGAAGCGATGGCGGAGAAGGTAGCGAAGATGAGAGCGAGGAGCCCATAGTACCAGCTCCAGCCCTCACCATTAAGCGTCGCCCACCTCCGTCCGAGTCGTCCGGTAGCGGTATGACTGAACCCTCAGTGGCTAGCATCCTCGCAGCAAAGGGCAAAGTGCTAGAGAACGGAAGTACTACTGGCAACGGAGGTGCTTCGGGCGCTCAGGCGCAGGTGGCTGCGAAGAGAAAGCGGGAGGGTATGCAGAAGCTACTTGGGATAAAGAAGAAAAAGTAGAGGGGTCCTTTGACGATGATGTATGTAAACTGTATATGTCCACCCCTCCTTTGTCGAGATGTTGGGCTGAGATAACTTCAGGACTACCCATGCTTTCAGCCTTCCACCCTTGTCCATCCATTTGACACAGCCTACTCCATGATGGACATTCAAGCCTTCTTCCACCAGATAACGGAGCCAGCAAGGTCGCTCGCCGCATCACAGACATCTGTCGCTTCCCTTCTGGAGATGCTTCCTGCCATCATTTCTGTCGTCGACCCACTTTCGTCCTCGTCCGATGTATCCGATGATGACCGGCTCATCCTCGCTACGAAGCTGACAGCTATGCTCGAGATTATGACTGAACGTCGACTCGATGTGACCTTGGAAGAGTGGAACTTGGAGGCGCACGGTGATAAGAAAGCAAAACGGATCGTGAACTTCAAGCGGACCAATGAGAGTCCTGACGGACTTCACTGTCAGTCATTTCATCTCCGAGCAGAGAGCTACCTAGCTTACTTTTCAGCGGTCTTTGTTCTCCCCGTATACGCTGGCCCTGGTGGAAAGCCCTACACAGTCGTTCAGCATCAACTAAGGCCCCACGCTGGTGTTGTTGCCCATCTAGGTGAGTGAACTATGGCCGTCTTCCGTTCTGATATACGTTCCTATGCTCATAAACCAGAAATTCCCGCTGGCAAGTTCGATCGAGGGGACATGAGCACAGAGTACGCTCTACTGACGTTTGCTGCGCGAAAACGGGTGGCAGCTAAAGCATCAGAGCGACGGCTGCCCGAGAATTGCAGGAGGAGACCGGGCTAGTCTGGCATCACGGTCGTGATGCCCCCATCGCTAGAGGCGGACGCCATGATAGGGATGGCGGGTGAGTTTGTCTCAATAGTGGCTGCATCTTCGACACTTACTGACATCTTTTAGATTGAGCAATGCTCTGGGTGAAGTCTTGGTGGTACCCGTCGATATCTCAGAAGATGGATTCAGATCTCTCTCAAATGTGAGTACTGAGTGTCGAATCCGGATTCCGGGGTATTACACTATCTGATCGCCTGTAGGACGAAAAGGCGCAAGGACTTGGCCAGATTCACGATTTTCCAGTGGAGCTGGTACCAGAATACGTGGATTGTGAGCGTTTGTTCTTGAGTGCAAACGTGGCTGATTGATAGACTGTCTCGCCCAGGGGTTAAGTGTTACTGGCACCATCAGCACCATCGCTCTTGGAATGAAAGTTCAGCGTTTCATTTCTAGCGGAGTCGGTACGGGCGGTACTAGTCAGGGTTTCGCCAGCAAACACAACGTCGACTAGCTATGATCTATGTCGGGATCATCTCGCCATGTCTCCCGGTCGCTCAACGAGAAGTCGATTCCATTCTATGGTCTCTAGTGGACTCCAAATTCTAGCTCAGAATGCGCTTTCCTGCTGTTTCGTGTTTCCCAAGGCCCTGCTGAATCCTGATCCAACTGACCCCTCTGCTCTGCTTAAAAATTCATTCACGCTCGTCGCAAGTATGCACCCGCTGTAGTGGCTCCCTGCCAACGATCCATTATCCGCTGACATCTTGGGCGCTTCGCACTCGTGGAATATCGAAATCAACGGCCTTCGCCAAGGATGGGACTTGCGTCGATTGGAGCGGCTGACAAAAGCAGTTTGTGAAGATTCGGCCTGCGACAGGCTCTGCATGTGCTATCAATCTGTCTGGCCTCATGCTCATGAAGCTGAAGCACGACTCTTTGACGACTTTTCAGCCAACAACGAATCCCGCCGGCACAACATGCTTTCCCTAACGGCGACTAAAGCTATGCTATCCGTGGCATGTCTGTCGGCGTCTCTATGGACTGATGGACTGATCGGCCGAAGGCATGGAGAGCATGGCAGTGATCTCGCGCAAGGGTCACACGTCTGACGGGACGCGGGCGGGTGCGGGCCGGGTGAGATAGCGCTTGGTGGAGTATCGATGGGACTAATTTTGGCATGATGAATTTGCGGTGATTCTTATCTCTCGAAGTACATGCCGTTAGCATGCGAGGCCATGATCTGCAGCATATGACATACGGTCCATAGACGCTCCCAAGCAACGAGCAAGCGGCCGAGCGGCGATATATTGTGAAACACGCGCACGGACATAGGATTTTGGGTGGCCGAGCGTATGAGCGCATCTTGCAGCTGCAAGCTCAGCGCTCAGAGTTCTACTCTATCATACATACATGCTGAGCACCAGATCACAGCTGCGAACGATGTCGACAAGGGGTGTCGAGAACATCGGCCAACGTCTATTGAGGGGTAAGCCCGCACGAGTGCGAAACACCTCGCCATCTCTGCCTCGACTCCGATATCGTTGTCTGACGTCGGGAAACGGGAATGCCCTGAAGACAAGCCCTGATCCTGTCATATTCTCTGGCATTCAGCCAACAGGTATGTAGGATATCATAGAGTACTCTCAGAGGAAGCCCCAGACTGACTGTCTCAGGGACTCCGCATGTGCGTTTGAAATATCGAAAATGGACCGCAAGTGAAGATTCTGACGTCCTCTGCAGCTGGGAAACTTCCTCGGATTCTTCCTCCCCTACCTCGATCTCCAACGCTCCTCTCCGTCCACTACCCCACTACACCTCTCTATCGTCGGTCTACATGCCATCACACTACCTCAAGACCCTGCCCAACTGCGGCAGGACAGGCGGAACATGCTGGCATCGTTGTTGGCCTGCGGTGTAGATCCCGAGCGGACATGCTTGCACTTCCAGGAAGACGTACGTTCTACGTGACGTGTTGACGTTCGATTGTTTGATGCTGATGATCTAGATACCTGAACATGCCGAACTTGCTTGGTATCTCAACACCTTGACACCTGTCGGATTGCTCCGCCGGATGACAACCTGGAAATCTCGGATAGCGGTCTCTCGGAATGCCAACTCTGAGGATGAGGTATCTGAGTCGGACCTCCGTCTAGGACTACTGGCTTATCCTGTACTACAAGCAGCTGATGTGCTGCTATACAAGTGAGTCTACAGCGTCAACATCAATTATCAATCTGACTCGGTAGATCCACCATAGTCCCAGTCGGCGAAGACCAATCCCAGCACCTGGAATTATCGCGCACAATCGCCGAGACCTTCAACCGGACATTCTCTCCCATCTTCCCCCTCCCTCAAACCCGGATCGTCCCTTCCAAACGCATCCTATCACTACGTGACCCTACCCAAAAGATGTCTAAATCAGCCCCGAGCGCTCAATCGCGGATAGGCATCACGGATACACCTGGTGAGATATCCAAAAAGATCAGATCGGCAGTCACCGATTCGGAGCCTAATATAACGTATGATCCTGCTACACGGCCCGGACTGAGCAATCTGCTCTTGATCTGGTCGGCCCTAGATGAAGCTGAGAGGGGGCCGGAGCAGTTGGCGGAGATGGCAAGAGAGGAAGGATGGAGGATGGGGCGAGTGAAAGCGGAAGTGGAGATTGTGGTTGTGCAGCGACTGGAGCCGGTCAGGAGGGAGTATGAGCGGATACAGGGAGATCTTGGGTACCTTAGGGAAGTGGCTAAGAAGGGCAGGGAGAGGGCTAGGGAGGTCGCCAGTAAGACGATGGACGAGGTGAGGGGTGTCGTCGGATTATCTCAGATATGACAAAAGTGCATTACCTGCGTCCCATCAATTTCGCAGGAAAGCAAGATTTGCATGTTTATGGTCAAGCGGACACATCGGGGTAAACATCGAATCTCCTCTGGGTGGTTACGGGGATGTTCGAGCGTGTGGTAGCCAGCATCTCGGGGTCTGGTCATCAGCAAGACAGCCTGAGACTGATTTTGCGCCGAGGAACACTCACCGATGTCCGCATACATGATAGCCTCGTTCTCATCCGCCTCACATATGATCTCGCCTAGGGGGTTGACAACCATGGAGTGGCCCCACGCTTGATAAGTAGCATCGGGGTTGCGCGAAGGGGAGCACATCGAGACGTAGATCTGGTTATCTACCGCACTACCTGATCAGCCAGCGCGCAAGGGGAGACATAGGCACTCTTCGTACCGTGCGCGCTGTAGGAGTGTCCAATGCAGAGGTCCGGTGGTGACATTGAATGCTGATGGGTAGATCATAGCGACACATCCTGTAGTACAGCGTCAGCCATGCCAGAATCGAAAAGACAAGCCAACTCACCCTGTCTCGCTGCGATCATGGTCAATTCTGGGAATCGGATATCGTAGCAGATGCCTAAACCGATTTTGCCAAATGGAGTCTCGAACGTTGTCCCGCTCGACCCAGGGGAAAGTGTCTCTGATTCCTTCTGGTCAGCACTGATTCAAGGATGCTGATCCCACCTTGAAGACCTGCTTGCCGGGGATATCGATATCGAAGAGGTGAACCTTCCGGTGGATCGCGATAAGCTTTCCTACGTTCTTAGTACAGGTAACAGCAGAGCTATACGGGCGGTCATACCTTCAGGATCATATACTGTGGCTGTATTGTATATCTTATCGGTGCCCTCCTCAATCTCAGGTATGCTCCCTTTTCATAAGCATCTCTCCTGCAGCTGTGCAAATTGTACATACCACCAATCAGCCAAGCCTTGGACGACCGAGCCATCTCTCTCATAGCCTTGACGGTCTCTCCGTCACTCTCGTCGCCCGTACTACCGATAGCTGGGACTCGTTCAGAGAATTGACGGAAGCCAGTAACGGCGTATGTCGAGTTCCATATCTCGGGAAGGACGATAAGCTCTGGTTTGGGGGATGAAGCTGCGGCTTGAGCTACCGCTCGACGAGCAATTTCAATGTTTGCGATCTTGTCCGCTGAGGTGCGTGCCAGTTGGCATAGCGCAAGGCGGAAGGGGCGTGCTTGTATCTTGGCCATGATACTGAGGGAGGTGTATGGTTGAGAGGAAGGGACGGTGCACAGGCGGGAAGTCGTGCCGAAGGTTTCGGAATTGGCCGCGGCTCGCTCGGCTGAGAGCAAGCAGTAAAGTACAAAACGCCTGGCCTGCCCACCATGGTCAAGAGCTCTCTACGCTAGCATACAGGTGGCAAAGGATCTAATCTACGCCTTGGAGCCTTCCTCGACCTCCTCGACCTTAGCCGCTGCCTCTCCGTCCGCTATCACCTTTGGCTCCTGTGTAACTCTAGGCGTCGTCTCCACTCCTTGGCTTTCGACCTCTGCCTTCTCCACTTCAGGCAGATCACTGTCCTCACTCGGCTTGACCGCTGAATCAACAGCTCCCTCTCCTCTAGGCTCATGCTCCACACCCGAGTCTCTGTCCATCGGACTGGGCTCTAATCCTAGACCCAAACCCTCAACTTTGCTATCCTCTGCCCTCTCTGCACCCACACTGCCGGCTTCCGAACCGCCCTCTTTCACTGGACTAGGAGGAAGATCCTTCTCCTTAGTCTCCACCGGCGCGCCCTTGCGGAAGAATGATGAGAATGACCGCGTGGTGCTCGGCGCGACAGCAGCTGGAGTGCCCGGTGGAACCGTCTTCGTCCACGACGCGACGAAGCTTGCGAGCGGCGTCTGAGCCGGCATGGCATTGACGGTGTGCTCGTTGAGCGGAAGCTCGGCCGTGGTGGGTAAGGGAGATATGCGGGATGTGGAGTTTGAGCGAACGGACCGAGGGGGAGACAGGATGTGTGGAGTGTAGGGAGCTTCAGCGGCGTTGGAGTTGGGGGATCCAGGTGTGGCAGGAACGGCGAGCGTCGATTTCGGGGCAAACAACTTGTTGAAACCCCATCCGACCTTCTTCTGTTCCTGCTCTGGTGGAGGAGGCTCATCCGGATCGGTCGGCAAAGGCGGTAATGACATTCCTCGCAGCTCCTCCATCGACATTGGATCGTTGAGGTCTACGACGCCACTTGCCCCGCCCACGAACTCCCGGAGCGCCTTGAGAATAGTCTCGCTGGCCAATCTCGCATCTTCGCTATCGGCGAGACGAGCGGTAGTAACTGCTAGTTCAGTCCGCAGGCGATCCGCCTCGTTTTGGGCCGCAGTGAGAGCCTCGGAGGAGGGGAAGGATTGAGGTGGGGATGTGCGGGTCAGGTACGGGTCGTCGTTAGGGAGAGGAGATGGAAGTTGTCCAGCTGGGTGAGGCGAGAGTCGTAGTTCTCGTAATCCCGTTCGAGGCGCAGTGGACGCACTGGGGCTGGTCGATGTTGTCGCAGTGATGGAAGAGGCATCGGGTTCCGATTGACTTGAGACTCGGCGATGGGTATAGGATCCTCGGGTCCTGATACTTGTCCGCCGGTTCAATTTCTCCTCCTTCTCCTTATCATCCACCTCCTCCCCGCCGCCGCCAGCGACATTCAACCCCAATCCTGCTGGAGCACCCATCATGCTCATCCGTTTCCGGTCCTTCTCCTGCTTTTGCAAGGTCATCACACCTCGCCGTGCTGATTCCACTTGACCGCGAAGGATCTCTACGCGCTCTTCCGCCTCTTCCCGCTTGCGCACCTCATCCCGCACCTGCGCCTCCACCGCATCTTTCGCGGCGACGATGAAGGCGTGCTGGTCTTTGAGTTGCTGGTGCTCAGCCTCGAGATCTGCGAGTTGGGATAGGCGCGTTGCCTGGGTAGAGACAAGGGCTTGAGATGTAGCGAGGGATGAGCGTAGGCCAGAAATCAACGCGTCGGCCGAGCTGGGGGAGCCGCTGTGTACGGTCTCAGGTGACGTGGGGAGGGCGACGGTGTCTGCGGGTGGGGATGACATAGCTGGTATCAGCTACGCGTCGGTGCGGGCAGGCTTACTTCTAGCGTTGGGGTCGTGCGCAGTGTTGAAAGCCAATTGCGAAGTCAAATGCCTCACGACGCGTCTGTCTTCAAGCGCGTGGAGCGGTCGAGGAAAAGCTTAGGTCTAAAATACTCTTGATAGGAGAAGAGGCGATAGTATAGCGTCCCTCAGTTCAAGAATCGGTCGAGGAGGTCAAGCAGAGATGGTGTATAAGATGTGGAACGCAATCAGAGGCGGGAGTGGCGGAATGTTCTCATGGTATCCCAACGCGTTTCACTTTTAGCCTTTACGTGATCGCTTACTTCGAACTATGACCCCGATCTTCGAGAGGAGCTGGTCAGAGCTGGTGCTGGCCGCTGGGTGAACGCTAATGTACACTGCATGTCGGAATCGCTCGTTCCCTGCTTTTGAATCTAGTCTGTACTCTAATCTCGCGGCCTGTTCTCGCGATAATCCCAACACCCACGCTACCGCCTTTCTGGCGAGCGATCCCTCCCCACTCTCCGGTCTGCACCAGCTCCCGCCCTCCGTGCACCAGTGGGTGCTTTCGAGAAAGCGAAGTCTCTAAAGCGAGTCAGTGCGGGCTCATATTTGGGGAGTGCCGGGAAGAGAGCAAAGGATGGTGTGACATCCACCAAAAGATCATGATGTGATGTTGCCCTTCCGCCGTACGCGTATCCTTGTTCTAGCATCATACTCTCAGTGTTCGCCGCACCGTGCGGTGTTCCACCTGCCGTTCCCTCCAACCATGGCCACCGTTTCTTAACATGCGACAACCGGTCACCCATCTCCAGACACGATCCGGGCCCATACTTCGAAGTCACTGCGACTCGACCATGAGATGAAGGCTTGTTGACCTGCCTCCGAAGCGAGTCACACAGACTCGGGCTCGGAGCACTTTGTGTCACAAGACAACACTCACGTTTTGATGACCTTCTCCAGGAATTTACTCCCATCCGTACCCTGTACAGCCTTCTCCGCTTCTTCCTTCAGTGCGTACTCTATTAATGCGTACCCCTGTCGCTCTCAGCTGACCATTCTCGCAGATATAGTATCTATGACTCACCATGACGTATCCCGTCCGCCTATTCAGAGCCATACTCAAATTCTTAATCTCTCCGAATTCTCCAAATGTATCTTGGAGATCCTCCTCTGTGGCCTCCTCGTTTAGATTTGTCACGATTATGATCCAACCTTCGACCGCTGCTTAAGTAAGGTGTATAGAGCGAGAGCAGAGTGCAGTAGACAACAGTGGAAGCTAGATCAGCGTAGGTCTCAGAATGGTGATACGAAGGACGGACATCGTGCTGCCCAGGCCCGATCACCCCCGCCATTCATGTCGACCTCAACCATTTTCGGTGCGAGCGAGTGACGATTATAGCTCTGGTGGATGTGTTCGCAGACTTTTCTGATGTGTTTGCTGGCTGGCGTTTGCTATGATGCTGGTGATGTACTGATGTATGGCGCCTGCAAGCTGCTCGAGCTCGAAGCGGATTTACGCACGGATAACACCGCCACACTCGGGCAATATCGGCAATTCCCAGTAGGCGTGGGTCCCTGGCTTGAGCCAAAGTTAGGCGCCACGGTTTGGGGCGATGCAATCCGGATTTCCGGGGTGAATTTTCTCGCTTGGCACATTCCGTCATTCCGTCATCCGGGGTTTATTACCACTCAGGGCAGTTCCTTTACTTTGCTATGCTCTGCCTTGCTTTGCTTTTGCCTTGTATTCACTTAGCACCATTCACCCATCTCTACACACTCTCATCGCATCTCTATCCCTCGTACATTCCCAAAGCACAGGAGATACACTGCGGTCGCCAAAGGCTTCATACAGTCCCACAAAAAGTGATCGCTTGTTCCACCTCGCCACCCTTGAAACCTGAATTCAGGTTCGATCGCCGTTAGGTCCTCAACAACACACCACCCGACCGCGTTCTTCCATCAATACAACTCACAACTCGCATCTCACAAAAATGAGGACACCGTCCTTGACCTTTGTTCTGGCGCGCGTATTGTTTGCTGGAGGTGCATTGGCGCAATTGTTCACGACAACCCTTCCATTCCTCGTGAGTTTGCCTTTATCTCCCGGGAGCTCCAAGCTTGGCGCTGATAATCAGGATGGTGATACCCTTGTCATTTCAACAGGTACCAATATTGCCGGTTTACCGACCACTGCAACTATGTACGTCCATCACTCTCTCACTCTGAATCATCTGACTGTGGCAGACGTACAGTGACCGGTACCGCAACTGGTGTCACTACTCCTCTCACGACCCCCCTCGCGTCAACGTCCAGTTCCGTCAGTCGGACATCGTCACTGGCAGTGCTTCCTACCTCCTCAGCGCGGACGACATCCTCAGCTTCACGATCTACATCCGTAGCGGGTGTTATCCCTAGTGGGAGTGGTACAACACCACGAGTCGGTCAGGATACCGCCCTACCCCCTCCAATGAGGACTACAACATGTGAGTCACTTGAGTCTAGCGCCTGCTGACGACAGACTACTATGATACCGGGAATGGATACTGGACGGTCGCCACTTGGACAGCTTCAGTCACAGCGTAAGTTTTTTCCCGGACTTTCTTGTGGTTTTCATTGGGCTCATGGGACAGCGCCCCAAATGTCGCCACTGCCATTCTTCCACAAGGCACAGTTCAGGACTACCCACAATACCAAACATCAGTCAACAAGAATGTGCTTGCGTCGGCACAGGCGTCCGCTTCGCGTGCGGCTGGTCAGCCAAGAGCGGCAGTTGCGGGACAGGAACACGTCGCGGGTGGACTGCTGGGATGGGCCATCATGGGCATTGGCGCGGTGTTGGGCGCTGGTTTAGCACTCTAGGCGATGCGATTGGCGCGTGATGATATGAGAGGCGCATATACGATTGACGAGGGGGAGTAGGAGTGGAGAGGGTGGCAGAGCGGCCCGATCTGGCGCATGAGGCGACGAACACGATTTTTTCTTAGCCTTGTGCTTGATACCCCACATTGGACACTTAGATATGTATCATATCCACACGATGCGCAGGCTTCACATCATACCAAATAAGATACATCCCACGTTGACCTCCTAGCTCAGATCCAATACCTCCGTCCCCAGTACACCCCCATCCATCTCGCCCACGATATAATCCAGCATATAACTCTCCTGCACCAATTTCTCCAGCCTGACGAAGTGCCTCTCCGAGTATGGTATCAGACCATCCATGAGCTCTGGAAGACTGACGGTTGTCTCGCCCTTTTTTCGCTTTCTCCCATCCTCTCCTTCGCCCTCTTCCGTTACAACAGAATCATCCAGCAAGTCAGGGACGACCACGGCTTTTTCGAAAGCCGCAACTAGGTCGTCGGCGGTCCGCAGACGTAGGATGGCCGATAAGACCGCCTGGGCGACTGGAGATGTTCGCGCATTCGCGTTCCAATCTCGAATCATTCTGAGAAGTCGGACCAAATCGAGTGGAGGGAGAGTAGCGAGGACTTGGTCCACTTCGATAGAGCCTGAGTGAGAGGTGCTATCGGAAGAAGCGAGCAGGTGTGTGAAGAGCGTCAGGAGTCGTTTAGGCTGCGACATTGACAGAGCGAGTAGAATGGCTTGGCGGTAATTCTTCAACGCAAGGTAATTGGTGAAGTTTTGTTCACTTTCGTTAGCGAAAGATCGAAGCCTGGGCTTACCTCTGGACACTAGCGACTAGGGCGTCATTCTTCTCTTGCTGCTCCACCTCAGACGAGTCCTCCCAAAAGGTCGCTATGGAGTCGGCGCCGGCTGAAACGATAGTAGATTCGTCAGAAGCAATAGCAAGGGACCAAATCTGATCGTCAGCCCGAACTCTGGAGGATGACTGACCTTATCCTCGTGATTATCGAGCGTCTTGACACAAGACTCGTCCCTGATGTTCCACAATTTAACCAAACCGTCCGAAGCCGAAGTGACGAGTTGCATTCCGGCCGACAAAAAGTCTACCCAGAGCACAGCATTCGTATGGCCTTCAAACGTCTGCTGTCAGCCCAAATCTGTCCACGAACGTACCTTCAGGCAAGTATAATCATCCAGGCTCCATAGCTTGACCGTCCGATCCGCAGCCCCACTAGCGACGACCCTGTCCGTCTTGCTGAATCTCACTGTCCACACCCCTCGTCTGTGTCCCTTGCACGTACCGAGCGGTTTGAGCGCGCCACTCTTGCCCTCGTCGAAGTCTATTCCGTAGATCTTGACGAGTTTGTCCTGAGATCCCGAAGCGAGGAACCGGTCATTCGGTGAGATGTCGAGCGAGTTGATGTCCTTCTCATGCGCCCTGAGCGTTCCGAGCGATTTCGGTTTCGCCTCCCCGGTAGAAAGATCCCATAGCTTCAACGTCCGATCTTGACTGGCCGTAACAAGGAACTTCGCCGCAGCGGATTTCCGGGATAAGGCTACTGCACCGATCGACTCGGCGTGGCCTTCGCATACGGCGATGCAGCGCCATCCTTCGTTACTTGGTGCCCAGACTCGCGCCGTGTTGTCTTTCGAGCCACTAGCGAGGAGATTGTAATCTGGTGATTTGTCAAGGCAAAGGACCATGTCTTTGTGTCCTGATAGGAGGGTTGCGGAGAATGTGGATAGAGAGTATAGGCGGATCAGGTTGGAGTTGGTAGCTAGGGCGAGGTGGGAGTGGGGGTGATGGTCGGACGAAGGATGTGAGAGGAAAGTAGCGTCGATTATCTCATCGTTGAATCCTACAATCTGGCGTGTAGGCAGGCCTGTTTCGAGAGAGTGGAAGATGATGTTTTGGTCGGCATGGATGGAAATGAGTGAAGATGAAGTTTGTCTGGGATCAGAACGGTCAAATGTCAACTCACAGTATATTGACTATCCCCCTCTGTTCATCGTCGTCCACTTCGACTTCATCTACACCTTCCACTACCCCCATCTCACCTACTTCCTCCGCCTTAAAGACATCCCACACCTTCAAGGCACCCTTCTCGCCGCCGGTCCAGCATCGTAACCTTCCCGCCGCCAATCCCAGGACTTCCTCATCTATCGGCAGAAGTCCTACCGCCTCCACCTGCTCCCCGGCAATGATGGTCTGCACCAATTTTGGCGATTCCTTCTCCTTGCCCTTCTTGCTCTCTTTCCCATGTAGATCCCACACCAGCACCACTTTATCTCTCCCGCCAGTCACTGCCCATTTGCCGTCATTCGTCACATCGATCCCGCGGACTATTGACACATGCCCCTCAAGCACTGCCCTGGCTTTACCCCCGCCACTGGAATCGTTCAAGTCAAACACCCTCACTCGTCCATCTGTCGATCCAGTCAACAGCTCCATCCGCTTCTCATCGCCCGATGGGAAGTTGAAGCGCAGCGCCGATACTGGACCTCCGTGTCCTCTGAACAAATGGGTCACGTATCCACCTGCGAGATCCCAGACCTTGACGATACCATCTGAGGACCCAGTGGCCAAGAGGGTGTTGTCGGGTGAGACAGCGCTGACGAGGATGATGGCATTGTGCGCTTTGGGTATTTGTCGAGTATAGGTGAGTGAAATTGGCTGGTCGGGTACAGACGAGGGCAGAGGGTAGAAACGAAGCATCTGAGACTGATGCGCTGTGACTAGGGTTGGTGGTGCGGTATGGTACGACAACGTTAGGGATGTGATGGCCGTTGTATCCTGAGATCAGGACAGCCAGATGCTTGACTTACCCCTCGTACTCTGGCAACAGGCAGACCAGTTTCCACCACCGTAACCTGGACCTCTTCACCGAGGGTGGAAATGAGCCATTGTCCATCTTGCGTCAAGATCACAGGCCCGCCGGTGTATATTGGCTTTAGAGATCGAGGTGAGGCGCGAAAACTGCTCGTCAGCACTTATTCCTGTGTTCGGCAGATACACATACCTTGTCTTCAGCCCGCGCTTTGAGCTAGATGCGTTCATGTTGGTGATGGATGAACAGAGTGCGTTGGGTGGAGTTGAAATATTTTGGTGCAGAAGCTCATTACGTCAACCCCCGGAACTCAAACACGTGACCGTTCGGCGGCGAGCAGCTGCTGGCTAGATTTTACTTCCGCCCCTTCGGCCAACCACTCCATCATCATCATTCCACTCCTTCGTCCCTATATCTTTCTCATGGCTAACATCCACGCATCCACCCCTCCACCATGCGCATCCACGAAGTGCTGGACGCCTGCGTCGAGTACGTAGCGTATGAGGGAATTTTAGGTGAGCTCGAATCTTGGAACAAAAATCAACGTCGCGCGTTCGAACCACTCGAATCGTCAACAAAAGACGGGCAGGTGGAGGTGGTCCACCCTTCGTCGCGTCGTCACAAAAGTCGCAATGATACTGATTGGCAGGATCGGATATGCTCAGTCTACAGCAATATCTCACAAAACGAGATTCATCGCTTGACGCCACGTCCTTCGCATATCTCTACACGTTATTATGTCAGCACCCGTCAATTCGGATAGCCATCAGCACGTATCCCCTCCCGTCCGCCGATAAATCCGTGCAGCCCGGTAGCGCGCCTTTACCAGATGATTACTCGCCGCCTGATGAGACTCTCGCGTTGGATATGGGCGAGATGTTTCGGCAGGGCAAAAGAGGCAGAGAACTCGCTTTCCACTTCGCTGGTGAAGAGCACAAAACCAGTAAAGAAGCCGTGGCGGTCAAAAGGGCAGAACAGGAGCGGATCCGTTTGGAGAAGCTGCAATATGAAGGGGTGGAGGTTAAGAAGAAGGGGAAAGGCAAAAGGGCCGATGTGGAGCAGATCAAGGACGCAGATGGGACGGTGTTGTTCACGTTTCTCGACGAGGATGACGGGGCTCTTGGTGGTGATCCAGTCGATACGCTTGATTTGGCTGGATTGGCGGAAAAGTGGGGAACTAGGCTGCGGATACGGTGTACTGATGACGAAATCTACTTCAGGTTGACTGGATCACATCAAAAGGTGAGTCCTTGTTGACAGATTTCGCTGACTTGACAGATTCCAAAACTCTCCTTGCCTGTGATGCACGCCTTGCAGCTTGCGGCACGATCCCGGGCCCGAGGGATCACAGCAATCGAGCTCGGGCCTATGATCGGCGCCAGCCAGGGATCCACGTACTACTATATGAAGGTGCTCATTGAGCAAGGATTATGGTATGTTCGCAAAATGGCCGCGCTGACAATAGCACCAAAGTTCCGACGGTGATACACGGATCGACGACCAATCTCCTCATCTATCATCCGTTCATAGAGCTCAACGAGACCTACCGAGCCATCAAGAATTTGGGCCCGGTTCCTGGCCCGACCGCCCAAGTCGAGATTGTGGAGGAGGACGACAACGATCCAGCTATCGACGCGACTGGCGGTACCGGCGCCTCAGGCTTCAACTTCCGACCGATGTCAGAAGCGGAGTTTCTGATTGGTCACATTGTCAAGGAGAGGTTGATTCAATTGCTGGATCATCCAGCATTGCAGAACCACCTTTTGAAAGCTAGAAATCTGCATAATCTGATTGTAAGTCATGATGACGCCTGAGCTAACTTTTCCAGGGTTGGATCACACCGACGAGTATCCGGCAATCAAGAGCTATGCCGAGGCATATCCGGTCTCTTGTCGAGCAGGGTATTGTCGAGCGTATCGAGGTTGGGCCGAAGCGTATCGATTGTCTTCGGTTAACAAAGTATAATCCTGATTACACCGGCCCGCCTGAGCCCGCCAAAATCGAAGAAGTGGACAGTGATGCAGTCATCACGTACTCTCCTCACGGTGAGGACAGGCCTGTGAGCTCAGTTGACCTTTAGACTTCTCAGAGACGTATCGGCAAGTCGGCGGTATCGCCATGAACAGGACATACGAGCGCCAGATCATCGATATCATCGTTGCATCCGGCACAGCTGGTGTTACGTACCATGTAAGTGATCAGATACAGCAGCACTGACAGTAGCAAATCCGCGAGGCCATGACTGGCCCCTACAAGCGATCTCTCGAATTCTTCCTCATGCGAGCCGAAGATTCTTGGTACACTCCTCAACTCCGCCCAACCGCTCTATGCTCCGTCATGGAGTCGTTCAGCAAAGAAAGGCGATTACGAGTCTTCGTCGTCCCGACCTATCGCACATTCATGGTGGAGAATAATCAAACTCCAGACGATGCCACCCACCCACCACTCACGGATGAAGCGGGGCGATGGGCATCGTTGTCTACCCGACATTTCGCCGCTGACACCCAAGACTTTTGGCGTCGGGCCGAGCGACTTGCTGAGGGCAACGAAAAGTCTGGCAAGGCGCGACTCGATAAAGTCCTCAGCGGTAAACCTGTTAAAGTACGGAGAGACATCGGTATGAAGCGGCCTCGCGCTTCCAGCGGGAAAGCGATTCTTCCCAGCAAGAAGCGGGCGCGGTCGGTGACTGGGTCCGAAGGAGAGTCAGAGGGACAGGGACAGGGAGAGGGACAGGGAGAGGGACGACCTGGAGAGGAGCGAGTCAACAAACGGCCCTTGAAATTCTACGGCAATAAGGCGCAGCTTCGGGGTCGACCTCGGAAATATGTCCATGTCGTCGATGAAGAAGGGGTGGTCAAGCGGATGATTGTTGGCCAATTGCTGCCGCATCCCGATCTCCCGCCTGTCCTCATCTGGGTTGCTAGCGTCAAGAAACTCGTCCCCGCCTCCGCGGAATACTCTGGATTAGGCAAACCCGAGCCCGTGACGGCTGAGCAGCTGAAAGCGGGGCATTCGCCAAAGTACTACGACAAATTCCCGAAACACTACAACAAGTCAAAGATGAAGGGGAAGCCGAGGAAGAGGCAGAAGGTAGCTGAGGACGGCGATGAAGAGGACGAGCTGGATGAGGATGAGGAGGTGGATGTGGATATGGGCTTAAAGTCTGGTCAAGCGGATGGAGAAGAGGATGAGGTAGCGGAGACGGATGCGGATGGGGAGGAAGTGGAGGTGGTGAAGAAGTCCAGAGGAAGACCGAGGAAATCGGACGCGGCACCGACAGTCAAGCGGTCAAAGCGGATATCAGCTGTACAGGCTGCTGCCGTTTCACCTGCCCCAGATGGGGATGCCTATAGCTCGACACCACCTGCGCTTCCGGATGGCATCGACCCGTCGGTGATCGATCCCTCGCTACGCGATCCTCTGACGGAAAGGCCCGATCTGAACCATACCCCCGAGGTTTCCCCCGAGGTTTCACCCGTCGCTTCGGCTCGAGTGCAGACCCCAGCTGAGCCAACTCCCCTCCCTGCGATTGCAGATCAGGCCGAGATCGACATCGACCCCACGACCCAGCGCGGGCTGCTAGAGACCACGCCTATGAGTGGGGACGGTAGCCACGTCGACTTCGAGCTCCCAATTGAGATCCTTGACGCGGCAATAGCGATCAAGCCGGTGGAGCCGGTCAAAAACCCGCGGAAGCGGGCTAAGAAGGATACAGCTGTTGACGAGCCTGCATCGGCCGACCTGCCAGCAGATTCGACCGATGGGAAGAAGCCGAAGAGAAAGTATAGGAAGAAAGCGACCAAACCCGATCAGACTCCACTTCCGACACCTGAAGCTGTACCTCAGGCACAACCATCAGCATCTCCTGCGCCACCCCCAATCGCCGCCGCTCCGATACCGTCCCTTCCACTCCCCGCTGATCCATCACCCACACCGCAAACCTCGGTTCCTCTCCCTGCCCCAGGTCCTCAACGCAAATCCACCGCTGCACGCGTCGACCTCGGCCTCATCCGCCGCAACAATGAGATTATTGAAACTCTTCGAACGAATGGCGGAGTCCTCAACGAGATCAGGTTGGTCAATGCGCACTGCGAGTGGACGCATCGTGTCGCCGGGACGGACGCCCCCCACGCTCCTCTTGTCGCCTACAGGATGGATCGTCGTATCTTCAGGCACAGCTTACCGATCCTTGAGGCTGAGGGGCGGATAAAGCAGACCAATTGCTCTGTACCTACCAACACCGGCCGGTGGATCCAACAGCAGGTCTGCTGGCTGTCCGAAACTCCCCGGATCGAGATCGACGCATACATCAGTAGTCTCGCCGAGTCTACCATCTCGTCTCAGCTGCTCATGCCAAAGCGGGGCAAGCGGACTCAAATCGAGGATCAGGCGTTCTCAGAAGTCAAGATGGCCGGCGGGTTGAGCGTGCCGGGCAGCAGTAGAGCGACGGTGATGAAGCATGCGCTGCGCGACGATACACCTGCGACCATCCGGCGGAATGCCCTACTACAGCAGAGCGGTGTCCCTGCGGCCTTGCTCGGATACATCTCGGGTCGATGGGCGAGGGCTCGACACTTCTTCGAGTCTCTCGTTGGAGCTTTGGCCGAAGCCACTCCATCTCGCATCACCAGCTCGCCATACATTTTCGCTCTACCTCTAATCTTCGAGGATATCCCCGTTGGCGTATTCTACGAATGTATACACACGACAACATACGATGAACAACTAGAAGAGTGGCTGTCGATCCCCGGTAATCGAGCTCTCCGCCTACGAGACGTTCCTCCGGATCTCCGACCCGGCAGTGGGGGGTTTGCTGGGGCAACGCATAAGGCCAAATATCGGACTATCCTCACTACACTTTGTCAACTGGGTCTGCTGTCCCCTCTCAATCCCGCTGCGCCCGACGTCGCCGATATAACGATTCCGACTGCAACTGATCCGATCCACTTTAAGATTGCAGAACGGGTCGGCCAGGCAACGCACTTCGTCGTCCACCATCACGCCCCGGTGTACCATATCGCTGCGACTCCATCTGGGTTGCTCGGCATATTGCCAATTAGCACACCGGCAGAGAGAGCGGCATTTTGGTGTGCGGTCCAGAATGCCTGCTTGGCGGCCGATATCAACGTTCTTCCTCAACTCAATTGCGATGCCCCTATCGGCTTGCCGCTCACTGCTCGAATCAGCGAGCGTCTCGAGCTAGAGATCGAGATTGTCCGGATGCTGCGGTCGCCTAAAAGATGGCGAAACGATACTCGGCTCCTCGATGAACAGCGCGAGGCCGTGGACCGGCAGATTGATTGGCGTCGAGGTATGGTCAAGATTACCTCTGATGAAGATCTCGAGGCGTTCGCTTATACCAACGCCCTATCTGTTGAGCATGCTAGGGAGGAGCTCTCACGTCGCGCCGCTCAGGCCAAAGCGAGAGTTGCGAGGGTAGCGCAAAAGCAAGCGGAATCCGTCAAATCGCTCAGAGAATCCCGGGCGAAGAACCAGCGGAGTCTACGAGAGAAACTCGCCGAGATTCGTCTGGCGGCAAAGAGGCAATGGGAAGCGAGGATCTCAAAAGCCGCCGAGGCTGTGGATATTCCTTGCACAGCAGAGGTGGTGTCATTCGTCACTCGCCATACTTTGTCTGTGCCCAACCGCGCCAACTTGAGTGATTCTGCGATTGAAAGTGCAGTGAAGCTGTCCTTGCGGGTTCAAGCTGTCAAGGCGGCTACAGGGGAGAAGGTGGAGGAGAAGAGGGATATATGGGACAGGCAGACCATGGTAATTAGTAAGTTGTCCTTTGTCGCGCGGCTGATTTTAGGTGGTCTGCGAAGACGACATCTCTGGAACGTGTCTGAGGACGATCTCCTGCTCGATGCCGAGGCCATCATCCGGGCTCGGTCTCGTGGGAGGATCAGGGGCCGGGCAGCCGTCACTCAGATCTTCCCTGATGTCGGACATCAGACCCTTTCGTCGCGCTTCAAGAAGATCGTTGGGCGGCCCGGGAAGCAGCAATACTTTGATCGACTGGAAGAGGCTTGGTACGACCTCTGGATCAACAACAGGGGAACGGCCGAGCTCGTCGATGATGATCCTGACAACACCACTGCATACGATCTTAAGCATCACATCGAGTACTTGCGGGCAAATTTGAACAAGCAGGAATTGTGAGTCTAGCCCTGAGGGTAACGCTGACTATAGGCGACTTGGAGCACAGAAGAGCGAAAATATCGTCAAGACTGCGGATCTACCGGCCGACTATGTGGCTTTGATTCGGAATCATGATTGGCGGTACCCCAAGTCGATGCAGATCAACACCTTGCAGAGCCTTACCGACAAGGAAGTCAGCGAGGAGGCCAAGATGGCAGGATACCTTGCGCTGCCGCTCCGGGATGTACCCAGAGAGGCCGGCCACTCGGCATTGGATAGGCAGCGGGGTAAAATTAGGGCATGTCTGAAGGTGGGTCCTCGTATTCTGCCGTGCTAATGGTAGATGGTCGTCTCCACCCCTATCGAAACCTATGATCCAGTTTCCGGTAAAGATTTCCTCTCCCAGTTCCCTCCCGAGCAGCGCGGACAAGGTGTCAATGCCTTGGTCGAGGACCGAATCTTCGTCAAGAATCACACGACGGCCCATACCGCTCGAGGTCATTCCTACTCCGCTTACTGGGTGTCCGCTAGCGAAGGGCCCGTATCGGATGATTTATTCTCCGAGGCGAAGGCGTTTAACGCTACATTGGCGGCTAAAGGGAACGAGGGCATACACTGGTCGAGCGTGTGTACCGGTGGCGATGTTGCTTCTCTGTTGGATATGGTTTCTGAGGATACAGTGAGTTGGCTCGTGTTTTCAAGCTGAGTGATAGGTCGATATTGACTTCAACCCACGCGACTTCCGTCCTGTCAAGTATCTTCGCAATACATACAACACCCGTGCTATCGGTGAGCCATGCTGGTAATATTGCTAATGACAGATGATGACGCGTATGAGTTTGATCTTTCGATAAAGCAGACAATCGCTACACCTGTTGCCAAAGCGCTACTTCCTGTACCTTCCCTCGGACCCCACCTTAGTCCTTGGCCGAAGACCGACTTGCCCCTTGATATCTATACTACCGTCAGACACGTTCTCGATCTCGTGCAATGCGCCGGTCCAGACGGTATCACTCGATCTTCCCTGCGCCAGCACACAGGTTATGACGAAATTATCCTTACTGCGGTATTCGCTTCACTCGCAGCTGAATCGCCGCCTAGAGCTTTCTGGGCGGGGTACGATACCGCCCGCTTGGTGTATTATAAGTCCTGGAACGATTGGTTGCACTTTACAAAAGGGCGAGTACTGGGTCCTGAAATTCTTGTGAGACCTAGGCGCTGGACCGACATTCGCGGTGACATGATCATGGAGGACTGGGAGAAGTGTGTGTGGAATGTGCTGGGGCATATCAGTCATCGGCCCGGAATGCTAGTTGTGAGTCCTTGTTATCGATCATGCGGCGAGTAAAAAGCTGAATTCTGTAGGCCGATTTGAGAGTCAGAGTGGGCATAGCGATGGATCGCTTGGAGCTGATTGAGGTGGTTCAGTACTTGGAGGATTCAGGGGCGATTCGCAGAGCATGGGTCGAAGGAGAAAGGGGCAGCGTGCCGCCGATCGAGGTCATGGATGAGGAAGACGAGGGGAGGGTGGCTTACTGGTCGGCTAAGCCTTGGAACATCGGCTAGCTTGGGTATTAGGGTCTGACTTTCGATTTTGCTACACTTGTTCATAAATTCGAGGAAACGACATATGCGATATTGCGCAATAAATTTCACACTTGCAGCTGGTCGATTGCGGAGTCAAGTCCCGCGAGCGTCCGTCCGTTTAAACAAGTAGATTCATACATGCTGGACTGGTTGTCCATTTTCACAGCGGCATACTCTACAGGCAAGTATAACCCCCATCGATGGTGATCTCCGCTCCAGTGATGTACTTGCTCGCGTCTGAACCCAGAAGGATCACTGCGCCCTTCAGGTCCGAGGGGTCTGCCATTCGGCCCTGCGACGTCAGCTTTGAGACACTGAATGGGTTCCGGAGTACGTACCATAGGGATGCGGTGGAGCCATTCATCTCTCAACTTTGTGTTGGCATCAAGGATGACTTTGGTGAGGTTTGTGAGCGTGTATCCGGGCCTGAACCGTCAGCTTGACCTAATCACCGATCACGAAACGTCGACATACGAGATGCAGTTCACGCGAATGTTCTGGGTGGCCCACTCTACTGCTAGCGATCGCGCCATGTGTCGGACTGCGGCTTTGGAGAAGTTGTAGGGGGTTTGAGGTTGAGGAACGTTGACGATCTGGAATCATCAGCACTGAATTTAAAGGCCGTCTATGCGAATTAGAGACTTACAGCACCCGACATACTGCCGATCATAGTGATGGACCCGCCCTCCGGCATAAGCTTGGCAGCTTCTAGTGCGCAGAACCAGGTGCCTGTTCTGTCAGCCTGTATCATATGTTGGGTGAGGGATGGCTGACCCATGACGTTGATGTCGAGCAGCTTCCGGATCTTCTCCGTCGGGTACTCGTGTGCTATGAAATTCTCCACAATACCAGCGGCAGTCACGCATGCCTACACAGAATCAGCCAAAGTAGATGGATGCGATAGCTTCAGTGTGACTCACGTCGACTCGTCCGAACTCTTGCTTTATCTTGGCGAATGTAGCCTGCACGCTCTTCTCGTCTGAAACATCACATCCCAGACCGAGAGCTTTGATCTCCCCTGGCTCAGCATCTCCATGCTCGACTGCACAGTCAGCGCAGCCAGTATTGGTAGCTCACCAAACCACTCAGTGAGCTCTTTCGCTGCTTTCTCGGCATCAGCCTGCTTGAGGTCGATGAGGACTATGGCTGATGCTCCACTGTCCGATCAGTCATGACTCCCACCCCGTCGTCATTCGACCGTACCTCTCCACAAAAGTTCGTGCCATCATGTTGCCCAAACCGCGAGCAGCTCCGGTGACGACACAGACCTACCAAAGTTAGCATCTCGCGAAGCTGTAATGCTGGCTTCACTAACCTTTCCGTCCATACTCAGACTCGCAAGGGTTCGCTTGGAGTGCTTGCCGTGTCCTGGGCCTTGGACATTGTGTCCAACGTCAGTGCCAGTATCCTGCGCCTAAATATATCAGCACTGTGCGAACTGCCTTTCCTTCGCTCGTGGCTCCACTCGGGCCTCTGTGGTTATGACGGACCCCGAGGTCCAGCAAGCCAGCAGCATGTAATTCCTGAACATACCTTTCCATCCCACTTGATGCTGGGGTCCACATTTGCGAGCTTCGGGTCGACCTCTTTTCTGTGCTTTCCATATCCCTTGCTGTACTGCCCATCCTCAGAGCGGCGGACGGGAGTCTTGTCCGCATAGCTCCGGGCAAGCGGTGCATGGAACGTAGCCGACTGTGGGGCGGCTGAACGAGTCAAAGCTTGACGGGACCTGAAAGCACTTCGGATGACGCTGGACATGTCGTTGATGTCGACTTGTGCTGTATAGCTAGCTTCAGAGCTTGATGATTCTCAGTGAGATTGATGTAGGGAGGGAGATACGCTAGCGGACCAAGTAGTGCGCGAGCTTTGAGGAGACTCCAGGTTTGTGACGTAAACGATATCGGCCCGGTCCGGAGTCCGGAGTGATAAATTTTAAGGAATGAGTAGGTGCTGCCAGAGAACTCCGGGTGTGCGAGTGAATAACAGGTCCATACGATCGAGGAATACGCGGAGCATGTCCCGATCACAGCGTCCGAGCTCAGCGGCACCGCCTCGTGTCGTTGAGATGCTGGGGAAGTATCAGAGATAGCGCGGGGCCGGAGGACGGCGGTGAGGAACGTGAGTGCTTCTTAGCAACCGAGTCCCCGATCAGGGCTTGACTATTCGAGTTCTGCATGATGGATCATTGCTTTCAGAGTCCGGAAGCTCAGCATATGAGATAGGGCATCATCTGCCGGCGGACAACGGGAGATGGGGCACACAACAGCATTCTCCGGAACATCATGAGTCATCTCGCGTCGACAACCGGCCGACTGTCACTCGACCTGTGGGCGCTGGACGCTCACTCACCCTTTCTGCAACCCAGAGAAGCTCCATGCAAGATGTAAAGTGCAGTGAGTGAGTGCAATCAAGACCCACTCATCCTGCCTGTAGATAGACTTCGGTCTACCGTGCCTTGTTCAAGATCTGAGATCTGAAACCTGAAACGCGTGGAGAGAATGGAGTAGACGGGCGAGATTGAATGTGAAGCGAGGAATGGCCGAGACATTTCCCACACTTCGGCACCGAGCGAGCGAGCGAGCGAGCGAGCGATCGCCAGACCTCACATGACTCACACCTGAATCGTGTCAATTAGGTCTCAAGCTAACTAGCTGCCTCCCCGCTCTGTTGACCGCTCCAAACATTCCACCTACACGCGAATGAGACCGACCGAGCCAAGCAGGGCGAATCACTAAAACCGGCTGGTTCTCTTTCCATCCTCCTCTTTTATCCACCTCTTATCTTGTAGCATCATACAAGCTTGGAATCAAGGCATTTGATCCTGGTAAGCCATCAGCCTATTCCAGAATCCTCGCTCATACTCTCAGCACCTACCCTCCGCCTCCATCCACTCCCTCTATGATGCCTTCCAAGTCAGCCAGACCATCCACCAGCCGCGCCGCCACCATGGGTGCCCCCATTCCTCCCGTCGTCTTCCCCTCGGGCGGCTTCGTGTCCCCCGCCACTCGCTCCGATGAGTCGGACGACGATACCTCCGACTCCCCCTTCTTCTCCAACGCCGAGATGGAGCTTCGCCCCCCTACCTTCGACCGCGATGCCGAGGCAGCGTACCAGGCCGACGACAATACGGCGGGCTTCCCTGGTCCGTACGCCTATCAGACCATCGTCTACGAGTATCTCAAAGGGCTTTCGTCAAAGAAGCGCGAGAAGGCGCTGCTGAACGTCACAATGTACTCGGCAGTCATGTACGTTCTCAACAACCCGAAGGACACGTCCTTCAAGACGGCCCAGTTCCGGTTCTGGGCGAAGAAGATGTTCTGCTTGACAGAGTATGAAGGGGACTGGGTGTTGACGCACGATGGCAAGCCGGTGGCGTGTAGGGAGCAGATGCATGGGGTATTGAAGCATTGCCATGCGATTGCGGGGCATGGAGGGAGGGATAAGACAAGTGCAGAGGTATGTCGACTAGCCTCCCATCAGCTGACAATAGGTTCGCAAGTTCTATTCTTGGATTCCCAAGGAGATTGTAGCGCGCTTTGTTCAGATGTGCCCATCGTGCAAGTCGAAGCGTACTCTATCATCCGCAGCTCTGGGCGTAATGACTGGACCTCAGACCTTCTTCTGGTACGTCTCCTCTCGCACTGTCATGACATCAAGGCTGATGCACATAGTAATCTACAAAACACCGAGCAGAAGCTCGCTCAGGGCAAAGCCATCTCCCTCGCCCAAGCTCGCGCTCACGCTCAATCCGTCGTCTATGCCCGCAACAACGGTATCAGCAAGCCCTCGGTACCCATCGGTCGAGGTCGGGTCCATGCTGTTGGCACATCGCAGCAGGCACCACTGAATGCCATCAACTACACTACACCAGCGCAATATCCCCCTCCTCCCACATACCACCATACTCAATCATACGACCAAGCCTTTGGCCAGGCGGACTTCTTCCATCCCCCACAGCACCCTGTCCACCCCGCGATGGTCTCCCGCTCGGTATCATTTGACGATTCATCGTCTCGCCACTATCAGCCCCACATCACCGACGCCCGTCGTGTCAGTGCACCCGCCCTCACACATCATTATCCTGGCATGGGCTACAGCCCGCACCCACAAGCAGCGCAGTGGCCTCAACACGCCCAGGAGACACAACACTTGACCCACACTCCAGCCTTCACTCCCATGCCGCTTCCACAAGAGGCAGACTTCGATTCCTTGGGCGACGTCAGGCAGGCGTGTGGTAGCTCGGCGAAGCAAAGCCTGGAGGAGCAGTACTACGGCCAGCACCACCATCAGTACTCTGAGAGCTCTCAAATCGACCCCAATCTCAACGAATACGCATATAACCCTCATTCGATGCCGGAGTATCAGCCGGTCCACGAACCCCAATTCGACCCCTTAGTCGGCGGGCACAGCGAGCAGCACTACACCCAACCTGTCATACACACTGCCCAACCCAACGCCGACAGCTTCGATCCCAAAGATTTATACAACTATGCCAACTTCGACGGGGACCACGACAGCCCATTATCGGTCAACGAGCTAGAGTTCACCGCGCTTCCCGATACCGAGGTCCCCCTTCCTGATGACGATGACGAGGTGTTCCCTGCTGGGCTCCGGGAGGCGCTTCATGAGTTTGCCCATCAAGAGATGATGGGAACGTACGCCTAGGCGAAGAAGAGGGCGGGCTGGAGCGATGGTCCCAGATCAGGAGTGAAAGAAGAGGGTTGGAGCTTGAAGAAGGGTGCGGCTGTTTCGTTTAGTGACTGTAAGAAATCGTTGTCCTTTGTCTTTGTCATAACCCCTTGTACACGCCGTGCGGTAGCATGTATCGTTCCCCAAAATCGTCAGTCGAGTTGACGTATCGCGCCAGAGCAATACCCATCATACGCAGGAGTGCCAGATGTCGAGCTGTCTGCATAAAGTAATGACAGCTGAATGACCGAACCTTACCCGTTGAGGTACTTGTACACAGACGCTTAACTTCTCACTTCTCGGTTAATCATCTTGGTGGTCCACCCCTTCCACCACCTCTGCCTCCCCGTCCGCCCCGTTCTCCTCCCCGATCACCTCCGCCGAATCCGCCCCTTCCGCCTCTATCTCCTCCTCCGCCTCCTCGACCGCCTCGTGGTGGACCACCTCGACCTGTACGTCAGCTGAAGTTTACAACTCTCTGTCCATGTCGGCTCACCTCCCCGAGCATTACTCTGTCCTCTTCCACCTACAACATCAGCCACATGCCCGTAGTCTGGATGACGAGTGGACATACCTCTCGCCCCTCCTCTTGCTCTCTGCGCCCGCTGCTTCTCCTGCTCTTCTGCCGCTTGATCTAATATCGAGTCTGATATTCTAAAGTATTTGATCTGGCAGTCAGCACACTGTATTCACTCATGGAAAGCCAATACGCACAACATTCCCCTTGATGAACATCTCCTTCATCTTGAAGAACCGCTCTCCGTCCGCGCTGGTCTGATACACCTCCCGCAGCGTTACATTCATGAAGTTATCGCAATCCACCAAGTGGCCGTTGAAGGTTACGCCATTTTTCAGCTCGACCAGCTAAAGACATCAGCTCCGTACCCAAAGAGCCGATGCGGACCAAGGGCGTACCATTGGTTTGCCTTGTGCGGCCGTAAGAAGCGTTAGTGGTAACTGCAGTTTCAGTGACTGCCACAATCAAGCCGAAGGGATCTCTTGTGAGGGTGTCCATAGGGTGACTCACCATGCTGCCTAGGTATAGATGTGATTGCGCAAGGTATGGATGATGTATGGGTGAAGTGAAGTGATGCTGCACTGTCTACAATATTCCACGTCATGTATATTCACGCGACTTGCTTGTTTTGACGCGCACAAGGTATACATCGTATATTCATTCTCTTTGCAGCATCCTCGGGGTCACGTAGATCCCTGTACCACTTGTCAGGACAACACTAGATCGACTGCATCCGTCTTAGCTCTTTCCCCGCGTTTGATTGAGCCAAATACAAGCAGCATGGCCATATATCGAAGATAACCCGCACTTCGACACTGCCATTCGTGGCGACTCCGCCATGTCAATCGCGATGCCCCGCCCACCACCCGAGCCACCCGTATCGACTTCCTTCTCTGCTCCTTCTCCTTCCCGCGCGAATCCCTTTGCGAGACCTGCGATTCCCAAGGCCAGCAGCTCATTCACTCGAACGAGCCTTTTGCCGACCATACCGAGCCCTGCCAAAAGCGCTAAAGATGGAACACCAGCCGGGAAAGTCAATGAGGTCCCATCTGTCGGATCTGCTGGAAAGGGACGGAGTGCGTGGAGGATGCTGTGGCGAGGTGGTCTGGAGATTGGGCGAGAGGGGTACAGGCTTGAAGGTGAGTAGGGCAATACTCAATTGTGTCTATAACGTGTCTACAACGATTACTATCGCCTGCCAGATGCGCGATGCTCATTGGACATTAGCTATGATCAATTGATTCAAGGCTGACTGACAGGAATCACATTCTTCGCCCTATTAAATTTCCCATCAACGCCGACAAACCCCATCGCAAACCCTTTCGACGTCCCCCTCTCAACGCCGTCCCATCTCCCAAACCCCACGTCCGCCCACTCCCCCTTCGCTCTCCCATCGGCCGACACCGACATCTGCCTTTCTCTCGAATCGATGCGCGGTCGGAAGCACCTGCATATCCGCGGATTGACCGATCTGGCAGACACGGACGTCCTGGAGGGCAGCGACGAAGCGAGCGGCGGCGGTGTCCAAATGGCCATTGCTCCCACTTCTTTGCTCGTCGCATACTTCACTAGTCTCTTATGTCGAGATTCTGACCTTTCACCGACTGGGCGAACAAGAAGAGCAATCAGGATAGGGCTAGGCGATGATGATTCCCCACAAAACACGCTGTTGGTGTATGGTCAGCTCCAGCCATTCTCCACCACCCTCCGCCTCCTCGTTTCTCGCCGCAAACCACCTCCGCCTCCTCCGTCCGAGGTAAAAGTACGGCCGGGTGAACCATTGCCTCGTGTGCCTTTGTTCTTCCCTGCGAATGCGAGGAAACCTCTCCCATTTCCTAATCGGTCAAATCTGGGCAAATCCCGCTCATTCTCAAGGACAAGTAGCGTTTCGTCCATCTACGCTCCGCCGGTCTCGGCTGGGGCAGGCGCGGTGGAGATGCCCCTGGCAACGATAGTGCCGGGTCAGGCACCAGCGCCAGTCAGTGGCAGAACGCCAGGACGGAGAGGGGAGAAACGGCCGAGGACCGGTGCGGAGGATGAGGAGCGGAGAAGGAAGGCGGGGAGGGTGGTGATGATCAGGGAGGAACCGGTGGAGGTGAAGCTGGAATGTCAGTCGGAGGGTGGGGACGATATACATCTTGGGCCGGAGAAGCCTGGTGCGGGTGAGGAGGATATTTTCGGCAAGCGTCCAACCCCCGCCGAAGGTGTAAACCCGTCGTCGGACACTGCAGTAGGTGAAGCATCAGCCAACAGCAAGAAACGCCCTCGGGTACCTCAACAAGTCCTGGATAACAAAGCTGTCAGTCTTCGCTCATGTGACGTTAGAGTATTCTGGGCTGATTCAACAGTTGATCCGGAAACAAGCGATGGTTCTCATGGAGGCCAGAGGATACCCAAGGGAGCATGAGCAGTTCAAAGATATCTTCGCAATGACCACCAAGGGCGTCTGTTTTGTTTTCGTATGTTCTATTTTTTTTGTATTTACGGCTCAGCTGATCCGTAGCGTGACGCACTTCTTGATGCCCCTCTCGACAAACTCCATGTTCAAAGCTTCGTCACGCGGCATTTGGACATGTACCTCCCTGCTCATCGGCCGGGTACAGTTTACGAAGCCAGCGGAGAGGATACGGCGGCGGACGATGAGACTCTTGTCTCCATCAAGGATGAGGTGGATGTCAAGGAAGAAGAAGATGCGGTACTGTTTCCGCCCGAGGATGTCAGCAGTGGTGGTTTGGGAGAGGCGTTACCTGTCGGATTATTAGATGATGGGTCGCGCCGGAGCTCTATGTCCCGGTCGAGAAGCATGGGCGTGGTTGAGGAGGAGGAGGAGGCCGAGGTGTGATGTGTGTAGGCATAATTTTGTAGCTATAGACCAGCTGTATATATGTCATCAGTCAGTGTGTCCCCATGATCCCGATTTTCACCTCCCAGTCAAGGTTATACCCCCAACATCACGCTTAATCGGCAAATCCTCTAGCAAAACATGCATACTGACTTTACTTCTCCTATTCTCCATCTAAGCCTCGATGTCCTGAGTTAGGACCGAGCGGTACCTGACTGAGTTCTCCTCCACCGCCTTAATGGCCTTGGCCGCATCCTTCATGGGCATGACGGTAACCCACGGCTTAATGTTCTTGTCCGCAGCAAGCTGGAGCATCCGCCTCAACTCGGCGTTGTTGCCCAAGTGGCTACTGCTCAAACTGACGGCGTTGTCACTGAGAGTCTGAGATCGGACGTTCGATAGGCCTTCTTCGGGCATACCGACAAAGACGCACTTCTTCTCAATGTCGAGGCAAGAGAGAAGCTCATCGAGGGGAAGGGAAGAAGAGGATGCGGTGATGATGATGAGGTCAAGAGAGCGCTTGAGGTCCTTCTCGAACCCCTTGGTGGTGGCGACGAAGTTCTTGGCTCCCATCTTTAGGGCGTCGGCCTTCTTTGCGTCTGATCGGGAGAAAACGGTAACTTCGGCTCCCAGGGCAGCACCGAAGAGAACGGCGTAGTGGCCCCTAATTCATCAGCTAGACCTCCGACATGATGAGGGGCAAGCTTACAATCCACCGAGACCGACAATGCCGACTTTCTTGCCGGGGCCAATGTTGTTGCGGACCAAAGGCGAGAAGGTTGTGATACCGGCGCACATCCTAGGGTATCAGTCTGATGACCGATACGGATACGGCAGAGGGGCACTCACATGGACGCAGCATCGGTAGAAGCGAGACCGTCAGGGATGGGGAAAACGAAGAGTTCCTGAGCACGGACGTGGGTGGAGTAACCTCCCTGGTGCTCCTTGTTGTCGTACCACTTGGTGTTGTAGCCGTGAACGGGTTGCACACAGTAGTTCTCTGTCCTGGTCAGCTATGTCAAAAGGCACAGTATCTGCGCGTCTCTCAACGTACCAAGGTTGGTCTTGCACGCCTTGCACTCTCCGCATGATCCGACCTGCGCACCGACACCGACGCGCTGGCCAACCTTGAATTCCTTGACGGCCTTGCCGACCTCGACGACTTTGCCGATAACCTCGTGGCCGGTGACGACGAAGTCGGGTGTCTCCCATGGCCCCCAACCACCGGAGATGGTGTGGTGATCCTATCATGTCAGATGAAGGTATAAACGATTGGCAATGGGAAACTTACGGATCCGCAGACACCGCAGCACTCGACAGCGACGGTCACTCGGTCATCCTCTAGGGGCTCGAGCTCGTACTTGTGGAGTTTGAAGTCCTGGCAGATCACTCAGCAGTATTCAATAATCAAGGGTGCTTATGCAGTGAAGCCTCTTTAGACACCGGAGGAGGAACCTACGAGGTAGTTTTTGGGGTCGAAGACGGCGTAACCTTATGGCGTAAGCTCAAGCCCCGTCCCCCGTTCTGGAAGCCAGTGGAAGCTCACCAGTAGCGTGTGTGATGGTCATTTTGATGAAACGTAACGTAGAGAGGTTAGAGGCAGAGATAGAGTATGTTTGGGTTAAGGAGAGGATGAGAAAAGTTCCAGTTCGATGACGAGCACCGGCCCGAGACGGCCGGAGTGAACCGGGCCGGGTGATGGCGAGGAATGCCGGCGGATGCCGCTCTATAGCTTTGCAGCGATATGTGAGGATTGAGGAAGGCTATGAAGTTGCTGGATGCCTGCAAAGAATAGATGGGACGCTTTCCTGCATGGGGTCGTATGCATAATGCCTTCCCTGACTACCGCGCCCCCGACCCCCGACCACACCCCGCCCTTCTCAATCATCATCACTATCGCTGTCCTCATTTATTGCCCGTCCCTTCCTTGGCCCCTCCTCATCGCTGCTCGACTCATACTCACTTCCATCCTCCTCCTCGCCTTCGCTCTCCCCTTCTCCGCGAACAGCACTAGGCCGGACTTTACCGCCCTTCATCAGCGCCATCTGTCCCGCCAGACTATCCTCGTCCGGCTCAGAAATATCATCCCCACCTCCATAGTCTGATCCATCCGCGTCAGCCGGTACGTCCTCCACTTTGAGCATAACAGGTAGGGCGACGTCGTTCGATACGAATGTGTCAGACACGGCGTACAGGACGAAAGAGTATAGATTCGCTTGAGGAGGAGCTGGGAAGACGAGGCTGAATTGCCGGGTCTCAGTGTTGCCCGACGAGGAAAGGGGGATGTCTGTTATTCGGATTGGGGGCACGATGACTTTGTTGAGTTTGGAATCGCCCAATAGGACTGAGAAATGGGGTTTGCGAAGCTAGCTTCATTAGCCTTGACCAAGACATGTCGAACAGCTGTTGACGTACCTGAGGCCAGAATGGGGCATGGGCATATCCGTTCTTCTCCCACTTCTTCTCTTTCTCCTTGGCTGCGTCTGAGACAGCATCCACTATCTTCGCCTTCACCTCACCGGCCTTCTCCTGCAGACCCGCCACTGCATCCCCTACTATTTCTTTTACATCTGTGCCATTCTCAACCGGCTCGACCTTCTCCACCTCCCCAGAGGCGTCACGCTCGCTATGTACATCTCCATTCGTGAGTGACAGCTTGGCTGGTTTGGGCTTGGCAGAAGCAGATGAAGGATGGATATATCTGACGCGGAAATTCAGGTTGACAATGGAGGATGGGGAAACGACCTTTTCACCTTCGACTACAGCCGTCAGTTCTCGCCTCAGATTCACGCGGGCCAGAACTCACCTTTGAACTCCGCATTGACAATTTCGAACCTCGGCCACTTCTCAGCAATCTTCTTTGCCTCCGCAAGATCTGACTCCTCTGCCAAGTCGGCCTTTGAGAATCGCTCGATCCACTTCTTGCCTTGAGCAGCTTTGGTCCACTGGAGCTCTTCGGCCTTGTCAAGCGAAATACCGGGTAGCTGGGCCAGTGGGGATGCACCCTCCGGTACAGCTTGAACGAGGGCGGCTTGGAGGCGTAGGGCGAGGAGTGAAGTGCTCAGCCAGGTCTGCGCGAGGGCAATGTTGGAAATGGCCGTCAAAAGAGGCTGAACGGCGAGAAGTATCGCATGTTGTTCTTTTCAGTCAGCTTTACACTGCACAAAGTGTGTATTGGATTAGCTCACCTTCTCTCAACTCTCTCTCATCGAACTCCCACCGCAGCAAATGTCCCCAGATCAATACCCTAGCCCGTCGCTGGGCTGCACTCCCTACTGCCACCTTGTTCTCTGGTCGAATACTGACGCTCTCGCCTAACCCCAACGCTGCCCTGCGCTCGTCTAGCGATTCTTCCAGCTCTTCTATCCGCCCATGTATCTCCTTCCGCTCTTTCTTTGACATTTTGCCCTTGCCCTTTGCCTTCGTTGCGAGACCCAAAATCGCCTGGAACTCGATCGCTCCAGCCAAGATAGTGATCAGGTTGAGGAAATCGGTGTCCTCGCGAATGTTGTGGAAGAAGTATTCAGCCGAAGTGTTGAGGATGTTATCACGGGTCGTGCGTTGTTGCCGGAACCACCAGCGGCCCTGAGAGTCAATAATGGTCACAGTGCCACGCAGACTGACTCACCACTACGAATGGGATTCCAACACCCAGTACCAACCCATAGGCACCCAAGACCCAAATACTGTTCTTGCCTTCTACAACCCATTGTGGAATAGCAATCTTATCCTCGCGTTGCTGGGGTCCGTCCGGGTTGCCGTACTTTGCCAGATTCTCCCGGATCGCGTCGTCTGTAAGTGACTTGTACGCCTTGGTCAACTCCACAAACTTCCCCTCGATCTCCTCGATGGTCTGATTTGGCCCAACTTTGATCTTATCGGGATGACTGCCTGTCAGCTTGTATACCCCCGACAATCGAGCTCATACATACTATTGTAAAGACAATTTCTTGTAATGCTTCTTGATGCCCTTTTCATCGGTACTGCTCTTCAAGCCCAAAATCTCGAATGGATCATATATCGCCTGACCCGGTATAGACGGAGCGCTCGCTATTGCGTAAAGCAAATACGCAAAGGCCAACCAGCCAAGAAGGAGGGGTACGATCCTATGCGAGAATCGTTTGGTCCGAGCAGACTGTTTTTTGGCTTGCAGCGTCGCTCGAGAGGTCTGGCACTCCGAGCACGTGCATAGTGGCTTGAGAGTATCTATAGGATTAGCAACGGTGATGTGAGTGATGGCGCACCCTTCTTCTCTGGCCTGAATATTATCCAGGTGGCTGGGACGAGAGTGACGATGAGGAATGTTACGCCGAAGTAGCTCGCGAGTGAGCCAGAGTCGTCGTACGAAATCCCTGGGGCCATTTTATGGCGATGATACGCCCCTCCGACTGGACGCTGGGGGGGAGAAGCTTACGCGTCGAGGTATGAATAGAAATACTAGATGAGACAAAGGAATGAAAGATGTGTGTTGGTGGGTGGACGTGGAGTAGCCAAAGGAGGGGTAATTTTTAAAGTTTCCCCTTGTGCCGGCTGCAGTCGGAACCAATTATCAAACTTCCCGCCTACTATATACCATCCATCCATCTCACACCCTTACAGCCAATATGATCCGCCCAGGACTCGCACTACAGCTACAGCTCACACGCGCCGTACCTCGCAGATTCGCCTCGACGGCGGCTGCAGGCGAGAATGACTTTGTCGCAAAGCGCCTTGCAATGAAGGAGCACGCCGTTCGTGCGTTTCGGAATTGCCTTTATAGCAATGTCGCCCGATAGCCGGACATAGCTAATTGACAGACACCACCGACCTCTGGAAGAAGATCAGCTTCTTCGTTTGTATCCCCGGAATCGCAGTCTGCGCTCTTTGGACGTACAAGGCGGAAATGGCGCACAAGGCACATGCTGCGTGAGTATGCCTTCGGGGAATAGCAGCAGATCGACCCGGCTGAATGTTTAGGCATGCCGGTAACGCTGCTGGCGGTGGTGAGCACGGAGAAGAGGGCGCAGAGCACGACGGCAGGAAAGTTTACTCATACATGAACATCCGAAACAAGGTGAGTTGTCGGAGCCTACGTATATGAGGCATCTTGTGGACTCAGCTGACGATGTAGCCATTCCCGTAAGTATCTTGCTCTATTCCCTCAGCTTTGAACTGAAAGAAACATCTTCTCGGATGACCTGTCTCGGGGAATCCTGCCCAAGTGCGATGCTGACGCTCCAGATGGGGTATGCAGACTCTTTTCTTCAACCCCGAAATCAACATCCCCGCCGAGGAGCAGTAGTTGCGGAGACTATGCGGGAAATCATGAGGGGGGAGGTAGGGCATTGATTCACGTTCACCATAGGTGGCATGCAATTTGATGTCGGCTTGGTCTCACTGAGTGGGCAAAGTAAAAATGCGCCATGCCATTGTTGACTACCATACTACTGATGTACTTAGGCCCAATCCCCAAAAATCAACCCCGCGAACGCCTCAAATTCGCCCATAGCCAACAATGTCTCCACACCAGCATCTGGAATACCCTCCCAGACACCTTTACCCCACCGACTGAAGGCAGGGAGGCATTCCGCCAATCGCCTTGTTCGGCCATTATCGACACGCTCGTCCTCTTCTCCTCTGTACATCCCAAACCTGTCATCCAGTCGCAGGATGTACAAGTCATCAGCGAGCGAAGTGATAAGTTTCCGCAGCATGGTGCTGACTCCGCCTTGGATGAGGTATGTTGCGTCTGGTGAAGCGAGGTGTGTACGAGTTTGCGAGAGTAGGCGCTGGAGTTGAGGTGTTGGGGGTGAATCAGGAAGTGGGCAAGGGGCGCTGGTGCTGGGCAGAGGGAAAGGGGGAAGGATATGCGGTGTGAAGCTGCTGAATCAGCTAATGATCATCTCGTAGGCAGGCGACGCACTCAAACGGCGCATTTGTCCCCTCATCGTACTCCACGTATCGTCTGACATCTCTGATCAGACCCTCCCAATCGTTGAGCGACAAGTCCCGTTTCAGGCCCATGCTATCATCGTCAGCTACTACACGCTACACGGGCATGGTTTACTGACGGCCCAATGACATTCTCCACCCCAATCTCAACTCGCTTAGCCACAACTTTCCAGCCCTCATGCAGGATCCACCAGCTGTAAGTAAGGTACATTCTCTCCGCATCGGCCTTCTCGACCTCTTCCACCTCTCGCTTCTCCTGTTCGATGAGCCGAGCCAGCTCTGCCTCTTCCTCCACGTCGACTGGAGAGCGGGCGGACCAAGGGAGGCGAGAAGTGACGAATCTCGGTAGGAGGGACAAGGGGTTGGGTAGAAGCGAGGCAGATTCGGCTATCAGGCCTGTGATACCGGTGGATTCCTTCGATGGCAGCCACGAGGACTGCTTCTGCGCAGGCTCAGAGACTACTACGGGAGGTAGCGAAGATTTGACATCAGCGAGATATCGTTCTCGGGCCAGTGTGGATAATTGGGACGTGGTGAGGACATATAGCAGGGGAAGAAGGTATGCGGTAGTAATCGCACGGGTGATGCCTGAAAGTCATTAGTGACCGGTAAGCTTGAAGAAAATGGACGTACTTTGCACTTTGAGATCTCGCCATAGCTCCTTCTTGCTCTTCCCGCTCAGCAAGTCAAGACCAGTAGGAGAGGCTGCCCGATGGCGTGGTGGAGAAGGGGAGGAGTGGAGTTGAGAGCTCGTCATCATATCGGAATTGGGCGAGCCGGACGAGGTTGACAGGTCGGTCGGTGGCAGAGAGATAGGCTGAGAAGTAGCGGAGGACATCTACAAATCAGCCTGACATCACTGTGCCGAATCCCTGATCAGTTCGAAAGCTGAGCGCGAGCCGTGACTCACCCCATCATCAGTCTCCGTCATGACAGATTCCGGCCCCATACCCGATTGTCCATCACCCCTGAACTCGCTAGCCCAGCTCTCCGACACACTTCCCCCTTCGGCCCGACTGCCAGCGGACGAGCTCCGTCCCCTCGTCTCCACTTCGACAGGAATATCAGGCACTGACGACTCCAATACTCCCTCTGATTCATTATCGGCACTGACTGAGCTGATTTGGCTGCTGGTGGGATTGGAAAGGCCCTGCAGGGCCTGACTCGTCAGCTCGACGGGGTAGGCGGTATCTAGTTGAGGCGAGAGGGTCGGTAGGAGGGCATAGAGGGTGAAGGAGAGCGTTGAGAGGAGGGTCGAGAAGTAAGATTTTAGCCTAGAGGCATTGTCAGCCGATAGCCAAGCAATTTTCATTCAGCAAGTCTGACCACTCTGCTGGTGAAGATGCATTGAATGACACTCACAAATCTTTCTCCTTGCGTTCTCGCAATGCACGTATCCTAGCCTCTTTCATGCGGTCCAAGGCGTACGTCGAGATGAGATAGAAGGTCCCGGCCACGCCGAGGGCGTATGTCAATCGGCGGAGTCTCCGCGCCCATGCGGATTGATTCGGCTGCGCCATGCTGCCTGGTGTATGAGCACGACTGTAGGTGTATGGTTCAAGCTTGAGATGCGAAGGACGACGAACATGTATAGCGGGTGGGTGGATCGATAGCCGCGATACCCGGGTCACACGTCACGTGTTGGCAACATTTTGCTCGCTCGATGCAGTGAGCTCCATGCCAAAGGTGCTTCGACATTTGTCATTTAGCTTCACTTAGTGGACTGTCGAGACAACACGATCAAGGCTAGGCGCTGTAGAACTCCACCGCTGGCTTCTTTTAACAAACACGAAACAAAATCCCAGCTGCAATGGCCGACTACAAGATTTCGATAGCAACGGAGGATGATATCGTGCGTTGACTTGCCCCTTTGATGCACTTACGTCTTCCTAGCGACACGCTTTTTCTGTAGCAGCAGCTCATACTGTAGCCTGATATCTACCGCATGATTGTGGACTTAGCAATATACGAAAAGGAGCCAGATGCGGTCACGGCAACCCCTGAGATGATGGCCGACAATGTGTTCAAGAAGGGGTATGCGGGGGTGTTTATTGCTCGGGTAGATGGCGGAGAGGAGGATGGGAAGGCGGTAGGATTCGCTTTGGTAAGTCTCACGGAGTTAATGGTCTGCAAGCGGTTGTGTGGGGGTAGAATGAGTGCTTCGTGCGTTTGAGCTGATACGGCAGTACTTCTACACGTATTCGACATGGCTTGGTGTACCTGGAATTTACGTGAGTCAGCTCTCAACATGTCACCAGATGTCCGGGTCCCGAATCGGGTTCCAAGCTGAAGCAGCAGCTGGAAGATCTGTTCGTAGACGAAAAGCACCGAGCGAAAGGCTTGGGCAAACGCTTATTCGGCGAATTGGGCAAGCTGGCGAAAGAGAAGAATTGTGGTAGAGTAGAGTGGCGTGTGCTGAAGGTCAGTCTCTGGTTCAGCTTAACTGGCTGTGAAAATTCCCCCTAAACATTCACTGCTGCGCGGTAGATTTATGACCGGCTGACGATACAGTGGAACCAACCGAGTATCGACTTCTATGAGAAATGTCTCAAGGCAGAACCGCAAGTCGAGTGGGAGATGATGCGTGTTGAGGGTAAGGAAGGGATGGACAGACTGGCAGCTATGAGAAAGTAGCCAGGTGCCAAAAGTTGTAAAGTCCAATCGGACCGAAAAGCAGATCCTCTTGTAGCTTCTGGTGAGTGTCTTCCTTTTGAGAGTGAGGAAGCCTCTGTCTGATCAATACACTAGCATGAGGGTTTGTCTATATGGGCACAGTGATGCGCACCGGCCCCTGCCCAACTTACTATACCACTTCGATACAGTGAGCTGATCTGAAACACGTTGAATTTCCTAATCGGGTAAGACCGAGCGCGACTCTTTTTCCTTGCTGAAGCGAGGAAGTGAGGAAGTGAGTGAGGTGAGTATGTCTCGGAGATACGCCGCGGAATAGGTGCCTGAAGTTGCGACTGGAGTCTGAGTTTCGAATGGACCTCACACTAGCTTCCCCTATCTATTTCTCTTTCGCTCATCATACATCTATTCTTGACATCACCGTATCCATGCCTTAATTCCCGTCTGCTTTCGCCTTTCTCGCTCCCACCCCCCTGCTTGTACCGATTCCGATCCTCGCTCCAGCTATTCCCCGACTTTCCCTCTCTCATAATCCTCGACCCTCTCGACCAGCCCCGCCGCCATGCGCCACATACCTGGAGCGTACCTCGCTCCATCTCCCGAAATCATGCCATCTGACGACCAGCCTACCTGGGATTCCGCGATATCCACACCTTCCTCCTCTCCACTGGAACCTCAAATCGAAGTCGTCAACCATGTTGCCTCATCGACGACGTCACCGATACCTCGACTCATGCACACGTACACGATCGAGCACAAGATCCACGCCAACATCCAGAAACTACGCTGCGTGCCGTTCGAGTCATCGCCACTCACCTGGCCAGCAATCACTTGGGAATGGCATGCGGCGGGAAAAGACCTCGAGCGAGATGAATACACGGTGCCTAGTGCAGAGTGTCCAGGAGCAGGAGAAGATGTCGACATGGCTTCACCCTCAGAAGCACCCCAGTCTTCCAAGGCGGTGGCGTATCCAAAACCCCAAGGGTGAGTTGTTATCCTCTAGACCATCGCACCAGCTCGATATCTGGGGCACTGATTGACGCAATAGGTTCATATCCTCAGGGGAGTCCATGATATCCGACGACATCAACACCTTCGTCGAACTCCCTCTCCTGGATCATGCCCCCCGCCAGTCACCCCTGACCGAACTATCACCGAAGGCTCGATCTTTGAAACTTCGCGTTAAATCACCTTCCTCCTGTATGTCCTCATTCTCCCCTCCGAGTATCTCCAGCTCTCCGGGCTCAGCCAGGACCAAAATCACCATTCGCCGCCGGCTCTTCGTCCCCACCAGTCCTCAGTCGGAACCAGATTCCCCATCACCAGTCCCCCTCCTCATCCATGCCGACTCCGACACGGATATGGAAGAAGGTGAATCTCTGGGAGCCCGTCGCAACAAGCTACCCACACCTCTATCCATCGCTATCAAGCTACGCGACCGATCGCATAAAGCTGCACGGAGAACGAGGGGGTCCCTGACCGTGGGCGGAAGGATGAAAGTGTACGATGAGAACAATGCGAGGTTGTGTGCGCTACTGAGGGCATGGGAGGTTGGGTTGATGACCCGCTGGGATCCTGTTGAGGCCTACCGAATTATGGAGCGTCCGTTTCCTATGCTCGGATCGCCACCGCCTGGTTTCGGCTCCACTGGCGAACCGCCAGACATGTATGAAGGGAAAGGCGGGAAGCCGAAAATGGCCTCCCTTCCCAGATCTACCAGCAAGGCGTACAAGAGGCTGAGATACAGCCCCGAAGCGGCGAAGCGATTTGAGCTGGAAGGCGAAATGGTCGGGACCTCAGGGAGCCCAGAGCAAGGGAGGAGGAAGAAGGGGAAGAAGTCTCTACTCGAGCTGGATAGTGTTTCGATGACTCGGTAAGCCACTTGGTGCTGCTTGGAAATGATCTCTGCTAAAACTTCAGAATGCCTTCTCCAGAATTCGCACTGATCGATCTCGGGGTTGCGGCTACAGGCGAATCGAATATAATCGGCGAGGGCAACTACGAGGTCGACCTCCTTCGGAAGAATATTGACGACGGAGCGGGGCCTTCAGTCGCCTCTGCTATGGACATTGATGAGGAGACAAATCCTGAACCCCCTTCCATCGGTCCTGCCACGTCCCACGATGCCTCGATGGCACGTTATGACCCACCCGTCGATGAAGGGGTGCAACATTCCGCGCTATCGATTGTAGTTCCGGAGTTCACCCTGAGTGTCGAGCCGCCTTCCCCCTTGCCATCAGCTCAGTACACCATTAATCCTCGGACAGGTCGGCGATCACTCATCACCCCGATCAATGTCACACAGCCACCGACGCAACTTGAAAGTCGGTTCTCGCCCCCTTCGCCCGGCGAGTCAGACGGTTGGGAGTTATACCACTTCGAAAATGCGTCGCCTGAGCCTCCTGCGCAACCCCCGAGCATCTTAGGGCTGAATCTTGGCGATGCCATCTTGGGGGAGATTAATCCCTACTCGGCGTCCAGCGGGACATCGACACCGACGCTATCGGTTGAGATGACCCCTGACGATGCGGAACTGGTTAAAGAATCTCAGCGACTCCGACTCTGTGCCGCAATCGAAGTACTCGCGGCCCAGCATTATCCAAGACTATCAGAAGCTGACTGGACGCCACCACTGCGTGGTTCCGGTATCGACGATACCCCCAATTCCGTGGCGGACGAGCTCATCACTACGCCCGAGATGGACATTGCGGATCTACCAATGTCTCTAGCGTCAAGCCCTATCACGGCAGACGAAGAGGACGAAGAGATGCCTAGGCTGAGGCTGGACAAAGGGAAGGGCCGAGCCAGGCCGGAAGACATTCAGCCGGACCCAAGGGCGCAGTCTTTGTATGTCGAGACTGGGCCTCGCCCGGAGGCTACATACAAGACCTCGACAGATCGTACGCGGGGCCTGGATAACGAAGAGTGGCAGGCGCTGTTGGAGGGATTAGTAATGGAGTTGTCCAAATTGGAGGCGGAGCATCAAGAGCTGACGAGGGACGCCGGAGGCAGCGATGGAACCGAAGTGCGCTGGCTGGCGAAGCGCATCAGACATGTAAGTTTCAATCAGGACTTATAGCTGACACCCAGCTCAATCGCGAGGTCAGAAAGTACAGTGCAGTGTTCGGTGTTCTCCACCACGCCGGGTCGACCTCGAGCAACCCTCACATGGACTCCGACGAGGATATCGCTCTTCGTCTTCAATTGGAGTACGAGCGAGAGAACGCCATCTACGCGGAGGAGCAGCGCCGATTGGCGTCCATCTCGAGGCCACAGGGACTCAGCGGGATACAGGTGGACCCGTCTCAAACGCACCCCGTCCGTTCCTCCGCCGACTCGCTCGACACCGACGGCAACGCGCCCAAACTTGCTCGGCAGACTGCTCGACATTTGACTTTCGGAAGTCCCGATGTCGGCGATATGTCACAGCCACAGATTAGGCGCCCGGTCAGTAGCCTGCTGGACCGGTCATCGATATTTGAAACTAGCCCCTCCGCCACGACGGCTCGGAGTGCGATGCTCGATGGTATCAGGATGAGAAACAAGGCCGCGCATACGACCAGGTCGATTGATCAGCCGATTATCCCACCACAGCTCTATCCCCTTCCCCGACCTCTACTCAGTGACAAGGTCCACATCGTCATTACGCCTCCCACGCCTATCGTTCATCTACGCCAGCCCGCAATTGTGGAGGAACATCCCACGTTTCTGGCTGATCCTCTCGATATGGGCGGATCCTGTCATGGGGAGTCACGGGATCAGATGGGCGTTGTGGTGGATGTTCAAGAGGTAGACATGGATGTAGTTGAGGAGGATATGAGCGACGGTGGCGGAAGCGATAAGACAATTCGGCCCGACAGCGTGTTGGCAGGGGACAACTGGGTAGATCAGACCAAGTGGGAGTCGGCGATCCCCGCTCTTCCCATGCCTGTTCGTCGCCTGTCCGAACCATTCGACACTCCCACCGTTCCCAAGCGAGCCTACCAGGTGCGGCGTCTCAGTATGGGCGATGTTCACGCCGAAGATTCAACCTCTGCTGGTCGCTCGGGATTTGATCTTTCGCGATCCGCTCGAATCCTGTTCGATAATTCCGATGAGGAGGTGATGAGGGGAGCCCATGACGATCAGTCAGAGAATAAGGTCAGGGTGAGTCTCTGTAAGATCGAACATGAGCTGATGTCAGACAGAAAGATGCCGAGCTCTGGTCAATTGACTTCGATGACGCTGTACGGACGTTCAAATCTACCCAGAACGAGCCGCTCGTCCACTCTCCGATCCTCCCCGCTCTCGATTCCACATTCCTCACTTCTTTCCGCTTTCTCGCCAGTGATCCCTACTCCGGATATTCTTCGCCGGGCAGTGATCTTGATGCGCCTGGACATTCTGCCGATCTCCCTCTTACCCACTCCACGTTCGATATCCCCTACCTTGACCCTTGGTTCTCCATCACCCGGTCTCCTTCCTCCCCGCGTTCCCCTCGATCACACACCCCCTCAAGTCGCAACATTTCATTATCGTCTTCCGTCCCTGATTTCGATTCGTCGCTCTACATCCAGCTGGAGCCATGGCTACCTGGCGAGTTGGCAGAGAGGCTGGGATGGGAAGTAGCGCGCATCGCCTTGCAAAACAGAATGTTGAGGCGTAGGAGGATGCGGAGGGCGTTGGTTATGGTGGCGAGGATAGTTTTGGCGGTGCTGGCGTGGTGGATTTGTTGCGGCTTCTTGGGTATTGTGCTAAACCTTGCTGGTTCTGAAACTGTGATTTAGCTGTAATCAGCCGATGAAAACGTTGCTTGTAAAACCGCGGATGAAGCTAGAGACCAATCAAGACGGCCTGTCGATATCCATCTGTGCAACAAACAACGTTAAATCTCCATTTACAACGTACAAATCGAGCGTACAACGAGCGCAATTTAATGATGGTGCCTTGACATGATTTCAATACCCGCTGCCGATGATGTAGTCCTACGTATCAGCTATATCACAATGAAGGCTCACCGATCAATCTCTTCTTCTTCTTCATCGTCACTTGAGAAATCCCCATCGTCTCCTTCCTCTTCGTCATCCTCCTCCTCCTCCTCGAAAACGTCGGGCGCTTCTTTCGTCTCAACTACCAAAGTATCCGTGGTAGGCGACACTGGTTCTGAGATGTGTATGACAGGAGTTGGCGGCAAGTCGACGGGCTTCGAAGCAGGAGTGATGGTACTGGTATCTGCCTCGGGCGAGGATTGGGAGTGGATTAATGCCGGAGCAGCTTCTCGCTCCTTCTTTTCAGACTCCCTCCGCTGCCGAGCCTCTCTGCGCTTCTTCACCCAGTCCATCCCACTTCCATCATCATCGTCCCCTAGCAGTCCTCGCCCTCCTCCCACACTACTGGCTGTGGCAGCTGTGCCCTGCTTCGCATTCCCCCACTCGACAAACTCTGGCTCGGCAGCTTCCCGCTGCTTCTTTTGCATCTCGGCAAGTTCGGATGCACGCCGTGCCCCATAGACTCGCCCGTTCATGAGCTTTATCTTGACGGGTGTTGTGCCGGGGAGACTAGAGGGGGAGGTTGCGGGATCGATAGATGATGTCCGACGATGCGAGACAGGGATGGGTGCGGGTAGACTTTGCATGGAGCGTCTCCGGTCTTCGACGCTTGACCAGCGGAATGGCGAGCTGTAATCAGTGATAGCTAGCCTGGTACGTACCTTCCAATCATCCCGCCCGTGCTGACACTCTTCTTCAGTGGCATCCCGCCGTCATACTCCTTCTTCTCGTCCTTGTCCTTATCGTCCCACATTCCCACCGTCAAGATCTTCTTGCTGATCTTCCAGCTACTCTCTACGCCCTTGGACCAGCTTCTTCCCCGCAGCCGCCGGTCGCCATCCTCATCCTCGCCGTCGCTGATAGCTTCATCTGTATCGTAGCTGACCGAAGATTGAGGTATGTTCCGCACTTCCATATGGCGCGTCTCATTTCCATCCTCATCAACGCCGGGCGTCCAGCCGATATTGCGACCGGTCGAAAGGGAGCGGGGTCGGGGGTCGGGTAGTGGGGCGAAGCGAATGCGTGGAACGGCTGAAGTGGGGGACTTGCCGGCTGAAACGGGACTAGGCTGCCGTGGGGAGGAAGGAGGGATGGTTATAGTAAGCCGTTCGGGTTCGGGATTCATGAGAATGCCACTCTTAGGTTGCTCGGGGGACAGAGGGGGTAGGAAGACTGTGGGTGAGGGTGGTGTGCCCGCTGTCGACGACATGGTGATGTACAATACCTCCTTTGAACACACAGCGGAAGCGTAGATGCGTAGATGATACCGATGCCAAGCAAATGGCGAGTCGTGTCGCAGACTGTGATTGATTTGACTCAGCGATGTCTGACTGAAAGCGCTACAGCGCGGAATGTTATATAGAAGCTACCCTAGAGCTCAGATGCGGGATATACTGTTCTCTACCCTGCTCTACCTGCCCGCGCACATCTACCCCGCACTGCCCTGGGGGCCAATCACAGATCGACACTAAACCTTATCCCACGTGGCGGAGGGTCATTCCGTCTTCAGAAGTCCCGCTTCAGACACCAACGAGTGGAATACGGATGACTGTACATCAGCGATGCCATCACTGCAACTCACCTCGTCCGCAAGCAGCTTCTGAGGCGTGTCGAACTCTGCCACTTTTCCTTCCGACATGACCAATACTCTGTCACTGTCCATGATTGTGTTGATGCGATGCGCGATAGTCAAGGTCGTTACGCCTTTAAAATCCGACCCACGCAGGATCTGCTGCACCGCTTCGTCCGTCTCAAGGTCGATAGAGCTAGTTGCCTCGTCGAGCACAAGAATCTTGGTTTTGCGCAGCAAAGCTCGGGCGAAGCAGACGAGTTGACGCTGACCGGCCGACATGTTGCTTCCGCCCTCCGCCACCTCCGCATCAAGGGTGCCGCCCATGTTGTTCATGATGTGATCCTTCAGATATGCCTGGGTGAGTGCTTGCCAGATGTCGGCGTCGGAAGCTGAATGAGTGGGGTCGATGTTGGTGCGGATAGATCCTTCGAACAGCTGGGGATCTTGGGGGATGATGGAGACGATGCTGCGAAGGTCGTGCAGCCCTATTGTGGAAATGTCGACACCATCGATGAAGATTTTGCCCGCGGCAGCTTCTAGGATACGGAAGACAGCGAGTGTGAGGGAGGATTTGCCAGCACCTGTCCTGCCGCAGACACCGACGCGCTGACCGCCATCGATTTTCAGACAGACGTCTTTGAGCACGAGGTCCAGGTCAGGTCTGTAACGCATGGCGAAGTGTCTACATCAGCACAGTAGCAAAAAGTACTCACTCAAACTCGATTGTCCCGTTGTCTGGCCAAGATTGCGGCGGCTTGTTCTCCGGAACCTCTGCAGCCGCCTCTCCCGGTAGATTGGCATATCCGAGTATCCTCTCGACGGAAACGATGTTCTGCTCCACTTCTGACGCGCTTCGTACAAGCCAATTGAGCGATCCTGTGACAGAAATGGTGTAGGTCATGAGGATACCAACGAGCCCCGAGTCGATATTGTTCGACACTCGGAGAGCGTAGACAGACACGAGGGCAGTGGAGAACATGAGGCATGATCCGAGCAGCTCGAGTCGTACAGCGAGCCATCGATTGATAGTCATGGCTGGCATGTAACAAGCTTGGTTGCGATCAAGTCGAGCCTCGTTGTTGGCGATGAAGCGGCGTTGCTGGTTGAAACCCTTCCCATCAGCAAAATCGCAACCCTAGCTTACCCTGATGACTCCAGCACCAGCTAGAGACTCGCCAAAGAAGGAAAAGACTGGCGAACGAGACACAGCGTCTAGTCGTTTAAGCTCTCGGGAGGTGGCTAGGTAGAATCTGATCAGCTCAATCCAACATTGACTCACTTTTGGACTTGGCGATAGAGATATCCGAGGGGTATGAAAACCAGGAGCACCAGGGGAGCACCCAGCGCTATCACGACAACGGTAGCGATCACAGACGCGGCCTGGAAGTCAGCGTATTCATGGCTGCACTTACTGTTCGAACGAAACCAGCCAAAGCCATGACCATGACCTCATCGACCACGAACACGTCTCGAGAGAATAGGTTCTACATCAGCAATGTCGTGCAACCACTCACCAAGATTCTGCCGGTAGGGGTGAGCTCGAAGAAGCTGAGCGGGCTCTTCATCAAGGCTTTGAAAGCTTCATCGTGCAGGTGTCTACTGGATCGCAAACCGCAGTAGAGTTTGAGGATGACCACCGCTCCAACACTGAAGAGTGATGACATCGTGCCAATCACACCGTATGTGACGAGGTATTTGCCGACATTCATCGTCTCGTCATTGTCGGTGTTGACCTTGGCCCACGCTCGCAGCACGAAGTTGGTAGTGATGGATAGACCCTGACCAGCCACCATGAATATGAGGAAGAGCGCGACTCCGATCTGCGATGCGGCTTTGATGTACCGGCGGTAGACGTCGATTTTCACTGAACCCTTTTCAGAGTGTTCCTTGGGTTTGGCGCTCTCTCGGAGATCCCGCAAGGCGTCGCGCTTGGACTGGCGAATGGATACGGTAGATGCTCGGCGAACGCCAGAGCTGAGCCGCCTGATGACCTGCCGTTTCTCCATCGAGTCGACATCGTCAATCCCATCGCCCTCTTCCTTGTCACTATCAATCTCGACAAGCGGCGTTGCAGCACCGGACTCATCCGACCTCGCAGACTGTTTTCCTAGCCCAGCAATGAGTTTGTACAACTCAGAAGACGTGTCCTTCATCGCAACATCGTACGTGCCTCGCTGGAGAATGATACCCCGACGCAGCATGACGATGTCGTCGGTCTGCGGTAAGAAGTTGACGGCGTTGGTACAGAGAATTCGGGCCTTCTGTTTGAGTATACCGTTTGGGCCAATGACGTGGTCGAAGATGTGGCGTCCGACATGTGCGTCGACGGCACTGAGGGGGTCGTCAAGGAGGTAGATGTCGGCGCGGGCATAGCAAGCGCGAGCGAGCCCAATCCGGGCTTTCTGACCACCACTGAGTGACACACCCTTCTCGCCTACCTCCGTCATGTCGCCAGAGGGCAGTACGGCGAGATCCTGACGCAGAGCGCAAGCGTCGAGGACTTTGTCGTAGAAGATCGGGTCGAAGCGATGACCAAAGACGATATTGTCCTTCACTGTAGCGGAAAGGATCCAGGGGTTCTGTGGGAAGTAGGCGACGTTTCCGCGAAGGGTGACACTGCCTTCTGACCTGGTCATCTCGCCGAGAAGCGCACCGAGCAGGGATGACTTTCCGTCTCCGACTCGGCCGATGATTGCGAGTAGGTCACCCTTGCGGACTTTCAGGTCGATATCCTGGAGGATCGGCTCAGTAGATGTGGGCAACCACCTAAATTCGCCTCCCTTAATGGTAACTACCTCGTCTCCGACCTGGGGTTCGCCGTTTGGGTCCTGAGACGGAAGAATAAGCTTGCGCGCGGCGGGATCAAGCTCATCCGCGGCAAGGAAATCCTCCAGACGCCCAACCGATACCGATGCTTCGATGATGGAATTGATGATGTTGGCAAAGACTGCCATTGGGAAAGACTGACGGATCAGCTTAATATGACAAAGCACTCACTAGAAGCTGGAACAGGGAGATGGCAGGGAAGATGATCTCGCTCGTCAGGGGTCGATCCGACGTTACGGCGAAAGTGGCAAATGTAGCAAAGGCGACGAAGAACGGCGTTGCCTGCCAGAAGAAATTGCTGACGCTCTGCAGGATGTTGATAGTCCGAAGGAGTGGGATCTCAGACGCATTTCTCGCGTCGAGGACCTTATCCGCAAACGCCTGTTCCCATCCGTACAGTTTGATCGATTTGATGTTGTTCAGGATCTCAGTCATCAAGCGTGATCTCAGATCCTTGACCTTCATAAGCTTGCGCTGGTTTCGCTTGTTGAACTTTCCGATCATGGTATTGATGGGGAGCTGACTTTAGCGCGATCTCATGGCAACTTACACTCAACAGCATTACTCCTACACCCATGAACGCCTGCCATCCAACGAGATTGAATAGCGAGATGAACGCCAGGATGATTTGGAAAGGGCCGGACCAGGCAATGTGGCCATACTGGGACAAATCGGCGATTCGGACGGCATCGACACTCTGCAAGTTGACGATGTCTCCCGACGTCCGACCAGTCTTCTCGCCGTTACTGAGCCGAATAGATTTCCGGTAGATCAAGGTGATGAGACCGCTCTTAATTCGCATAGCTACCATCAGCTGGGTCTCGGCGATGACATACCTGTTGTAAAGCATCGATCAAAGTACTGGTGCAGCATAGCAGTAGCGATATTGGCGACGACGAACATTAGGATGGCTATCGCGAAGCCGGCAGCGGGAGGCAGAGGGTGATCGGTGCCGTATGAGTTCACATAGCGAAGGAGCAGACGCAAAATCTGGGGTTGAAGGAAGGACAACGAGTCATAGCCAGCCTTCAATAGACCTGCAATGAGGTACGGCCCACCGAACGCTCTGGCGATGGCGAACTTGAGATTGGGCTTCTTCTTCTTGCCATCCTTGACGAGCTGGACTTGCCGCTCCCAAGCTGTTGCCAGTCGATTAGAAAGCGCCTCGGCTGAATCCTCGGCGGGGAGAGACCACATGTCTTCTTCACCGAGGAATTTGCGAGTACCGAGAGCGAGCAGAGCTGATATCAGTCAAGCACCGACGGACACTCACGAGTCAACCAAGAGAAAGTCAACCGCTCGTAGATATTGGCAGAAGCAACAGGACTTTCGACATCCCCATACTCGTTCTTCCCTAGAGCTTGATACCCTTCCACCCTGTCTCTCGCCTCGTCCTCCTCGTCACTGTCAAGCTGAATCTTTCCGCCAGACTTCCATCTCTTCTCCGGACTGTGGAGTTCCAGTACGAATTCGAAGAGGCCAAATGCCGCACTGGCCAACCACAGGCTTTCCCTAGCCAGTGTCATCCTTCCGGTGGAAGTTTCAGTCATTCGAACCGATAGTTGTCCGGTGAGGATCATCGTTCTTAGTCTGACGGCGGAGATCAGGACGAAGAAGGGCCAGAAGAGGAGGATAAGGTTCACCGAGGTGCGCGAAGTGTGGTGGTTGAGCCATGTGAGATGAGTGAAGGTGAGAAGGACGAGGAAGAAATTGCCATAGTGTATTGATGAAGAGGGAGTTGAGTGGAGAGTAGCGAGGGACAACCCGAAGGCGGCTGCTGCTAGTAGTGTGGAGAGACCCAATATCGCCTACAAATCAGCGACGCCCCAAGTCACACGCACCACTTTTACCCGTCCAATCTTTTCGCCCGCAGTTCCGCGATCGATCCATGCCAAACCGCGCTTCCTCCGCCTTGCCAGACTGATCGTCTGGCCCACTGCAAAGAACAGCGTCACTAAGAGTGGTACGGGGAGCAAGACGAGGTGCTCAAAGCACGATGTCAGGTCGAGCGACCGGGATCGAGCTAAAATGCGCAATGGCCAAGGACATTCAGTGAGAATGTGCATGTGCCGATGACCCATTGCGGAGAAGGGTGATTGCGACATGACCGGCGCCTGGCAGCTCGTCAGTACTGCAGGTTTGGTGTCCTAGACGAGAATAGAAAGCGAGAGACAAAGTATTTCGCTGAGTAACCTGAGCCCACCAGCGCAAAAGTGGAGGCACCGGAGGAGGCCGATGATACTCCGATGAGGCCATGTGGAGGGAGGGGCCTCGAGCTCTACGTAGTGCATGTACCCTCTCTACAAAAGCGGCTCTACGTCTATCTCTAAGCTGGAGCATGGCCGTATGAGCTCGAATTTGCCCAAGACGGAGGGATGCAGGATACCCAAAGAGCCAATCACTATGTCCTTTGGTTTGGATGTGGAAGGCAGGACTGCTCTCAGGCTTTCGGCGATGGTGTGAAGAGGGTTGGAGGGAGCTGATGGAGTCGGCTCAGCGGTTTCGGTGGTAGGGGCGGACGATCTCAGTCGCAGATACACTTTCGCACCTCGCCCAGGTAGATACGTCGGATCTGAGATCAGCTCCGATGATTCACCAGACCTACCTTCGGCTCCAGCAATGTAATACCCATAATCCGCCTCATTCTTCTCACTCTGCAAAAACGGCACACCCAGAATCTGCATGACTCGATCCAGCAGACCATGCACCATCTCAAACCCGGCCTTCTTGTCCATGTACAAGGCAACTAACCGGCGATGATTGGTTACCTGGCGTTCGGCACTTGGGTCCTGGATGGCAATATCTGACACCTCGAAGATCTTCATAGGGAGGGCGAGGGATTTGTTCTCTCTGGCGGTCTTCAATATACCGGGGAGGAGAGAAGTACGGACGACCTGGTACTCGAGAGATTTTGGGTTGGCAAGTGCGACAGCGTAGTTTCCCGGGTCCTTCCTGTTGAGCCAAGCAAAGTTCTCGTCGTGAGAGCACTAGGCGTCAGCCAGGCCTAAAATTTCACTCACCAAGATCAAAGGCAAGGCTTCTAGCCAGCCGGCCATCGCGCACTCTTTTCTGATGATGTCTGCAAGCCTGTTGACGGGGAATGGTTTGGCGACGGTATTGGTGGTAGGAAGTGACTTGGGCAGATCATTATATCCCCAGGCAATAGCCAGATCCTCCATGATGTCACACTCGTGCAAGATGTCCGGCCGCGTACAGGGCACCTCGACATCCAACACATCCGAGTCTGATCCCGAGGGCTGACTGGCGAGCGACATCTTGTTGAGCATCTCCGCCATCCGTTCTCGGGAGAGGTCCAGACCTGTCGCAGCGTTGATATATGATGACGAAGCGGTAGTTCGGCGGGGAGCGATAGGGGGTGAAACATGTGAGGAGCCGTCGGGCAGGACAATCCTGACCGGCTCAATTTCGAAAGGTACAGCGCAGTATTCGGAGAACATCGTGGACAGCATGTTGACAACGATATCAAGCTTTGTCTTGTCGGTCGCAGTCACATCAAGCAAGATGTTTTGCGTTCGACCAGCGACAATTTTGGAGTCTGAAATCAGCTAACTCTGTCTGATAGACTCACGCTGAGAGTTGATGATTGGGGGAAGAGAGCAAACGCGGTCCTTGCTGTCGTAGATGATGGGATATGCAGGAGCATCTCTGATTATATGCAGGAATCGACTGATGTTTCGGTCTTGCTGAAGGGTCAGCTATATTCCCGAAGGGACTCACGTCGTATAATGTCATCAACTCCTCCCCAGTGTACTCCTGATCCTTATTGAGAGGTGCAAATTTGATCTCCTTGGGATCTTGGCAGATGTACCTGACGTCAGCTAGGTCGGAGCTCTACACACCTAAAAGGCCCCTCGAGAGTGTCCAAATCGTGCGTTCCCATACTGACTAGCCGCCGCTGACGGCACAAATTCATATGCAGCTTGTCTTGCAGATCAATGAACGAGTCATAGGCTGATTGGGTCATTGGCTTTGCGAAGCGCAGGATAGCAGCAGCAGCGAAGGGTCGAAGGGGCGATGTCTATGGTCAGCAAGCTCGGTATCACACCTACCGAGGCATCAACATGTAGCTCTTCCATCTTCGCAGGACTGCTCAAAGTGTAGTGTGTCGTCGTTTCGAGACCCAAGAACACCCTCAGGGCCTTCGCGACACCTTCAATGCAAAGCAGGTCATATCGGTTGGCCGGAATCTCGATCTTGAGCTGTGGGGGAGGTGTTGGCAGGCCCTTGGCGCGCGCAGCTAGGACGTCATTGGTAGTCTACGTGTCAGTCCATGTCATAGCGCAAAGATGTTGACGTACATCTTCGTCAAGCTCGACACCGAAGGTGAAACAGAGCTCGTCGAATTCCTCTGTGGTGTATTCCTTCTCTAGCCTGGTGTACAGCTCAGCCTTGTCGACGGTGATGGTGGGCATGGCGGCTAGATGATTGAGTCAGATAGTAAGGCAAAATATCTGAAACTCCACCCAAACTCGAGTGGTGATTTGCTCCCGCCAGCTCATGTCTCGACCAAGGGCTCCTTGCCATTATGCCATAGCACACCTCATTGCCTCATCACCACTACACTCAGTAATCTTCAGTGATGCTCGCCCGTCGTCTGCCCTCAGCCATCTATAGCATAACCATTATGCATATATGTCTAAGGCTTTGCCCGGCTCGCCTCGTAGCCTCCGTATCCCATACCGCACCATCTGCCTACCCTCCATCCCCGCCGCTCCTGCAGTGTAGTAGCGGTTGCACCCGACGCCTCCTGCATCTTCATCCCACCAGCTCCTCTCGTCCGCTTACTGGGACTTCTTGGCCCCGCCGGCCTTTTCCGCCGCCTTCACTGCAACAGGGTCTGTCTGGGGAGCACCACCGCCGCCAGTGAGCTGGTCCATGAGTCCTGGGGCTGCCTTAAATGGTCGAGAGAGAGAGCCCTCGGCGGGCTTGCCGAAGAGGTGAAGCTGGACCTCGTTGTGCTCGAACGCCGATTTGACCGCCATGATCGTTTGCAGGAATAATGGAGCCGAGTATCTTGATGGTGATCAGTCTGAGGCCGTAAAATTGAGCAGCGGTACTCACTTTAGGTACAGGTGCATAAAGCCGAGCATCGCAATACCGAAGAACATGCCCTTCATCGCCTTGCCGGTCTCTGCCAAGTCGTAATCACGGACAGTACTTGTGATGAGAACAGGGGCGGCGTCGGGGGTCTTTATGATCAGGTTATGCGACGATCAGGGTCGAGCAAAGGTACTCACTAATGGTGAAGCGGGGCTGACGTATTTCACAACTGTGAGATCGTTCTTCTTGCGGATCTGGGGGTTAGCTGATACAGTCAAAGAGAAATGGGAGAGATTTCGAGAGGCAAGACATACGACCATGGTGACATAGTAGTACAGGCCCAGTACCAATAATTGCGCTGAGACGTAGGCAATGCGCAGGTAGTTGATGAAGACAGGATCGTCCATCGGTAGACGCTTGGTCACTGCACAATATGAGCACACGACACGAAAGCCCCCCAGCTTGTATTTGCCGGCCAGAGGCAGGACGATCGGATAGACAACGCACCCTGCATGGAGCCGAGGGACAGGGCGAGGTTGATGAATGCGGGGTTCATCTTGTGTGGTGAATCTGTGATGAGGGAGGATAGATGGATATAAAAGTCAACAGAAGATAGCTGGAAGCGGTCGAAGTGAGATGTCATCGCAACGTGGCGCCACTTTGAGTATTTCCGGTTTTCTCCGCTCCTCCTCCCGGCTACCCATCCTCCGCATACATCTCAGTCTATACTATACATTCACATACCGCAAGTACATCAGTCTCCTGCACTTCCCTTCTCGGTCCGCACACCCCGCTTCAGCCCCCATAAACTCGCCGCGAAAATGCAGGCTGGTCTTCGTCCCGTTCTCCGAACCCTCCGACTGACTGCTCGTCGCGGAAACGCCTCTACCCCTCCCATCCAGCAAAACGAGAACGTCCAGAAGGCCGTCCAATCTGCTCAGAAGGCGTACGATGCTGGTGCGGCGACATTGAAGCGGGTAGCTGGACCCGTCGGAGAGCGTGTCAACAACTCTGTTGGAGGTTAGTGAGTCGGAAAGTTTCAATTGCTAAATTTCAGCTCCACTAGTCTTCTCCGTCAAGACTTTCATATCGATGTTCAAGCAGGTCTTCAAAGCTGAGAAGCTATCTTTCCCCACCGACCTTCACACCTGGGTCCACACATATTCACACATTTGGTCGCGTGCCACAAACGGTCAGTGGTGGACAAACACCTTGAAGACAGGTGCATGGGCTGGTGTTGGAATCGCGGTAAGCTGTCTGTCTCGCAATTGCCAAAATCGTACTGACATGTAGACTGTTGAAGCATACGGTATCTTCTGCCTGGGCGAGATAATAGGCCGCCGCAACCTTGTCGGCTACAGCGTGAAGGACAACTCCCACTCCCACTAGATCGATAGAGAGGGGAGCCAATGAGACGGGAAGGGAGAGAAAAATGAGGGCTTTGGTCGAAAGCCAACTGCTTCAGGGATTTCAGGCATGGATTATGATAAGCTTACAACCGGATATCAAGAGCTTGCATAAGCCGCACAACAACCACATCCAGTCCTATCTGTCCCCGTTTAAGGCTGATGTCAGGTTATGAATTTGCTTTCTTCCCGCCGTCGGTAGCCCCATCAGTGGGCGCTCTCCTTGCCCCACTGGACTCATCATGCCGCTAACACTGCTCGTGCTCGAATATGCCCTATCCCGTACAAATGGCGTGGAAGCGCCGGACATTGGAGGGGAGAATGCCGATAAGGATGGTTCGGTTTGTCGGGTTGGGGTGAGGGGTGAGGATGGGTCGGAAGTGTGATCTGGTCTGCGCGGTTGACCTTGCGACGCTTCCTTGAGCAGGAACTCCACAAAGAGGTTTGAGAAGGACTATAATCAGCCGAGTTCAACGCACGAAACTTACCTCGTTCATGGCTGCTTCTTCCTCAGCACTCCGTTCTGGCCGCCCACTGCCCGTCCTCCCCACCTTGGGTCTATCCGCCTTCCCACCTATTCTTTGCAGTCCAGCCTTCTCTCTATCCGTATCGTCCCAGGTCAAGATCGTCGAAAGGATATTGAGCATTTCGAAGCGTTTTGTGTCGCCCCGAGATGCCGACAGGAAAGAGAGGAGGACGTTGGTTACGAGTCGGCGATCGACATTCTCCGTAGATGAGGTTTTACGCAGTCTCCGAAGCGCCTCTGTGAGATGTTCGTTATTCACCACGGCTACAGTCAGCTCAATCCTGCAAACGCCACTCACCGTCATGTCTCAGTTTCGAGATCAACCGCTCCTTCTCCCTGATTTCCTTCTCTAATCGAGTTGACCGGCCAGCATCACCCGACATCTCCCCCAAGCGCGTCTCGGCATTGGCACATCTGAGTTTGAAGTCTGATAACGACGATACGGCAGCATGTAGCTGTTTCTCCAGATCAGACGTGGCATGATGCAGCTCGGAGTCTTTTGCTGAATCTCAGCTCGATACTGCGGCATAACTCACCAGCCTGAAACTCCTGCAATACTTCTTGCAGATTGTTTCCTCTCGTCCGCTCTCCCTCGGCCTCATCTCTTGACCTCTCCGCTTCTCTCCTTGCGTCTCGTTCTCTCCGCTCCATTTGTCTCACCTCCTCCTCCATGGCTTCTCGCCGTGCCCTCTCCCGTCCTGCCTCTCCCTCCCATTCTTCTCGCTCCACTCGCAATCTCTCCATCTCTCCGCGTAGCTCTCGCATCTCCCGAGTCAAACTCAGCACATCAGACGATGACGAGTCCGATTGAGATCGGATCTGTGCCAACTGTCCCGCCAATGCCGCCGACTCGCTCGACGCCGATTCCAGCTCCGCCTGCAGCGTCGCGACATTTTGCTGTAACCCGTCGACTTGTATTGTCAGTGAATTGATCGATGTCTCTCTTCTATCCAGCTCTTCCTATAGATCAGCCATATCCAGGCCTTGCGACTCACGGCATCTTCCCTTAGCTTGTCTCCCAAGCTCTGCCGCATAGATGTCAATTTCCCCAGCAAACCTCGATACTGCCCATGCAGAACCTCCTTCTCATTCCGCACAACCGCCAGCTCCGCTTCGAGATGCGCAACCGCGTCAGCTTCCTCTCCACGCGCGCTATACATGGATGGACGCGCCGCTGGTACCGGCGATAACTCAGGCGACGGATTTGGCAGTGCTACCTCAGGGAGCAGCTGCCTAGGTGAAGATGGCCCTGCTTCAGGCTCGATGACCTCGATTTCGGGCTGAGGAGCTGGCGCGATGGGCTCAGGCGCGGGTGATTCAGTCGGGGTGGCCTCGACCGTCTCTTCGATGGGCGTGGGGGTCTCATCGCCGTTCCTCATTTCCTCCTTCTTCGCGTCGGCATTCTTGTTGTTCTTTTTGGATTTGCCCATGATGCCAGGGTCTCAAGGCTCGCCGGAGCCGCTGATGTATAGATGCGAGGCAGAACAATAGCAGTTGTATCTCTCTTCGAGCTTGGCTGCGCAGGAACCGGACTATGTAGGAGGCGGGAACTTACATAAGCATCTCGCCCACATCCGCTCGCATGTTGCAAACGAAGTAGTCTGCTATCCCTCATCGACCCGCCTATAGCTATGATCTAGCGCACTGGAGCACGCCAGACGCCCGTGGAATATCACTCAGTGCCCCTAAAACGAGCGACAATGCCTCTCTTCAGAGGCTGCTCCGCCTTGGTCATACGCTGCTTCAAGCGCGTCGAGCACTTCGCCGATTGGATCACAGGCGCAGCTGGCCCTGTCTTCGTTGCGCTCTGCTGGACGCTCATCATTGGTGGCGGGATCATCTTTTGTCAGTACCATATCCCTCTCACAAACGACTACAGTTGACACTCCCCAGTCGATGTGATAGGCCGTGGGTTGAGCACTTTCGAAACCATCATCCTTTCGCCTATCCTCGTCCTCGTTCCTCTGAATCTATACGGACAATATTGGCTAGTCACGCGCGTTCCACCCGGATACCCCTCACCGAGGGCAATAGCAGCCTCCCCGGATAAGCCAATGAGCACCGAACGGGAACAACGCTGGATCATGCGAGATCAGCGTTCGGTCTGGCGGCCTGAACGATGGGGATTAGGTCGAAGAGACCGAGCAATGGCTGTTGAATCTCAATCAAATGCAGCGCCGAGGAGGATGAAGAAGTGCCGGAAGTGCGATGGACCGAAGCCTGAACGGGCACATCATTGCTCAGTCTGCAAACGCTGTGTATTGATGATGGACCATCACTGTCCTTGTGAGTTGCCGTTCCTGGCTATGCTGACGATCCAGGGATCAACGGATGTGTGAGTCTTATACCGCCCTGATCGGAGGGCAGGAACTCACCAATGAAGACAGGTTGGGATCTATAACCAACGACACTTTGTGCTCTTCATGTAAGCCTTCTCATCACCCCTCTCGCTAACGTATAGGACATGGATATCAATCGCATGCTGGTGTGTCGTCGCTCTGGGCTATGTTCATTTTTGGTCCTCGCTGCTGTATCAATCGACATGGGCGGCATACACACCCAGAATAGGCTTCACATTACTATATGTTCTGGCTATCGCGATGGGTTAGTCCACAATGGAGGCCCTCCTGACAATCAGGTATAGCTGTTCCGGTGCTCCTATCGTGGCACGTGTACATGATCAGCAAAGGCGAGACCTCGATTGAATTGCACGATAATGCTTATCTCGACAACAGAGCTTCGGCGGAGGGACTGGTAAATTCACCAATGATCGAAGCTGAACATCTCAGATCTACTTGAATCCATATGATCTTGGACGCCGCCAGAACCTGCTCATCTTCTTGAACATCACACCTTCCGCCTACCCACAAATCACCCTCCTCTTCCCATTCCTGATACCGCCAGCGTCCAACGGATGGTCATATCCCCGACGGTCCCTTCCGGAACTAGGACCAGGGGAGGATAGCGAGGTACGCTCGCCTGAGATATCCGGGAGGCTGGCGGAGTTAGGTGAGATTAGAGGGAAGTACGTCATGGGGGATGAGGGTCTGACGGACGATGAGGATGGTGGTGGTGGTTATGTCGACTAATGCCCGATTTAGACAGGTAGACGATGTGTGGCGACCTTTCTCTCCCAGAATCCTAGATTGTCAGTTCTCATTTACGTATCACGTCCGGTGCAGAGCAGACTCACGTCCTTTCGGCGACACCCTAAAGTGACCAGCACAAGCCGACACATACCGCCGCCACGGCCACGACAAGGCTGCTCATTTCCAACGGCGATCTTGCTGAACATCCCGAAGTGACCTTGAGCCCGAAGGTCGTTGCAGTCTCCAGATACGCGTTGACGCGTGATACGGAGATGGACGAGACCTCGGCGTCAACGCGCGAGCGATATGACGAATAGTCAAGGATGCTGCGAAAGGTCATCAGCGTCCAGGTCGTTATCTGTCCTTGAGTCAGACTTACGTCCCGGACGAGACTACGACGGTAGGCGTAGTAGCGTGCGATCGAGTTGTAAAACCAGAGGTTGTCGTGCTGATCCGGGTAGTAGTGGCTGATACTGACGTGGGGGCGGTGCGTCCTATTGTTGTTCTGTGATGGTCTCAGCTGCCGCTTCTCCTGCCCATGACAGCAACCCACATAGTACGGAGCACAGTGTCGCCGTCATCGTCGATGGATGGCGTGGCGACGACCGTTAGGCCTTGCTAGACAAATCAGTCACATACGGCAGACATGGCAGGCCCGGGCCGGAGCTGAGATGGGGCAATGTGTAGCTGAGACGTACTGCATTGGTAGTTGTAATCCGCTGGGCAGACACCAAGGTCAGGACGAAGAACAGGCAGCACAGGAACCTCAAAGAGTGGTGAAGCATCGCGGAGGGAGAGGGAAAGGATATGTTAGGGTCGTCTCAGGTGAACGACAAAAAATAAGGACGTGCGAGAGTGTTTCGATGAGGGTGTAGAGTTGGTGAACGATCTGGAATTGGATTTCGCGCGTCTTCCTCGTCCTTCGCTTCCTTCTTCGCCGAAATCATCATGTCAACAATGGTCTCGTAAGCTGCCCTTGGTTGCCTGTCCATTGGACTGATGTCACGACCGCGTCCAACGAGGTGAAACATCCGGCTGGTGCCTGACTCTACAATGTGTTTCACATCTCCACGTGGTTCACAGCGGCATCGCGAGCGCCGAGCTGGCATTTTGTCTTCCCTTCTCGATCTTCGGCTCACTTGCCAAATGGTAGCCTCTACTCGAAGTGAGGCAGCGCCCAAAAGGGTCAGCTCCGAGGGGCTTCCATCCTCAAAGAAGCGAAATCGAACGCCAAAGACGCTGGCAGTAGCAAAGACGGCAAGAACGGAGGCCTCCTCTGATCCCGCCCAGGACGACAATTCGCTCATTCTCTCCATTCTTCATTCCCTCCTTTCCCGCCTGTCCAGTGCGCAGTCCACGATCTGTCCCTCGCAGATTGCACGGAAGATGCACGAGCTATATCCCGCTCAGTACTCCGATTGGCGGGCTCTAATGGATCCAGTCAGGGATGCGGTTTGGGAAGAGGTTGTCCAAGGACGCGTGGAAGTGACTCAGGGCGGAGTGGTGCGCACTCCGGAAGAGAGGGAGGGGCTGAAGGGGCCTATAAGAGTGAGAAGGGGGCCAGGTTGGGAGGCGCCGTGATCTTATAGCGAATGCGAATGAGGCGCACGGCGTGAGAAACTGGATCAGCATCTCAACAGGCGGTGAGAAGTGAACAGCAGTGAGCGGCTCAGGGAAGAGAGGAGATATCGGCCGGTCAGCCAACAACAACTTTACATCTCACTACGACAACTGCTTCGTGCTCTTCCCCTGCCGCCGGATCCCCGCTCCCCACTTTCCCAACTCTAGGCAGATCCAAAGGACGACCAGGAAAGAAAAGATGCCCTGTATCCAGTGTCCCGTCCCGGCCGGCTTCTCAATCTGTAGATGATGGAGGGGTGAGTGGATCATCTGAGATTAGGTCGGGCCAATGGTGAGGCTTACTTTGTTTAGACCGACGTCGTCCATTGCTGTTTTGTATTATGGGTACGGGCTGCCTTGTTTTCGGTACAGCTTGAGGGGAATGTCACGCCTAGCTTGTTGAGTGATACAGACCAGTTCAGGTATGTAGATGGCCAAAGCAGCCTCAACAGAGCAGATCTAACAAAGGAATCGGCCATCCTTTCTTGTACATCAGCAAAAGGATAGCTTCACCTATACGTCGATCCCGTGGTCTGAAGGTTTCAAGTCCTCCAGGCCCACAGCCCACTACCCCACGTACTCCACTCCACATGGTATCATGTCCAATGCCCAAACAGCATGCATCCACACTACTCGTCGGCGGCATCGGCCTTGCCGGCCTTGTAGGCAGCAATCTTCTCCTCGACCCTGGACCTGCGCTGCTCCCTGCTGAGCTTCTTGTCCCTGCGTGACAATGACTCCTTCTTCCACTTTTCTGTGTCCTTCTCGGTGGGTTTGAAAACGGGGTCCTCACGGATGGCGGAGTAGGCGGAGGTGTAAACTTCCTCAATGTCGTCAGATCCAATGTCGTCGGCGAGATAGGTCGCGAATTGCTTCTTGAACCTGGAACATCAGTCCTACATCGACGTAGATGATCCACCAGACTCACCGCTCGTCGTCTTCCTCCTCTAGAGACTCCATGTACTCAGCAACGTGTCCACCGAGAATGTACTTCTGGAGGACCTCGGCATCAAGAGTCTTGGACTCTGGGTCGAAACCGGGGAAACGCTTGGCGTTGTGGGGGATGAAGATACCGCCGTCTGATGCACCCTTCATGGCGCCGAAGACTCGGGATCCGGTGGATGTTCGGCGGAGACCGACATCGAGGTAGCACTTGAATGGCCGGGGCTCGTCGTCACCGACTGAAGGATGAGCGCAATCCTAAAGCACAAGGGCAGAACTTACGAGCCTCAGTCAACTGCAGCTCTCCAGTTGGCTCCTCAACACCCTCGTACTTGTCGGCAAGGCCGAGCTTGGTAAGAGCTCGACGGGCGACAAGGAGACCAGTAGCGTATGAAGCAGACCAGTTAGTGAGACCGTGCTTGATACCGTATCGGGGTAGCTCCTTGGAGGTAGCCTGGGTCAAAACGATGTCGCCCTGGAGTTTGGCGTAGATGATCTGGCAGATGATCTGCTTGTTTGTGATTCGGACCACAAGACGGTACTGCTCATCAGTAATTGACCATGAAATCGTGCAGCAATTTGGATTGACCTTTGGTGAGGCGTACTTGTTCTTGGCCTGGGCGATCAACCGCTTCCTCGCGTAGTAGTCGGTCTTTCCCTCCCTCCTCCTTCTCGGCTTAACCTGGAACCGACTAAACGGGGTGAGCTATACTCTCGGATTAGACTGAGCGCCTCCAACTCACGAGAAGTAGGCGTCGTTCTTCTGCTTCTTGACGAACGGCATTTTTAGTACTGGTAGGATGGTCAAAATGCACTCTCCGATGGAATTTTGGACATTCTCGCTGGGTGCGCGGGATTATAATCTTCCAACCGGCGGCGTTCACGAATGTGGCAGTTTCGGCCAAGTTTGACCCCTTCGGTCATCTCCGATGCGCGCCCAATCCGTGCGTGCCGCCACTCGCTTCCCCGCGTCGCCTCCACGTCGAAGGTCCATGCCCTTTGTCCATCTACCACAAGGTCGAGAATCATGGTCCTGCTTGCAGCTATCCCCCTCTTGGCCGCCCTCCCAGCGGTATGGGCCGGTATGTACAGTCCGCCTGTCATAAACCTTGACGCGAAGACTTTCAAGCAGGCACTAAGCGTTGAGCATGCAGCCGTAAGTCCCCTTCGCGGTCCAGCATTGACGGTAGATGGTCGCCTTTGTTGCTCCATGGTGTGGGCATTGCAAGACCCTTGGACCAGAGTTTTCCGCCGCTGCTGCATCCCTCTCACCGCTCATACCATTCTACGCTATCGACTGCGATGACGCCGGGAACAAGCGGTTGTGCGCCGAGTACAAGGTTGAGGGATTCCCCACCATCAAGGCGTTCCCGCGGGCGCTCAAGGGTGCACCTAGGGATTATCAGGGAGAGCGGAAGACTGGCCCTCTGATTGAATATGCCAAGAATCTGGTGCCTGATCGCGTGAAGAAGCTGAGAGTGGATGACGGGGCTGAGGCTGCTCTGGGGAAATTCTTGGGTGAGGTCAGTACATGGGGATGCAGTGAACGGAGCTCATAGGGCAGAAATCTGATCTGCCACACGCGCTCCTCATTCACCCATCTACACCCTCGATTCCATTTATGTGGAAGGTTCTCGGTCAGCGTCTTTCCAGTAAGGTGAGCTCCTTGGCATTCAACGCTGACGACAGATGCACATCGGTTACATCAAAGACACGGCTGCACACGACACCCTTACTGCGCTTGGCATCTACGATGCCGCCGACACATCCCGTGATGCCACACGAGCTGTGTACTGGGCTGCAGGCGCGTCCATGGGTCAGATTGTAGAGTACGAAGGTATGTCGACCTACGGCAAGGCTGACAAGTAGGAGGATTCAAGTTCAACGCACTCCTTGAATTCTTCCAAGCTCTGCTCGACGACCAGACACCTCCGCCAGCCGAGAGGGACGCCACGCCACCACCGACCGAGCAGAAGCAAGCATCAACGACTCCCGGTGCCGATGCCCGGAAGGCCGAACAGGACCGCAAAGCCAAACTGCGGGCAAAGATGGAGGAAGCGGACAGGCGGGATCAGGCTAGGAGGGAGAAGGCTGCAGCGAAGGCGGCTTCCAAGGTGGAAGATGCACCCCGCCCAGAAGCGGAGGAGAGTGTGGAGGAGGAGATGGCGCGAGGATCTTCGCCGGCGGATATTGCGGCTGATGCACAGCCAGAAGCCGAGGTGAGCTCTGGCGGCGCCGAAGTGAGGGAGACGGCGGTGCATGAGGAATTGTGATGCATCATTCGCCTGCTGCGAAGAGCTTCTCCAGGTCCCACTTGTCTCGCCCCTCTTGAGTGAAGAGGTTGACGCATATCTCCCCAATCGGTACCAAGGACCAATCCGTCTCTGCTTCGACTCTTGGCATTCTGCGTGGTGCAGCAGAACTACTCAGCTCCGGGATAGGGTTGTCTTTGAGCTATACGTCAGCTAGATTCGATGGACCGCTCACCCATACTCTAAGCGCCCGCTCTGCACGCCCTACTACTCCCTTCCCTCTTCCCCTAACAACAGCCACAATGATCCACTCCCATCTTGCGCCTGTACCCCCTATGCCTAGCTCCTCGGCATCGCGCTGTAGACTTTTCGATGAGGGTGTATGTAGGAATGTGACCGATGACGGCTCAAGCAGTTCCGACGTGGTGAGGAAGTCATGTAAGGTGGTAAAAAGTGATGGGGCATTGGTCGGTAGAGGGCGAGCAGGGGCCGAGGGGAGTGGAGTGGGGAGAGTCGATAATGGATCAAAGGTTGTGAATTTTGGTGCTGGTCGAAGAGTGTTGGATGGAGGAACGACGACCGAATCGGCAGGATCAAGATACCATGCCCGCTTCTTGGCTTCTTCCCGCTGTTGCTCGAGATCCGAGACTGCTGAGCGAGAGTTGGAGGTTGAAACGATAGTTCGGGCGGACCATCGAAGGAGAGTCGATCCGGCAGCTCGCTCCCTTTTGATGTTGAGAGAACGGCAGATACACCGCAGGCATGACATTGACGTTTTCATCATGCTCGAGTGAAAAGATTGCAGTATGAATCGCAAATTGAAATCGGTGAAGCTGCGCCGCAGAGCTGCAGGCTGCAGGGTGGACGATAGTTTACGTTAACCGATGAAACGAAGCTACTGTAATACCATAACTGGCCCCAGGTCCCTCTACACCGCTAGGCTTGTCCGCGTCGGAGATAGAGCCACTCATGAGTACAAGTAGAGGACATATACAACCAGCCTACAATAAAGATGCCATCGAGATGATGAAGTACAAGATCCGCCCTTCGCCCCTAACCCCTATTCCACCATGGGCTCTGGCGACGAGTCCACCAGCGTGTACACGATCTCGGCCGTCTCTCCCTGCGTCCACGTTTTCGATAGCACCGGTGCCGACGGCGATACGGCAGCCGCCGCAGCAGGAGCTAGAGGAGCTGGCGGCACAACCACAGGAAGGGGTTTACGCGCACCCAGAGCTGGAATCAAATACGATGTGATCGTATTTGGTTTCTGCGCCGGAGGTTTCGCTACCACCGGTGTGTTATTCGATGAGACGATGGGGCGAAGGACCGAAATGCCCCCTTGCGCATCGGGCTTCTTGGGCGGAGGGGCCCGAGGAACGGGCGGAGGTGGAGCCGAGAGTCGATTCAGTTCGGAAGTGTAGTAGTCGATCAAAGCTTGTTCTACGGTTTTGCAAGCCGTATCGACTATTGCAAACAGATCCTCTATACCCGTCAGTGCCAGCCTGGAAAAGGGTTGACTTACCCTGCCATATTCCCGGAGCGGAATGTACCATGAATCCCGGAAGTCTCCCTTTCAGGCACAGAGCAATTTTTGTTGGGGCTTGTCTGCCTTCTGAGGGGAGTCTACCGGCTTCGCCGATCCAGTTCTGGGTGGCCTGGTCGAGTAAGTCGGGATAGATCCTCCCGGCAATTTCTACGATCAGTACATATTCACAAGGCGGACTTACCTGAAATATCGCATTTGGCTTCCGTACCCAGGTCATTCAGTCTATGATACTTGAATCCATAGGGCGGCTGGCTCTCTCCAAAACACGACGTGATTCCATCCTCCGTCCATTTTGTCTCACCAGGTTCGCCCAGAGAGATTAGTTCAGCAATATCCCCATATAGGTGACATTGCCATACATCTCCCTTCTCCAATGCAATCGCTCTGACTATCAGCCACGAAACGAGATTAACAGACCTGATCTTCATGAATACAGCCCCTACTGACGGCTTATCTGAATCGAAAGGTACGCTCCCTCGACTCTTTCGAAGCCGTACAATGTCGTCCACCCATATCCGCTCGCCACCGAGCCATATTCCCTGATGAAAATTCTTCTTATCCTCACGGACGAGTTGACGGTCAGAATCTGATAAGATAGTTTGCGGGAGGATATCGATCTTGTCCGTATTACACCAGCTCAGTGCTATTTGCTTGACTTCAGCACGGCTCAAATAAAAAAACTCACCGCTGCCATCTTAATTGCGACTGAGAGCCTGAAAACAGCATCTTCTCTGCGCATCTCGCTGAATGCAATCCTCCAGCCCCATTTCAATGCCCAATCTGCCTGTTCCCGCCCCTCAGCCTCTTTCGCAATGCCATCATTCAGATTTCTCGTCCCTTCTTTCGCGAGCGATTCCCAGCCTGCTCGACCACCAAGCAATTCCTCTCCTATTGCCCATGGCAGCATGTCCGTCGTATCCGCAACGATCTCATCCTTCTGCGAGAACATGCCAAGCGGACGCAGGTGATAAGCCCAGCAATGCGATACGCTGTCCCCTGGCCCGGATGGAGTTGGAGGAGCCACAATCACGCGGAGCCGTATATCCGAGATATGAGCAGGCCAATGCGTAATGTCGGGTAAGGCCTGGCTGATGGCAATCGTCTTTATCCTAACCCAGACGAGCTCGCCTCGTCGGAATCTGCGCTGAGATTTGAGATCGAATGCGCGCTCAAACATCACGCCGCTCGGCCATAGCTCGTCTTCGCTGTCTGAAGCTAGGCGTTCTTCCTCCTCGATAGACATCCGGCGCCGTTTAGACGGGCGTGTGGACTCTACATTGGCAGAGCTTCTCGACGAGGGTGGCTTCTCGGATCCCTTTGATGGAGGTGGTCGAGGCACCGGTGCCGGGGCGTCACGTTTGGGCTTGGATTTCACTAGCGCAGGTGTGATTGTCGCAGCAATCGCTGCCGCTGCGATAACTGGCTTGCTTATACATTTACACTTTCGTCAGCTTGTTTCATCCCAGAACTCACCTCGGCTTGATGCGAGTCCAAAGGTTTGTTCGAGAAGAGCCACGCAGCGTGGATCTTCCATTCGGATGGCTTGAACCGGTTCCTCGAGCTGGATCCCTATCGTCAGTCTAGCAAATATCGTGACATACGTAGAGGTACAGGTGCTCTCGCGAGCCAGGATCTTCGGCGGGGCGTTTAGTGATGTAGATCTTGTACCCTGCCGGTACTGGTATCCGGTGCGGTAGACCATCTTCCATTAGCTCAGTAAATCAAATCGCGAACATGTGTGCATTGGGTACATACTTGGTTGTACCGGAATGCCTAGGATAGCTGCCAGATGGGCGCCCGCCGCTTCCTCGAAGGGGAGGTATCGCGGATTGCCAAGCTCGACCTGCTCGTACCATCGCCCCGTAGTGGTTTTTGGCTTGCGAACAGGCGGCCAGAACGCCTCATTCCCGTCTGATCTAGGCCAGACGAGGCGCGGATGAGTTGCCATGGCCATGGCTTGGCTGGTAGCTGTGGCTGTGGTCGACAGATCACTTGACCTTCATTTTGTTGTTGCATCTACTCGGTTGCGGAAGCAGAATTTCGGCTGGGTGAACGACAGTGAGGACGATGATCTTGGTAACATCTCCCATCTACAAAGCACATCCCAAAAGTATGATCGGTCTCAAGGGAAGACTCACAGTCATCGACAACTCCGGAGCGTTGATTGCGGAGTGCATCAACGTGTTGAAAGTCAAGACGAAGAAGAAGTCTACAGGATTTGCCAGTGTCGGTATGTTCCCCCTGCGTCCTCGTCGCTGAAATCAGGCGATGAGATAGTATGCGTAGTCAACAAGGCTCGACCGACATTACGAGCAGAATCAATAGGACCTTCTACCGGAAACATCCAGAAAGTGAGAAGAGGAGATATACGGCGGGCAGTGGTGGTACGGACAAGAAAATCAGATATGAGACCAGATGGGAGATATGTCAAGTGAGTCTGAGGCTCTACCTGGCTGATGCATACCAGCTTTGACGACTCGGCGTGTGTGCTATTAAATGCTAAAGGGGAGATGATAGGGACTCGAGTGACTGGGATAGTGTCAAGTGCGTTGAAAGATCTGCCGGGAGGAGCGGGCGGACCAGGAGGGAGGTGGAGTAAAGTCCTGGCACTGGCAACGAAGGTAAGTTGTGATTCGCTTCCAACACACAAAGAAGCTGACGTGTCAGGTCGTCTAGAAACAGAGTGCAGGGTCTGTGGATATGTATCTGTACCGCTCATCCAAAATACACAGTCAATTCACTTCGAATCCACCTTCAATCTGAGCCCGTCATCGCAATCGATGTCCACCGCTTCGAAACTGAAGCTGTACATATGTGAGGCTAATACATACCCACTCATACAAAGCAGGAAGCTATTTTCTACGCTAGTCCCGGCGCAAACCCAAAATATCAAGTACAAGATACATATGTCCCCCTCGTGATCCCTCACCTCGCCGCCCTATCCCGCTCCGCATACGCCGGTGGTGGCCTCTGCAGTACTCTCTCCAATCCGCCGTCCCCGCCTAGAACTGGCACATCGCTCAACAAGTCTGGTGGTGCCCTCCCTGCTTCTTGCACAGTATACGCCGGGAGGGGATCGCGGAAGGGGTTTTCGGATGATGTGGTGGATAGTCTCGATTCCGCGCGGGGCAGAGGGGCAGTAGATATAGGACTATCGGCAAAGGGTGATATGGGGGAATTGGACTCGGGACTAGCTGTGTCGGCGAAGGGTGATCGGAGAGTGGAGATGTTGGACCGGCCAGCGGATCCAATGAGGGTAGATGAGGGAGTGGATCGCGATACAGTTGGCTGATAGGTGTATCCGGGATGGTTGATGGCATCTCGGGTGGTTCTGATGGTAGCATCGGAGGATGTAGATCGGCTCGATAGAGTGCGAGCGAGAGTAGACCCATCCGTCGCCATCATGTCCATCTCGGAGTCGTCCGACCAGGCTGAGCTGTCCCGATGCGGCACTCCCAGCGCCGCCGTCCGATTTGCCAACGCCTGACGCGTTACTGGCACTAGCGAGCGAGGCTCGGGTGCCGTCGCAGGTGGCCTATTCTCAAATGACCAATCTCCGCCATTCCCCCTTCCTATCTCCCGCATTACACGAGCATCCTGCCTCGCCGCCTTGTTCCGCCTGTGCCGTATCCACATCCGCCCAACGACTATAGCCACCAGCAAGAATATGCTCGCTATCACCACGCCGACAATCCCAGGGATAGACAGTCCGCTCTGCTTGTCATCGCTGCCCGTGATCTGGCCAGCCTCGATCGATTGAATGGGTGAAAGGGAGGATGAGGATGCGGCAGAAGACATGGAGCCCACAGCGGGTGTCTCGACGAGAGACCAAGTATTGTTGGCTTGGACGTAGACGTAGACGTCTCCACGAGCGTTGGTGCTTGCGCTCACACTTTGAGATGGTGCATACGAGCTGTAAGGCGGCCGAGAGGTGGGCGTGGTGTAGTACGGCTGGGAGTAGTGATTGTATGAAGACGAAGCTGCGGAATACGATGATGCCGATGACATGGGCGGTGGATAGATCGCGGCGAAGGAGAGTGACGAGCTGACAACAGCAGCGGGTGTCGTCGTACGGTTCACGCTATACGATGACATTGTGGCGATGAGGAAAGAGTAGAGGGCGGTGTAGATGGGGAGCTGCGAGCAGGTTTGCGCAGCAGTTTTGACTCCGAAGGGCCAGATGAATGTGTTCGGCGATGGAAACCCCTCGATAGGCTGCCAATATGCACAAGACGCGTGAGCGGATGACCCTCTGTTAGGCCCGGCTGTTCCTCGTTGAATAGAATGGCGTGAGCGTGTAGGTGTGGGAATAATACAGCAGCAAAGGATGCTTACTGTGTTCGCTGGCGGGAAGTCCTTCGGGTCAAGCTTGTTTTTAACCTCTTCGGGCTTTCGGAGCATTTTCGGGACGTGACAAGGAATGCCGGCAGCGTTACGTCGCGAGTGGCACTTTGCATGTGGTGCCACATCCGCTTGCAGGTTTGTCTGTCTGCATCGCTCAAGGAGGCCTTGGGCTTGGCCTCTCCCTCCTGCGGAGCTTGTCGCTGACCTCAACATCAATCGTCTGCCATCAATCACACGGGTATATCATCTAAATCTTGTGACCGTGGGTCTCATCCTTGTCAATCTTCTCCAACTCCCGCTCGGCATACAGCCCAGACTCCCGCAGAGCACGTTTAGCATCCCTGATAGCTTCTCGCTGGGCGTCAGAGATGAAGCGTGATTTCTCTGAGGCGGAGCCTGACTGTCAGCGGCGTGTCGACGACAGAAGCAAAGAGCCGCAAATCTTGAACGACGTACTGAATGGCAAGCCCTTCTCCTCGACCATACGACTGGCATACCCAGAAGCAAGTCCAGCAATGATCTATCATCAGCGCAATCTTCAACTTTCTTTGCCAGCTGATTCACCTCTTTCGCTCGGTGGTGTGTGGGCTTATCTCCTCGGTGAACTTCGTGCTTCTCGAACGCCTGACTGTTAGTCAAATGCTAAATGATACCACTCACTTTCATTGCCTCCATGGCTGCGGCGGCGCCTACGACCTCCCGCGTAAAGTGACCCTTCTTCTCGATAGGTGTAGCGCCGGTGATGAGCATAAATTCCGCTCGGGACTGCCTGTGCGGCGACGAGTTGAAGTGTGAGTCGATCTGATTGCGAAGGCCTGTGTTGATTAGCGCGCACAGAAATTCGGACTGGTTGTTACACTTACGGTCAAACATGATATTGGAATGTGGTACTAGCTTGATGATTGAGGAGTTGGGAACGTTCAGAGGACGGTTGCAATCAGAAGATTGAGTGTCAGTATTCCTATTTATCCCTGTCTAGGCAGTAACGTCAATGGTCAGAAGGCCAAAGGTAGGTGGGCAACATGAAACACACAAGAGGGGCAATGACGCTCGTGTCCGCTCGAAGGGTCCTTTGTGTACCTGTACGACGTCATCGCCGTCTTCCATCAGGTACGCCGCGTTTCAACCTCAACCACTGGTACCTGATATTGACTCAGCTTGCATGTGTCGCCAGAAACCGTGTATGGGATGTTACAACTCGAGTCAAGACCTCGCCTACACCATGATGGCCTTGCCAACATTCGCACTCCGTCTGACCGTCTCGAAGACTCTGAACAAGCTCAGCACCATATTCCCCGCGTAAAGCAGCAGTGCAAACAAGCTCAGGGCTATACACCCGCTCTGCCGCCTGCACACCTCCCTCGCCGTAGGTGATTGGACTATTTGGTCCGGTAATACGATCCCGAGTGTGGCTCTGATCAGGTCCGCCCCGGTCACTCCCGTCATGTCTGAAGACGACAAATCCGCCAATAATTGCGAGTACGAGCTTCGTAAGCCGGGCAACCACCATGCGTCGGTCCGCGAGCATTGGAGTGGGGTGGAAATGTAGTCGTTCGTTGCGAGGGAAAGTGCCGATGACCATAGCGCGACGAAGAGGAGGTCAAGGCACACCCAGAGCATTTTGGAACGGAGAGCCCACAGACCGATGGGTTTGCCGAAGTATTCCCGATAAATGGCGGTGGTGGCGTGGAAAAGGGTAAAGGATGCGAATGCTATGGTGAGGGTGGTGGATGGACCGATGAGCCCAGGGAGACGAAGCTGGATAAGTTCTTGGCGGATCGAGATAGAAAGTGCTGTCATTAGCGGGTTCATATTAGAGCTTACCGAGCAGAGTAGCAACAACGGCGATATCCATCAATCTGAGGAAGATGGTCAACCTCGCATCGAGGAACATCATCCGCTTCCACCTGACCTTCCAGTCTTCGCCTTCCCGCTTGGTCCTGCCCGTTCTCTGCCTAGCTTTCGCTTTCACAATCTCTTTCTCCGTCATTCTGGTATGCTGACGCGATAGCTCGTCACCTTCGGGGATGGTGCTACCTGTCGGCTGAGGCGCGTGCCGGGAGGGGTTTGTAGTGGCAGGGCTGTTCCAATCGAACTCCGTCTGGTTGACCTTTCCCTCTTTCCATGGCTCAGCCAGGTCAGGCGCTTCATCCCGTGGTGAGAATCCGAGCCCTTTCGGGGTTGGTGGCATAAGCGCTTGTCGATACCGTCGAGACCGTCTAGTTTTTCGTCGTTCCGAGCGACTATCGATACTTGCGGGTTCCGCTACTAGCGTCTGCGCCGAAATCTCCCTATCCCTTGCTTCCGCCACCTCCTTCTCTCCATCATAGCGCCCATACAGCGCATCCTGCCAACTTCCAGCATGCGGCCAGCCATGTGCAAAGTGTTGTTGAATGGGCTCCAATTGATTTTTAATCAGAGCAGTGTTCAGCCGGCGCATACGAGGGGTTGACTCTTCAGGCGAGTCGGTCGAACCGGGCGGATAGGATTGAGCAAGTGTGGACTTCATCCGCGATGTGCGCATTCTCGACGTGCTCATACGCGGTGGATTAGACCGCGCCTTGCTCATCCGAGGGGTGCACGTTTCCGAATCTGACACATGGCCAGGAACGTCTGTGCGCAACCGTCGGAGCCGCGGGAAAGACGGAGCGGTCATCTGACGCTTGTTTCGTGCATGTTGGGAGAGTACAGGATCAGATTCGATCGGAGTGATGGGGATGGGTTCTGTCACCGTAAGATGATTGGCGACGATGATGGATGATAGGGGATGAGGGGAAGCTTCGATCGTATCCAATCCCGCCCCAGGCGCCGAATTGCTACGGGTGAAGATGCGACGGCGAGGTATTTCCGAATCTGAGTGAACTTCCTCGGGAGTGCTGTGTCCGGATGATCGTCGCCAGAGGTGATGGAGATCAGGTGTGAAGTGAGATCTGGCCCGTGTAGTGGGTGGCGCCAGAGGCGGACCTAGAGAGAGGGAAGGCGGTTTCTCCTCCTCGGGAACATCATCGGTCTTGCTGGATTTCCGAGACGACGCCTTCCCCTTCTTTTCTTCGCGTGCAGAACCACCTTCTTCCGGTCTCCTCCTGACAGTCCTCTGTCTCATCTTCGTCATGCCTTTATGAGTGAACGTCCACCATGGAACTTCATCGTCCGAGCTGTCGGGGCCCGTGGAATCAGATGACTCGCCTTCGGTGGAGTACCGGATCCGCTGTCGCGGTCGTTTGGGGGTGGATGTGGAAGCAGTTGGAAGGTCGTGTGGGGGTAGAGGTGGTGTGGGAGGGTCATATATCGCAGACGCTGATGTTAGCCGCGCCATGACGACACTTACGAGGCATGGTGTTGACTTTTCGAATTGTCCCACCTGTGTTGGGTGGCGGGGATGCGAAAGGCATGTTAGCAGGAGTTGGGTCCGCCCCATTGCTCATGATGCGCAAGAGACCCTCCTTCTTCCTCTTACTCCTGATGGTGGAGAAGCCAGACGTTGACGCCGAAGCATTGGATCGCGGCATTGTGGAAAGGCGATGAGGAGTGCGTCAAATTTCAATTGGGGTGTTATGATTGACCAGCCACGCCAGCATCAATCAGGCGATGTCTAAGCTGGCTGACTGAAGATCGCCGATCCTTGCGTACGCGCTTGAGATTTAGAGGTCGCGTGAGGCCGTCGATGATGTGTGTTGGCAGTGGTTGTTGACAGCCGAGATGCCAAAGGCAGCTGGCCTTTAAAGGGTTCGGTGGGGTGTGGGGATCAAGAACGGCATGCTCTGACTGCTCGCACGAGCAGCTCTCAGCTCGGTGACCTCATCCAATTGCTGCTGGGTAGACGTTCCGACGAGAGATGCTAGCTGTATATGCTGGCTGAGTGAGAAGCACATACATGGGCGGAGGATGAATTTTACCCAAGACGGAAATCGAACCCATCGGCGACACCCACTTGACTAGCTCCACTCCACACTTTCCATACATCCATACCCATACTCATATCTTCCATCTTCAATCATAGAAGTGGCGACCTGACTGGCCTACCCTGCACTCAGAAGACAGAGGTATAGGCTGCCACATCAAACTTCGGCCAGCATCGACTTCTCGCTTTACTGGGAACATGATTGAAATCCGGTCAAGCCGGGCATAAGATGGCTTCAATGCACAGAGAGAACAGCGGGCAGAGTTGTAAGCTGTTCAAAACTTTTGGTAGCTATGGCCCAACTGACCGTGACAGCGAGCTCCACACCGACATCGGACTCAACATCGACGCCACCCCTCCCTCCACCCGATTTCAACCCCCCAGTGGACAATTCGGCCGCATCGATTGATCAGACCATCAGTGCCGTCTCCCCACCTGTGCTCGAACCGATCAACGAGCAAGGGCTTCAGCTGTCGCAGATCTCTTCTCCTCGATTCATGTCGAGGCCTGCCCTGCAGGGATTTCGGCAGAATTCAAGTCTCTCTTCAGCAAGTGGGCCTTCGCCGTATGGATCCCAATCTAGCGGGATCAGCATGGGGAGTAATTCGGACGGAGGCGATCATTTGGTCGAGGCGAGAAATGACCTATTGGTCAACAGTGGACATGGGAGCAAGGAGGGGTCTGATGGAGAGGAAGATGACCGATTTGACGTCAATATAATAGCGGCCACTCCGCCTGGTTTAATCCGAGCATCAAGTGGAGAGGAAGCTGCTTGGGACAGTGTGGTGAGTCTTTCATTGACTTTGCTGATGTCAGTGGCCATCACCCGATACCGTCCGTCCACCAGTACCCCAGGCACGCTTCCCAGTCGTTGCACCCTATTCGCCATTCGTCACTCCCTCCTTCTCCCCACTGATCTTCCCCCCTGCTCCAGCGAGGGCTTCTTCAAGTTTGGGTCCCATCAGACGGGCGACTTCACCCTCCCGTCCACCAGATTCTCGCCACAGTCCGCAGCTGTCATTCCTCGACACTTTTACGCCGGACCTGACACTGGGTCGGCGCAGATCCAACACCGCTTCCGACAGGCCGCCCTTATCCCTACCAGCAATATCATCACCCAACATCACCATCTCCAAACATCAGCGGTCTTTCTCGTCGTCCTCAGAGCTATCACCCAGGGCTCGGGCGGCGTTTAAAAGCGGTAGTCCCCCACTGAGTCCCAGCCGGACTTCAGATAAGCCAAATAGTCCGGGTCGGCGGCCTAGAAAAAGCACCTCTCGATTATCAGACGTTTCTCCTCGTCTATATTCGAATAACCCAGATAGTCCTGGACCATCTCGACTATCCCCAGATCCTCCACCAGACGACGATATACCTCCTCTCGAATCCGAAATACCGCCGCCAGTCGCTCCATCTCCACTGCTGTCACCCCACGTCACACAGGATGACGGTATCCCCCGGCTACCCGAACGATCTCCGCCAGCCCTCTTCACCCCTCTCGCTCGCCCAGGCCATCTACGGAGGGCGATGTCGGATTACGAACCACGGCGGTCTCCAACGGGCATCACTCGCTCATCTAGCTTAACGGCAGACTTGGACAAAACTCTAAAGCGATCTGCGAGTGCTGGAAGTAATGAGGAAAAGGAAAGATCGCCAAGTCCGACACGTTCACCTCCCGACTTCATACCGATACCTACCATAGGTGATATTCCTCTCGTCGACGAAGGCGATCTTCTGCCGGACCAGGACGTGTTTGTCGATATAACATTCGAAGATGAGGGATTAACCACGCTTGAACGGATATTCCTGCTCTCAAAATCCGATTTCGCCTTTCACCGCGCCTACATAGCTCGATCGCTTGGCGACCTGCTCTACGACGTAGATCCGTGTGAATCCGTCGAGTATGTTCTGCCTTTGATCAGCTCCTTTACGCTGGACGAGGATGAGGGAGTGAGGGAGGCGTTCGCTCAGGATCTGCATCGAATAGTGTGGTATTTCTATTCGGTGTGTCGGATAGCACCGCCGGGGACAGAGGCCGCGGGGATGAGCTGGGATTTGAATGCAGAGACTGGGCATCTCCAAGAGGAGGCAGGGCCTACCGGTGGCGAGGATCCGGACCAGGAGGAAGGATCGGTGGATGAGGATCTGCATCGTCCAGATCTCGAACAGCTTGAGCGGGACGATTCGGATCAGACCATAACGGTTACATCGGAAGGTCTGAACATTATCGACAAGCCCGCCCCGGAAGAGGCAGCAACTACCATCCGATCCTCCTCGCCCCACTCGTTGCAAAGCGGATCTACCAGCGACGGGTCTACGCTGAGCCGCTCAGCCTTGACTGCTTTCGACAGCGAGGGTGGTACAGGTGGTACCAATGCGTCAAGTGTGGATAGGATGGATCCAGGTCCAAGCAAGATCCTGCAGGGCCCACTCCTCGACCGCCCGAGCCTCCCCGTCGATTTCTTCACACCTCTACTCGGTAGCCTTCTGCTCAACGCCAATACCATGATCTCCGAGTCAGTCCGTGGCGGTCTGGTGTACCTCATCGCCCGTCTAAAAGGAAAGGAGAAGGCAGATTGGCCGCCAGATCGCTGGGGTACGATCAAGCGGGAGCCAATAGACAAGCTCTCGTTTGGCAGTCAAAACGGGCCACACTGCCACGAGTTCTCCGACATTCCTAGCGAGGAGCGAGATATGCTAGAGCGGGAATTGCTCGAGGGGATTGTAATAGGAATGGGCGCGCTATCGACCGAGATGCCGGAGTACGATGAGATCACCCTTGGGGAGAGTCAAGCCGTGTTGGAGAACTATGCCAAGTCGGAGGGGCGCTCATCATTCGGGAGTGCAACTGGCGAAAAAGAAGCCTTCCAGTATCAACTTATCGCTGAGGCCACTGCTGGTCGAGCGACAAGTATGAACCTCATCGGAGCGCTTTGCGATTTCTACACTGGCGAAGAGGTGGTTGCTTGGGGCTTTGTTGAGGAGGTGCTGGCTTGTCAGGATGGGGACGTCGCGGTGAGGGCGGAAGGGGCAGTGGCGCTGAGCATGCTCGCGAAAATTGCCCCCGAGGAGCATATTGATAGCTTGGTAAGTCTGCGGAAGACATAGCTGATTCAAGATACCACTATTCGAGATATTAGCCAACGACGAGATGGCGCAAGTTCGACAATCTGCCTGTCTCTCCCTCCCTCCGCTTTGTCGTCGCATTGAGACTGGTGAATATCGCCGGTCCTTTGCTGTCAGCGCAATGAACTCGCTCACCACCTTCAACGCGGATGTACGCTGCGCCGCTCTGGAGATACTGGGGGAGTTGATCTACGTCTTTGCGGACGATTCCGATGGCCCACCTGCAGAATTGGTTGAGGTCTTCGTGGATGAGGAGGACGTCCGGAGGGGGTTCGGAGAAGACTGGGATACAGTCGCCAGCTTTAACGTGAGTCCCGCGGTCGACTGGGCTAATAGCAGCTTCCCGGCGTGGCCCTGACCCTTGGTCCTGGCCATTGGGACCAAATACAACCTCTCTACCATCGGATGAACGATCGCGCGGGCGAAAAAGCGCGTCGTACCCTTGCAGCATCTCTACACGAATTGGCGAAGATCCTCACACCTCAACAATGCGCTGCAGACCTTATGCCCGTCTATCGCACCTGTCTCACCAATGCCGACGATATCCGAGAACTCGTATTCGAACACATCGATGTGTTTCTCGACAACCTACCTCTCGATCTTGCTTGGACAACGTACCTTGAACTTGCCCAAGGATGGAAGGAAAATACCCTCGGCGGCTGGCGGGCACGGGAACAGCTCGCCCTGCATATCCCGGCGTTCTTCCAAACATTCCATGCGCTCATGGAGGATGAGATTCTGGGGATGCTGAAAGATGCTCTCCTCGATCCTTTTGCTGCGGTCCGGGATGCGGCAACGAAGGGGATACCGAAGGCGTACGAAATTCTAGGAGACGAATCTGATGTGGCGACTCGTTTCAGGAACGGTTTATTAGACCTTGGACGGAGTCCGCGGTTCAGGCAAAGGCAGACATTCGTGCGGTGTCTGCGGGAGTTTGTGAAGCCTCCACCAAATAGGAAAGCTTTCGAGGACTTCTTCCTGCCCTTCCTGTCGAGCTTGTCCAGGGATGTGGTAGATGTCAGACTTGGGCTGGCGCAGACCGTCGCGGATCTCTTCGTTGTCGGTGAGTCTCAACATCGAAACATTGGCTAACGATAGGCGCATTCTACGCCGATAGGCTTCACGCACCAAGAGCCATTTTTGACCTCGCACACCTCCTTGCCAAGGACGAAGCGGTGGATGTGCGGAACACTGTCAAATTCATCGATCTCGAGCACTTCGAAGAGAACGATACAGTCCCGTACGAGATCAAAGCTCCCGAGATCACCAAGCGGGGAATCACGCCAAGCGATCTTGTCCCAGAACACGCACCTGTCAAACCTCTCCCTACCCCATCTATCCCATCTTCCCCAGAGAGTCTCCGGTCGGAGAAGTCCATCCCATCACCACACGCAAGCGTCCATCGGATCCGGATCGACCGCCGCCCCTCACCCGACTCCTTCGTTGGCCGCACCAAGCTAGATCCGAACCTTCTAACCCCGACAACGCCGGGTACACCATCTCGGAGAAGACCTGGTAGGGAGGGGCAGTATTATTCAACGCCGTCGCCTAATGAGCCTCCGGGGGGCTTGGATCCGTTCAGCGTGTCATTTGCGGCGGCCACGCCAGAGGGGAGTCCGGCGAGTAGCTCGAGGGGGCTGGAGTCGCCCGCCTAGGTCACGTAATCTCGAGTGATGTGTCGCGGATTATATCCGTTGACCAACTCATTGTAGCGAACATTATTAGTCTGCGCATGGATATTACACGGCTCGCCATGCGGCTAGAGCATTCTACTGTGGATAGTGCCGTCCTTGATGGGACTGGTGCACCATCAATAATTACTATAATTAACAAATCTGAATATCTGGCATCCGGAATTCGACAAGGGCGCTGTGATTGGTACTTCATAACGTCGGCCTGTTCGTCAGCGGGTGACAATGATGGGCTAACCATATTCCATTATCCTGGAACCCCTTGACGATCGCCTTCAACTCGGCGACTTCGACTTTGGGATGAAGAGGCCTGAAACCGAGCACGCTCCGAGCTTTCGATCCGTCGAGACAAATTGCGAGCTCTACAAATCAGCAACAGGATCCTTGTCCCTGCTTTTAGACTCACTCCGGAAGGCATGCTCATCCAGGAACGGGGTTATTGGAGTGCTTGTTATAGGCGGTTTCGACGCAGCAAGCATTTTGGACCATGCCTCTACATGCTAAATGTTTAGCAGAGTCTTGTAAAGACTCACCATCTCATTGACATCCTCAACCATCTCGGCAAAGTCAGTCTGTAAGTTTAGCTCTGAAGACCATCATCACTGGCCTTTGCAAATTGCTGCACCAGACTCGCAACTGCGGAGTTCAAGAAACCATACTTGATGCCCCAAACCTCCGCAACAGCTTTCCCCAAATCCCCTTGGGTGGAGTTCGCCCCATCGACAGTATTGAACAAAGGTAACTTCACTTCATGATCAGCGGGAATGACAGCGGCCACTGTCTTCCATGTATCGCTTATGGACGAGCGCTTGTCCTTATCGCGACTGAGGGAAAATGTGGATGTCGGTGGAGCCGAGAACGAGAATGGCAGTTTGGTGAGAGACGGAGCGATTGCCTTGGAGCCAGGAGGGTGGGTAATCAGATGCTGAGCGAGGAGATATAGAGACTGGGAGAGGTCGGTTGTGTGGATTGTATTTATGCGAAGGTCCGAACTGAAGGTAAGCGTCGCCCCAGATTGTGAGCGTGTAAGAGTTTGTGGTACATCGATATGCTGCGACTCACTTGTACAAGAACTTCATTTCTTCCTGCCTGTAAGATCAGCAATGTACTCATCTCAAACTGGTCGAACTCACAGATACTGGTAGACCTGTCCTGCCACCACCCTCGGAATTACCTCTCCTCCCCACATGCCAGGCCCATACCAAGCACCTGCCCGAATCACGCCAACATTCAGACCGGTCTTCTCCCTCAGCGCTCCCAGTCCTCTCAGTGTCTCGTGCCACCACCGTCCCCTTGCGCCGTCCGGCCGAAGCTCTGCCGACTCAGCGTGACCCGCAGACGAGGATGGCAGGGACTTCATCTCGTAGAAAGAGTATGTCAGTCGTACGTAGGCCTTGGGCCGTACGGAAGGCGGTAGGGCAGATGCCGATGTAGCAAGAGCGAGAGCAAGGGAGTGTGTATTGGAGACTTGTATCTCGCCATCAGCCAGGTCAAGGAGAACAACTTACTAATTCAGGTTTATCAAAGCCTACTTCTCCCGTCAGATCAAAGACAACATCAAATCCCCTCTCTTCGTCTCCTCCTCCCTTTCCGGACGGAATTCCGAAGAGCTCCTCATGTCGAGATACATTTGACAAGTTGATCTGCTGATATTCCAACGCCTCGGCAGACTTCGATAGCAGATCAACGAAGGGCCGGTCGAGATATGTCGACGGTGGAGAGATGGAGAAGCGATCAGCTATCCTCACAAATGTGGCTAGTGGTCTATTCGAAGTGTTCGCTGTGGACAGGAGGTATATGGCGAGGGGCCGGGCGAGCGTCGTGATGCCCCCAAGAATCAGCACGGTCAATCCCGGACCATCGGTCGAAGGAGCGGCCATCCGATTTGTGGGCAAAATTGAGGCTAATTGAAGAGATCTGCGCCGGAGAGCGAGCCAACGAGAAGCAGACAGTAGAGTATTATGAAGTTAGTTGTGAATGGAGAGTATCATGATGAAGAGACTGAGCTGAGAATCGAAAGTCAAAGCGGGGTCGCAACTCTGAAACACCAGGGGTAAATATAGCCCCGAGCAACAAACTCGAGCCTCTCTAGCCACTCACAACGAGGCAGACTAGGGACATGGTAGGGTGGGTGTGCTATCTGCCCCGATACCGTTCTGGCAAACCCGAGTCGAATGTAACGAACGTCCACTTCTTCTTTACTTTGTGACTTGCAGTTGACGCAAGGTGCCGTAACCACACACGCATGAGCATGAGCAGCTGCCTCCTTGAAAGTCGGCGGCTGCAAGCGAAGGTTTCAATCTAGCTCCACCTTGTCCGTCTCTGTGAACGCCTGCGGGTGATCTGGACACCGGTCTCGAAAATGAAGCGGGTATAAAACGAAGCGAATAGTAGTCCTTCTCGACAGTCGCGTAGGGAATCGGCACCATGGTCGATGCTTCTGAAAGATTGCCTGTGTGCTCACACTCGTGCCCAAACGCTCTGAGCACAATCTGCATCGTTATTCCATCACGACGTCTCTCTTTTTACTTCTAGTGGTGACCGTTCTTGTGGTGCTTCAAGTGCACTGAAATGTCAGCGATAAATTCGGACATCAGCCTTGGCAACCTCGGATCGCCTCCCGATCCTGCATTTGTACTCACTGTTGTAGTCGATTGTGTAGCCGATACCGAAAAGAATGAGAATAGTTGCGAGGAAGGGGACACTGAAATGTCAGTGTCTGTAAGACGGTATCTTCATCAAGAGATAGTATTCATCGCCCACACGCATCCGTTCTGCCCAGCACGCGATATGAGAGGACGGAGCCAGAAGCGGCTCTGGTTCGTCCAGCGCAACACCTATTTCCGCTCCGTGCGCGTCCAAAGGCTGCCGATTTGGTACGCGAAACGACGTATGAGACACAATACTCACCCGCTGGCATTCTTGCCCTCAAAGTACTTTCCCCGTAGTCCTCCTGGTCGCTCCGATTCCGGCTTAGGTCCCTTGGGGAGCTTGGAGTAGAATTCGATGACCGATGCTGTGCGAGCAGAAGTTCCGCCTGAAGACTGTAAGAGGTCAGCAATGGCTCGATATCGTGGGCCCGACAATGCCGGGTATAGTCGGTGCGAATCCCGTCGTGCCCGTCCATTCCTGGTGGAAAAACGACACGTACAACTGCTGATGGGGTAGCGATCTTGGGAGGGATGAGACCACCGAGCGATCGTCTGACTGAAGAGGCGAACATAGCTGCTGTATGGATGCTTGTATATATAGATGTATAGACCCCAAGCAAAGGCTAGGTAAGAGAGCGGGAATTTCCGGCCTATCAAACGTGGCGAACCCTTTTGCTTCCGCCGGAACTGTTATCCGTGCGTGTTTCGGTTTCAGGCACGGTTCAGAGATTACATATGGGGAACTTTCAACTTTTCGCTGCCTATCTAATCTAACCGCTATCTATCACAACACAAGCACATCTCATCACAATGTCCCCACCCATGACCACTGGCGGAAAGAGGGAAAGTGGTACTGCTAGGATCTTGGGCAGTGGAGCTTCAGGTTTGTCGACTCAAGTCACACGAGCATGACTAGCGCTGATACGTCAGGTATCGCCGAGTTGATGGTCTTCCACCCTATCGTATGTCGCTCGGACGGACCGATCTAATACCAGGACACAATTGCCAAGCGTCTCATGTCGAACCGAGGCCAGACTTCAACTGCCAACCTATCCACCATCCTCTTCAAATCACACGCTGCCGCTCCCATCCACAAGAAATTCCTATCGCTCTTCCCCGGATTGGGATATGCCGCCGGGTACAAGGTGGCCCAACGCGTGTACAAGTTCGGCGGTCAACCTTACTTTCGTGATCTGATAGACAAGCAGGGTGGTGGCTGGTGGAGAGGAACCTTCGGTGCTAAGTGGGGCGGAATGATGATGCACGCAGCTGCTGGAAGGTAAGCCAAACGAGAGGCTAGCTGAAGTCTAGTTTGACCGGTATTGGAGAAGTCGTTCTCCTTCCCCTTGATGTCTTGAAGATCAAGATGCAGACCAACCCTGATGCTCTGCGCGGCCGAGGCTTCTTCAAGCTTGTGACGGATGAGGGAATCGCTAGTTTGTACAGAGGATGGGGATGGACTATGGCCAGAAATGCGCCAGGAAGTTTCGCTGTAAGTCTAGCTCGTGGACATCACTGACAGACAGCTCTTCGGTGGTTCAGCGGCTGCCAAGGAGTACTTCTTCAAAATCTCAGACTACTCATCAGCTACATGGGGTCAGAGTAAGTCTACCCGACCTGCTTTCGCTTACAGCAGACTTCGTTGCATCAATCGCTGGTGCAGTGGCTTCAATCACCGTTGCAGCTCCCCTCGATGTCGTCAAGACACGTATACAGAACGCCTCGTTCGAGAGCAAAGAGGGCGGTGTGACGATCATCAAGAACATGGTCAGGCAAGAGGGCGTGGGCAGTTTCTTCAAGGGATTGACTCCGAAGGTGGGTCAATGCGCAATCTGTGCTGACGATAGATTCTGGTCGTTGGGCCCAAGCTTGTCTTCTCGTACACTCTAGCGCAGAGTTTGATTCCCTTCTTCGGCAAATACGGTGGGTCCAGCGCTTCATGTGCGATCAAGGCTGACGAGGTTAGTCTAATGGGCTTGAGTGATACTCCCGCCGTCGAGCTCTGGACCCTTTCGTTCCTCAGTTCTAGTGTCCCTGTAGAGTATAATCGGGTTAGAGGTCATATCTGGGTTTCAAGGTCTCCACTCATGCATGCCATAGACAGTAGCGTGGATTCCGAGACCTCGGTTGTAGCTTTACCGGCTGGCTACTCGGCTGGAAAGGATATAAAAGGACGCGCCTGGAAAATGTGGTCCCCCGCATTCCCCAAATCTTTCCATCAAGCCAGCACTGACAAAGCTCGTACGACGGACAGCCAAAGCGTTCTTTCCATATGTTCACTTCACTTCGACTCTTATCTTCAACAGCAGCTCGTAAAATGGTGCGTCTAGGGATGATTCAGCTAACCTCTAGTCCACCATCCAGCCTGTTTTCATCCTCTCCGCCTCCCGGACGCCCATTGGCAGCATCAACGGCAGTCTCGCTGCTGTCAAAGCTCCCGAGCTCGGTATCACTGCCGTGAAGCACGCGTTGGAGCGCGCTGGTATCCCCGCTACACGAGTGGAGGAGGTCTACATTGGTAATGTCGTCCAGGCCGGTGTGGGCCAGAGCCCAGCCAGACAGGTTGTCCTAGGCAGTGGGTGAGTTTGCAGTCCGAGCACAGCTGATTGATAGCATGTCCGAGTCAACAGACGCGACAACCATCAACAAAGTCTGCGCATCGGGTTTGAAGTCAGTCATGCTGGCTAGCCAAAACATCTCGCTCGGCGTCCGCGGCGTCATGGTTGCTGGCGGAATGGAGAGCATGTCCAACGCACCGTAAGTCTTTAGCTAGACTGAGCTGACAGATAGCTTCCTCCACCCCCGAACCAACCCCGCTTTCGGTCATGTTCAGGCACAGGACTCTCTTGTGACTGACGGTCTCTTCGATGTCTACAACCAATTCCCCATGGGCAACTGTGCCGAGCACACCGCCAAGAAGCACTCCATCAGTCGAGAGGACCAGGACGACCACTGCCTATCATCTTATGAGCGTGCGGCCGAATCATGGGGCCAGGGTCTGTTTGAGGACGAGATCGCGCCAGTGACAATCAAGGGCAAGAAGGGAGATGTTGTCGTCAAGGAGGATGAGGAATACAAGAAATTCATCAAGGCGAAGTACAAGAGCTTGAACCCGGTGTTCGTCAAGGGCGGAACTGTCACACCTGCCAACGCCAGTAGCTTGAACGATGGTGCCAGTGCTGTTGTGCTCGCATCTGGCAGCGTGGTGGAGAGCGAGGGGTTGAAGCCAATTGCCAAAATCCTCGGTGAGTTATCCGCTTTACCGTAACTGACAGCAGGTTTCGCCGATGCCGCATGTGCCCCTATCGACTTCCCCACCGCCCCCACCCTCGCCGTCCCCGCCGCATTGAAAGCGGCTGGTGTGACACAGGACGAAATCGCTCTTTGGGAGTTCAACGAGGCGTTCTCCGTCGTCATCTGTGCCGCTGAGAAGGTGTTGGGTCTGGACAGGAGCATCGTCAACGTCCGCGGTGGAGCTGTGGCTCTAGGACACGTAAGTCTGTAGTACGGGCAAGCTGACAACCACAGCCCATCGGATCTTCAGGCTGCCGAATCCTCGTTACCCTCATTCACGCCCTGAAACCCGGACAGAAAGGTGTGGCGGCAATTTGCAACGGTGGCGGAGCAGCGAGTGCGATGGTTATTGAGAGGCTATAGGGTAGCCGCAGGATCGGACCGAGCAGATTGTAGGCAGGGTCCTGGGCTGCATGCCTACTGTTAGCGTTGCATCGGCTGCTTGGATCTTCTAAGAGACTCAACCGAACGGAAGCAAAATTTCTGACTGTATGATGCACCCCTGCTGCAACTTCGCTTTGCAGTACTATTCATCCATCAGACTTATTCAATCGATAGACAAGACCCAGCCATTCTGTTCGCATACTCATCGCTCTCGCAAAGCACCACATAGGAAAAGCAGCCGTGTCGAAATGTCATTCCCAGCCCGGACAATATTCCGCCAACCGCGCCTCTTCTCCCGAGCCTTCACAACCCCTTCCATCCCTTCCTCATCCACAATCCCTCCACCTTCACCAACAGCTTTGCAAAGCACTTCTTCGTCATCAGAATCGTCATCATCAATACCAGCAGAAAGGTACAAGATTCCACGCACTGCCAGCGGGGAATTACCTGTATACTCCAAACTCAGGCGAGGGAATATGTGGAAGACTGTCGTACGCAATGTAGAGGTATGCCTCTTTATCCAGCCGTTAGATGAGTAAGCTGACTCGAACAGGGCGATGTATCTGTAAGTTCTCTTGGAGTTGAACTGCAAAACTTTGGAGCCTATAAGCTGACTGTGCAGTCATTACAGGCCGAACTCAATGCCCTTTTCAAACAAACACATATAGATCCACTGCGACCTGCTCCGGTCGTTACTCTTCGTCCGACAAATAGACATCTGGAGGTCAAGGGAAGATGGGTGCCTCAGGTGAAGGAGTGGCTGGAAGGGCGGGGATTCTGATCTGGCCCGGAGGGCTCGGTGAGAATGTACGATCCAGATGTTGAGGCTGTATCATTGCTACTGACACCCTCATGATAAACCTCCCTATAGTAATAACGCTGTCAAAACTGATCACTGTATGAGAAGTTCATTTTGGTGGTAAAGGGCCTCAACGAAATCCAGGCTTCTTCGCTCGAATAGGACTAGTCAAGACTGCAACGCCTTGAGCTGCAGCACCGGTGCGTAGCACATGGCTGAGAGGATGACAATCAACAGTCCGGTCTGACATCTAGCACAAATTAGGCCTGAAGGACAGCTGGACGCCAGCCGTGCCCCGCAATGTGACAGGCCTTATAAACGTGGATATGTCGGTCAAAGCTCATGATGGGGCCTCGTTTGTTTAGCCGATCGTTACAGTATACTGATACATTTGCTCCTGGCGCGGGAATTGCTGGACGTGATCTGTCCGGTTGGCATCGGCTTCAAATGATTACTTCTCCCCGAACCCCAAGGCCTTCGACATCCGGATCCGCAACACACGCCTCGACGGCGGCCAAAACGACGTCCGGTCTGCATGGCCTGCTGGGCCTAGTGCGATGAGACTGTGGATGACGAAGCTGAGGTAAATCGCTGGCGCAAACACACCGACCATTTGAGCATCAGTGGCTAGCGGCAGAGCCTGGAGCACAAACCACTGGGTGCACCTACACACTGTATCAGGACTTGGGCCAGATGCCCCATAGGCGCGTTGTCGAAGCCTTCCAAGATTCGCTGTTGCAGGTAGCGGCCGAGGAAGATGTCGTTGTCGCCCCTCCCAGTGTAGGCTACTCCTACCTGCTGACAGTTGACACTAGTGACAGGGTTGTGCTGATCAACTAAGTACTAGCGCCGGGTGTAGAATCGAAGGGGTGCCGCGCGCTGCAATGATTGGCTGGAGACTCTAGCTCACCAGCAGCCGGGGTTTCTAGGTGAGTACCTGGCGTGATTGAAATGTCTGGCGGCATCCCCGAGCTTGATGAAGAGTTGGTCGGCCCTCACCCCAGGGAATCCTGCGCAGACACACTAGATACCATGCTAGTGCACTGTAGTATCGAAGGGATGTTGTACACTGCTGAGAGGAACGACAAATGTGTGCACATATGATCCACATGTACATCATGTCTAGAAGCGATTTCGTTTGCCGTTTGAGACGTAATGGTAGCTCATAGCTCGCTCCCAGGACCTCATCCAGGGCCCAGGCTACCGAAAGCTGTGGGTTACTTGGCTTCCCCGGCGTTCCCCCCGTGCCCACCTAGAGATCGCCTACTCGTACTGGCTACTGGAGTGCGAGCTGTCGTCATGTGCATGTACGAGCTCAAGCGTGAGGGCGCGAGGTGTCTGGTGCCTGCAGCTGGGTGCCTGCTGCAACTGCCTGCATGGACCTGGACAGGGACCGAAGTCTGAAACATTACGTGAAGCGTCATGAAACATCACGTCAAACCTTAAAGGACCCCTTCACCGTCACCGAGATCACGCGCATGCTGCAACTTTCTCATGTCTCCGTAGATTTCACTCTGTACTAACCTAGATTGATTTTATCAGTGCAACTAGATCAGATCATGCCCATTCATCTTCCTCACTTCGGGTCGGACAAGCACAAGGGTCCTGACGAGCGAGAGCGGCGCCTGTCATCGTCGGCTTCGCAATCATCCGGCGAACGACCTACTGTTACCCCTTCGGCCTCCTCGTCCAGCTCTCTGCCCCACAGCATTCTTCGACATGCAGACAGCCCCTCTCGATCAGGGTCTCTCTCTTCTCCTGTGGATAGCAAGCTATCGAGCCTGTCCATAAATCGGGAAGACACCATCTCTTCAATGTATACCGGCTCCGATACGGATTCTCGACATACAGCCACCACACCTGCAACTTCCGTCTCATCTTTCGGTGAATGTCCCTTACCGCCCTCCTCGGCTTCAAACAGGTTCCCATTCTTCCTCGTGTCCCTCTCTTCGACATCTACACTTCAATTCATAGCGCTTCCGCTCTCGATACGCCCTGCAGTATTGGCGACCCTGAACAAGGCATGGCCGAGGGGTATGACCAAGGTGAACGAGGTGGAGTATGCCCCTGAGTTGATGAAGAAGCATGCGGATAAGGGATGTGATAGTGGGGTATGGCAATTGGTGTTGAAGGGAGAATGTTGGGTACCACGGTCTGAGGACAGGGTAGCGTGAGTCATCACTGCTGATTCAGCTGACTTCTAGGTCAAAGCGGATAATCAACAATCTCATGACGGAGTTTGCGAAAGAAGGCTACAGCTTGCAAGCGTCATTCAGGACATCTGCCAAAGGTATGTGCAGGACGCTACTGAGCTGATTACAGACTCCGGCAAAGATACATTGACTTTCATACGAGACGTCCCCGACCCTGATCCTACTTTCTTCTGTATCGCCTTCTATTCTACCGATAGAATATGGATCATCGACGCGGATGCGGAGATTGGCGAGGCCATCGAGAAGGGTATAAGCGAATGGTGGGTGGACGGAGTGAAGGACGCCCGTGTCCGGGAAAGGCATTGTCGGGAGATCAAACTGAAGGGAACGCCATGTAAGTGATGAGCGGGGACTTCACTGATCAGCAAGGGACTTCACATAACCCATCATCCCTCATATCCGCCCGCTGTATCCACCTCGTCATCATGCACATCATCACCCAACATGCGGGCGGATATGAATTTGTCGGATCGATCGACATGAGCGACAAGGAGGAAGCGCAGATGCCAGCTACGTTCTACCGGCGGCGTCGGCGGGCGTAGGAATGTACCCCGGAGTCCTCAGATGGAAATGACTCAGGCGATACATTGCTCCATTTTTCTGTGCTGTCACCCTTATCTCCTTGGTGCCATGGATAGCTTGATCTCATGGTAGACACTTCGACGGATCTCCTTCGTCATACAGCCTGCAACTCGGTGACATGACCCTCTGCCATCCCCTAGTAGTGGCCGGTCGACACGTTGTATATCTGCTGTCGATCGGGATAATGTTCTTATTGGCACTCGGTATGAGGTCGCCGTTTGCACTGGAGGCGAAAATTAGCTGTGTCGCATGAAGGTCTAAGACGCCTTCGATACCCTCGCAGTCAGATCAACAGGACATCACTCTCGGCCTGTGTAGTCTGAACAGGATCCATAATGTCACCTGGCGCAGGCAACGTGGAGCGAATCATTTCCCCAATGACCAGATCCAACATTCCCCACTCCGCTGTCACCGCCTATTCCTCATCATCGGCAGCCTCCTCCTCATCTTCCTCCTCCTCCTCGTCAGCCTCCTCCTCCTCGGACTCCTCAGCACGTGCGGTCTCCATCACAGCGGTAGCGATACGGTCCAAGTCCCGCCTGAAAGAAATCAGCATAGCCCCTTTTTGCCATTGATAGGTCGCAACTCACATGCCGTCCTGGCTGATCTTCCTGCCTCCGTCTGGTCCAGCCTCAAGCACACCAATCTTCTCCAAAGCCTGAACAACGTTCCTCTGGACACCGGTGGCGGCGTCAACGTGGTGACCGGGTCGGGTTCCGCGACGCTTCTTGGATCCGTGTAGCTTGGCGAGTGCTCCGACACCGACGGATTTCCGGAGGTAGATGTGACGAGCGACGGCAGCTGGGAATCAGCGATAGCAATCTAAGAATGGCTTACCAGCTCGGACGTAGTACCAGTCAGGGTCGTATGGGGCGAGCTCCTTGTGACGACCAGTCTTAACTGTGTCGACCCATGTGGGGATCTCGAGCTTACCCGACCTCTTCAGGTGGGAAGCGTAAGCCGTGATGAAGCTCTCAGCTCTGGATAGTCAGCGCCCATGTTCCTCTTGTCGAATCCGCAATTCCATCGATCCGCTTGGTCGATCTCTCCAACTCCTTCCACCTTATCGATCCTCTCCATTTTTCCGCGCAGTCGATATTGGCTATATTGGCGATGATCTCTCCTTTGCGGTGTGCTGTGTGACTCACGAGATGTCTCTAACACCGGGCATTTTGATAGATGGATAGAAAGGAAGGGGTATCTATGCGCTCAGCGTAGAGTGAGCCCCGAAAATGCGCGCGGCGGCGATATGGCCCGGCGATTTCTCTCAATTTGGTGTGGCACTTTGCGAAGGGCGAGAGTGGCGGCGATCCCCGTCCGCCATGCCGTAACTGATCTGTGCCTGAATTGAAGATATTCAGGTGGCGCCAAAGCTCTATGCTATCAACGACCATCTACCACTAAGCAACATGTAAGTAGATAGCTAGGTGTAAGCTGACAGCAGGTCTCGTCTCATATTCCGCAACATCCCTTCAGATCTCACGCTTGACAAATTGAAATCGCACTTATCCACACCGCCATGCCTAAAAGACACCAATGTCACGGATACAAAGCTCGTTTCCAAGCGTCGCTTTGCGTTCGTCGGGTACAAAGATGAACAGCAGGCGACGAGAGTCAAAGAGTGGTTCGATGGAACATACGCCTTTGGAGGGGGCAAGATTAAGGTGGAGGTCGTGAGAGATGAGGTGAGCTTTTCCGACGCGCACAACTGACGATAGCCACTATCTGAGAAGCCCAGCAAGAAGCCGAGACTCGAGCAGCCGCCAACTATCGAACGAGATGGGCCGGCAGAAGCTGGACCATCCAAGAGATTCAAGGAGTTCATGGACGTCATGAAGGGTGTGGACCCTACCCTGCCCGATGCGCCTGCGGAAGGGTCCAAGAACAAGCAACAGGCCGAGGAGAATGTCAAGGCGAGCAGGAAGGGCAAGGAGAAGTCGGTCGAGCCTGTAGTTGAGGACGTGGACGATGATGCTGCTTGGCTGGCCAGACGGACAGGAGATGTTGCCAATGAGACCAGGGTTGAAGGCGGCGAAAGTGTGAGTTTTAGCGCCGACCGAGCTGACGCCAGTCTGACCCTGACGAAGCTTTGATCTTGTCAACCGGCCGGCTGTTTGTTCGCAATCTAGCCTTCATCACTACATCCTCAGATCTCAAATCTCACTTCTCTACGTATGGCACAGTCGAGGAAGCCCATCTACCAATATCCAACAAGGGTGAACCGCTCGGCACTGCATTCATTCTATTCCAGGAGCCAACGGCTGCTGTTTCGGCATGGCGGGGACTAGACAAGAAGACGTTCCAGGGGAGACTGTTGCATGTGCTGCCAGGACGAGCTAGACCGGGGGAGCAGCGGGAGGGCAAGGCTGAGGCCGGCGGAGATGTAACCGCAGGGGTGCTCGGCAAGACCAAGGACGGGAGGGATGTGGTCAAGGGGAAGAGGGATGAGAAGAGGAAAGAAACGACCACGAGGGGAGTGAACTGGGCAGCGCTATACATGAACGTGAGTAAGTATCATGTCAGCGCTAACATCAGAGCGACGCCGTGGCTGCTTCTGTTGCAGATCGGATGGGAGTCTCCAAAGCCGACATCCTGAATGGCGACGAGGGCAACGCAGCGGTCAAGCTCGCTCTCGCCGAGACCGCCGTTATTGCCGAAACAAAGCAATACTTCGAGGATGCAGGAATCGTTCTCGATTCGCTTGACCCCAAGACCCCTCGATCCCAAACTGTCATCCTCGTCAAGAATATCCCATACGGCACCACCATTCACACCTTGACCGATCTCTTTTCCCCACACGGCACCATGAAGCGGATTCTTCTCCCCCCGTCCGGCACCCTCGGGGTCGTCGAGTATGAGCAACCGGTTGAAGCTACCTCTGCTTTCAAAGCCCTCAGCTACAAGCGACTAGGCAGCGCAGTGTTGTACCTCGAAAAGGGTCCCCAGGGGATGTTCAAGTCTGGACCGATGATCACCGAGGCGGAGAAGGAGAAGGAGGAACTCGCTGCGAGGGTGGCAGAAGCAGAAGCATCGGACCAACCCGCCCCATCCGACGAGGCCGGCTCGACGGTATTCTTGAAGAATCTGTCATTCAGCACCAATACCGCCCGACTCGTCTCCGTCCTATCTTCCCTCCCCGACTTCTCCTTCGCTCGGGTACAGACCAAGCCCGACCCAAAGCGGCCAGGCGAGAAACTCAGCATGGGCTACGGGTTTGCGGGTTTCAAGACCAAGGCTGGGGCGCAGAGGGGACTGCGTGCGCTGGAGGGCTTCGAGGTGGATGGGAAGGTCCTGGAGGCCAAGCTGGCGCAACGTGGGGCGGAGGACGAGAAGGTGGAAAAGAAGGGCGGGGCAGATCTGTCTGGCAAGACCAAGGGCACAAAGCTACTGGTCAAGAATGTGCCCTTCGAGGCATCTAGATCGGAGCTGCGCGAACTCTTCTCTGCCTACGGCTCGCTCAAATCACTGCGTCTCCCGCGGAGATCAGTCCTCACTACCACCGGAAACAAGTCTACCCGAGGATTCGCCTTCTTGGAGTTCACAACTCATGCCGAGGCAGAACGGGCAATGGAGGCGCTCAAGCATACCCATTTGCTGGGCAGACATCTTGTCATTGAGTGGGCGAAGGAAGGTGATAGCGTGGATGTGGACCAGTTGAGGCAGAAGGTCAGGGGTGAGGTCAAGGGCATGGAGGAGTGGGAGAATAGGGCGAAGAGCAAGCGCAAGTTTGACGGAGCAGGACCGGGGGATGAGGATATGGATGGGATGGAGGTGTGAGCGGAAGATATCAAAAGATACTGGCATAGGGTGGGAGAAGAGGCGGAGCACGGGGAAAGTGTGCAAGCGCAGTGCGTTATGTATATGTGTATCACAGATGATCATACCCGTTATAATCGGCGGAATACTTGGGATGATACGATGAGTCTTCATGCTTTGCAGATCGCTGCCGATCGAGCTTGTGACCGCTCAGCATCACGCTGCCTATATTTCTGGACACCGACTCCCGTAGCCACCGACCTCTCTCCCAACCCTGCTCGCTTCCATCTGTCCCTACATTACCCTTTCCACGTACTTGCCGAGACGCACTCTTCCGGCTCCCTTCTCCCTTCTTCTTCGACCCATCGCCATTCCTCAGTCTCTCCTCTTTCCGCCCATCTTTTCACTGTCCAGATGCTTGGGCACTTCCAGACCCCTCATCACCCAGCATGACTTCTCCACCACCGACATCCGCCTCCCTCTTTTCCTCCTCGCGTAATAAGTGCATGTACGCTCCGACCGCCTCCAGGACCAGAGATTTGCTCAACTTATCGAACACCCTCTTTAACGGGATCATCTTGTCCAGCATCTTCTGGCCCATCACAATCCTTTCGCGTACAGGGGCAGTCGCGGACACCTCGTTAAGCGCGTTGAGAGCTGTCTCAAACTCGCCTTCCTCCTCCCAGATCCCTGACAAAACGTTGTCGATTTCCCGTATAATAGTTTTCGACCAAGCCGCAACGACAGCCTTATCGCGAGTCCACGGGCAGCACTCTTCCCTAATCCACGGTCGACCATCAGAGTGATAGTCCAAGCATAGCACTTCTCGAAGAGAGGTGATGCCAATGGAGGAGAAGTCAAACGTGGCGAGGTGGGTTGGACAGTGAGGAGGTTGCCTTTGACCATCAGCCATGTTGTCGATTTGACGAAGGACCTACCTCTGAAGGTATTGCAGGTAATCTGTCTGGTCTCTGTCCCGTGCATCCTGGACCGCGGAAGAACGTGGATATTCTCCAACAGAAATTACTGCCTCGTGCGCGCAGACGGAAGATAGAGCTCGAACGATGTTGAAGTATTCGGGGACCAGCGGGACGCCGAAGCGTGTTCGAGTATCTCCGCGAGTCGCGACATGTATTTTCTTCACTGTACCCCCACCATCCAGAGAATGGATATGCAAGCGGTGCCCATATAGCGGTTCAGCTGTTCGAAGCCCGTAGACACTGAAGCTGAGAGACCTTAGACTCTGAAGATCGTTCCGGACGACCAACAAGAAGCTCGGTAATTCATCGACCACGATTGGCGAGGCGCTTATTTCATTTGCATCTCCGGTTCTTTCAACCGATGGACATAAGACAAGCGTGGTGAGGGACACGGATGCGACGTTCGCGAAAGTCCGAAATTGTGTGAAGTTGAAAGGTGCGGGTGTGCTGACATGCACCTCGGACAGGCGATGCTCGAGCCCTGAAGTATCCTGGAAGCGATAGAGAATCGTCATGAGATCGAGGGGAACGTCCATGCCGAGGCATCTGAAGTGCTTGTAAAGATCGTTGAAGTGTCCTTCATTGAGCAAAGTCTGAATGCGATCTTTACGCATGGAAATAGATTCTTTGACACAGCCGTAGAGAATGAGGTTGTATCGATGGCAAATCGAATATGACCCCGCGGGTGCTGCGGGCGACGTGGCATGTTTTCGATGCCGGTCGTTTAAGTATAAGTGCTCCGTGGTGAGAAAAACGATGTGCCCGCTTGTCGTGCTGGACCCGGAACTAAATCCGTCCTGGGAGTGCCGAAGGAGCCTCCTTCCGAAGTACGCAGCACATGAAGAGCTTTCTGCTGATCCGAATCGTTCTGATCCGAATCGAACTTCGCCGAGACCCGGGAATGTCTCGCGAAGAGTTGGGACGATGATGTTGAAGATCCGCGGGTCGTAATCGACGAGTTGCGGATCTTCTTCGACATCGATGTTCTTCACGATATCGTGCCATGCAACACCGTGCTGCATCGCTGATGTGATGGTAATCGAGGTGGCGTCAATGCTACGCACAGCTGCCACGTATGCTTTCTGTCGCCACTGGAAGGTTGGCAGGCAGCTCGGTGAGCAATCGAGACATGAATAGGATGCAGAAACTGCCTTCACTCACAGAAGTGACGCCCAAAAGTGCCTCCACCTGATCATACTTCACTGATCGATACATTCCCCTGATTACATCCTCCAAACACCGTTGATCGACTGGGAGGAAAGAAGCCAGATCAGGAGGGGAAAGGAAGCTGAGGATGTTTCGCCGAACATCGGCGATGTTGTATGCGATGTGCGCAACGGAACGGTGGGAGACTTCTGTACTGATATTGGGGTCGACTCGAGTGACGCTCTTGTTAGCCGACATGACTACTTGTCTACTGAGGATGAAGTACAAACGACATACGAGTAGGTTGTCTGGGTGCGCAACACATTCCTCGCATGCCGTACGCACGCGATGTGAGGCCGCGTGAAGGCAGAATTCCTATATATTCCACACCTCTTCCATCTTGGCACAATACGCAACATGGCCCTCAGAAGATCAGCCAGACTCTCTCTCGCCACCGCAGAGGCGACGCCCGTAATCAATCCGGTTGTTCCAGGAGAGCCAATCCTTCCCCGCAGCGCGCCTCAAATCGTGTTCCACATTCCTGAAATCCGACAGGCGATACTTCATCTCTTACCCCACTCTGACTTGGTGCGATTCGTGAGGGTGGCGAAAGTGTGCTTGATAGAAGCTGTGAAAGAGGTGTATCGGGTCATGAAATTTGACAAGGCGGAAGCGATAAGAAGCGCGGATCCGGTCAGTTGGACTTGGAGCTTGCAACATTGGCTCAACCTTGCTTACCCTTCAGCTTCGCCGGCAGATGTATGTCGAAGCGATCCAATATATCGATGCCACCGGTATGGTGATCACTCCCGTTATGCGTCAGCTACCGGGCTGGAAGTTTAAGTTTGAGGGGAATTTTCTAGTCCCCGACACGATCACATCATACGATCGCTGCAACTTCAATTATGTGGTCCCCTATATTCGTGATCGATACCCCGGCCTCCGTACGATCCGATTCGGATGTCCGCCACCCCCTCGGGAAATCGTCCGCCGAGATCCGGCCTGGTGGATCGTCGCGTTCGACACCGCCCTCGAGCCTGGCTGTCCAACCGGTCCAGAAGCCTACGCGGATTGGGGCTATCGAGGCGAACTGGGCGGTCGTATCACCTGTTACTGGCCAGACGGGAGGTGCTCCTTGACGGACGATCCGGAAGATCCGCTGTCAATTAAAGACGAAGCACCGAAGGGTCATTATGCTTTCACACAGCGTTACAACTTGTCCCTCCTTTCGGATTTGGGGCAGATATCGACTCCCGAGCTCGTCGACAATTGGCGAGCGGCTCTGAGCAAGGGCTTCGAAGACATATACACAGATCTCGAAATTCAAACACTAGATATACCCCTCGCCGTCCTCACCGGATTGTGCGAACGCCAGATTGCTGCTGGTCACGTCGAGCGCTTGCAAAATATCAGAGTGTCTGAACATATCCTACCCTTCACCATTCGTGATTTTTCGTCCTTTGCAAACGTCGCATCCACCCTCACTTCGCTCGAGCTCACCATTCGAGAGTGGGGACAGCGCCCGCCCCTCCTCTCATTTCGCGACCTGCCGGAACTCGTAACGATCATTCGGAAGGAGCTCCAGCACCTGAAAGCGCTCACCCTGGATGTCATTGATGTCAAGGAGGCGGAGGCGATTTGCAGAGAGCAGTTGACGGGGTCTAGCATCGTCCCCGGGGGCACGATCGAGAATCTCCCATTGGTGACGGGAGAGTGGGATGCGGCGCAGGGCGAAGACAACCCCCCACTGCTCAATACGATCCGGATGTTATCGGCGATATGCTCGGCGGAGGAGGGTTGTATCACTGTGGGGTAGTTGAGGTCGAGGACGCGTGGGCAACCGACCAGACAGCCTTTCTGCGATACCTTCTACGGTGAGTCCGTCTCAGCCAGTTCACACCCGAATCAAGCCCGGCAGTCCGCGCAGTTCGACTCCTAGCCGACTACCTCCGTTCCTCTCTTTCATGCCTGCTGGCTCGGAGTCCTTAACCCGAAGTCTCTGCTAATCATACAGACAAACTCCAGAGTGTCAATACCACCTCTTTACAGTAGACTTCGCTGCCGTCGGTGTCACCCAGCTTCGCCATGTCCTTCACCTCGACTATGACACGGACGGCGTACCAACGCGGCGGAAAATGAACCCCAGAACAGTGCGAGAAACCACCAGATGGCTCGAAATGTTCGACGAGGCCATCGGCGAGATGGACGACCTCGGAGATGAGAGTCGGACCTGCGCGGAGGCGTTCGAAAGCCTTGATGAGATTTCGGGAACGGCGAGTGCTAAGGAGAGGAAAATGAGGGCCACTGAATTGCTCAACTTGATGGTACCGCTGAAGAAGCAGTTCGAACAGATTACGGCGAGTCTTGATGTAGACGCGGTGCGGAAGTACATAGCATCTCTAGAAGAGTAGTGTTTGTATGATAGGCTCGCCGAAGGAGCGAGGCATCACTGGTCGTTAGACTTCACAGAGCCGTAGTGATAAAGAGGCATGTATGGAATTCAGAAGGTGATCCATCTAAGCACGACATAGATCATCATTTGCATTACGTTCTCTCTATAGATAGACACCCCGCCCGTCGCATCAAAAAACCTTGTCATCGGGGAGATGAGGAAATTAGGGGTGAGGAATACAGAAACAAGCACTAACGGAAGGAAGTGGAAAGATGGGTATATCGACCAAAGACCTGAAAATGGAGACACAATGTACGACAAAATCAATCCGGAGGTACTCTACTTCTTCTCCTTGTCTTTTGGCGAGAACGCGGACTTCAACTGTACGAGTCAGCGTGGTCTTCAAAATCAATGATAGGGTGGGCATACCTTGTGGAAGAAGCTTGACTTTCTCTTCCTGACGTCTGATCCGCTGGTAGACTCCTTCTGGTGTCCGGCCTTGACAGGTGTAGAAGCTGGGGTAGTCTGAATAGAGGAAGGGGTACCGTTCTGAGCAGCGGCTGGAGAGGCTTTGGCGGGAGTGGAGGGAGCGACAGCAGCCGGCTTGGAAACGACAGCGGGAACGGCGGTGGATGCAACGACTGGCGTTGAAACGGCGGCAGGGGTAGGTGTGGCAGCGGCAAAGGCAGCTGCGGAAGCTGGAGTAGCAATGGGACCGCCAGATGCAGCTGGGGTAGATTTAGCCTCAGGTGCTTTGCTTATGCTGGTTGCGGGTGCGGTGGTGGCGGATGAGGTGTCTTTCTTGGGAGGAGCGGGTGCATCGGGGTTGGTCGATGCTCTGTCGGGACTCGCCATGGCGCCACCACTGGGGAGAGGTCCGGTAGCAGCTGGGCCTGGGACAGGAGTTGACGCGCTGGCAGGACTAGAACCGTGGACCTGAGACAAGGTGGAACCGGTCTTGCCCGGGTTAACTTCAGCCTCGACTTTGGCAGCCTTGGCAGAGATTGAGGGGTCGGTACCGATGGGCTTGGCAGCTGAACCAGGGGCGGCACCCTCAAGCGAGCGGTCCTTCTTAGGGTCCTTCTCCGAGACGGCGGTGATGACGGGCATGGGCACAGACTTGTGGTTCGCACTGGTCTCGCTCTGGGCGGGAAGGTCGGTGGCGCGTTCCTCCTCGTCTGACATCAGCACGGAGGGTAGACAGCAAACTCACGTTTTGGTGCAGATGCACTTCCAACGTCGAGATCCTGGACCTTTCGGCTGAGGTCGTCAACAGCGGCCGATGGCGGCTTGGTGCCGACGGGGGAAAGAGCGTCGGTCTCGGCGTCCCGCTTCTCAATCCGGTTCAAGTCCAATCCAGCAGCTTTGGCCTCGGCAATGGTCAACTAGGGATCAGCGGCAGTCCCGCCTAAGTAGAGAAACTCACAGGTTGTCCGTGTGTCAAGTCCACACCAGTAGCCTTCTCGACAGCGACAGCGGCCGCACCGACGTACGCACCGAGACCAGCCAGGGCAGTCGCGCCGAGAGCGGTAGCCTTGTCGAAGATACCCTCCTCCTGGGGAACCAGAGGCGCCTCGCCAACATTGGCCTTGGCGGCAGTCTTCTCAATCTCTTCGGCGGATGAGATGGTCTTCTCGATGGTGGCGGGACCAGCGGGGGTAGATGAAGTTTGGGTAGAGGCAGTAGCTGGGACCGGAGCAGATGTGGCGGGTGCAGTGGATGAGACTCCGGTGGGGAAGACGGGTGCGCCTAGAGCGTAGCCATTCAGCTGGGACGATCCGGTAGAAGTGGCGGTAGGTGCGGCAGCGGCAACAAGGCTATCGGGCTCGACCTTGGCAATAGCAGGGACCGGTGCAGGCTCCGGTGCCTTTGTCACTGTCGCGGGCTCTGGTGCAGAGGGAGCAGCGACGGGTTCGGATTCGCTCTTGGAGCTTGCGGCGGCGGTGGGGACTACAGCAGCTGCTACGGGAGCCGGCTTGGGTGCCTCGACCGGTTGAGGGGGCGCGGTATACACGTTGTTCATGTTTCCGGCAGCATCTGGTGATCAGAACAATGCAGCATGTCAGTGAGTTGACCACTTACCCCACTCCTTGGCCTCGTCTTCCCTAACCTTCCAGTCTATTTATCAGCTCAACCTTGAGCGAAATAAGATATAACACACCTCCATCAACGACATACTTGAACGCCTGCTTCTCTCCCCATGGCAGGGGGATCTCAGCAATGAATGTGCCATCCTGCTGCTTGTGCAGAGGAGATGCGGTAGCGGACCAGTTGTTGAAGCCTCCGGAAATGTGGACCTGTGCGCGGAAAGTTGAGTAAAGATAGGCAAGACGTGGAGAAAGATTCGCGTCAGCGAGGATCGATTGTGCAAGTGGTACCTGACAAACTCACGCTGTTGGGTCCGGCGCCCCATGTGAACGTAGCGTGATGTTGACTCATTGTTGATTTAGATAAAACGAGCAAGTATGCGGGATAAGTCGAATTGTTTCAGATCGCGAAAGTGTGTCTAATTCCTCCAAACGATCGAGCTGTACCGTATCGCAAGTCACGTCCTGAGTCAATCGCGTGTTTGTGTATGGGAAATGTAAATTTTGGGGATGAAAACAGGAGTACGATGCCTGGCTGGGAGCGAGCGGAAGCTAGGGAAAAGCTATAGCTTAATTTGGTTCCGCGCCGTATCTGCGTTAGGGTTCCGATGACGTACAGCAGTCGATCACTGTAAGGCACAAAGGGACGCGTCTCAGCTGATAATCAGGTACCTCAAGCCGTTTCAAGATGTCTGGCAGGACTCTGGCAGACGGCGAATATTCCCGAGAGGAACCTGAATACCAGCAAGAGTGGCCCGCGCCGGAGATCTATGTTTCGGATCCAGCAGAAGTATACATGGTCCGTTCCGTTGACCGCACAGATGCTGCACGTATCATTCATTCCATGCGATCACAGCCTGGACCATCAGCTTTCATTCAGTCATTCAGTGGCAGGCTCACCATGCAGAACACTCCGAAAGCCATTGCCGCGTACTATGGGTCAGCGCATCCTGATCCGCTTGCATGACAGACTCACCTCCTTCAGAGCTTGTGTTCCACTTCTCGACTCTGCCAGTAGTTCCGGAATGACGCTAACGCTGGCAATGTACAAGAATCCTAAGATTGAGCTCTCTTCGTGTAAACTACTCACCTCCAGCTGTCATGGGGATAACTAACTCGCCGCCGTTGACACTCGTCCCGAAGAACCCCTGTCCGACCTTCAACACCTGGTCCGCCTTGCCCGTCCCGCTCGTCTCCGCGATCCAGATACCCAGAAATGTACCGACAAAGGCGCCCACGGCCGTGAAGAATTGACTCCCCATAGCTTGGCGTTTCGTGAAGCCTGACTTGATCAGGATAGAGTAATCAGCGATCTAAGTCAGCTCTGCTCGACATATACCCCACCTCATGCGGAATCTCGTGGCAAAATGTAGCGATAGTGGTGACGGCACCAAGGGCCGGACTGGAGTAGAATGATGCTGCCATGGCCAACCCATCGGTGATGTTATGTGTGAAGTCGCCAAAGAGATTGAGGTAAGCTGACAAGCGAAGAGATGGGTTAGGCGTCACCTCTGCCGGCGCAACCGGCGTTATCGAGGAAACGTCCGATGGAGATTTGCGGGATCTCACTTCTCCGTCCGAGGCTCTGACAGCTGATGAGACAGCAGTGGACTTCTCGGGGGCATGCGAGTGTGAATGTGAATGAGAGTGCCCTTGTCCGTGACCATCCTCGTTGCCTGCAGCGGCATTCAACACGCGCATTGTTTTGTCGAGGACGAAGAATGCGGCAAAGCCAAGGAAGATGGATCCTCTGTCTATGAGATTGGAGCAACTTTCCACTCACCCAATGACAATGTTCCGCTTCGGCTCGATGAAAATGCTTGAGTGTCCACCATCACATCCTTCGCCGAAGAAGGCATGTGGCACGAGGTGCAGGAAGACATCGCCCAGTAGTCCACCAGTCGCAAATGCGATCATCGTATTCAGCGACGATGGCTCGAGGGTAGCTGGTACAGCGAGCAGGATGAAGTTGGGGATGCTAAGGTGTTGGCTTACTCAACTTCGTCTCATCCTCACGCGACTACTCACGAGGAGATGTAGAAAGTAGCAAGTACTGTGTTATCAGCTCAAGCACTCCCTTAGCTATAGTGGCTATACTTACTCGAGTTCCATGCTGGACTCTGAAACGGGAAGAGGACCGCGAAGACCTGCTTCATAGAGGAGCCATGGTCGTGTCCATGACCCTTCTCATCTACAAGCGGATTGCCCTGCTGCTTGCTGATCAGCGTCTGGCACTTCACAGACTCACATGTGACAGAGCAGCTACGGCTGCCAGCCCGACAGCCAATGCTATCAGATGACTTCTCCTTATCTTGATCATTGTGTGCATGTCAAGGTGAGGTGAGGAACGCGTCTCTTTTGTGAAACAGCCTACCTCTTGCGCCTAATTGCTCAACTCTGAAACGCCTCGAGCCTATTCCTCGCCAGTCAGGCGAATGACGTCATGGCAATGACAGATTGCGGTTGGCGGTCTGAGACGAAAATCATGCATCGACCTCCCATACATCCTCCCCCAACCATCAAGTCATCCCAGCTTACAAACAAACTACGCTCCCAGCCGAATCACGCATCCAGTCCAACCGTACCAGCTCGTCTACCACGTACACAATGTTCGGCTCAGTCTCCCGCACAATTATGCAACTCGCTCGCACCCCTCTCATTCCCCCACCTGCTGGTCCCGCCGCCGTTGAGCTGTCCAACCTGTCCGGCCCATCGCGCAGACCACGCGCTGCCAGCCGAACCTTCTCAAATCTGAGCGTGAGAAGCGGGTACACCGCATATGCAATGGATGGCCGGAGAGGGTACGCAAGTGACAAAGGCAAGCAGGAGCTGTACTCGGACGAGACAGGCAGTCTAGGAGCAGGAGTGAGTTTAATATCTCTGTTGTCAAGGCTCGATCTGACCTTCAGATTGACGACGTGGCGCATACCGATGCTGCGTATAGCAAGAACGCCGATCCCGCGTCTAGTGCGAAGCAGATCGAGAAGGAGGTAAGTTCCTACATGACTGCACTCTACCGTTGCCTGCTCATGCTGACTTTCAGACTGGCAAAGACTTCACCAACAAATCATCATCTAATGCCGGGTACTCGAAGACTTCGGGCAAGCAAGGAGAGGAAGGCGGCGAGAATGCGCTTAACACCTCCAAGTTCGACACCAAGAAGTAGGGCGTGCGTGCGGAAGTCACCATGTTTTATTGAATTGATCAACTCTTGTAGCCATACTATAATCGAGCGTTTGAATGTGTCTCTAGGCCACACACGTCCATCAGTGTAGTGTCCAGGTCATGTTGCCGACCACATACGCATATACCCCGGGCCACGCCTGCCGACCAGTACTTGTGACCTGACCTTGGCTATTGTGCGGCGGCTATGACGACCTCCAAGCCGAGAGGTTTGAGTCACGGCCAGGCACCTTGCCGCAGCTAGGGCATAGGGTTCGGTAGGGTTGAGGGGAATGCGGCTATCCTGTCGCCCGCGACACTGCCGCAACCTAAAGTATCAGATCTGACGTTAAAAAGCGGACCCGAGTGACGGGACCGAGCCGGCACGAGTGGGGTATATCCGAACTAGCGGCTGTGCAGGCGTGCATCTCAGGTTCCTGCTATTCGCCAACACCTGTCATTATCTCTAGGCTAGGAATTGCTGGAATGGAATGACGAAGGTAGCGGGCAGCGCTCCACTTGTCCTCATGCCTCCGTGCAACGCAGGTATAGGCTGCCATGGGAATATAAGTACTGCGTTCTACACCGCGAGCTCCTCACTGACGGCGCCTTCTCACACTTATGATGATGAACTATCTATTACCCCTAGTCGCTCTAATTTCTGTCTGGGCCAATCCAGTGCCTCAGGCGGGCTCAACAGTCTCTCGAGCGGCAGTCGCCAGCGCCTCGGCGTCCTCGTTCTTACGCCCAAATGTACCATTCTCTTCTGTTCCCTTCGGCATCAAGTATAACGATACCGAAGGTGGCAAGCGGATCCACCGTGAGTGAAGCCTTTATTCATACTGACCATAGCCTACCTCCGCGAAGATCTTTGCGTCCAGGTAGTCAATGAAACTCTCGTTGAGGGTGGCCTTCTTGCCGTGTAAGTCATGAGACAGGTTCATCGCTGACTTCAGCAACCGCTGCCTAAACAACACTGCCCCACTTCCGGCTGCTCGTAACCTCTTCAACCTTACCACTCTGAACGTAACCGCCAACTATACCGGTCTCATTGCTCCTGCGAACCAGACCGCTTTGTGCCTCTCGGGCAAATGGCACATCCCGGCCAATTCCACCGACTACGCATCAGCGTCCGACCGCCAGATCACGCTCGAGAAGTGCAATGCATCCGACCCGCACCAGGTGTGGAGGTACGGGATTGAATTGAGGGTCACGAACGGGACTAATAAGGCGTATAAGTTGTCGTTGGACAATCAGAGTGAGTAGTCAGGATGGCACCGGCTAAAAGCGCAGAGCACTGTGCTACTATCTTGCGTGATGTCAGGGGAAGTGTCACTCGTCTAGTCCTCGGGATGTACCCTTGTCTTAGTAATGCAGGTAGCCAGGTGAGTTCAGGTATCTGCCATCATCATGGCGAGATTCCTTGTTGACGGGCTTTGCAGCTTCTCATGGTCGTGAATGGGACGAGTACCCCGAGTGGGAGGATCCCAGGCGTACCTTTCATCATGTGAGGCAACGATCGCGGTGGATGAGCAGCTCGAATCAGAACAATTATAGCGAGTAGTCAACTGTATGAGTAGCTTTAGGAAAGAAACATGTCGCAAAATGAAAGTTGGGTTGCGTTGGGCAGGATCAGGCCGAGGGATTATTGGGCCATCTGGCTACCCGGCTAAAAGTCCAATCTGATAGCCGAGGCCGAGGATTGGCGGCAGTCGGCCAGCTTCGACATCTCCATCTTCTCACCTGTGTACCTTTGCAAAAACACATTATACGCATCGCAAACGGGTAGTGCACGATGCCATTCATAGAGTACACCCAGCCCAGCCCGACAATCCACCTCTTGACCCTTAACGCGCCGCCAGACAATCGCCTGACACCGCCCCTTTTGCGCGAACTCGCAGCGCACCTCGATACCATTGAGGCAACATGGCGCAAAGCCGGAGGTGGTGAGATGGACAAGGCCAAGCGAGACGCACACGAGCACAAGGGTGCTGGAGCAGTCATCCTCACCAGCGCGTGCAAGGGTTTCTTCTCGAATGGGCTGGATTACGCTCGGAGTCTCAAAGAACCACGATTCTTCCAGGGTACGTATTGCGTCCGGAGAAGGCTGATGGGTAGAGATCTTCGATCCGGTCATGTATCGCCTGCTCACATTCCCTCTTGTTACCGTTGCTGCCATAAACGGTCATGGTATGTGCTCAGATCTTTGCCCGGCTGATGCCAGCTTTCGCGGGAGGATTCATCCTAGCCCTAGCGTGTGATTTCAGAATCATGACTTCCGGTCGAGGCCTGATGTGCATGAATGAGGTGAGCAAAGATGATACTTCAGCTGACATTACAGCTCACATTCTCATCACCAATGCCAAACTCCTTCGTACCGCTGCTACAATGGCGCCTTCCCAAGTCGAACGATTTCCGCGATACAATGATGGCCAGGCGTTGGACGCAGAAGGAGGGTCTGGCTATGGGATTGCTGGATGATGTGGTAGATGGAGAGAAGCTGATTGAGCGGGCGACGGAGGTGGCATTGAGGGAAGCACCCAAGTGTGCGCCTGGTCCATGGGGTTTCATCAAAGTACGTGTTCGTCTCAGACAGCGCTGACAGAAGGTACAATCGTATCGGGCGTACATCACGGAGAGCCAGTCTGACAAACCGATCGTATTCCCTCACATGGAGGCTAAGGCGTTCTGGCAAAGGTATGGGAACGCCAAGCTCTAGCGTGTATACAGATTATGCATTTGATGATTATGGCTACAGATTAAGACTATAACGTGGATCTCGACTTCCAGATCTCCAGACCTACACTCCTCGCATCATCGGTGCAGTGCTCGCCTCACTCATCCTCGGGGTACTATCTACAATGGGCCCATTTCCGATGTACCGGTTGCCCATACCCATCTCTGCCGAGTCGACCTCCATACCCTGGTTCCTCGCCTTCATCTCACGCTGCATCGCCTCTGCCCTCTGGTCCGCCGTCATCCACCGCTCAGGGTGGGTTTCAAATGCCTTCCTCCCGGCAAAGTTGTCTCCCTCGCCATTCTTCTCTTGCCATCGGGCTAAACGGCGCATGTAGCGTGGCGAGGACTTTCCGGCGGGCCATAGATCGGCGATGAGAGTTGCGAAGTAGAAGGTGAGAAGGAAGGCGATGGTCCACTCGAGTGCGGCACAGGCGGAGCTGACCTGGTTGCACTGCGCAGCCGAGAAGCGGGAAGTAGGCTGGATGTCCCCGCCGCATAGTCCGTAAGTGATGCCGAAAGCGATGGCACCGAGAACAGCCAAGAGGACAACGACGAGCTTGTACACCGAGTTGCGGAATAGGGATTTGCGGTCGGGGTGATCTTTGTGGAGGGACCACTGTCTGTCAGCTAATTCGACTTAGGTGACTCACGATCTCTGCAGATTGGAATATGCCAGACAGGGCAACACCACCGATGAAAACCAGAGCCATGGGCCAGTGGATGTTGGAGTGGTTGAAAGCGTCAAACTGCAGTGAGCTACGACTCGAAGCGGGAACTCACGATGGAGCAGAGTATCAACCCTAAAGATCCAACTATGCAGAAGAAGATCGCGACCCAATCGAAGATCTTCTCCCGTTTCCGGATATCGGTGGGAAGGCGGTCGACATGTCGCAGCCACCGCTCAGCAAAGAGGGTCATGATGTATAGCCTGATATCAGCTGGACCAAGAAAAATTACTCACCCAGAGGTTGTACATGATATGCCGATGAATACCTTCTTGTGCACAGCCCCCACATCGCTGATGAACACAACGCTGGCTTCGTCCCCTCTATACCGTGGCTTGCCTGCGGTGACCCAGAGGAGGAGCAAGGCCAGGATGCCTCCGAGCCATACTAGCGTAGCGAGTATTGGAAACCATACGTATGGGCCGAAGACTGGCGTCAGTCCAGCGACACATGCAAGACTTACAGAGATGTGAATGGAGAGTCCTAGTGTTCAACGTCCCAGGCAGACGGGTCTTGCCGGACTTTTCGTTTAAAGCGGAGTACTCCTCGTTGACTGGCGTCGCAGCGCTCGACATGCTGGCAGGAGATACTGAGAGATGAATACTAGACAGACCGAGAGATAGATGTTAGCTGCGAGCTTATACGGTGGTAGGCTACTAGTACTGTATCCTTTTTTTCACCACCTCCAGGAGGCACGCGTTTCAGGCCAAGTGACGTCATATACGCTTTCGGCGGCCTGCCTCGATCAATAATCTCACTCTCCAGTCTGCATACCTCAGGCCTACGACGGCACAACCATATGCAGACACCGACTTCTGCATACGAGTAGAGTACTGCTCGTAAGAACGATGACACGAGCGCAGACTGCGGCAGTAGGTTCAAATTCTCCTTAAGCGGCAGGAAGGGTCTATGAGCAGCGATGACGTCAAATTGACGGTGCTCGGGGGAGCGAAAAGTGTCGGGACCTCCACCTCCACCGCGCGCCATTCACCGACTTTGACTCTCTATGAATCACCGCTGGAAACAAGGGGTGATGTAACCGGGTTACTGTATATAAGATTGGGTCGAACGAAGTCGCTTCCTCACCTTTCCTTTTCCAACCACTACGTGCAAGTCAGATCTATACGTTAAAAGCCAAAAAGGCCAAAATGTCTTCAACTCAGACCGATCGCAAATTCGAGGGATGGCAGGCATTGGACGAGAAGTCCGTGAAGGGTCAGATGAAGTGGGCTGAGTATGAGCCCAAGGAGTTCGCCGAGGATGATGTTGAGAGTGAGTTGCTTTTCTTGATGGTACATATTCGAGTCATAGTTGACATTTCAGTTGAGATCCAATACTGCGGTATCTGCGGCTCTGACCTCCACACCATGTCGAACGGCTGGGGAAGCACTGCCGGCAACTACCCCCAGGTCGTTGGCCACGAGATCGTCGGCAAGATCGTCCGTGTCGGCAAGGATGTCAAGCACCTGAAGGAGGGTGACATCGCTGGTGTGGGTGCGCAGTGCGACTCGTGTCTCGAGTGTGTCAACTGCAAAAACGGTAAGTTGTCGTTTGCTCAAGTCCGCAAATTCATGTTGATGAACGATAGGCGAGGAGAACTACTGCAGCGCCGGCATGACCGGTACCTACGCCGGCAAATTCAAGCGCACCTCCAAGGGGTCCAAATCGTACGGTGGCTACGCCAACTTCTGGCGCGGTCCCGCCCACTTCACCGTCCCCATCCCCAAGGGTCTCGACCCCGCCGAAGCTGCACCCATGATGTGCGGTGGTACCACTGTCTTCACACCTTTGAAGCAATACGGCGCTGGCACCAAAGCCAAAGACGTCGGTATTGTAGGTATCGGGGGTCTCGGCCATTTCGCCGTTCTCTTCGCAGCCGCCATGGGCGCCAACGTCACTGCCATCTCTCACTCGCACAAGAAGGACGAGGATGCAAAGAAACTCGGTGCTAAGAACGTCATTGTCACCGGCGACGACGCCAAGGCTGCTTTGAAGGACTACAGGCGGACTTTGGATTTGATCATTGTCTCATCCAGTACGTATCCCTGCGGTCTGCACCTTTCAAATAATCGCTTACAGTGCAGACGCTCCCGACATGCCCTTTGACGCCTACCTCTCCCTGCTCCGCCCTCACGGTCACCTCGTTATCGTCGGTATCGCAGAGGAGCAGTCTCTTCCTAACGTCCACCCCACCAACCTCATCATGAGTGAGTCAATCTATCGATCGATTGAATGCTCTTACTAATATCCAGGCAACGTACACATCTCCGGCTCTGCAATTGGTTCAGTCAAGGGTATGACCGAGTGCCTTCAGTTCGCCGCCGACAACAACATCAAGGCGTGGGTCAAGCGATACCCCATGAAGGAGGCGAATGAGGCCGTGGTCAGCATGGAGGCGGGTGAGGCCAGGTACCGATACGTACTCGTCAATGAGTCGCACGGTGGCAAGCTCAGTGCGTGAGCACTCGGTCCATCACGCTATTCGTCATTGACGGTTTAGAGGAGATGAGTAGTCGGCTTTAGTCCAGTCCAGCCTGTAGCTATCTAGTAAATGCATCCAGTCAACTCTTCGCGTCGCTCTAGTCCATTTCAGGTGTTGAGTCTGCTCCGCATCGTGCAACCACTCTCTCGGGACAGGTAACGCTGCACTGAAGCTTCGAGTTGGCGTGGAGAGGCTAATCGCTGCCTTACGTAACGTGTTTCAGGCTCGTTTCATGTGATCTTTGGTGGAGATCATCGATCAGCCAAAGAGGCCAGTGTAAGACTACGCTCTTTGCATTGGCATCAATGTATGAGGACGACTCGTCCGAGAGGTGCCGTCATTGCACGCAGATGCGGTGGTGAGGCATCAATCACACATACCCGTCCCGGTGAAGACTGCTGCAGTAGTGCAGCATACGAGAAGAGGTGCACCCGCCGTAGAATGAGAACCACCCTGACTACATGCGGCGTGTAGTACAAGGAAAATCAATGGCCGACGGCGATGTTCTGCCATCACGGCCGTCGGCCTTCTTGACACGAGCAATCTGCAACGCTAGATAGACCTGTCGGGAGTTATAATCGCATTTGCCACCGAGGAAACCCGAAGCAACAAATCGTTGTGACGTAACCACTGAAAACTCTGATTGCCGCCTCCACCGGCCTCCACATCGGCCCTCCTTCACCGCCTTATGACCGCTTCGTGTCGGCATATGTAGCCGAAACTTTGGTAAGACAATGACCAGCGTTCAATGTTGGGTGGAGGCAGGTGGGGGCTGAGAAGTTCCACTGCATACGTTGCGCAGTATAAAAGGAAGCATCACACCCCTTTCCCTTCTTCCACGCCTCTTAGATCCTACCATCATTCTACCCAATCTTCTCCTCCACGAATACAACATGTCCTGCACACACACCGAGCGCAAATTTGAAGGATGGGCGGCGTTGGACGAGAACTCCATCAAGGGCGAGATGAAGTGGACCGAATACGAGCCCAAGGAGTTTGCCGATGACGATGTTGAGCGTGAGTTCATCTTCGACGCACTCACTGACCCTCAGTTGAGATCCAATACTGCGGTATCTGCGGCTCGGACCTCCACACCATCTCCAACGGCTGGGGAGGAACCAAGGGCATGTATCCCCAGGTTGTCGGTCATGAGATTGTCGGCAAGGTCGTTCGAGTCGGCAAGTCTGTCAATCACCTCAAGGAAGGAGATGTTGCTGGTGTCGGTGCCCAGTCTGACTCTTGTCTCGAGTGTGACAGCTGCAAGAGGGGTAAGTCTAGTTTCTACCTGTCTAGAGACCGGGCTGATGATGCAGGAGAGGAGAACTACTGCTCCGCTGGCATGACCGGTACCTACTGCGGCAAGTACACCCGTACATCCAAGGGTTCCAAGTCATACGGTGGTTACGCCAACTTCTGGCGCGGTCCGGCACACTTCACCGTCCCCATCCCTTCCAACCTCGACCCCGCCGAGGCCGCTCCCATGATGTGCGGCGGTACAACTGTCTTCACTCCCCTCAAGCAGTACGGCGCTGGCACCACCGCCAAGGATGTCGGTGTTGTTGGTATAGGTGGTCTCGGTCACTTCGCTGTCATGTTCGCTGCCGCCATGGGAGCCAACGTCACCGCCATTTCCCACTCGCACAAGAAGGATGAGGATGCGAAGAAGCTCGGAGCCAGCAACGTCATTGTCACTGGTGATGATGCCAAGGCCGCATTCAAGGGATACGAGAGGACCATGGACTTGATCATTGTGTCTTCCAGTAAGTGATTCCGACTTGATCTTGACCTTCACTGGAGTCCTGCTGATCATTAGACGCTGCCAACATGCCCTTCGATGCCTACCTCTCCCTTCTCCGTCCGCATGGCCACCTCGTCCTGGTTGGTGTCGCCGAGGAAGCATCCCTACCCAACGTGCACCCATTCAACCTTATTGCTAGTAAATTTCCAGTCCTGGTACCCTTTTCTCGCTAACCGTCAGGCAATGTGCACATCTCTGGCTCTCTCATCGGTTCGCCCAAGGACATGGCAGACTGCCTAAAATTCGCCGGCGACCACAACATCAAGGCGTGGGTCAAGCGGTACCCCATGAAGGAGGCCAACGACGCAGTTGTCAGCATGGAGAATGGTGACGCTCGCTACCGATATGTTCTCGTCAACGAGGAGCACGGTGGTAAGCTCAGCGCTTGAGCGCGGAGTTACGGGTTTGCGAATAGAGTCATAGAGTTCAGACAGTAAACAGATTGGTAGAGTCAGTATCTGTAGCATGTATCAGCTAAACTTGCCTCGTCATTCTCAGCTGTTAAGTCTGCGCTGTGTGCGCATCGAATTGTCAGTAAGCTGGCGCTCTCGCAAGGTACCACTTGGCGATCGACAACATGCATTATTGTCAAGAGGACTTCTTTGCGGAGTGCTCACTTGATGCCGGCCCCACCAGGAAATGTCCCTCGCCCAAACCACCAGGCGCGTCCCCCAGCTGCCACCCACCCACGCCGCCCACACCCGTCCAGAACCACTCTAGTTTTGCCCTAACTTTCCCAAGTAGTGAGGAGGGGAAGTGCAATGGGATGTGTTCGGTGACAACAAAGTGTATAGTACCGGCGATGAGACCAACAGCGTATCCGACTGTTATTTGCAATGCCGAGTGATAGTGTAGATGCCATCTTTGCGTCAGTCGAAGTGACAGTTGAGACACACCTTGAGTAAGCGACGAGCACGGACCACAGGATCAGCCCGAAGATGTAGATCGTTGTCCGTATTGTCCGTATTGTCGCTAGGTTGATATTCGTTCCGATCGGTCCTCCAGATCTCGCTTCTCTTCGTCTTCTCTCGTCTATTCCTAAAGCATAACCTACTCCCCAAGCCGCCAGGAATCCTGCAGCCTGAGCGTGACTGCTGGGCATTCCATAGCCTTCGCCTACATCTCCTAGCCCCAGTAAGCCCTTGTATGGCCTGTCCCCCTTCAACAGGCGCTTCAGTATCAGGCTGAGTACTTCATTCGCGATAGACCCAAGCGCGAGCAGCAGGACGGTTAGTCGACGTGTAAAGATCAGAAGGGTGAAGTAGGAGACGAATAGGAAGATTGGTGTGAGCGATAGGAGTGTGAGGGGTATCGAGAGTGGGTGCAGAGGGTCGTATAGAATGTGAGTGAGGGAGAACGGCTTGAGCGTCGGAAGAGCTCGAGTGATATCAAGCGACATGATAGCGGCCCCGAGCTACGCGCAGCTAGCCCGTGTACAGCTTTCTCGCAAGAGCCGAATGGGATCACACTGTATAGTCGCTTTGTATAGTATATCAGGCGGTGCACAACAGCTACACTGCGACAAAGCTGGCCGGTGCTGGCGCGCGAAATGTGAAACGTACGCACGGTTTGCCAAAGTGCCACACTGCAAGCACGAAACTCCGGCTGTCCCCGCGGCTGTCGGCGTTATAAAATTCAAATCAAATTTGCTTCCGCTCCTAGCAGGTGAGTGTGAGGGTGAGATTAGACAGAGGTGCTCTCTCCATCCATCAAGGAATAGTTTCAAGCAAAAATGGTATGTACCTCGGGTTACCGCTAATTCCAGAGCGTAGAGCTGACGTCCACAGTCCAAGGTCAGTTGTAGTCCGGTTGTTCCCCTTTCGATTGGTTGCCATGGCACAAGGCATGGACAGCGCTGACGGAAGGTCCCTTTTGGTTGATCTGGTCATTTACATATACAGGGTACCCCTTCGTTGTAAGTTACCATCACCTACTTCGCGCATCAGGGATATAAGAGGGCAGGGAGGCGTGCGGGTCAAGGTGGAAGGGGCGCAGTGCAGCGAGACGAGGGGAAATGCTGGCCAAATGTCGAATTGTATACTGATTCTCCTTAGTGGTAAGCGACACTCCAAGTCACACACCCTGTGCCGCCGGTGCTCCAGGAGATCGTTCCACATACAAAAGAAGGGTTAGTCCAGGATCATCCGCAATATTCGAAGAACGGGCGTTTTAGCTCGGATTTGGAGGATTTTCGCATTTGCGTTTAATCGGCAAATCGACGACATTTACTGACGAATTAGTCTGCTCAGCATGTGGTTTCCCCGCTGCTAAGACCCGAAGCTACAACTGGGGAGAGAAGGCCAAGAGGAGGAAGACTACGTGAGTTGGAGATGGCTATCAAGGGGAATTGCTGCCGGAATTCGGCATTGTCCCCTACATATGTGTTCTTGCTGACTCGTACAGCGGTACCGGCCGCATGGCTCACCTCAAGGACGTTAACCGACGATTCAAGAACGGCTTCAGGGAGGGCGGCGCTGCTACCAAGAAGACCAAGTCTGAGTCTTCGTAAGGAGTACGTCGGAGTTTGGGAATTGGAAGGAACTAGGGTGTAGGGAGAGATGCACATACCGCCATTATCCAGTCGCTTCAAGGAAGATCGCGAGCAAAGCACATCTGGGTCCGACTTTGTGGATACCATGGTACTGTTGAGGTGATGTCTGCGGTCGCGGTAAAATTCCAGCAGCGTTGGCCTCATTTCACTTTCGTCCGTCACCTTCCTCGGCATTTCCTTTCCCCTCTGTCTCGCGATTGTACATTCATTCATGCGTTGCGTACAACAAAAGACATCAGGCCCCCCGAGACTGTCGGTGACAGCAATCCGACATCTGTCCGAGTATTGAGCAGTTTACGATGGTAACGGACACTGCTTTTCCCTTCCTTCAAGATGCGCCTTCCATCCTCCCTTTCGTCACCAAATGATGCGAACGTACCACCTCGCTTGCCCCTCGCAGGGCGGATCGATCAATACCGCCCCTTGGATATCGAATCTAGCAACCATCAGATCAAGCCAGGTTGCATTTTCTGCAGTGTATCCAAAGAGAATGGCTTTGGAGTGGTGTTTGAGAACGAAGAGCTGATAGCTTTCCATGACCGGTAAGTTTTTCCAACATGCGACAGCAATAACATCATACAGTCACTGATGACCTAGGACGCCGAGAGCTAAGGTCCATCTACTGATCATACCTCGGTACCATGTTGGTGGGCATCAGATTGACCAAGTTGTTGAGGGGGCGAGCTGACTATGAAGCCGACTCAGTCAAGTCTCTCACTATAGACCATATCCCCTTGCGTGAGTGTCCTCGTTGCCAGGCCTCAGACACAGCTGATTCCCAGTCGATAGAATGACCGCCTTCGCTCGAACCCTCCTACGCACGCTAGATCCGTCGAACACAACACCCAAGTTGGGCTTTCACATTCCTCCCTTCTCGTCTGTGCCGCATCTACATCTGCATGTCCTCGTTCCGCCATACACCTTCCTGGGAAGTATGAAATATCCCATTTCACAACGTCATGGTGGAGACCACGGCGGGAGCACTGGTGGGGTATCCAGTGCAGGAAACCGATCGAAGGGCTGGAGCTGGTTCGTGGAAGCTGGACAGGCGAGAGAGATCCTCAACAGGGGAGGGCAAGTCAAGCTGGGCCGGTCATAGAGCACATGTCACTAGCTTTGCATTGCTATCCCACTAAGCCTAGACAGGCGGTACGGAGTCCCAATCAATCCCATCTTCACACTCATCCAGCCTCTCTCTGATCTTCCGAGCGGGAACTCCCACCCACAGCTCGTTCTTCCCCGTCGAGCGGGTGACGACTGCGCCTGCTCCAATCACGCATCCTTCCCCGATGTCCACTCCGCCTAGAACAGTGACGTTCGCACCTAGCCAGACATTTGCACCGATGTTGACAGGCCGGCTCAGCTCGGGGCTGTGAGGTCCTCGCAAGCGGGGATTGAGTGGATGGGTCACTGTTGTGATTGTGCAGGAGGGCCCGATCATCGCGTTGTCCCTAATCGTAACTAGGCAGTCAGCGCTGGAACAATATTCCGGCGAGAACGGAGCAACTCACCCCCTCCCGTATCCTGGATTTTCACTCCGGTACCCAAATATGACCCAGCTCCGAGGCTCGTATGACTCCCCCATTCCACAAAGAGCGGCGGAATGACCATTGCACCCTTCCCAACCCGACCGATTAACGCTCGCAGCTTTTCATCCCGGTCTGCACCGGGCGTGGAGCCGTTGAACGCCATCAGCAGTGGTTCAGTCTTGTCAGCTTCGGTGAGGATGAAGGGAGTGAAGTAATTGTAGGGCCGGCCTGAGCCTAAGAGGGGATAGTGGGCGTCTGTGGGTGGGTGAGATGAGGGGTCGAATGTGGGATTCGGGTGAGATTGAGGAGAGGAGGTTTCGACTGATTCCCTCGAGACACCCTGTGGTGCGGTGGCAGCGTCAGCCATATCGAGCGGCGTCGACATGAGATATTACCTGAATGCCAGCTCTGTTACGTGCTCGGGCACTGAGTTGAAAAGACGACGAGACATGTCATCACACTCGCAATGACGCGCCTGCTTTCGTCGGACAGCGCCTCCAGTTGTTGCAAGTGGCACCTTGGCCCTTGAAGAATCGACCTCATCCAGCAGCGGCAGGCTACAGATATCCGCTCCCTCCGCGACCTGCAGTCGTCGGACTGGCCACGTTCACCTTCTCGATGCTGTGCTCCACTGCGAGTCACGCTTCCTCATGAAACATCCCGAAACACCGGCAAAGGTCTATAACCGATGCCCGATTTCTATTCCCGTCTCTCGGCCGCGGGATTTTGGATTGCACAGTGACCACTCCGACAGGGACAAGCGGTGCATGATGTAAGACACAGCCAATTCCAGATCTATTCCGCATCATTACACGTCGCGCTTCCGCGATGTATAAGAGGCACCTTAGTTCAACTACCCCTCCGTCTTTTTCATCTTCTTCGAGCACCCAAGTAAAACCGCTACCACATCCACACGAGCAGTTCCTCCCCAACCCAACTCACACTCACAATGGGACTTTTCGACTTCTTCGAGGGTAACGGCGGCCGAGACCAGGTCTACAACATCGACCCAAACAATGAGGAGCACAAGTCCAAGCTTTCCCACGAGCTCATCGGTGGAGCAGCTGGGTTCGAGGCGATGAAGGCCTATGAGCAGCACTGTGCCCAGAACGGGAAGCCCCAGAGCGTAAGTTGCGCCTCACTTTGACCACGTTGCAGATGCTGGAGAGCCTGCTGACGAGTACAGCACGCGCTAGCCAAGGAGCTGCTGGCTGGATTCGCGGCAGCGGAGGTCGACAAGCTCTTCGAGACCAAGGGTGAGTGACTTCGCTACTACAGTCTTGTGGATGTGCATGGAGCTCACATCCAGGTCTTGACGCGTACGACCGAGAAGAGGCCAAGCGCCACGCAAAGCGACAGGCGACCGAGGCGCTCAACCAGTCGGGCGAGTTTTAATTGTACTACACGAGACGGGAAATGAAAAATAACAGAATATCATGACATGATGAATCGAATTACCTTGAGGCTGTACAAGGGCGAGAGGACAATTGCCTGGTAGCCCACCTAACGAAGCTTACACCTACTGATACTCTGGCCTGAATTGCAAGGTCTTGTCTGGCCCCTTGACCGTGACCGCCCCAACCCAGCCCATGAAGATCTTCGTATTCATGTCCTTCAATTCCTGCGTCGCCGGTTCCACCAATCTCGGCTTGAACGCCTTGATGACATCTGACATCGGCACCCTGTCCGACGGCCTCGATCTGAACCACCCGACAATCTCTTCCTTGGTGATCATCCCCTCGAACGGCTCAATGTCCTCGGGTGCGGGTGTCGGCGTATTGGAACCCTTCTTCTTCTTTCTCGGGGGATCATTCGCGCCTGATACAGGAGAGGGTTTACGTTTGGTATTAGGGGATGGAGCAGGGGAACCGGTCGTCGAACCAGTAGCAGACGCAGAGGGATTCTTGAGCTTGATCCGGGGTGTACTTTCGGAAGGACTCCCTTCCCTAGCCGCAGATCCTGTCGGGGATTGGGCTCGACCAGCAGACATGGCAGGGGATCCCGCACGCGATCGTGCACCCCCAGCGCTGTCTGGACTGCCCGCGCGAGGGCTGGTATTTCGGCTGCGAGATGCGGGCGAGACACCTCGACCCGTTGCGCGCTGGGCCATGTAGGATGCGCCTGATACAGGAGGGGCAGTGGACGATTTGCCCTTGATAGGCGTGGGCGACAGATGGCGAGAGGAATTTCCGGGTGAGGTGACTCCGCGATCAGAGCGGTTGTTGCCCGGTCCGCGGGATTGAGGTCGAGAGGGCCGCTCGGCTGATCCAGGTGGTTGTGTTTCCTTGCCCTTTCCTTTATCCACCTCCTTCTCCTTCTCTTTCGCCTTCTTGTCTGGAGTCTCTTCCTCCGACTCGTCCGAATCCTGCTTCGTCAGCTCCATTTAATGGCCATCCTCACCTCATCTGAATCGCCAAACAGGTCATCACTGCCCCTCCTCCTACGCATCATCTTTCGCAGTTTCCTCCCATCCTTCGTCAAATCTTCTCTGCCAAACAGCTCAATCTCCTCCTCCAGCTCATCTTGGATCTGGGGTCTATCGCCCACAGTGGCATTCGCAATTCGGTATTCCTTCTTGAGCCGATCCTGGCTATCAGTTCGACCCGGATTTGCGACTCACATCAGTCGCTTTGGCCTCTGCTTCCTCCTCCGGATCACGGTAGAAGGTGTTGACATCGTCATCATCTTGAAAATCTTCCTTCTCATCGTAGTCTAATTCCTCCTCGGCACCTCCTTCGAGACCCTGTCGTCAGTCTAGCTCTGCAGCCCAACTCACCCTCTTAATACCTCTGCCCTCTCTCTTGTTGTCGTCATCAAACCGCTCTACCTTTGGCTTCCTCTCCATTTGAGCCCCGCTTTGCATCTTCATCCGATCTTCGATGGCCCTCGCTCTCATCTCATGGCGCAGATCGTTGCCCTTCTCTCGCTTGACCTGGGCCGCGGCTGCAGCTCCGTTCGGTTGGACGGCTGGCACAGACCCAGAGCCTTGACGTAGAGCCCACCGATCATGAGTTTTTACTTTGGCCTGGAACTCAAACTGTCTGTCAGCAATTGGCTCAATCGACCTTAGGATTGACTTGCCAGTTTGTGAGATGCGTCAGGATCCAACACCTTGAACGGCCGTTCTGGCTCAAATTTGTATGTCCGCCCCAAGGGCATGACCTTGAACCCATTCGTAATCCCATCACTGATGAAAAGTACCGTAGGAAGCGAGTGTGGGTCGACGTATCTTCCCACCCAATGTTCTGGTAATTTCCCCCCGGCTTGCCCCTCCTCTGGCGTCGGGTTACCCGTCTCAAGGATCCAAGGCGTAGCCTCCTCTCGTCGTAATCGCATCACATCCTTCTCCTGGTGATACACCTCCTTAATTGCCTTCTTGCGCGTCTTCTTTTGCTCGGATCCGCCAATCAAGGACAAATCTGCCTTTTCCTTTGTTTCGATAATATGCGCCCCGTCCTCGCCTAGAACAGGCTTCCCTTCTTCGTCGTATTTGTATTTCCCAATGATCTCGCCTTCCTCATCGAAAGCGAATGTAGGCGGTGCGCGAGGTCCAGGCTGTTTGCGGTTGAGCAGGATTGGAGGAGGAAGAGAGGTAGGGTTGTACTCGCGCGAATAGTTCAACTTCATCAAGTTGAATCGAGAATCGCGCCGTTCTGCAGCAGATACAGAGAGTAGCTTGATTTCGTAGGGAAGAGAAGTTTTAATTGCTGGAGGTCCAGCTTTACTGCTCTCAGATGCAGGTGCAGAAGCAGTGGCTGCTTGGGCAAGGGGAGGCTGAAGGTGAGATGCAGCCTGAGCGGATGGACCCGCTGAAGAGGGGACTCCACCGCTGGGCGGGAAACGAGAGGGCCCCGGACGTTTATCTTTGCGCTTCCTGAGGAAGGCGGCGGCAGAGGGGGCCGACATGATGAGGACTGCTGTGGATGTATGAGAGGTAATGGCTTGTAGAGGCCAGTATATTGGAGTTGCAGAGCATCGAGTATGACGGAGGCGCTGGGTGTTGCAACCCCTGCAACACTTCTCACAGACTCACCCACCGCCACTCACAGCAACAACCCCTCTCCTTCACACTTTGCACCAAGTCCATATCTGCTCTCCATCCAGGCCGGCGCCATGTCCACCATCGATGCTACGGTCAACAAGAATGCCCTCGACCTGAATAAAGAGCTGGAGGTGAGTTGCTGCGGACAAGATGGACAGAACCGAGGCGTTGCTGACCCCCACAGGTCCAGCGTGTGATGCGAGCATTCAAGTCAAAGTGAGCAACTCCCCTCGGGTACAGACTGAGTCGCGACTAACATCGACTAGTCCATATGAAGTCCTCGATATACCTTTCGGAGCCACCGACGCAGAAGTAAAGAAGAAGTTCCGCAAGATTTCATTACTGATTCACCCCGATAAGTTCAAGCATGAGAATGGGCCCGAGGTGAGTCTGACCCTGCTAGCCTTTGTCAAGGACCTGTGCTGATCAGCCTCTTCGGAGGATTTAGGCATTTGATTCACTGAAAAAGGTTAGCCATGTTTCGCTTCTTTCCCTCCTGCTTGCACTGACGTTAAACCCGCAGGCTGAGAGTCAACTTTCCGATCCTGCTGCAAGGAGAGAAATTGACGCCATCATGACTCATGCGCGTACACTTGTACTGAAAGTGTGAGTACTGGGCTGATACTTGGCTTTGCACACATGCTGACATTGCAGACTCATCCCAGTTGGGTATGCCAATGTGACAGATACCGATCACAGACTCGCAAATCTTAAACCTCCTTACGATGTTCAGGTCAGAAGTAAAGCGAAGGAAATCTTACTGGAGGATGAACTAGCACGTCAAAGGTAGGCCGTAGTGTTTTAGTCTTGAGTAGATTGAGTGCTGACACGCCTTAGGAAAACCAAGATCGCCTTTGCAAACGAGGGAGCGGAGAAGGCCAAGCTGGAAGAAGCAGTCGCGAAGCGGAAAAGGGACGCCGAGGATAAGGTCAAATGGGAGGGTGAGTTTGCATGCCTATCCTCTTTTCATTTCCTTGCGGCCCGGCCCTTCAAGGCGTTTCTTACGGTCTTTACAGGCTTGGAAAGACGATCACCCTCCCGCCAGTCCTCCCGCATGCCGACAAACCAAATTTGCATCCACCCATCAGACCATAAATGATCCAGCGCTGACACTAGATTTTCTTTGATTATTCCACTGCCTCTCCTGCTTTATATTTCACTCCCGGCGAATTTTATCTGACTTACAGAACATCGCGAACAACGCGTTCACAATTGGCGGGACTATGCGAGTGGTAACAGTAAGCCCAAGAAGGCGAAGAAGAACAGCCACGTTCTGGGATGATGGCGGGGAAGGGAGGGGAGTCATAGGGTATGCTCGTGCTGGCGGATCATGCCAGTGTACCGGAAACCCATCTCGAAGTCCAGGGCGTTCCTGGAAGGTGGCTGTACGACATTACCAGTATTCATGTTGTAAAGATGATATTGCCGTTTCCTGATCTCACTCCACGTCTCGAAGTTTTTGGTCGGCCTGATACATGATTGACTGGATATAATCTAAGTCACGAAACCTACAACCACACTGTTCCTCCATATACATTTCTCACATTCCCTCCGTTCTCGCCCTCCCCGCTTTGCCAACACCTGGTCTGGCTGGCGGCTTCCCTGAGCTCTGCGCCTGGGCCTGCTGCCCTTCGCCGGCTTTGCCTAGAGTCGACGTCGGCATCGGACTCGCACTCCTTGTCCCTGCAAGTTTTGCTTTCTTACTCATACCCGCCCCCGGACCGTCATATGCTCGCTTCATCCCGCCTGGTTGCCCAGAACCACTGGGCGTGGCAGGCCGAGCACTAGCGCCGATTGGTTTGAAGCTGGCCGAGCGAGATGCTGAGCCCATCGACGGACCAGGCACAGAGCCAACGCGAGCTGAAACGAGGGGCGGTGGTCGATCCGGTCCACCTCCGGGCTTGATGTCGGGACGATGAGCGGAGAAGCCATTGATGCCTGCCTTTGAGGGCGGCGCAACGGGAAGAAGCGGGGTGCCGGGAGTGGAGATAGGACCCGGTGTGAGCGGGTCGAATTTGGGTTTGGTGTCGATGTTGGGCTTGGTTTCACCCGGAGGGAATTTGATGAGCGGCTGGAGAGCGAGGGATCTAGCTTCACGTTTGCGCTGCAGTGGATGAGCTATGACCTATTTCGACAAGAGCAGCGCGATTACTCACCTGTCGCTTTTCTTCAGCTTTCAAGACCCCGTCTTTTGCTCCGCCTTTGTACTGGACGATCAGACCAATTCTCGGAGTGCGAGGTATTTAGCTTACCCCTGACTGACTGCCCACTTCCAAAGCTGCGACATTCCACTTCTCCACAGGCCAGACCTCTATTGGACCGTCCCATAATTCCGGTGGCGGACCGGTAGGCTGATGGGTCATGTCCTTGATGAGCGGCATCAGGCTTGGAGCCGCATGTTGGCCGTCTGGTACGGGGTCTGTGGGATATCAGTCTCAAAGAGGAGAGGCTACACTGAAGCAGGCGTACCGATGCAGTCGTCTAGCAGACTTGTATACCCTCGTTCTAATCTCGTTCCCTTTTGACGCTGGACAGCTCCCTTCCCCTTTCCCACTGACTTGTTCCCAGACACTGGACCTGATTGCTCATTCTTCACTCCGTCACTTTCTGCTCCCGCTCCTCCTGGGACACTGTCGTCATCCAGGCCAGAAGCATATGGCCGTACATATGTATTGTATAGCGAGGCGAGGGAGAGTAGGGAGATGAGGTCATGGGAAGGGTGTAGGGGTTTGGAAGGGGGGACTGAGCAATGTATCAGCATGCATTAGACGTGCTTGATCGCGAGTCGACGACGTACCATCCCAGATGGGCAGAATCAGCGTCGTCTTCTGTACAGCGTGATCTGAATGATTCTGGGTGCGGCCGACGGAAGACGATTCCCCGTTCTGCGCAGAAGCCGGCGGACCGCTCCCGTTCATCCTCATATGCGATGTCGAGACAGGCTGATCTTTATCCTCGCTCTCATGAGGTAGGCGAGGTAGCTATGTGATTTAATCGCAGGCGAAAGGAGACGTACACAAGTAAAGCAAAGGCAATGTCAATTGCTGATGAGCATTGAGAAGCGAAGACACTCAGTCCCCCGGAACCATGTACCGAGCGTCCACCCAACCTTACTTGCATCCTTGCTTGCATCACATCATCCATCACCCTCACAGGCCGGTCCCCCGCAGAGCCTCGCTATACCTCCCTTACCCACAGCACAGACAGTCCGCCTCATGTCAGGTATGGGTTATCTTCAGCTGAAATCTATGGCCGCAGCTCACCCGCACGCTCAGACCTTGCTGCTCTCTTGCCCTCGGGGCCAGGCCTCTTATCGTACTGGTATCTGTTCACAGCAGCCGCTGGGATCTACAATTCGGTGCAGAACATGTTTGTCACATGGCAAACAAAAGAGATATACTCTGTCAAGGCGGCGGAAGGTATGTCATCATCTACGCCTATACCAGCGGCCCGTGCTTTGATGGTCGAATGGACATCGTATAAGAAGAGCGCTGATCGTTTGCCCAGTCACCCCCCTAGCATGTAGGCTCGCAGCTACATGGACCGGCCTTACAGGTATCGTGCGGCTCCTTGCGGCATATAATCTCAGTGATCCAACGTGAGCCTCATGCTGTCCAAGACTTCGGCTCGACGCACTGACCTCTCGCAGGGTGTATAAGATGGGTCAATCAACCTTCCTCATTGCTCTTGTCCACTTCGCTTCGGAGCTATTCGTTTTCAGGTCTATTAAGCTCAATCGAGCAAGCATATCGCCCCTGATCATTGCGCGTAAGCCCTTCTCACTGGGATCACCATGAGTTCGAATAGCCGGCGCTGACACCATCTTCAGCAATGAGTTTGCTCTGGACAATCCTGCAGCAGGACTTCTACGTCAAGGTCAAGTAAACAATATATATTGGGACTTAGGGTTTGGTCAGACATCATTATATGCAGCTTGGAACAGTCAATGACCACTTTCCCAACCTGGACCACACAATTTCGACGGGCAGATCTTGTATTCAATTCATTCAACGCACAACTAAAAGAGATATATGACTTGTCCATACCGGGAATCCTTCGGACTGATACAGCCTACGAATCATGGTGGGAAGTGATTAAAGAATAGGTATATGTATTTGGGTTTTGAGAAAAAAGGGAGAACAACGTGTGGGGAACGACAACAAACTAGTCATCGACTAAACGTATTAGTCAGCTACAAGTATAGATGGAAAGTTTTGATCAGGTCAAGTATAGGTGAGGAGGGGGGTTGGAATTGCCGCCGCCGCCATTGTCTATTTTTTCAACACCTCGGTGAACTTGGAGATGAACCCGCCCTTCTTCTCATCCGGAGTCTCAGGCATGGCATCCGGTCCAGCAGAGTCTGTGCCGGTAGATGGCGCGTGGGGGACTTCACCGAGCATAGCGTCGGCCTCAGCCTTGGTGCCGAGATCGGCTCCGTGGGTGCTGGGCGCTTTCACGCTCGCGTTGTCGGCGTTCTTGGATGCGGGAATCGAAGCGCCGAGAGCGGGAGCGGGGGCGGAGGAAAGTTCCTCACCGGTAGTTGGTTCCTCCTTGGCGGGCGCCTTCTCCTCTTTGCGGGTCAGGGGTTTGTCTGCGCTCTCGACGGGCTTGTCCTTCTTCTCAAGCTACGATGTCAGCAGAGACTTCAAGGTTTTGGATTGAATGACTCACGGCGTAGCCATTGGGTCCAACCTCGACGTTGGAGGACGCCTCGGCGTTGTCGTAGGCGGGAACGTCCTCGTGCTCGGCGTGGTCACCGGCAACGAGGTGGCTGGCGTCATGCTCGACGTGCTCATCCTCAGCCTCAACGGAAGATCCCTCCTCCTCTTCCTCCTCATCCTCCTCCTCTTCTTCCTCCTCCTCGTCGGATCGGTATCTTAGACATCAGCTGTGTCCCGTAAGCGAACTCTAGAGACTTACCCAACGCTGCGGACGGCCTGGGCGACAGGTCCCTCCCTCTCCATCTGCTCGCTGGCGACAAGGTACCTCGCAACCAGCATCCTTAGGTCATTCCAGACCTCCATCATCTCCTCGTGGCTCCTGGCACGGAAAGTAAAGGCAGTCTCGCTTCCGCCACCGAACAGCTTGCCACCGGGGGTCTTGCCGATAGACGACGTGCCGTCCTTCCTGCCCTCGATGTGGAACTTGTGGCTCTTGGCTGTCGATGCGCTCGAAGGGGGACCGAGAGTGCATGCGGGCAAGAAGAGGGACCAGACCGGGTGGGTAGCGGTGGAAGGGTCCGAGCTGGCATACTCGTGCAGGTAGCCGGCGGGGGTAAGGACATAGAATCCTTCCTTGTAAGACTTGGTGAATCGCTTCTTGCGCTCGAGCAGACCAGTGTGGACAGGCAGAACGGACGGGTCGTTCTTGCCCGGATAGTCGATGTTGTCCGGGTTTCGGAGAGGGGTCTCGGGGTCGAGCAGGTGGTCCGATCGAGCAGCGAACGAGATCCACTCGCGGTCGGGCATGAGCTGAGCCATGTTGACGCCGAGGTGACGCCAAGTCTCCTGAACGGAGGTGGACATGCGGGACTGCCACTCATCGAAAGTCTGCCAAGCGGACTGGATGGAGCGAACGATACCCTCCTCGAAGTGAGCAGAGTTCTGCTGCATGATAACGATGCTCTTCTGGAGAGCGTTCTCCTCAGCAACCTGACAATCAGCAAAATCCCACATACAACCAGGACGAAAAACATACCTGCTTCTGGAGCTGCTTCATGACAGCCATGTTGACCGCAAAGGGGTCTTCCTTGGCGCCAACCTGCATGGGGGTGTGGTTGACGGAGCTGATGGCGCGCGCAAGGTCGGCGATAGACTTGGTGGACATCTCGCGCTCGCGGGCGACCGAAGCGGCAAGCTTGCCAGTGTCATTCTGGACATTCTTGATGTGGGCCTTGATCTCGGTCCTGAGCTTCTGGAGATGCTGGACGATCGAAGACTCAATAGTCCTCGCAAGCGAGGAGTGGGAGTCGGCAATGAGCCTCGTCTTGTCACGGATGGTGTAGAAGACGTCCTGGGGGTTCAGCTGGGTCCGGTCGTAGTGCGGAAACGGGAACGGCTCACCTGCATACCGCCCTCACCGAGGAATTGGTTTCCGGGCCTGAAAGGCACCTGGATGACAGCACCGAGCTTGGTCAACTCCTTGGAGGTGTTGGCTTCGATGTCGGCGACACCCTCGAAGTAGGCTGCGGGTCAGCGACCGGTCCAACGGCGGGAAGACAGATGGGCTTACAGATGAGCATCTTGACAATCTGCTTCCAGGCGGTGAACCGCTCGATGAGGATGTCAGAGGGCTTGAGCTCATGGGGGGCAGTATTCTTCTTAATCTGGAATGTAAGCTTAGCCCATGCAACGTGGGTCGACCGAAGGATGATCAAGGGTCAAGGTTGAGTGCGGCTTCCATGTGTCATCGACCCGACTTCGTGTACGATCCCTCAACGCCGACCGGCAGCGCCGAGCAGACCGATAGTCCCCCGACGACGATTCATTGATGAATCTGAGAGGATCCATGGTTGTGGGCCGACAACTCACCAAGCTCTGGTTGCGCGACAAGGTCGAGCCGGCCTTGGAGTCGGTCCTTGAGACAGCGTCGAAACGAGACATCTTGGGCGGTAGATGTGAGTAGGTGGTGTGAGGAGTGCTGTGGTGTTAGATACAGAGCTGGGAGATAGTGCCAGCTGGTGTATATGATGTGATGGAGGATGGAGAGATAGGGGGTGGGTGGGGTGGGTGGATGGCTGGCTGGCGGTCGGTAGATCCAATTCAGGGCAGCGCAAGGGACCTACCAGAAACGGGTGAGTGACGCTGCGGGGGCGATGCGAGAAGAGAAGCGCGAGAGAGGGCGGAGTACGTACGATTCTCGTATTGGATTGGCCGGAACAAGAGAGACAACCCGTAGCGCAACACAAATCTCTTCTTGCGGCAAGTATAGCGGGGAGATCTGACGTCACAGTGCCTTATCGCCGGACCGACCGGTAATCACTCGAGTGTGGCACTTCCTCAACCAGTACTGCCACATGCGTGCCATGATACACAATGAGCTGGAGAATGGATGCGGTAGCTACGATACAAGTTCAGTTGGAGTACATTGTCCTGCCCTCAGGCCCATCCGCCGCGCCTCTCTCCAACTCATGCCCAGAGCTTTGTGATACCTCCTGCCCACTGAGCTCCACCCGCCACTAGTCCTGCCACCAATTCCTGATGGGGTACAATCACGTCCCCTGCGTCACCCTCTGGACCGTTCCGATCAGGTGCGAAGTAGAAGCCCATCACTAGCACAATGTATCTGTTTGTCGTGAGCTTCACTGTCTGGCAAGCACTGAGCCGCTTCAAACTCACGCTAAGACGAGGATACTGCCTCGGTGATAGTTACTCCTCGCTTCGATGTAGGTGTAAGTTAAGAGGAAGATACTCAGGATGATGGCAATCACGTCCCAGCGCGGGAAAATGAGACTCATGGGTCAGTTGGGTACTGCTCTTACAAGAAGCGAAACTCACGTAAAGGTGTCGACCACCTGACCCATCTTGCCCGGATCGTAGAATGCCGAGAATGCAACCATAGCAGGTATCTGTAGAAGGCAGACCTGGAGTGCGTAGGCTGAACCGATCTCCATACTGGCCGGTCAGCTCTAATCCTTCGATGCAAGTATCTTGGAGTGTCCAACTCACCTCAGAGCAATGTTTCCGTTCAAAGCGAAGGACATGGCATTCATGAACTCCGTAGTATTGGGCACGAGTGCAAAGAGAGTCAGACCGAGGAATTTCTCATCAATCTTGATACCTTGCAGCACGACATCGACGACGTCGACCAGGATTTCTGCGATGATCAGCTGAGTCATAGGGAGGATCACGAAAGGACTTACCAGCAATTAATGCGTAAAGCAGGGTACAAGCCAAGAGTACACCAGCACTGACTCCCCTGGTCCACTCAGGCGCTTCGTGTCCTCCTCCTTCGCCTTCATCCCCATGTCCGCCATTCTCTTCATCGCCGCCAGCCGTCTTCTTGGCAGTATGATTTATCATCAGACTCGCAGGACGCTCCTTCCTGCCCGATCCATGAGCCCCAGTGCTCCCAATGATGCTGTCTTGGTGTCGCAGTGCAGAGACAGTCGCTACCGCCACGGCTCGCGTGAAGTCCTCGGTTGTGAGAGTACTAGGCAGTCGGATTGGAGTGAGCCGATCTCCCTGTCCCGCCCCAGCTTGAGACGCCGCCTTGACGTGCGGTAGACCATCGAGGAAGGGCGTGTAACCCGAAGGAAGATTGTATGTTGCCGATGTAGTCCGACTTCGATCTCCCTTACCATTCTCCGGTCCCTGCCCGGACCCCTCTTCGGAAACCTTTGGCAATTTCAGAGTCGCCTGCAGACCCGATCGGCCTGTCCCATCACCGCTAAGCACAGGGAACGCACCCTGAGCCTGCATAGGCGTGCTAGGAGCAGTCTCGTACCCCAATCCTCGGGCAAGCGAGTTGGAAGCCGCCGTAGAGAGCTTGTTGTCCTTGTGCAGTGGGAGGATATGCTGCATGACAGCCTGAGGAGTCATGCGTTGGCTCAAGCTGGCTTTCATGCCGGGGTGAAGGGAAGTGAGAACGTCATCGGGCTTCAAGAGCTGTTGGGGATTTTGCCAAATCTGCGAGGCGTGCGTTCGAAGCGAGAACCAAAGGCCAATAAGGTAAGACTGGACGTTAGTCACCATTCTCTGCACTGGCTGGAAGACTTACAAAGAGCAGGATGCCCGCACAGCAGTACATCAACGTCTTGACTTGATCTTGGTAGAACGGATCGTCCACCGGGTCGGGATGTTCGTAGTAGCACTGAGAGCACTTCCAGCTGTCTTGTGTGGTCATCTGACCCTGAATCGGCGGACAGCCATCGCAATGCAATTCAAACTACACTATCAGCTCGTGTCCACCCAGCAGCCAATAACGACTGACCGTTCCATATGTCTGGTAGAACATCGTAGGCGTCAACGTCCCAATGATGGCCATGATCAACATCGTACTAGTCACTCCCGCAGACTTCGCATTGAACTTCTGCTCCTTCCTCTTGAAAGCTCCACTGCACATGGATGCTCCAGGCATGAGCAGCACGCCGGCAAGGATACTCCCCACTATACTTCCTTCAACCAGTCGCCCCTTACCCTGCGTCAGCGCAATGCTGTACAAGATGATTTCGATCACAGATCCGAAGGTGGCGTTGATAACGGCGCCCATCCCGATTGACGACTGAGCCGATATTGACGCGACGGCCATACCGATAAAGTATGATAGGGGAATGACAGACGCCAGAGAGAGCACGAAGATGAGCGCCTGGGAAGCAATCATTGCGAGGAAGGGTGATGGGTGGCGGCCTGCAGCTTCATCTCGCTCCACAGCTGGTAGGAGGACGAAAGCATCGAAGATGGTGAAGAACACGAGAGGGAGGAGATTGATGAATAGAATGTTGACACCGCCCACAGTGTACTTGTAATACTGCGATCCGAAGGCGCGGTATGTGCAGAGGAGTACCGTAGAGGTGGGACCGGAGGTTGGTGCAACTTGCCCCGCTTTGAGTTGCGCATGGCGATATCGGATCCCGCCAGAGGGCGATGTCTCGTTCAGAGTTGTCGAGCCCGAATCTTCGTCTCCAATGTTATCGCCGTCCGTCTCGCGTGCAGGCGAAGCAGGCTCAACCGGGATGAGGGTTTTGGGCGCTGATCGGAAATTGACCTCCAGAGGACGGATGTATAGCATGTGCAGTAGAGCCCAATTGAGCTTGGCCATTGGAATGGTGAAAATGCAGAACCAGCAGATGGTGCAAATCGAGAGCATGATGGGGGCTAGGACGAGGAAGAACAGAGGCCAATAGACAATTCGGCCGAGTAGCTTCGCCTTTGCATTGCGGTGCTGGCGGGAACACTTCCGAGTGCCGTTGCCAAGTAAGGGCGCACGCTCATCGTCGACGACTGATGCTTTGCGTTGAGGGTGGGACGTGCCGTCAGGAGTAGCAGCGAATGAGACGGTCGGTTCGCGGCGTGCGGCAGTCGATCGTGGTTCGTCTGGCAGTCCATCGTCGAGATTGTGCGTGGGCCCGCCTCGCACGTTCTGTCGGATAGTGAGATTGCTAGCAGCGCCATCACTGGCTTCCCTTCGCCGCCGATGCCGAGTTGGAGAATCCTGGACCCCGCCATATCCGCTCTCTGCGTCTTCGGCGGCAGGGGCGTGGTCATCCACTTCGTGATCGCCATCCTCCGGCGCTCCTTCGCCTTCAACGTACTTGCCAAAGGGCCAGCCAATGTACCACGCCAGTCCGCGCAGAGTCTTACCATATCCACCTCGACCACCACCGCAGAGCTCGGCCGCGGAGACGAGCATGGCGACGATGAAGCAGATGATGGAGAGCCACCAGCCGAAAAGGAGGACCCAGGCGAGGTTGCCAGGCAGAAGGTGTCGCTCAGCCGCAGCAGACGGGATTGAGTGGAGGGCCGATTCGGCGTTTCTGGTGACTGATCGTGACTTGCGGTAAAGTGCAGGTTTCCAAATTGGTAGACCGAATGGGTGTTCAATATTGATGGCCTGAATGTCAGTTGGAGCCTGCCAAATGATCGGCCAGATAGGCATGACGACTCACGTCTTGTCGATCCCTCAACGTCACACCTTCATCACTCGCTCCATCTTCCCCTTCTTCAGCCTCAATTTCCTCCTCATCGCTGTTGCCCCCATCAACAGTAGCCTCGTCAACCACGTCCGCCACCACTTCTTCTATCTCCCTTTCCCGCTCCCTCTCATCCTCCTCGTCGTCATCCGCAGTACTGGAATATATGCTCGCGGGCCTGGGTCCTGCGCGTGGACTGAGTAACTCCTGCTGAGTGGGCGTTTCAGACTCAGCAAGACTTGGCGCATATGACGCAAAGTACCCATCACTCCCCTCCCTCCGATTCCCTCTCGTAGCACTTGTTGCTCGAGTCCTCGATACTGATCTGCCTGCTGCGGGTCCCAGCGACCTTTGCTGCTGCTGCTGTAGGTATCCCTCATCGGCCAGACCTGCCGAGTCTAAGGCGTCTCCAGCGATATTCTTTCTCTCACGTTCTTTGTTCTTTCGCGCCTGCTTCCGCTCTGCTTGACGACGCCGGATGAGATCTTCACCACGGTCCACGATCGGCTCATCGTCATCCTCGGTGCCCAGCTTCGTCTGGCGCGTGAGGGTCCCTGCACCAATCGCTGTATTTTGGGTCGTAAGTGCGGGTCGAGCGCGAGATGCCGACCGGGACGTCGAGCCGTAGCCATGAGTCGATGCGTTAGGGTTCACAGGGTAGGAGAGGGGATGACCGGATGTGGAGTGGCCTCGAGCAAGTCGAGATGGGCGAGGTGCCGACCCGTTTTGAGTCGTAGGTGATCCGAAAGACGAAGTCATGGATGTGACAGGTGGCATGCCCCGCTGACTTCCCGCGCCGCCTCGGGGTGTTTGGTCTCCAGTCGACATTCCGTATCTGGGACCAGCGGTCCTGGGCCGTAAGTCAGGCGAGTAGAGATCGTCGTCTGTGGAGTAGTTGGAGAACTGGCTGGGAGAGGCAGATCGATGTATAGAGGGAGAAAGGGGGGGAGGGACGAGGCGCTGATATATTAGCGTTTATTCGAAGGGCTATAAACAATGAACGGGCCATCGGCTTGTTGAATTCGCGCAAGAGGCTGAAAGTTGAATGGTAGTTTTGGAACTAGGGAATGGAGGTGAGACACCCGGTGCCGGACTCACCTCTTCTCTGCCTGGTCGGCCCTTTCCTAAGTCCTCCTGTAGGCCACGCGTCTCTTGGTTTCTCCTCATGGCGGCGGCGGCAAGTGTGCTCGGTCCACCTTGGCCTGTCCCGCTTGGACCTGCCATGGGATTTGCGTCGAACGGCCTGGAAGTTGACACGTTCCGAACAGTAGGGGTGGGCGATGAAGCCAGCTCTGATAGGTCAGGAGAATCGGATGGAGGGGATGGGGACGGCATGATGGTCGCGCTGAATGAGGTTGAGACCGGAGTGTTTCGGATCGAAGGTGGGGAGGTCGAGTTTTGACTCTTGTCCTTAGAATCGAGATTAGGCACGCGACTATCGAGAGGAGGCATAGGCGAGCGAGCTGTTGTATGTTTCCCAAACTCCAGTGGCAGAGAAAAGGCGATGTCGAGGTGGAGAAGCCAAAGGCAACAAGGTACATAGCGCTGACCAAACGAACGTACTTAGCTTCAAGCTCTGGTCGGGTATTTACGTAACTCACTCAGAGCTCAGGCGCTCAGGCACCCACCGGATGCTGCCATGGCCATCACATCACTACATACTTGCTCCCTCTCAATCATAGCAGTATGCCCGCATACAGAGTTGAGATCGCCAGCAGAGGTCAGGCCTCGTGCAATGGTTGGTCAATGTCTTCAGGTTTGTCCGCTTATCACTCACCATTCCGCAGGGACCAAGCCATGCAAGGGCACCAAGATCGCCAAAGGGGAGATGCGACTCGGAGCTTGGGTGGCTTTTCAAGAGAAAGGGTCTTTCAAGTGGAGGCACTGGGGCTGTGAGTTCCGAGTGCTGCTCATCGCGACGTTCCCGCTCAAGCTGTCAGGTACCACACGCAAAGTCATCGAGAACCTGCAGAAGGAGTTTGAAACCGCTGCCGAGCTCGATGGATACGAAGAGCTGCCGTGAGCACAGTCATCCTGTTGCAAGATTGTGGCTAATGAGAAAGGGAGCTGTATCAATCCAAGCTGGACAAGGCCTGGGAGGATGGGAGGGGTACGTGCGCGAACCGGATCTATGAGCTTGGGCTGACGTGATGTAGTGGCTGATGAAGATATTCCCGAGTCGGCTCGACTACCCACCCCTTCTGAAGGATCTGGAGATGAAGAGGAAAAGCCAAACAAGAAGAAGAAGGCTCCTGCCAAATCCAAAGCCAAGAAGGTGAAGGCAGAGGATGGATCGGAGGATGAGGATGAAGCGGTTGAATCTGAAGCGGAAGCCAAGAAGAAACCGGCAAGTAAGCGTAAGGCGAAGAAGGAGGCTGGGAGTGACGATGACGAGGAGAAGCCCAAGGCGGAGCCTAAGGTATGTGAAACATCCCTTGATCTTCTGCGATACCGAGTGCGTGATGGCAACTGATGGATAGGCTAAACGCGGCAAGAAGGCTAAGGAGGAGGATGGCGATGCAGAGGAAGAGCCTGAGAAGCCCAAGCGCGCGAGGAAGGTCAGTTCCGCGGGCTTTGATTCAAAAAATACGGCTGATGATACAGGCTCCTGTGAAGACCGACAAGCCGGCTAGCGGCGGAGAGGATGATGAAGAAGAGTCTAAACCCACAACTAAGACCAAGGCCAAGGGTAAGGGCAAAAAGGTCAGCGCGCCTATAAGTCATGATTAGTCAGAGACTGATTTTGGATGTAGGCTGCCGAAAAGGATGAAGAAGCTAGTGACGAGGAGGAGGCAAAGCCTAAACCCAAGGCCAAAGCTGCTCCAAAACGTGTACGTGCTGTCAATCATCTTATCCCGTCTCTCGGTGCTCTAGGCTGATGCTCTTCAGAAAGCTGCCGCGAAGAAAGCAGCAACACCATCTGAGAATTCCGCCGAATCGGATGAAGATGCCTTGACGGATCCTGAGGAGGAGGCCGAGGAGGACGAGAAGGTGAGCTTACCATCATCTCACACGGACTATATCTCATCTCTCAGCCTGCAAAGAAGAGCAAACCGTCCCCCAAGACTAAACCTGCGTCTGCTGGCAAGGCGGGCCGGGGGAAGAAGTGATCCGGGGCAGCTACCTCGAAGTCGAGTTCGAAAAGGAAAAGAAGTCAGTATGGTGGAAGAATATCGATATGGGAAGTCAGGCGTTAGTCTAGGAAGGTCACAGTATGTCTATAATGCCCCTGCACGTCACACTATGCAAGTTCGGATTTCGAAAGACCCAGCTACATCACATTCCTCGACCCGGTTATCGCCGCTGAGCTAACCGGGCCAGACTACTGCACCCGTTCAGGCCGATCTACACTTTGTACACATTCATCCTGTTTGAGCTTCGCAGGTCCTCTCTGTCTAGCCTGACCTCGGAGTAACCCTCGATCGACTGCAGTTGCGCATGTGACGGAGGAGCACCATGTCGAGCCCATCCGCATCGACCGCGCGGCGCCGCCTCCCCATCCCCTCTCTCCCAGCTGCCACGCAAGCGCAGGTGCGCGTTCACTTCCAAGCCTTCCTTGCAACATATCTACATCATCGACCAACCATACAGAGGGGCCTGACGAGTGGATTCGTGCTTTACTGTATTGGGTCGACGTATCTCAGTCTGACGGGCAGGGGCACCAAGGCAGGAAGAGAGAGTAGCGCTTCTACTAAGAAGCGTGGACAGGGTCAGTGCTCCAATACACACGCCATTCTGTCTGCAAGAGAATGCTGACATGACGCAGGGTCGAAGAGTACCCGCGGAAGCGTCAACGACCCATTATTCTTCTCGAGGCTGAAGAAGCTTATCCGGATTGTCATTCCCAGCCTGAGGAGCCGAGAAGCGGCGATGTTGGCTCTGCACTCTGCATTCTTACTTGCGCGAACAGCTTTGAGTCTTTACGTCGCAGATCTAGACGGGAGGTGAGCTGATTCTGCCCCGTATGTGGCAAGAGCATAGCTGATGATCAAGAATTGTCTCGTCACTCGTTACAGCTCAGCCCGCCCTGTTCCTGTCTAATCTGACCCGCTGGCTGGCCATAGCCATTCCTGCAACATACACAAACTCGATGTTGGAGTATCTCCAGTCAGAATTAGGCTTAGCGTATCGGACCCGCCTGACCAAGCACGCCTTGGGAACGTACCTCGATCCTCCGTCAGACACCAGCTTGACAATAGCAGCGGAGAAGGATGGGGTGGGGCGAACAGGTGACGACGGGAAAGGAGAGCAGCTGTTCTATAAGCTAGCCAATCTGGATGATAGGATCAAGAATGCGGATCAGGTGAGCAGCTCGTCCAGGTCTCCGAGGATGTGCTGACGAGACAGTACCTCACAGTGGACATACAACAATTCAGCAACAAGCTCGCGGAGATCTATTCGAACATTGCCAAGCCGGTCTTGGACGTCATGTCAGTAGATCACCCTTTGCCATTCGGCCAGGAGGATGATCGGAAAAGCTGACGCGATAGATTGTATAACTACCAACTTTCCCGAAATGTTGGAGCCGAGGGTCTGGTGATTTTGACTATTTTGGTTCAGGCGAGCGCTGGTCTGCGTGAGTCTCTCCGCGGTGCCGAGGTCGTTGATACGAGGGCGAAAGCTGATCAGCATAGTCAAGGCTGTCACTCCGCCTTTTGGAGCTTATGCTGCACACGAAGGCAAGTTCTGCGGCTCCCATGTGATACAGCATTTGAGCTTACCCCGCAGCAACTCTTGAGGGAGAGCTCCGCTTTACACACTCACGCCTCCTCGAGTCCGCCGAGGAGGTCGCCCTGTATCACGGCGAAGAATTCGAAAAGAACGTCATCGAGCGAGGTTACTTTGCGCTCGTCAAGCATGTAAACCGAGTGCTGCGGATCCGCGTCTGGCACGGAATGGCCGAAGAAGGTATCATCAAGTGGTTGTGGGGAGCACTGGGTCTCGGCATCTGCGCCATTCCGGTGTTCGGTGGTGAGGTCTTGGGCCTGGGAGGTGGGAATGGGACTTTGGGCACCAGGACTGAGGGTCAGTCTCTCCTCAGACATCCGACGACCAAAGTAGGGCTGACAACATTGCCAGGTTTTGTGACGAATCGCAGACTGCTGCTGTCGGCAAGCGATGCTTTCGGGAGAGTCATGTACTCTTACAAGGAGTTGGCAGAGCTGGCCGGGTATACATCTCGAGTGGCCGATCTGCTAGATACGATGGACGACGTCAAGGCGGGCAAGTATCAGAAGAAGCTTGTCAGTAGCTCGAGCGTGGATGACAATGCCAAGAGTAAGTCTGGCGTTCAAGGATCGAGCAACAGCTAACTTATCAGTGTTGGAAGGTCGAGGTCAGATCATCGAGTCGGATGAGATCAGGTTTGACAATGTGCCTCTGATCAGTCCGAACGGAGATGTCCTCATCAAGTCGATGAGCTTCAACGTGGAGCCCGGAGTAAACTACTTCACTCGCACTGAGGGTTTGCCCAGCTGATGTGTGCAGAAACACCTTCTCGTTGTCGGCCCGAACGGCTGCGGCAAATCCTCCCTATTCCGAATCCTAGGTGGTCTCTGGCCAGTTTACGGTGGTACAGTATACAAGCCTCCCGCTCGCGAATTTACGTATATCCCGCAACGTCCATACTTGTGTACTGGCACTCTCCGGGACCAGCTCATCTACCCCGACTCTCACGCCACGATGCGCAAGCGCGGCGTGAGTGATGATGACCTTATGCGGATACTGGAGGTGGTGGAGATGGGTCTCATGGTTGAGCGTGAAGGTGGGTGGGATGCCGTACGGGAGTGGCGTGATGCGTTGAGTGGGGGAGACAAGCAGAGAGTTGCGATGGCTAGATTGTTCTACCATCGACCAAAGGTGAGTCGGTCAAAGCAGATGGTGTTGCAACAACTGACCCGTTAGTACGCTATCTTGGACGAGTGCACTAGTGCCGTCACGCTTGAAATTGAGAAAGTCATGTATGATCATGCCACCGGTACGTCGACTGCAGAATACGCCCGGAGGCTTGTTTCGCTGATTTTGCAGCGCTCGGTATCACCTTGATGACCGTTTCTCACCGCCCCTCACTGTGGAAGTACCACTCCATGGTCCTCCAGTACGATGGACAAGGCGGCTATGTCTTGTGAGTAACGTATCACGCCAAGACATTTCAGTCTCCACGCTAACGAGTCCAGTACCGAGCTCGATGCCGAAAAGAGACTGGCCCTGCAGGAGGAGAAGCAAGATCTGGAGCATAAGCTGCTCGAAGTGCCCAAAATGCGCGCGAGGCTGGAAGAATTGAGGGCTGTCAAGGCGGAGAGGGAGAAGCAGCGGGGTCAGTGAGGTGTTGTCGCATGCGTACGTTGTATGCAATCTTGTCGGCATTGCTAGTTCGACTTCACTCATATGGTATCGGATAACAGCGGGTGGCAGAAAACCAAGTTGGCAATGAAATTGATTGCATAAGGAAGGGGCAGGGCACACAACTCTAGCGTGTCGTCACTGGTTCTCAGTCAGCCTAAGAAATGACTATTGTAGTGCAGTACTCACACGCATCATCGCCTTTGGGCCTTCTCCATGATCGCCTCCTTGGTCACCTCGCTGAAGTCGGTCGCCTGGAGCTCGATGTGGATACCGTCGAATCGACGACGAAGGGCGTCTTTAGATGAGGCGAAAATCATCTTGCTCTTCACGCTGGCATCGTCGGGAGACCTGTCATCTCAGCACAATTCTGGTAAAGGCATAAAGTTTCGACGGAGACGAGCAAAGTCCGAGATCCAGAACTCACCACATGATGAAGGCGAGCTTATTCCTGATCCCTTCACCGCCCGGCAGAGTGTACTCAAAGTCATAGACCGCCCATCGACAGTCCTTCTCTGGCAGCTCGGCGACGAACTTGTCGTAGTCCTTCTCCTCAGATGTCTTGAGGACGACAATCGACTTCTTGTCGTCTGACAAGCCGTAAATGACATAGGCAAGCTTCTTGCCAGTCTTAAGCTCTTGGAACTTCTCGAGACATTCGGAGGTCTGTGATCGGGCGCGTGATCATTACCGTAGGGGATTCGGAATTGGGGGACGATAAGGCATTTGTTGACATGATCAAAGGATGGCGCGTGGAGCAAAATCGAGTATGCAAGTGGATTGTCGATGGAGCAGGCAAGGTAGATTGTAGGATTGTGTATGGCGGAGGAAAGCCTAGATCAGCTGTCTATCCCTCGACTTTGCGAATGGATGTCAACACGCACAGGCTGGACACCGGAAGCGGACTAATCTCATCAGCTTGCGTTCGTACAACTCAGGCTGTTCTCGCTCTGAGCTCACCATCTTGATCTATATCTATGTTGGCAGGGCAAGGGGGCCAGATACTGTGCTACTGGAAGCTATCTGATAACAACAACAAGGAGTATAGCTGATGGTGGTCTCTCTTTGGCGTCACTGCGCTGAAACCCTGAAACAAGCGGAACCTTTTTCACATTCCGCTTGCGCGACTGACTTTGGTGAGTGTGGCAGTACTAGTCTTGCATGTGGCTACGGACTGGTCAACGCTCCACTTCAATCACGTCCCAGCGTTGTCTCCAAGAACGAGAGGTCTAGGTGTTGTCAGTGCAAACTCAAAAGTGATCGACTTCGTATCGACACTCACAGTCCAAACCGGCGTCTGATTTCGGCATGTTCTCGCTCAGGAATCGTATGGTTTCGCGCGGCAGGTGTGCCTGCTGAAAGTCTAGCTCGGTAACGAACGGCTACAGGACGGTCAGCGCACGTTGAAACCCCTGTATAGAAGTCATCATACCTTGTCCCCGGCCATACTCCTAAATGCTTCTCGTAGTTGTTCAGATGAGGATGAATCATCTTTCGTAATGTCCACCTGAAATATTTAGCCAGATGTGCTAGACACAAATTGTTACACAACTCACCAGTAATGCCAGCCAGGCCTCATAGGTCACGGCGCCATACTCCCGCTCGAGATCAGAGTATATCGCCTGCAATTCCTCGTCCTGGAGTCATTAGCTGCCGGTTTCGATCTCGTCCATGCCCACTCACTGCGTAAACGATGCCAAGACTGGCCAGCGCAGAGTGCATTTCCCAGACCATCAGCGTCTGTCCTGTCAGCCATACGTAAAGCCAGAGCGGCGATCAGGGTACACTGACGTTCGTATCATCCTTATCGAAGTGCTTGAAAGTGGCCTCAAACTCCTCAAGTTTGGCAGGTGTCAGATTCGTATGAGTTGCCGAGATCATCTGCGAGCGTCAGCCATTGGGATCTTAGTCCTGATCGAGGCTTACCTGATTCTCAACGAAAGCGATTTTCGCGCGGATGCCCCTCTCTGCCGACTCCAACTCATATTCCAGGTCATCATAAGTCAGAACAGTGTAATCGTTCTCCTCAATTTTCGCTTCCTGACAGCGATCGTGCACGGCGAGGATGTCCCCTTGAAGGGTCTTTCGCAGAAGCGACGGTATCTGAGATAGTTTGACCAGAGTTGTCTTCTGGTCCTGACACCATCAGCATTTGTCTCATCAAACGGACGGATAACGCACCGCCAACGTCCCAGATAGGCTACCTATACCCAGCTCAATCTGGCGTAGCTTGGCCATGAAGTCATCCGCTTTCAAAGCGAACTGCTTGCGTAACTCCTCCTTGATTCTAGCATGTCAGCGCTACGCGCCTCCCCTCAGAATAGACAACTCACTCCCGTATTCTCGCGTTAATTGCCCGGCTCCGCTTGCCCTCGTCCACCAGAAAACCTGCCCATTCCTGCTCCAGGTCTCCCAATCTCCTACCAGGCCCCGGTTCCCATGCATTCAGACCATACGTCCGTAGCTTTGTTTGGATGTTGGAGTATAGAGCGCCCAACTCCTGTTTCTCCCTCCCCCATTGCCGCTTGGAGGTCTTCTTATACTCGGCAAACTCAGATAAGGCGGACATGGCGGTTTTGTAGTCTGACGGGGGTAAGGCTGCCGCCCATGAGCGCTGTGTGGACGAGAATGCGGCCAACAGTATGGATAAGCGGCGCTCGAAGTCGCTCTGCCACAGGAGTATGGATGATATGAGGTCGGCGAATTTTTGGACTCGCCGAGCTCCTGTCTCCATCTTATCTACCGGGTCAGCTCGGCAATCATGGCAAATAAACCTTCTTGAGAGAAACGATGGAAGAATTCGGCGACGTAAGTCATCACACTTCTCTCGTCAGGCACTTGCACGTCGCAGAGGTCCTTTACTTCGAGCAGTGGCTACAGGTCAGTCAATGTCGATGAGTCAGATATCGTGCACTTACTGGTATACCCAATTCTCTCTCAGCTATTCTCAATGCCAGCTCAGTGTTTCCTCTTCTGTCCGACTTGTCAAGCTTGTCATAGTCGAGCAACTCGGGTCGATGCCGGTGTATCAATGCGCACCTGATGTCATTAGCCGCAAATTTCTACGGGCTCGCCTGCAGCACTCACAGAGCCAAACCATCCGCGAAGCTGCTTTTGAAATTCTGCACATCCACCTCGCGATATGGCTGAGTTTTCCGCTGGCACCACAGGAGCAGACCATCTTTTGCTGACAATCCTTCCTCCCTAAACTCATCAGATCCGCCAACGATAATAACCAGAAGATACTGACGTGATACCAGCGATGGTGAACCGCAGAATCAATGTCCAAATCTGCTTTTCAGCGGCGACTATGATTAGGTGGATCCGCCAAACCTACCATGCCCAGTATCAGCTTCAAATTGCCATCGACGATATCCTCCGGCCCTAGGCGTCAGCATGTAGTTCGCCCGAGTCATGAGTCGAGCGGATGGATCGCCTACCGATGTTGGTCAGCTTAACACCACTGTCCCGGATGAATTGCAGTGCTTTCGCGGCGTTCTGCATGGTAAGCGAGGATGCGGCGATGGTCTCACCTCTGCCTTCTGGACACGCATCATCGGCTTCTTGTTGTACTTGCCCAAACTCTGATCCGACATGACTTCCTGGCATACTCAGTGGGCAGCCTTTTGGAGACACTCGAAATTCCTGCAACATACCAAGATCTTGGCTAGTCAGCTTTCTGGACAATGACATAGGAGCACCGATAAATCCATCACTCACTTGAATGAGCTTCACCCCATTGGAAAAGTCCTTTACAAGATCAGTCATGGGCTCCAGGTCGGCGGCTTCGAGCTTGGCGTTGAGCCTAGATAATCAGTCTTGCCTTGATTTCCACTCAAAAGTGTTCATACCATCTACAGAACGTCCTATCACATCAGCAACACACAAACACCTATGATGCTCGTCCTCACCTTGCCTGGATATCACTCCATTCTCCCTCACGCCCGAATCCCAAACTGCCTCCCGGACTCATTGGCGCACTGAGTAGATTGGGCGACAGAGCAGATTTCCGGCTACCAGCAGGACTCATCGGCACGCTTCCCATTCCCCCTCCAACACCGCCAGCTGTTTGTTGTCGCTCGAGGCCATTTGCACCGCCTATGAGGCCATTCAGGGTCCCAAGAGACTTGGAGTGCCGATGGGTGGATGTGGAAGGAGTGGACATGTGTTGAGAGCCCCTGCGATCCATGATGATACTATAGAGAGAGGTGCAACCTTTGTATGGAGCGAAAGTGAAGATATGAAGGGACGCCGAAACCTAAATCTCAACATGAAACAAGCGCGTCGCGCAGCGTCATTCCGGTCGCGTCGCGGGTACAATGGGCAGAGACCGTGGACCTCATGCGCTTCCCTGCTTCCTATGGAAGGTGACGGTGCAAGTAGATTACCTCGTGCAAGTCGGCTTGATATAGGTGCCATGAGACCAGATGCCTCCTACCCTAGTCCTGAGATTCCGACATGCGGACATGGACTGTCGACAAGCATGACCAAATGCCTCTTCCACCACTTCGTCGCCGCGAGTATCTGTGTCATTAGCAGACGGAAAGTACTCTACTCGGGTGTGATGCTTTACCTAGAGATCATCGGTGCACCATCCACAGGCCTCACAAGGCGGCGCCGTCTGTATGCTTTTGTAGCGTCGATCGTCACCGCTCGTGTGAGAACGAGGAGCGCTTCGAAGCATGGGATTGGCATCCAGCGATCGCCGGGTGGACCCTGTAATCATGTCCAGCACGTCCGTCTCCATGAATCGAGGGGGCAAATATGCGTCGACGGAGATGAAGGGGTATTTCGCTTCGGGTCCCCTGGTCTGCTCGACGCGGGCCATGCGCTTTCGCGAACGAGCATGTGAGACCCGATGGCAGCGACGAGCGACATGCCTGCCTCCTGAATGTCGTAGTTCGCCTTGATGCCGTCGAATGTGCAGTACCACCGACTGTTGCCGCCCACGATGACGGGAAAGTTACCAGCTCTGGAGCTGATATGTACTCGGTGTTCGATACCCTTCGGACCCCGCCAGTCTCGAGGAGGTAGGTGACCGGCATACCAGAATTGGGATATGTAGGTGAGCGGCCTGAAGTGAACATGTTGGCAGAAGTAGGACATCCGCTTGGGTTTGATGAGCGCCGAGATGTTGCCGCGGGCGTATTTCATGCGCTCGGGCATGTTCAGGATGGGTGGTTTGATCTGCCAGATTGGTTGCCAGATCTCTGTTTGACCGCCCGCCAAAGAGAGCGCCTGTCGCTATCGAGATGCGGTTGACCATCGAGTCCCCCAGATCTGCCGCCGCACTTGTCATCCAATCCGTCTCCGCCCCACACAAAACCTTGATTTCCCTTCCCTTGCTATCGGGACCGCACAGATTGAAGTAGGCACCACCGCTGCGCATCAACATCGGGTATGTTACGTCCTCCTTATCGCAGTACTCGAGAAATAGACGCTCGACTCTGGCCAGAAGTTGAGCTTTGGATTGTATACCTCTGGCAGCTGACTGGCGATCTACATTGCAAGCGAAGGATGGAAGGTGATCGACGACGGCGACCTTGTAAAGAAACGGGGCGGCAAGATTATTGAACAGCTACTTATCAGACTCATTCCAAATGCAATCCTTACCTTGCACACCCTCATCATCGTGGCCAATGCACTTTGTCCCACGAGGGCCCGTTCATTCTTCCCCAATGGAGCAGGAAGGGGTCGGCGGAGGAAAGAGATGACCTGCAGATGGTTCAGTTCTAAGTATCGCGACAGTGTTACACTTTCAGCTGACCTTGATCCATACTTCAGGCGGGAGCTCCGAAGAAGTCATGTCGGATACATGCATGTAGACGTTGCAGCAAGATTGATCTCGGACGCGACGCGCTGCTTCTTTACATAAGCTGGTGTTCGGAGTTGGGATATACGTCCGAAGTCCGAAGCGGCGAGGCCCGTCGGGTGAGAGGGAATGCCGTACTTTCCCTGAATCGAACGAGCGAAACCCTGAACCTTGTCGTGCGATTATCCAATTCCGGCTCGTCTCGACCGAAAGATCTTCCTTATCCTTGTCCGACGCATCTGGCACTCGCTCCCATTCAAACATTCACTCGTCTCATCCTCAAACAACACAACAACATCGCTGTCATCAACTATCTCCCCAGTAGACCCTTGCGTGTGCGTACATACCATCTGCGCTCATCATCCATCGCTTCTACACATACGCATCGGTGCGGAAGAACAAGCCAACAGCAGCCGTTGATCTCGAATCGGTATCTCAGATCAACAAGGATTGCAAAGTCATTTGCTCGCAAGCACCCGTTACGGTTGCATCCACTTTCTCAATTGCACCAGACTCAATCACCAGTCGAGCCTGCTCTGAGATCGGGTATCGAATTCTCTGGTGGGTTGAGTTACATGCAGCTCAGGGCAAAGTCTAACATTACAGGTAGCCGTCATGGTCGACACGCCACCACGGCCTCAAACAGACGCCAATCCTCCTGCCAAACCGCCGCGGACCGGTCGGAGGCCTCGCACAGGAGTTTCTCGCCCGACGACAGCACGTCCCGACACCTCAGCGAGTGGGATATCTGCCGATGAGTTGCCGGACCAGAAGTTTTTCCCTGAGGATGACGGATTCGATGAGGATGAGGAGGAATACGATGAAGAGGAAGAGGTGGGCGAAGAGGGCGTCTTCGCCTTCGCTCGCCCGCAGACTGGCGCCGTGCCCAAGCTCAGCGAGTCAGAGTATGATACTTCTGCTCCTGGCACCGGGGTTACGACATACACCTCCAACCCGCCACTTACCTCCGATACCCGCTACACCGGGCAGACCTTCGGTGGAGGCTTGTCCAGCGGTGTCAAAACTCCGGCCGACTTGTCCACCGGGAACGTCGATGCAGGCGGTCGATTGCCAGAGTTGGAGTATGACTCCAGCAATCCACCCATCTTTTCCGGCAAGCACAATCTCAACAACTCGGCTTTCGCCTTTTCTGTCTCCTCGCGTGGCTCGAGGGGCCCATCCAGCCAGGGCAAGCAGAGTATGTTCAATCGCATGCGGAGACCTATCGGCACCGCGTCCACCGATATGACGGGCACCACCGGAATCACGGGAACCACCGATGCTTCACGTTCCCGGACATCTTTGGCTTCCGATGATACTGGTGGGGTATCGACGGATGCCGGGCAGAGGCAACCTAGGAGGATGCGCTCGGGAGCTCCTCTGTTGCCTTCGACTGCTGGGTCGGCATTCTCCAGCTCGGACGGCACTACGAGCAGGGGCTTTAGCCGAGGGTCATACGGGATGACCGAAATGACCGGGGACATGACCATCCCGGACGGCAAGACGACATGGGGAGATGGTTTGGGCGGAGTGATGAAAGATATCAGCGAGCACGGTGAAGATATCCCAACCATGCCGAGCGATGGGATGGATGAGGACAGTCCCTACCCCGAAGTCAGGGCGTCTGTCTCTAATCTCGACGACGTAGATATGCCTTGTAAGTTGTCAGGTCCGATTGAGCTGACATTAGCCCTCACATTCCGAGCTTGGTTCTTAGGCCTGCTTTTCTCGATCCTCGGTTCGGCTCTAAACACATTCTTCCACTTCAGAAACCCTTCACCTTATATCTCCCCCTTGATCATACAGTATGTCCAGTTGAAGTCCCACCGCTGATTGCGCAGAGTCTTGGCCTATCCCGTCGGCAAATTCGCAGCGTGGTGTTTACCCATCCACACCTTCTACACCCCTCGGTGGCTCGGCGGTGCCGCCTGGTCGTTCAATCCTGGTCCATTCAACATCAAAGAACACGCCATCATCACAATGATGTCTAGCGTCGCAGTCGGTCCAGCCTATGGACTGTGGGTTGTCGTTTCCTCCGAACTCTACTACATGCGGCCTTTCGGTATCGGTTTCAACATCATGTTCCTCTTCACAACTCAAGTCACGGGATTCGCCTTCGCCGGATTGTGCAGGCGATTCGTGGTGTGGCCAGCGAGTATGATCTGGCCAGGGGTGTTGGTCATCTCGACCAATCTGAACACTCTACACGCCGAAGAGGAGGGATTCCAGGGATCCATGAGCAGGTTCCGATTCCTGATCTACACAGGTGCTGGCGCATTTGCGTGGTATTTCCTTCCAGGTGAGCAGTATGCAAAGCAAAGCTGATCGTAGGCTATCTTTTCACCTCTCTATCCTACTTCTCTTGGGTCTGCTGGATTGCGCCGGATAACCCCACGATCAACAACCTTTTCGGGGTCAACACGGGTCTAGGGATGGGCATCCTCACATTCGACTGGTCGCAAATTGCCTGGATCGGATCTCCCCTCGTCATTCCATGGTGGGCCATTGTCAACGTCGGGATAGGCTTTGTACTCTGCTACTGGATCATTGTGCCGATTTTGTACTTCACGAATGTGAGTTGTCGCGTCCTTCGTCGCTGACTGGCAGGTCTGGGAATTCGCCTATATGCCCATCAGCGCTATCCAAATCATCGACCGGTTCAGCAGCCCATTCAACGTCGGCAACATTATCAACTTCGAAGACTTCACCCTGAATGCCACTGCATACTCGGAATACTCCCCTCCCTACCTCTCGGCTGCTTTCAGCATGACGTTCATGCTAGCCTTCGCCCTCACTTCCGCTCTAATCGTACATACCGCGCTTCACCACGGTCCCCGTATCTATCGAGCAGTCATCAACGTGAAGACTGAAGCCGATGACGTCCACGCGAAGCTCATGAAGCATTACCCAGAAGTCCCGGATTGGTGGTTCGCCGTCCTACTCGCTGTATTTGGAATCGTCTTCGGCATCGTCTCGATCGAGGTGTACCACACTGGATTCCCAGTCTGGGGCTACTTCATCTCAATCCTGATCCCGGCGATCTACATCCTGCCCGCAGCGTTCATTTTTGCCATGACCAATCAACTCATTGCAATCAATCTGATTGCGGAGTTGATTCCAGGTTATCTCTTCCCTGGCCAACCTATACCCTGCATGGTACGTGCCAATATCGGTCATTGCTTACAATCAGCTCTTCAAATGCTTCTCGATGCAGACGGTCTCCGAAGCCCTGACCTTCACTCAGAATATGAAGCTCGGCCACTACATGAAGGTTCCACCTCGTCATACCTTCGTCGCGCAAGTCACAGCCATGATTGTTTCATGCTTTGTCCAGATTGGTACCAAAAATCTGCTCTTTGCGGTCGTGCACGACATGTGCGCCTCGAATCAGAAGGACCTGATGACGTGCAACAGCACCAAGGTGTTCTTTACTAGCAGTATTGTTTGGTATGTGTGTTTCTATCAGAGCGACGAGATCGTGCTGACATAGTAGGGGTCTGATTGGGCCTGAACGGCTCTTCTCCAAAGGCGCAATGTACGCACCGCAGGTCTGGGCATGTGCTGTCGGTGCCATCCTTCCTATCCCTCTTTGGTACTGGGTTCGTCGCCACCCTCGCTCCATCTTCCGAAATGTCAACCTGCCTGTATTGTTCAACGGACCCCTCGGTATTCCACCTGCGACTGGCATCAACTACGCCAGCTGGCTAGTGACTGGCTTCGTGTTCCAGTTCTACATCAGAAGGAGGAGATTTGCGTGGTGGTCGAAGGTGAGTTGATGGACCTGCCGCCAGACCTAGTGCTGATTCTCAGTACAATTACGTTCTGTCCGCTGCGCTCGACGTTGGTACAGCCCTCTCCGGCTTAGCGATCTTCCTGTTCCTGCGACTGCCTGGAGCCAATCTCGAGTGGTGGGGAACTGAGGTGTATCAAAACAGTAAGTCCTAGATACTCAACCGTGCGTGCAGTGACTGATATCTTGCAGCCGGAGACTGGGTAGGCTTGCCATTCCTCACTGCAAGTGAAGACGGCTTCGGGCCGACCACATGGAAGGCATAGGGATTGCCGAGTCCATAGGTTTCACTGTTGTACGAGTATTTGTTTAGACTGGGAGTATTAGTATACTTTTGGGATGTCTGGTTAGATCATCGTATTGTAGATGTATCAGCTTTGTGCTTGTACGGTTGCTTGCGTCTCCATGGATTGACCAGTAAGCGCGAGACGCCGTCAACATCTGAAACCCCTGACTAAGTTGTCGAGGCGAGGGGGCATCAGTGTCTCTACGGTAGCGGCCACACGTGCGCCATCTACATACCTCATGATCTATTCATAGTCCGATCGAGCTGGATTTGAGATCTGATATCTGAACGAATCTCCGCGTCTCGCACGTAACAAGAATGGCAAGAATGACGATGTGAGAGCCAACACGGCCCATGCTGGCTATGCATTCGAGTCCCCGGTGTGATCCGATCGGCCACGCGGTGATCGCGGATATCGGCAAATGTCGCTTGAAGGTATACCAGCATAGAGGTGTATGCAGGCACAGCGCCGCCCTGTTCAACGTCCAACGTTCACGAGCCTCTGTACAGAGCGAACGGAAACCATGCATATCGATCGCCATGGCATGCTGTGTAATGGACTATCCTGATTCGCAATCTGCTCTGTACATGGTCGATACCGAACTCAAACTCATAAGATGCGGTACTTGAGATGTGGCTGACCTAGTGGCAGTGGACATAGGACGTACATTACCAGTCTTCTACGAGGAGGTCGGTGTGCCGCCATGCGCGTGCGGCATCTCCTGTCTCCGATCCCAGCCCCGCAGTCTTTGCACCCAAGCACTTAGACTTTGCCAATTCGCTCATGGCGCTTCAAAGCTCCAATCGAAGGCTTTACCGCCACGGTACCTTGTGCACCACAGCAATTGGGCGCAGGGCAAGGACTCGTCACACGCATGGTCATTGCTGGGCTTTGGGTACCCATGTCATAGACGCAAGCTCTCCAAGGCACGGGAACTCCCAAGTCAAGCGAGCCTGGGCCGGCTTTGCCACAGTGCAGGCAGGCTCCTAGATTTGGAGGCCGATTCGGGCTCTAGGAAGTGGCGAACAAGGCACAATCTTATCAGTGTGGCACCTCCCCAGTGGCTTCCTATGGTTCCGGGTGGCGAAGAGAACACGCACAGGCACGCCGGAGTAACTCTATCCGAAACCACGATTGCGTCAGATGTGTCATCTGAAACTCATCATCCGAAACAGCTCAATTGGGCATCTTTGATGCCAAGATAGCTGTGTGTGGGCCCCGACTCAGCGCGAGAGCGCAAAGGAGGAACCACGTCGGCTTAGACCGGAACCCAAAAATGACGCGCTAGTGCTCTTGAGGTAATTCGGGAAGCTCGGCTAAATTGGCTCCACAGTCACCGTCACGTCACGGTGAAGGATATTACTGCTTGCGGCGATTTCGGACTCTGCTTCAGGCTCTGTTTCATCATTCAAAGTCACTAGTCACATCATTTTTACACCGCTAGGCCGCAAGGGCAACAGCGCTGATCTCCCTCATTCTGCTTCTGCTTCTGCGCCATGAGGAGCCCAGTTGTCGCCGAAGCGGCGCCGCCTCCAGGAACAAACTCCGGGAAGCAAAACTACATCGATTAAGGAACGAGGCTTGGGCCGAAGGGACGCCCCGTTCCGTTCTCAACTCAACCTCTGTATGTGAAACGCGGCTTTACCCTTTGGAACTTGATTACATCAATCAGTGTCTGAGCTTTCCGTACACAGCTACTAGCTTGACGCCCCAATTACATCAAAGGCACAATCATATCCCCTGGATCTTGCGCCTCGCTTGTCATTCCTCCGCACCGTCCACCCCTTCCTTGTCATCAACCTCCGATCCTCCAACTGCTTCTCAGGCACATCTCGGCGCCGCACATCATAGCGCCCCCGGCTCCATACCTCCCGAGCGTTGATCGCCAGAGACGCGTCAAAGTGTATATAAGGCAGTGCTTTTCCCCCTCTTTCCTCTCATCAATTCACCACCAAATCTCATCCACTACCACCACACCACCTCCACCCTACACCTAATACCCACCTCCACCTTCTTTACAATGAAGTTCCTCGCCCTCATCACCCTTGCCGGCCTTGCCCTCGCAGCCCCTGCTCCCCAGCGTCCCGGTCAATCGGTTGCCCCCACCACTACTACAGCTGAGGCTGGTCCTTCCCAGGCATGCTACAACCGAGCTTGTGAGTTTTATTTTAACCCTACAGTCTTCCATTTCTCCATCACATTCATCTCCCTCGCACTTCAGGCCCAGCAAAGAGCACTAGCTAACTTTTATATAGGCGGTGGTAACTACCCATGGAAGAAGGACACCGTCGAGATCGCCGAGCGGGCACCCGAGCCCATCGCCGAGGTCATTGTCGAGCGTGCCCCCGAGCCCGTCGTCGAGGTCATCGAGGCTCGTCAGCGCCCTGGCCAGAGTGTCGCACCCACCACCACCTCTACCACCACTGCCGAGGCCGGCCCCACCCAGGCGTGCTACAACCGAGCTTGCGGCGGAAACTACCCATGGTAGATCGTTTATAGAGTTCTTCTTTGTATCCACCCCACATCTTTCTCGTCTCGTTTTTCTGGCGAATCTTTTACGGACCTGTTGTGTTTATTTATGACTTGATATCTATTATGCATCTTACGTAGCATCTACTCTCGGATCAGTGTCGCAATATGGGATGATAGCACAGCTTCATGTGCATATGATGCTGGATACATCATCAGCAGGAAACCAATGATGCTGGATACATCATCAGCAGGAAATCAACAACGACATTCACTCAGTCTCAATTCCTGCATCCGCAGAACCACATTCGCTGCCTCATGAACCATTGTGCTACTGCTGATCCTGCCTCACGCCCTCACTCCGAACCCAGAAACTCGAACGCGTTGCCCAGAATAAACGGCCAATCCGCGAAAAGATCGTCGCTGGAAGGCTGATCATGGGTGAAGCTACTCGATCCATCGGGCCCAGCGAGACCTTCAGCGAGTTGCTGGGGTGGAGTGTTGACACTGGATGCTACGCCTGCAGGGTATCCCGACGATGCAGACAAGTTGGAGAGGAGGGAGGGGTCGATCAGATGATTCGGGAGAGGTTGTGCTTGGATGAGAGCATCAAAATCGATTGAGGCGAGATCCAATGTGGCTCCGTCCGCTTCGCTTGGGTTAGAACGCCCCGACATGTCGTTGGAAGTGGGTGGCGGTCTGGTGGCGTTCGGTTGCATAGACGACACGGTGTGGGATGTTGACTCCGGCGGCAAAGTAGGCGTCGCACGCTGGATCTCGATTGCCGCGTGTTGCTCGGAGCCTCCAGGTTGGCCAGCCACAACCCTTCCCTGGTTTGCTTTCCCCCTCTCACCGCCGCTGTCGACTCTCCGCAGCGCGTGCACCACGCCGCGCCCTTCCCTCTCCCGCGCAGCTTCCTCCATCACTCGATCGATCCTTTCAATATGCGCCCGCAGTCTTTCCGCGATGCCCACAGTGCGAGACAGGACCGCTTCCAGACCCGAGAGCATGTCCGCCATAGACAGCAGGCAATTGCGGACCTGCAAATATGTCCATTGATTTAGCGAGCGTGATTTGGGTTGTTGCGATAGCCGGATGAGAAGGTGGCCAATACCGGCTAAGTGATGCAACTGAAGTCAGCGCAAATGCATGCCAAGACTCACGACTGGGACACTGCAGGCATAGATATACGCAGTAGGAACGTTTGAAATGGCGTCCAACAGATCTCCAGCGATAGCGCAGCGTTGAGCGATGCTATTCTCACCACTACCAGCTACAACCATTTTGAGGGTTTGCAGCGTAATGATGATGTTTGTGGCTGAGCATTAGCCTCGATCATCAGGTGACATACCTTGGAATCCCAATCTATTGACATCTTCGTCGTTTCCCAGCGGTGAAGCAGATCTTAGAGCCTCCGGAAGCTCGTTGTACATCTTGCCAACCAAATCGAGTATCTCAGATTGAGCAGGCCCGACTCCTCGCTCAAATAATTCTGACACTGGCCCTCCCTGACCTGAGATATCTTCGCCTCGGTCCGAACGATTGCGCCGTATCCGGACACGCTCGATAGCGTGTTCGAGTATCCTGTATAGATCGGAGACAAAATTCCATCCTCGGAACCAGGAGACGGAACGTGCAGCCGGAGGGTGGAGATTGAGAAGCGTGGCGGTGATATCGGAATCCGAGGTGACCTCGGCTGGATACAAAACAGTGGTCTCTGATTCCCGATGCCGTGCGGTCGCACTCCACGTACATGCCGTGTAAATGTCAAGTTGGTATGTGGCCCAGAACTGAGGTTAGCGTCGCAATTCGAGAACATACCAATCTTCTCCTTTCCTGCACTTCGACCATGCTCAGGTCGGCGGGCCACCGAGTCTCGAGATGAAATCCATCCATCGCGCACATGGTGCAATAGTCTCCCAGGTAGCGCTGCAGGCCGCGTGTGTCGCTGTACTGAAGGCACAGAAGCGCCATGTTGCTCTTGGCGCGCTTGTATTCAAACTCTGTTGCAATGGCGAGGTCCGCTGGGAAAGATTCTTGCGCCTAGGATGAGCACAGCCGATCATGGACGTACAGCCTGATTGAAAGCCTCTGGAGAGACGCTCGTCATGCTCTCAGTGATAGGGTGAGTTGGCGCGCTGGATCCATCTCGGATACGAGCAGACGTTAGGGCGCAAAGCGACATGAGGTCGACGTAGAATGGGCGGGAGTGTAGATACTGTCCTTCTTGGAGGCGGTGCAGCAGGGTTGGTAGGTGATAGTACGGCTGTCTAGAGATCAGTGAATGTCGGCTGGGTGCTTACATTGGGTAGATGGCGGCCGAGTAGAAGGCGACAAGCTCTTCGATAACATTATGTGGTGCGACTTCGCGATACACCCATTCATCTGTGGGTCGCGGTAAGGACTGTGGAGGGTACACTGGAGCAGTGCGCTGCTCAATTTCGGGATTCTTTGGTGGTGGCTGATGTTAGCTTTGACTCGACGAGCAACTCACCCCGCGTCGCTTTGCAGGCCGATTGTAGGTGCACTCTGACCCATAAGTCGAGCAAGGCCCGCAGACACCTTCAACCGCACCCGCGGAGCACTATAATTAGCCGCTGAGCGTATTCTGATGAGCTTGAAGTACCTTGACTCCGCCTCTGTGGCATCGGTCGCAAGCCCTCTGAGAATATCAGCTGAGCACTTGGTATATAGGGCTAGATCTGGACATGCCGTTTTTCTCCGCTTTTTCGGGGAAGCTGGCGGATTGGTTTTAGATTTGGGCTCTAAAAATGAAGATAGCGGAGTCTGCGCGTGGTTGACCTCTGACAGTGTCTGCGGCTCCATCATGGTTGTGCGAGAGAGAGAGCGGCAGAGCGAGTGCGGTAGTTGGGTGGTTGTTGTGATTGTGTAGGGCCAAATGGAGATCGCTGCATCTCCATTCCTAGTGATGATTCAAGCTCAAGATTTCACTCAGAGTGCGTACAGCATCATATCTCAGTATAACGATCATGTCTTGTGGAAACGCTCCAGAGGGGGAGAAGGAGGAGGGGGAAGCCATCATGCCTAGTGAGTATCTTTTCAAGGAGCCAAACCCATCAACTGAAGCGGAAGGACGGCGCCACTTCGTTCGAACCGACCCAAAATTATGCGTTCGCTGCCATACCACCCGAGGAGCCTACATGCTCCGGTCCCTGCCCTATTGTACCGACTGCTTCCAACCATCCATCAGGCAGCGGTTTACTCGTCTCGTTTTTGGGCCCCTGCGGCCAGCCAGTACTCGCAAACACGCTATGCGGCCACCGATCCAATCGGGACAAGTCGTCGTTGCCATCTCGGGAGGTGCGGGGTCCATGACAATGTTGGACCAATTGATGGATGCTGGACTAGTCGGCAAAGGTGATGGCGCGCGGGCGGATAAGACCAAGGGTGAGAAGGAGGTGGTCTGGGAGCACGGAACGGTCGTGTACGTCGAGTTTGCGGGAGTTACAGGGTTGGGTGAGAGATTGGCGGACATGGAGAGGGTGGCAAGGGATAGCGGGATGGGATTCGTCGGGCTGAGAGCAGAGGACGTCTATGATGAGGAGCTGCAGGGGCGCATTGCAGGCCAAAGCGTGACTTCCGGTACGTTTCAACCCCGGGTCATCTGACCACTAAGGAAACCTAGATCATCTCGATCGCCTCCGCATCTTGCTAGCATCACTTCCACCTGCATCCCGTCCATCCATCCTTCAGCATATCCTCGACCACCTCCTCACACTCACCTGTCATTCTTTGCCAAACGTCTCTCATCTCTTGTTGGGCGAAACGAGCACACGCGAGGCTCAGCGCGTGATCTCCGCTACGGCTACCGGAAGAGGATGGGCACTACCCTTGGAACTCGCGAATCATCTGACTCTTCGATCATCGCACACGGACGGTCCCAGCGTGACTCGATTGAAGCCAATGAAGGAGATCAGTCTCAAAGAGGCAGCTATATACTCGCATCTTCGACACTTGCAGACCATGAATGAGCGGCGGTGGGTGGATAGCCGATCGTCTGGAGGGAGGGGGAAGGGGAGCACGAGTCTGGAGATGTTGACTGAACGTAGGTGTCTAAAACGTGATCTGCTGACCGTCAGAATTCGTACTTGGGCTGAGTGTGACCCACCCCTCCACCGTCTCAACCATAAACAAAACCGGTGACAAGCTGGTCTTTTCGGGTGAAGTGCAGACAAGTGATCTATGCCCGCTGTGCCAAATGTACGTTGATCTGCTTGCGCTGAGGATGCGCTGACCGTCAGGCCTTCGGAGCCGTCCGCTCAAGCCTGGAAGTCTCGTACTGCCCTGGCGGCTCTACCCAACAAGTCATCTCAGCCTATCAATGACCCCGAGGAAGGGCGGCAAAATCTCGACTCCTCATTATGCTACGCCTGCCTCACCACTATGGCAGGAGGTGCCAGAGGTGTAGCTTCAAGTGCAGATCAAGTTGCAGAGCTACCTGTCTGGGTGAGAGAAAGCTCGGCGCGAAGGGCCGTTTCAGCAGCGGAGATGCGGAAGGATGTCGAGAAGTATCTACTGTGATGTGACTTCGGCCCTCAAAGTGAACATCTATCATTGTGCTCTATCGATGGGTACGGGGAACAAGCATTATATACACACCACTCATTGTCCCGCTAATAGTACGTCCAGATTGCCAAAATCAGCGCCTAACGCAAGCATTGTCTACCAACACGTAGCCTCGAAGACAACTGTGAACTGCTACATCAGCACAAATTGAGACCGATCAAAAGTCCGAGAACATACCCTTGCACTTCCCCTCGTCGCAAGAGACACCATTGACATGTGGTAAAGCAGAGCAGTCGGGGCCGGAGCAGGATCCGCACCGCTCGAGATTGTAGGTCGGGTCGGAGATGCACTAAGGGACCCGGGTCAGTATTGAAGAGGATCAGAGATGAACGAAAAACATACTTCGTACTGTATCACTCTTTGCTTCTTGCCAACCGGGGTGAAGCGACACATTTCCTCGTTAGGACGGCACCGGTTGCGAGCTAAGGCTGCTCGACGTCCAAGATTACCCTACTATTGTCAGCTGAATATTGGGAACGAGCGATGGACCCACAGTGGGAAACGGATCATCCGACTGGACAACAATCGTCCGGTCGATGGATCGAGCGGAGTACGTGCCCTGCCCATCATCGGACGCCACGGCCGCGATAACATAGCGAGCGTTCTGGAGCTGTCTCCATTGGACTGAGAAAGCACCATTTCCATCCGTGGGTACCGTGACTGATTGCTGAGTGGGGATCTGGATAGTGACGAAGGGACAGTCGCTGGTACCCGAGATGACAGGGCGGCTGACATAGACCATGACCTCGGCATAGGGGTTATAGTTTGGATCGTTCATGTTATTGCCTGGTTGGAGGATGATTGGGGGTGCGCAGATGATGGTGATGCCGACGGCGCGACTGGCGTAGGCCGGGTCGGCGATACCCAAGTGTTCGACGTAATAGTAGTGTAGTCCGCGGATCTGGCCGGTGATCTGCGCGGTGAAGGTGCCTGAGCCGTCGGTGAAGACTTGAACGATTTCGCCCGTATCCTGCGACAGGATCCGGACCGCCCCAGTGTCGCAATCAGTGCCAACGTCTATGATGCCGGTGAGGGTAAAGCTGGAGATTGCAGTGCTGCCATTGGTGTGACTGGTGATGCGAGGAGGGTGACACTTGCGGTCAGCTTAATTGAGACTCCGCATGTGGGAAACTCACAGTGTTGAGATCATCCCTGGAGTCGATCACAACGTTCCTCACCCCAGAGCGAGCAGAGTTCGACCCCTGCCGGTCTACACTGGCGAGGACTGTGATCGCGTATGCTCCATTGACCAACGGTTGGGTGCGAGCAATATACCCGCCGTACTCGTTCACGGTGATGGTGGCGGATGGCTCGCCGGGGATCTCGATAGTGACGAAAGGACAATCACTGCGCCCACTGATGGTAGGACGATTGGTATAGGCGAAAGCTGGAGCGTTGGGGTCGTACGCAGGGTCATTGATATCATTGCCGGGCAGCTCGATGATTGGGACAGCGCAGTTGATGGTGACAGTGATGACAGCGCTGCGGATGGTGGAGTCGAATGGGTGGACGAGGTAGTAGTTGCGGTTGCCCCACGCCTGACGCCCGACATCCGTGCTGAACCTGTTCTCCGAGTTGGTGAACACGGACTGCACCTCTCCCGTCTCCTCCGATATGAGCAGGAATCGGTCGTATGCGTAGTTACCGTTACAGGTTGCGTCCTGCACGAATACACCCGAGATGAAGAAGGTCGCTTTGGTGACGCTTCGCACGGCGGGACCATCGAATACGGGACCCGAGCATTGGGCGAATACCGCAGGGGAGAGGAAGAGGAGGACGATGGAAAGGAGTGTGAATGAGAGCATGTCGATGAGATGCGAGAGGCCGAGTTGCGGATGGAGGGCTTTGCCAGTGTCCTGCTTTTATATCTCATCAGTGTCCCTTCAGCGTATCAATCAGTGCGAGTTAGTCGATGATATGCACTTCACCTGTCCTCTCATGGCATTTCGAGCATCCCTTCGACACAAGAAGATGAAACGAGGACAACCGGTCTTCAACTCTGATGGTCAATACCTCCGGTACGGAGCGGTTGCTCGGCGTGCCGAGCTGAACATCACTGCTGACTCGTCCCTGTACAGCAGGATGCACAGTTAGATGGTGTTGAGAGGACATGAAGTATGAACGGCTCGGCAGTAAATGCAGATAATTGCCCGAATCGGATGTCTTAGATAATTCTCCGACATCTGCAACATCCGACGAGTGAAACTTCTTCGGAGGTCTGTACCTGAAACGTATCATACCCCTGATTGATCGACACTGCTTTAGGCCTTCTAACAAATCAGCGCTGACAACACGAGTTGAAACTTACATGTCCCTCAAACTCATAATCAATCCCCTTGTCCTGGATCTTCTTTCGGCGAGTGTTCTGCTTCTTGATGACATTCGCATTCGCCTTGTCTTTTTGTTCTTCGGTACGAGGCTGTCCTCAGCTTCGTCCTTGGCACGCTCACCTTGTCTTGACGAGCCTTTTCCAGACGAGCGCGAGGAATGACCCTGAACTTTTTATTGGCCCCCACCCAAAGTTCAGGATGAACATCATCTGCTGGGATTACCTGACGTTAGAAAAGTCAGGCGCGTACGTACATGACATTGGAGAAGGTGTCCCATTAGAAGATAGTTGTTCATTGTCTCTGCAACAATTTCGGCAACGGAGTTGGATGACATTTCAATGTATGCGAAGTGTTTAGATGCGCCAGTCTGTCGTCAGCACTGAAGATGGTAAACCCACCTGACGATTCCTGGCTAGGCGGACTCTGGAAACATCGCCGAACTGGCCAAAGTACTCCTTCATCTCGTCTTCGTAGAACCCGTGGGGAATGCGCCCGAGGTATAACGTTCCCTTCTGACTATCCTAGATGTCAGGTTTAATCAAAGCAAGACTTACCTTCTTCTTGTTGGCCTTCTTCAGTCTCGCCGCCACGCTCTTATCATCCTTGGCTACCATTGGCAATCCCTTCATGTCCACCTTCTTGCCCGCCTCGCGCACCGCGACGTCCTCGCCATCCGATTCGTCGTCTGAGGAGTCCGCCTCACCGTCCGAGGAGGAGAAACCATGTGTTGGCTCGTCGTCCGACATGTCCTCATCCTCATTCGCAGCTTCGACCGCAGCGGAAGCAGCAGCAGCGACGACCTTGGATCCCTTCTTGACTGCTGCTGTGACGGCTTTCTTAGCCTTGGTGACGACGGGTTCGACGGCGGCAGTGGTGCTCTCGACGGCGGATTGAGCGGTTTCAGCGGCGGTTTCGAGGGTGGATTTGGCGGTCTCGGCGGATGCTTTGGCCTTCTTCTGCACCGGCTCGGTGGCTTTGGCACTGTCCTTAGCCTTGCGCTTGCCGGTCTCCTTGACCGCCTCCACCGTCCCCTTGCTGCTGTCTACAGCCTCCTTTGCTGCCTTCTTGCCCTTCTTGGGAGCGGCGATGACGACTTCAGCGAGATCAGCCGGTCCGGTTTCGCTGTCGGCTACTGCCTTCTTCCCCTTCTTCACCACAGTCTCCTTGGTCTGCTCCACACCCTTCGCAGCTTGCTTTCCCTTCTTCACCACCTCATCTGCGCCCTCCTCCACTGCCTTGGCCCCCTTCTTTGCCTTCTTGGTGACAACTTCCTTCGCCTCCCCAGCAGCCTCATCAACATCCTTGGCAATCGCCTTGCCCTTCTTCGTAGTTGTCTCCGCAACATCCTCGGCTCCCTTCAAGGCCTTCTTCCCTTTTTTGGTGGCAGTCTCCTTCGCCTCGCTCACAGTCTCATCGACGTCCTTAGCGGCCTTCTTCCCCTTTTTGATGGCGGTCTCCTTGGTTTCCTCTGCCTTCTCCGCTACTGCCTTGCCCTTCTTCGTTGCGGTCTTCTGGACCTCGGACACAGTCTCTTCAGCACCCTTGGCTGCCTTCTTGCCCTTCTTCCCAGTCGCCTCCTTGACCTCCTCCACCTTATCTCCGGCCGCTTCCGCAGCCTTCTTAGCCTTTTTCTTCGCAGGCTCCTTGGTTTCGGTCGTCATACCAGTGGCCGCGGCAAAGCTCTCGACCACACCTTCTGCCGCCTCTGCAATTGTTCCAGCAATCCCCTCCACAGCGCCGAGAACCGTCTTGCCAGCGGACGCGAATAGATCTTCCGCCTGTTTGCGCTTTTTCGGGTTGATAATAACCTCTTCCGCCTCCTCCACAGCCTGGCCCGCCTTGGCGACTTGCTCCTTCGCCCCCTCCTGAATATCCTTAGCAGCCTTCTTGCCCTTCTTTGTGGCCGTAGCGGCAACCTCCTCACGCTTCTCTCCAGCCTTGGCCTGCACCTCCTTTGCGGCCTTCTTCCCCTTCTTGACCGGCAGACCTAAACCATTCTCAAGCGCAGTTCCGAGAGACGCAGGCGTCTTCTCACCGTCATCCAGGATGATGTCGCCAGCGAGATCCACAGCGGAAGTGATGTCGGCGACGATATCAGAGGCAGCAGCTGCGGCGGATTGGAGGGTCGCGGAGATGGACGATTCAACGGGTTTCGAGGGGGATTTTTTTGATGATGGAGCGGACTTCTTGCCGGCTTTGGAAGCTGGTTTGGGAGCCATGGCGGTACAGGCTATGGAGAGTGGTGTGCGGTGTGAGGTGTAGATGAAGAGTTTGGCTACGGTAATGACGCAAATTTGACAAAATCAATCCTGATGCGGTAATTCCTGTTCGTGGCGATTTGCCACCCGCACTGCGCATTCTATTCGCACATTGTACATCCAGCTCTGGATAGCAGCGCGCTGTGTCTGCGTCTTACGTGGATGAGATCTCTGTCTGGCCGTGAGAGTGTATGCATAATCCTTGAGCGGTCGCCCGCCCGCCCGCCTTAGTGGCAAGATTGGCTCTTTGGCGCTGAACCTCGGTCTGGTGAATCAGACGGATCATATGCTGCCGGTTTGCCGTGTCGATGTTTCAAATTCCCCCCTACCTGTCTCTGATGATGTCTCGACGCTCGCCTTGCTGATAAGGTGAAGTTGCTACGCTGTTCCAGCATGATCTAGAGTGTGGCGGGACCAAATGGGGACGCACACGCAAGCGATGGGGTGACGTAAACCCCAATCGCTCCCCGCAATAAGAGGTGTTGATAAGCTCATCTTCCCATCCATCTCCCTTCCTTTCATACTTGACACTTCCACACTTAATACAAGCACAGCTTGCATCGCCTCCGTTCTCATCGCTTTCGCTTTCACCTTTACACAGCAAGGGATTTCCCAGCATCCAATAGAGCATAGAAGTACTGCGGCTATCAGTCTCCTTACACCCGTTTGCCACCCAGAGTCCCATTACCTATAATCTCCAATATGTGAGTCTTCGACTGTCTGCAAAGAAACGCCTTCTGTCCGATAAGGCTCAGACATCGTCTACAAAACCCTTTCTACTGACAGCTGACCTCGCAGGGTCGCAAAGAAACGCTGCCAGTACCGAGTCGTCTTTAACATCCCTGTTCCTTCCTCCCCCAAATCTGATCCTGCCGATGACACCCCTGCCGCCAAACCCGAGATGACCGCAAATCCAACCCAGTGTCCCTCAGCGGCGCTACGTGTAGCTGGAGATTGCACACATTGTCAGAAGGTGTACTGCTCGACCCACAGGACACCAGAAGCCCATCACTGGTGAGTGGTCTATACCAGTTTCGCTGTAATTAGCTGACTCTTCAGCTCCGGCATGCAAGCCTGCAGAGATGCGGCCTTCCAAGCGAACAAGGAGCGGCTGGAGCGGGAACGAACTGTAGCGAGTAAGATCGCGCAGGCATAGACCTAGATGAGTGTATTAGGACGTTGTATATGACACCATGTATGAGTTTTCGACCGAGACGTGCATCCGATGCGTATATGATGTCGTGAGGTTTGCCTGAGGGTCTGCTGAGTAGACTTGTCCATCGCAACAAAAGCCAAGAACGCAGCCGTGCTTGGTGCCTGAAACGACATTGGCACATTGCAAGATTTCATGCTTTGCATCTATACATCATGTCAGTTCCATATCAGCCGCGCCAGCGTAAGGCGCCTGCAAAGCCCCTCCCGCCTCCACCTATCGATACTGAGAGCCTAGACGCTGTAGAACATCTCGAAAGGGATCAGAACTATGCTTCGCCTCCGCCACCACCAGTCAAGGCGCCGCAGCACCTCCATCCGCACGTTTCTGTCGTCACCACAGCCACGCCCGATATCCTCACGCCTTTACGAGCTCACTACCTGAAGAAAAGCCTGGTGAATATACAGGTCGCCCATGAGCTCAATCTGATTACCGATCCGGTGCTCGGTGCGAACGCTTTAGGATTGCTCGGCGATCCCTTCGTGCTCCCAGATGCAGCGCGCAAGGAAGCCTTGGCGAGGGTATCGGAGTCGGGTGGCGGAGTAGGGAGTGACCTACCCTTCATGCGGTTCCTCTTTCACCAATTCGTCCTACCCTTCCCATTCCTCGCTGCCGCGCCACCGACCTTCTGGTCGGCGAAAGTTCAGCCTTTCGTCTCGTCATTTTTGTCAACCACCGGTGTATCCGCACATGCCACGGTATCGCCTGAAGATCAAGCGATGATCCGGGAGATGATGACGGCGGAGGAACGGCACGAGCAGGAGGAGAGGGAGAAGCTGTGGACCAAGATGGAGAAGCACTCAGCTTTGATGGTGGGAGTGGGTGTGAAGGTGGTAGGAGGGGAGGAGGTTGTTCGCATCGGACAGCAGGATCTGAAACGGCTTGAGGAGCAGCAGGAGATTCGGCGCAAGCGATGGATGGAGTCCAGACAGAGGGAAATCGATCAGGGTGGGGGCGTCATGTTTGATGTGAATGTGGTAGGGGTGAGGGCGGTGGTGGAGAAGGGACGGGTGAGGAGTAAGAGTCACGACGTGAGTTGGGTGCAGGATTGGCTGATGACAGGAATTTCTAGTGAGAACCAGGCGGACGGGCGTCAACGATGTGCACGTTTCTAGGCGATATGGAGATTTCAAGCGGTTGGCAGAAGAGGTAGGTTTCGATTGAGCCCGCTGACGCAGTTACGACAAGCTTTCCCAGACTATCCCCTCCCTTCCCCGCCAACAAAGGATAAATCGGCGCAAGCTGCCCCGGTCCAGGCACAGTACTCTTACTACAATCCTTTACGCATGTACTATGGGTCTACGCCGACATCCGGCACGCCCGAGCCGGAGTTACCCCCCACCCCTCTCAGCCGGGAGAAGAATCGTCTTACACTAAGGGCGTATCTACAGAGTTTGTTATCGTATCCTTTCGTCATCAATTCGCCCATCGTCCGGTCATTCCTACTCTCATCGCCTACGGTCCTTACTGCACCAGAACAAGCAGACAGTCAGCGCCGCCTAGACGCAGATGCGGTGCGCGAAGAAGGCCGGAAGCGATTCAGGGAGGAAGCGGAGAAGCGGATCGAAGCTCTGCGGGAAGGATTGAATCAGTTCAAGGGTGATGTTTTGAGCACAGAAGGGGGCCTGAAGAAGGTCTTCGAGGTGGTGCGGCGGGTAGAGAGGGTGGAGGATTTGCCCAGAGCAGAGGCGAGTGTGGTAGAGTGGGGTCGTATCTCGTGAGTTTCGCACAGATCACGCTGATAGACTCGCTGCGACCATCTTCCAACTTTTTGTTGCCAGCGACACGGCCAGTGACCAAATCTACGCCCTGAAGCGGATCCACGGATTGATGCCTTACTTTGTCCTGAAGGGGATACTGAAGATAAGCAATCCCATGGCGATGATTCGGGGGGTGTTGGATTTGTTCCTTGCCAGACCATTCGGTGGGCAGTCTTTGCTTCAAAGGTGAGTCCGCTGGAGATTTTCGCTCATTCAGAATGTTCTCCGCCAACCTTACCGATGACGTCCGAGCAATCACCGAAGATATTGCTGCGGTGGCAGATAAGATTGACGATCCGGTCCTGTGTCAGAAGATTGAGCAGTACGCCATGGCGCCGTTCGAGATCCAGGAGATGTACCGCAAGGATGCAGGTGAGTTGAGATTCGACTGCGCTGATTAGCTACCGAAAAGCTAGACCTCCTCGTGGTGATTCTGCGCTCGCCAGACCCGCCTACATTATCCCGTCCGCAGTTCCAGCGCGTCTTCAAAGCCGCCCGGTCATACCGCGCATACAAACGGGCCCAGGAGGATTTGGAAGATTCGGATGACGATCTTGGACCCGAAGACGAGGATGCTTGGTTATTTGAAGATTTGAATTCTCTACTGCGGCTGTGGGGCCGAAAGAGGGAAAAGGAGCAGCTCTTGGCTCTGATATTCGAAGTGAGTCAAGCTTGGACTTGACTGACAGGGCGTTACCGCAGAGTTGCTCAAGGATATCATCACCATTTTCTACTCGCCGCTTGCGCAAGTGTACAAAGCCGCCAGTATCGCCGATTCGCTTGGAGATTTGCAAAACTTCCTCAACGATATGATCAGGACGGTGGAGCAGGTGGAAGAATGTAGGTCTTGGTCTGAATGCGCTGATTCAGTGTCGCAAGAGAACCCCGGCCGAACGGTCCAAACCTTTATCGATTTGGTGCAACGACACGAACAAGCGTTCTACACGTTTGTTCACAATGTCCACTCCAAGGGTCAAGGTCTATTCGACAGTCTCATGGGGTGGATCGAGCTCTTCCTTAACTATGCCCGAGTCGGCCTCGCCCAACCTCTCGATCTGGAATTCTTGCTCCCTGCCCCCGGCCCGGACCGCCAGCGGCTCATGGCGGAAGTCGACGCTGTTGCACAGTACCACTACCGGCTGAAGGTGGCACACGAGGAGAAGATTCGGCGAAGGTTCAGACAGGAAGCTGCTGGGGAGGAGGAAGCCGCTTTGCTTGATTCGGTCATGGCGAGCTTGAGTCTGGACGAGACTGCGCTTGGCGAGGCGGTCGAAGCGGGGGAAAGTGAGAGTGAGAGTGAGGACGAGTATGATGAGGAGCTGGAGGTGACGGGGTTGAAGGGCGGAGCGAGTCAGGTGCAGGGAGCGATACATGGACGGGGGCAGTTGGACACGCCACTAGATGAGAAGAGGTCGCCGCTGTTGTTTAATCAGGAGCGCGAGGGGAGTGCGTCAGGAGGAAAGAGTGGAATGTTTGGGAGGAAGAAACACGAAGAACCTCCGGCACCGGCGCCGAGGCCGAAGCAGATGCGAAGGCAGGACAAGAGGGTCCATGAGTTGATGGTTCATCCGCCAACAGATGCCATTGCAGAGTTGAGGCCGTTGTTTGTGGAAATGGTACGTTTATTGTTGGCTTGGCTGATGTAGTTACGACCAATGCTCAAGGTTCGGCCGATTCAGTAGTGTATGGGCTTCTTATATGTTACATCTCATTATAGACTAGTCCCTTCGCCTCGCAGCGCTAAATCGAGTCTGAAGTTAGCGTAGCATTGACACGACTCACCAATGAAACCTCCTTGACGGAGAACATTTCCAGTAATGCCCGTGTATCCACCTTGTGCATATCGATCGATCCGTCGGACAGCTTGAGTCGAGCCGGGACTGACGCCCGCGAGGGGATCGTAACGTACACCAAAATCACGGTCTACATTAGCGATGTTTACCTTGACCCACCTTTTGCACCAACGAGTTGACTCGCATCACCGTGTTGATCCACTTCCAGCTTTGCCTCTCCTCGTACCAATCCTCATCGCCATGTGGCGACGTGGCCCTATCCTCCAGATCCGCATACACGGGAATGAGAGCAATCGAAAATGCAGAGTGTGAAAACACTGGCCCGCGCTTGTACAGCAGCCAGTCGCAGCAGAACTTGATTCCGGGCTTGACGACCCAGCCGAGGGAGCGGAAGTGGTGATAGGCGACGTAGGATACTAGGAAGGGGTCATCGAGGTGTAGCGTGGGAGTGGAAGGACTGAGGAAGAGGGAGAGGAGAGAAGACAATGGCGGATATGTTTGCTAGTCTCAGTGGAGTCATCGCAAAACTTACAGTAGCCGGATCCAACACCTTTAACACACCCAAACCCGCTGCCAAGAACCAAGCTTCCTCCAGCCCCAACTGCAGATGCTCCATCTCCTGCACCAGATCATCATCAAACGCCTCATCCTCACTTCCGTCTTCCTCCTCTGGCACATGCACCGGCTTCACCTCCACCTGTCCCGGGACCACAGGCTTCCGCTTGAATGGCTTCCGTCCCCTATTCCGATTCGTATCTGGTCGTGTTGGCCTGACGAGGAAGGTCTGCGCATTGAGCTTCGAGACGTCCACTTCTGCAGTGATGTCCTCGGATGGAGTCTGCCCCTGCGTCAAGACAGCCTCAGCAGCTTTGGCCGCATCAAGCATAGCTGTCGCTCGATCCATCTTGAATTTTTTACGCTCTTCACGTCGCTTCGCTCGAATCTGCTCAGCTAGCGCAGCTGCACATTAGCGCGTTCACTGTACTACTCACAATCACCACCCTTGACCAGATCCACCCTCCTGTCCCGCCAAGTCGCCTCTGACCGACTCAACGTTCCCTTCCCAAAGAATCCTCTGCTGAACAGTATATCCATGTCTTCTCGCTTCGTAACCCAGACCGAGCGCGTGACGGGATCGTATGTGCCAACACATTGAGGCACGTCGATACGGCGGTGTTGTAGGAAAGATGGAGTGATTGCTCCGAGGTATGTGGTTTGGACAGGTTTGCCATCAACGGGGGCGTCCAGGAGTCTGAGCGGTAGAGGATTCCCGTATTTCCTCAGGTTTTGTTGGTATCGTGACAAGGGTCTGGCAGCAGGAGCTGGAGGTGGGGCGAGGGACTCGCCAGAGGTGGCCATGATGAATATAGCAGCTAATAAATGTAAATAGGAATGCACTTAGTCAAAACTTTAAGGAAGATTTCGGAACTTGGTGTCATGGCGCAAAATCGCATTGTCTACTATCATGCAAAGACATGCATCAAATGATCATATCATTCTCGGGTCGGTGTGAAAGCGCAATATCCTCTTTCATCCTTCGAGCAGAGCACAGAGGAGAAGCCAATAGCGCAAAAAGTCTAGAAACATGGACTTCAGTGGGAGGGTTGCCAAAACTGAGAAAACCTCTGGGCCCATCCGCGACTCGAACGCGGGTCTCGTCCAGTCTGCTTGTCAAGCGAGTTATTACCCGAAGGACGTGTGTTACCCCTCTACCAATGGGCCAACTTCCAGCTGTGGTGAGAGAAAAACAAGAACCCATCGACAAGCTAAATCCCGTTTGCTGCCGCCACCGGTGCACTTTTTTGGTCTTCCGGGACCATGAGGACGTCTGTCAGGGCACGGCTTGTCGTAATTAAGTGGCCGTGATGACTGGAGCTTCATCTCCTACGAAAGATTGCCGGCATCTATGAGCTACCTGAGTCCTATCAGGTGGCCGCTGCGCGGCCACTCCGCATGACTTCCTTCAGATTCTGACGGTCTCTTAATTCTCATATATCTGCTCACCCCTTGCAGAATTCGCAGCTTCTCCTCTTTTTGTACAACTCCCTTGCCCTTACCCCGTCCTTTCCCCGCACCGCCCTATAACCCGCCTCAGGAGGCTCTTGAAGACGCCGATTCTATGAAGGATGAGGAGGGGTCAGGCAGCGGGATGGAGGTGGAAGATTAGGCAACATGAAGACGGCAGTGGTCTAGCGAAGGGCACTAGCGTTTTCCGTACGTTTCGTTATCAAATCTGGCTTGATTGTCGGATCTGTTCGAAGGTAGACCAGCGGGCTGATCAAGCAGACTGTACACATCAACCTCCGATTAGGTCTGAAATAAGTCAACATCCATGTCTACATATCATCTGCCAACATTTCCATTGTACCGGGATACGGTACGCGATTGTCGGCTATAATGTATGCAAGGCTGTGGATGGTATGTATCTGCTCATGTGCGGAAGATGCGCCCAAGTGATCCTTCGAAGCACGCATTAGTGGCAGGCTCATGGACAGTCGAAGTCTAACTTAACAACATTCCTTAATAACATGCTACCCGTACGTAAAGTTACGTGAGGTTCCGCCACGATTGGGGCTGGTTGGGGTTCGCGACATGCACATTGCACATCAATCGATCATCATCATAAGACTATGACTTTGAAAGTGCAGATCCTTGATTGACCTCAACGTCAGCTTGCCTTTGTCAAGTGACACGTACGCTCGCACACCAATAGCGTCTACCATGACTTCCCAACTTATCGACGAAGATGATGTCCAGGCTTTTCTAACGAAATTGAGAAATGCCGGTGAGTGCCTTGATAAAGTGCTCCTCTAAATCTACAGACACGGACAAGAAGGTCGACCAGATCCAGTTCTTTGGATTGAAGCTGGAAGATGCCTCCACAGTGAGTCTCACCGTGAACGCGCTGACAATAGCTTCCCGAGTCAACGCTCGATGCGATCACGCAAACCCTCAGCCCTCTGCTTCGATCGACCTCTCAGCTACTCGTAATCTCTACCATGAGTCACTTCCTTACACTCTACATTCCCCTACTGCCCATATCACCTACACGGCATCTTCAGCTCGCCCTCGTGCAACTCCTTCCGGCCCTTCTTGAGAAGTTGAACGATCCAAAGGAACGCGTTCATTCCGCTGCAGCGGGATGCATATCTTTGCTGGGAAAGCGGTGCTACGAAGCCGATGGGTCTAGCTCACTTGGGAGCTCTTCCAAGGGCAAGGAGAAGGAGGGGCTGGCAGGATTGTGGGAGAGGCAAATGAAGGAGGTGTTGGCGGGCAAAGGGACAAGGGGTAAATTGGAGGGGATGAAGCTCTTAGCGGGAATGAGAAGCGAGGGAGGCAAGCTGCCTCTTAAGCCCTGGCTTGGGCCATTGGTGGATTTGCTGGAGGATGGAGATGGGCCAGTCCGGGAACAAGCGAGAGAAGTGAGCTTTGACATGACCAGGCTGATCAGATTCTCGTCGTCTTGCTATCTCCAGCTACCACACCGCCAGCTGCAAGGTCGGAGTTGAAGAAGCTGCTTGCTGCAAAGAATGTACGCAAGACCATTGCCGATCCGATTATGAACAGGATATTCAGCGGGCCGACGGAGGAGGTGGAGCAGCCCACGAGCGGAGAAACGGGCACTCCAGTAGGGGATGAGATAACTGTTGTACATGTGAGTGTGTTATTGATCGAGCTTATTCAGATTGCAAGCCCAAAAGACCTCGAGGGGGAGTTTGCAAAGATGTTTCCGCACTTCGAGGTGAGCTGCGGCGTAGCGGAGCTAATGGCAGGGGCGAGAGACCGAGCAGAATTGGCTGTTGAGAGAAAAATCAGTGGTCCGCGTTCGCGGCATGTTGAAGGGGAATGCTCATCAGCAATATCGCGAAGGCTTCTTGGCAGGTCTCAGAGCGGGGATGTGGGAAGGGTTACTGAAAACGGTAAAGTGTAAGACGACTTAGCTGATGGCAGATTCTCAGTCTTCGAACAACTGTATCACAACAGTGCTGTGCTCTCATGCAGGAACTACCTGAACATCTTGGTTCATCATTCGACCCCTTCGTTGAGAGCGCCTTGCCGATTCTGGGGAAGATGGCGTGAGTATCACCATATGCCCAGCTGACTGTCAGAGGCCTGACCAAGAAGATTACAGCAGACAAATCCCAAAGAGCCCTCGTGGCCATGATCATCCACACCACTTGCCATCCCCGACAACTCATCACCCACCTTTCTTCCGCCAGCGGAGACAAGAATGTCCAATGCCGACATTTCGCCGCTTCCCACTTGAAAGTCTTCCTGGACGTTCAGGGGCAACGGACCAAGTCAAGCATGGAGTCTACCACTGGCCTACTGGATATGCTAGACGGCGCAATCAAGCGTGGACTTGCGGATGTCAATCCGGCAGTCCGAGAATTGACGCGAGCGGCATTCTGGTCAATGCACGGTATCTGGCCAGCGAGGGGTAAGGTGATATTGGAGTCACTCGAAGGCGGGGCGAGAAAACAGCTCGAAAAGGCGAATCCTGGGGAGAGCATCATCGTACAGGAGACAGCCCCTCGACCAACAATCGCGAAGCGCCAAACAGCAATGTCCGCCTTGCTGGCGGAGAAGCGTCGAGCGGCGAAGGCAGCCGAAGCTGCTGCGGAGAATGCAGACAATATGAGCTCGCCAAGGATCGTTTCGAATCCTGTTCCCAACTCTCCCTCCCTCAAGCAAGCCCAACGGGCATCGTCATCGACATTCTCCACGCCACTAAGATCGCGAATGGCACAAGCGACAACGTCTCGTGCTTCCCCTAAAGTCGCACCCAGGGTTGGTACCAGCTCTCCCCGCGATGCTCGGTCTCGGTCCTCCAGTCTTGCACGAACGATGTCCGCATCTCCACCTCCGACTTCACCGAGTGTCAAATCTGGTCTTCGCCTCAGTCAGGCGCAGGATGGCAGTACCCGCTCCAGCAGCGCTGCTACCATGGACAGTTTGCGCACGCCGACGCTCAAACGCCGACCTATACCATCATACGCGACAAACGAGAACGTCGGACTTGGTCTGTCGACGCAAACTCCTGCTGTAGAGCTAGTCGATGATGCTCTGCGGGCTCAGGCGGACCAAGCGCTTTCGGCTGCAGAGCAGCTGTTAGACTTCGAAGACGCACCAATAACACCAGCGCGGCTGGTTCCCCATCGGAACGGGAATGAACTCCGGACCCCTCTGAACGGTATCAAAAATCCCTGGGAAGACTCGCCTAGAAATCAAGCAGTCACGCCGATGTTTATGGAAAGGCTGAAGGAGCGGAAGTACGAGAGGTCCTGGTGGACTAGACAGCAGCAACGTAAGTTTTAGCAATGCAGCGCTGACGAAAGTACTCGAGAAGGCTTCCCCTCTGAAACAAAGTGGCGGTTCATCATCCCAACTCCAGCAGGATGTTGAAGCGCTAGCAGGTGGTCAACCTGACATCCGAAATCTCCAGAAGCTCATACTCTTCTCATCGGCGCATCCTATCCCGCCTCTTGGCCCTAATGTCGACGAGGACGACGTGGAGGATGCGCGAAAGATATGGGTAGAGGGAGGTTTGTTTACCAGGATCTTCACCGGGTTGATGGCGCTCCTGACTTCCAAGCAAGTAGGTCCCCCCTTCAATCGAGCTGACGATAGACGGAGAGCCTAATAGAACAAGGTCTGGTCTTGCTTTGGGAGATGGTACAGCATCAATGGGCATTATTTGAGGATTGCGAGGCCAGTCTCGTTGATGCTTTATTCCGCCTGCGAGCGTGTGCTAGCCAAACAGTGAGTCTGATGCTGAATTCGCTGAGCCAGATTCTCGAATCGACATATTCGCTCCTTGCCCTACTCACATCCGCAACCGACCATCTGATCCTTTTGGGCACCATTCAGTCCTCCTTCAACATCTTCCTCTCCCAATACGATAAATCACAGCCCAATACCATAGACTTGAGCGATTCCACCGATCACGCTCAGATCCGGACTTCCGGCTACGTCTTTGCACTGAACGGGATCGGGATGTGCATCCTGCGCCTTCCACAACCTGTGGTATTAGTCGAAGCGGGTCGCTTGGAGCCGCTGGTAATGGCAGCGCTGTCCAGTCCAGTTATCACGGTTCGTCAGTCTGCCACTACCCTCATACTGGCGGTGCAGTGCGTGCTGGAGGATTCATCTACTACACTGGGTCTGTTTCCGCGCATGACAGTGGCGCAGCAAAATTTGGCGACATACTTGATGGAGACGAATGGGCTGCTCTCTGGGCCGCAAGGGAAGCGGCAGGAGAGTGAGGATGAGAGGAAAGGGAGAGTCTTGGGTGAAATGGACGCTTTGATGGTACGATCGATGACGTAGAGTATAGTCAGATAGCCATGCATCGGCCAAATAAAGTCACGGCTGTAACTCTGCAACTTCTGCAACCACACCGGATACTCGCAACATGAGGGCAGGATGATGTCAGGGCTCCCCGGCGAGTTTGCGGGTTGTTTTCCCGGCAAGATACTCCTCCAACATCATTCGATTCTTCCTGTATAGCTGACCCGAGAAGCAGGGTGGGTTGAATCTGTGTAGATGATAAGCTCAATGACTGTGTGTATGATTAGGCAGCTATGCATCGGCTGAGGAACAACTTCGTCACATGGTAATTGCGGAATGGCTCCGCATATGATTCCCGCTCTTATACACTCCGTCAAAATCGGTCTCATCTCGTATCCATCACCTGCCTCAAAACGCTCATCCACTCGCAGCGAGACTCGGCAGTATCGGCAACATACGAGAATGTCTGGCTGGGCTGAACGTCAGCCCTCTCCCCAGTCTCACACTCACAGTCTGTACAGTGAAACCCCTTGCACCCTTCTCGCTGATATCCACGACGCAATGCGGACCCGGCACTTCGCCCCCTCCTGAGCCAGAAACAAACACACACTCATTCTTGACACTTAGGCTGGCTTGACTTGCCGCAGCAAGACTAGTTGCAGTTTGCAAGGCCGCTCCTGGGGATTCTTCTTTGACTGTAAACATCCGAGGGAGATCGGTGAGGAGTAATTGACGCCGCCTGGCGCTGCTTGGTGAGAGGAAAGAGGGGAGGAGGGATGTCGAGGATGATGTACGGAGAGTGATGGGTGACGTGAGGAGGATCGTTTCATTCGTCAATAGAAGTTGATTCCTGCTAGTCAGCAATGAAATGGGGTGGACTCCTCACCATCTCGAGTCAGACCTTTGCGGAGCTTCATGCCGCTGTCTCTGACCTGTGGAGATACCGGGAGAAGACACTCTGCGGCCGGTCGGATCCATCTTCTCCCTGGGCTCCACAGCCTCCTTAATGCTCCCACTCGCTCGACTCGTCCTACCACTGCCCGAACCTCCCGCTCCACCCGACGCAGAAACGATACCCATAGTCTCTAATAGCCCCGTCAACGCTGTTCGGTTACCACTGGAGCTACTGCTTGTTCGGGCTGATGACCCTTTCGATAACGCTCGCAGTTTCCGCTGCCCAGCTTCCATCCATGCCGGTCTCGGGGGTTCGAGATCCTCATCCTTTTCGAGAGGATTACCACGCGGATCGGCATCGGGTGAGTCTACAGCCCAAACCGCTTGCGCAGCGGCGTGGCGATCATATCGAGGTTCAGTGCTGTGATGATTCGGTACGTCCACATCAGGCTCGACACCATTGTCCGACATCTCATCTTCGAACACTGCCCAGATGTCGGAGGCGGGATCGACAGATGCCAGAGTGACGACGGGTGGTGTGATTCCTGTTGACATTGGTGCAGCGGGCGAGTGCCATAAAGTGCGCCAGTCGATTGAAGAGAAGAAAGGGTGGACTTTGAGGTCGGAGGGGTTAGGACGGGCGGCCGGGTCTAGGTTCTGGATATCAGCTATAGCACAGAAGGGAGATGCTAAATACTGACCAGGATAACTTCAACGAGTGATCTGGCATCTGCGTCAAAACCCTCTGGGAAGTCCATTTCCCGCTTCAAGATTTTTTGGAAGGTGAGGTAGTCCGTAGCGCCACGGAAGGGCGGTTTTCCAACAATCAATTGGTAGACTATGCAACCGAACGCCCACACATCAGATCTGATATCAGCCCGCACCCGATCTATAACTTACGCAGCGAGAGCGGGCTCATTACGGAGCACTTCGGGCGAGACAAAATCTGCCGATCCGACGAATGATCGCTTTTTGCTGTGCGCCTCGGGTCCATCACCGGAGTCTTTCGGATCCTTCCCTTCCTTATCAACAAGCTTGGCACTGCCGAAATCTGTGATTTTGAGGCGCATCTCGTCGTCCAAGAGGATACTGCGGAGTCAGTTTGAGGGAACAATATGACCATATTCATTGCCTACTTTTCTGGTTTGAGATCGCGGTGCACGACACCCCGCTCGTGCATAAACTCCACGGTGTCGAGCAGGAGAGCGGAATAGTATCTGGCCGAGTCGACATCTAGCGATCCAAACTACCAGGTCAGCTAAATCACCCATCTCACCGCTGCAAACTAACCTTTCGGAGATAAGTCAAGAGTTCCCCTTTGCCTGCGAGCTCGAGTACGAAATCTGACCATCAGTCATCCCCCCTTGCAGCCTACAAAACTTACACAAGCTTGTCACATCGTTGAATGTCGAGTAGAGCTTGATGATACCCGGATGAGCCCCCTTACCAACTCCTGATCGCCTACTCCGATCTTTACTCCCCTCTTTCTGTCCCATCGCGACCCTACTCGCGGGCCTCTTTGCCAATTCCGTGCTCTTCTCTCTGACTCTCTCCCCACTGATCCTATTGACGTCCGCTTGCCTAGCCCCATCTGGCGCAAAGTACCTCTCCCCCTCTTTATCCTCGACGACAGGTGAAACTGGCCTTGACTTCGCCGGCTCCTCGTGCCCCTCGTCCGAACGTTCCGGGACGACCTCAGGCGGGTCTGCAGATCGACTCGGTCTGCGCCCATTCCTGCTCATACCCAGATTCAACGTTGTTCCTGAGGTAGACGTAGATGCCGAGGTGGATAAAGTTGGAGAAGCCAATGGTGCTGCTGTGGACAAACTCGACATTGAAGACGGAGCTGCGTAGCTCGAATTCGCACTGTCGGTCGTTTTGTTTGCGGGAATAGACATCTCGCTCGAAATGGGTATGATCGCTCGAGTGGTCATTGGTGTTTGCGATGGTGTACCCGGTGTGCTTGACCCCGACATGCCCCGCTTGTGGCCCTTGCTCGAAGGTGCGCCACCTGCAACGCGCGGTGCGTTCAGCCTGACCAGCGCATCCCGCTCAATCATGGCATACTTCGTCTTGCGCTCTTGGATGAGGTGCGCCTGGTTGATGATTTTCACTGCGAACTGTCGGGGAGGGCGCGAAATTGGCGATGATGTTGTAGGGGATGTTACTCGAACGGCGTGAACCACCTGTCATTAGCGTTCGCATGTGAGCTGACTCACCGTACTGTAACTACCCCGACCTAATTCCTCTCCAAAGACATAGTCCGCAGTGGTCTCTCTCATCCGACCCCCACCCTGAGATGTGACAGTCCCAGCTGTGGCGACGCTCGCAGCAGATTTAGCACTGGCGACACTCTGCCTCCTCTCCCTTTCTCTCTCCCATGCCTCGCCTGGCCCACCCGCACTGGAAGTTCTAAGTCTGCTACTTGCAGCAGGAGACGCTAGCATTCGTTCCCCATCGTCTGACCCCCCGCCTAATTCCGAGCTGATAGGACGAGTGAAGAACCGGCCCGCTCGAGGCGTAGTTGGCGAGATGCCAGAGCCCGCGACATGGCTCGATGTAGGACGAGGAGGGGGCGTCCCCTGATCTGTAACTATAGCAGGTAGTCGGCGATTCGGTGCCGACGTAGAACTCGGGATACCTCCAATAGAGGGAGAAGAGGTAGATGACCGGGGTCCATTCCGCTGGAATCCTCGGCCCCCGTACACGCCCTCAGGCGGCGAAGGATGATACCTCCTGCTAGGCCCAGCAACGTCAGGCTGGTCGCTATCACTGCTTGACGTGGTTGCGCCGGGAGTAGGTGCTCCAGACGCTGCAGTACGGGTCTCCTTTGGCGGAGGGCGCATCTCGACAGCTACGAGGCTGCTCGTGGTGCTTGATACTGTCGCTGTGGAGCGAGAGGATGAGGTAGAGCCATTTCGTTCGAGTGGCGACGTCTCGCGCAGGCGGGAGAGGGCAGGGTAGGGCGGTAGTGGCGATGGCAGCGGAGAGTGGGTTGTGGCCATTGTGGAGGATGAGAATGAAATGTTGGATTATATTGGGTGGGATATCGGTCGACGTATTCGAAGGTACAACTTGATTATATGCTGGCTGTCATGGTGGAGCACTAGCTAGAAGCTCTACCCACAGGTGCTTGTGCAGGGACCATATACAGGATACACGGTGGAAGAAAGGTATAATGGTCGATCAGCATTCGATCGCTTCACTTGTCAGGTGATGCAAAATTGTCAAAGCTTGCTGCGCACGGCAGTCAACATCAGCACTCCTCGGCCAACATCTGTAAGGTTCATTGCAGCGCAGGCTACGATGTGCAGCTCGCCCCGGTATGTGCAGACACGGCTACGACCAGCGAGAGCATGGAGATATTTGATTGCATCTTAGACCCAACATCCATCCCATCCCACTTCACCATCCACCTACAATCTGCTTTACGAGTTGAAGACGAACGAAGCTCCGACCTTGTGTGCGGCCTGCCCAGCGGAAGCTGCAAAATGAGCACGAGCCTAATGCACGAAGCACAAGACTTACGGTCGTTGAGGCGCGAGGTGTCCAAACCGAGACCGAATGAAGCCTTGACACCGGGGCGGAGAGCCTGGGTGTAGCCGAGGCAGAGAATACCAGCGTTGTTAATCTTGGCCTTGACGAAAGCGGCGTTGTCCTGATGGTAAGCGGCAATTCATACTGTTCATTATCAACTCACAAGGTAAGTCTTAGCGCCGACCTCTAGAGAGACACCGCCAGTGGTGCTCTTGGTGTCGTACACAGCCTTAGCACCCGCCTCAACGTCCTTGGAGACCAAGTGGTAGTAGCTAGCAGCGAAAGTTGACAAATTGCCGAGACCGTGGAGGGTGATGGCGTACTCGGGGGCGGAGAAACCGACGGCACCGGCGTATCGGGTGATCGCGCCTGAAGTGACATCGTAGGTGGCCTCAGCACCTACGAGGAAACCGTCACGGCCGAGAACGGTGTCGGCGGTGAAGCTGGGGCCCTGACGTTAGCAATGACGGCGACAGAACTAACCTTGAAGATGTCAACAGTGGCACGGGTGTGGATGGAGGGCTGCTTGTAGATGGCAGTCAAGATGGCGCCTCGTGTTGACTTGGCGGGGTTAAGCGCGGTGGCAAGGTCGAATTTGAGACCCTTGGCGAGGTGGTTTTCAAGCTCAACCTGCGAGCGGAGGAGGTTGGTGGTGGTCCAGGCCTGGACGTTAGCAAGGTACAGGTAGAGGGTTGCGCTCATTCGGTCCGTCCCCTCATGTGATCTTTTCAATCTACATGGTGCTCCTTCCCTCAAGAACATTCCTTCACGTCGTCTGCTGTGATTGTCGACGCCTAGGCGTCCACCCGCCATTCCAACACGCTCCTACAGTGCCGCACCGACTGCCTCTCATCCGCCGCCACCCGCACTATCGCCACATGGGCAAGGTGTATCTCTCAATTCTCCCCTCAGATACACTTCACATTGATGTCTTGCGAGCACCAGCTGCGAGAGCAGACTTACCTGGGTGACGGTCAAGCCGTTCTTGAAGTCGACATACTTGCCCTCGATGTCACCAGCAATGGCGTTGCTGGTGGAGTCCTTCTGACCGGCAACCTTGAAGGTGACGTTTGAAGGGGTCAAAGTCTTGACCTCGAGGGATGTACCCTGGATGGGGTAGTCCTTAAGAAGGAGGTCGGAGGCGGACTTGCCGAAGTCCTACTTGGATAAGTATGTACGCGACGGATTACTGCGTGATGACGGACCTTCCAGGATGGGGGAACGGGCTGGGACATTGCTGTATGATTAGCATGCGGTACAAAGGTGGGTGCGGTTGAGACACTCACTGATTAGATGTGGTAAGTAAGTGTAGGGTAGTAGGGTGAATGGAAGGATGTATATGCAATGTATATGCAGGATAGTTGCTGGCTGGCTGGCTGATTGACTGACTGGCGCGGGTGGATGGGCGGCAAAGAGTGAGATCCGGAACAGCCCGTGCCGATAACTCCGATGTGGCAGAACGTGGCTGGCTGGCTGGCTGGCTGCAACCGGCGCTTGCCGCTTTGGCCCCAATCTGAAACACGTCCCCCGGAACCTGGCTTGTTTGACGCTAGCTAGGCCCCGGAGGCAAACACAAACACGCGACTGACTGCGGAATGATGCCGTCATTTTTGACTGCGGAGGGTGGGGGAGCTACTCACTTTTTGCTTGGACATGTGCTCAGCTCAGCTCATCGCATCTATCTCTTGACCACCATCTGCCCATTCGTCAATGCTTCATGACTCACACACATCCATCACTCCGCAGTACTTATCCCTCTCCGCCACCATCACTTTAATACCTGTCGCCCAATCCCCCATTGCTTCCACCCAAACATTCAACCCCACTCGGAACTGCTTACCCGCCGCCAATACGCGTCATGACCTCTCGAGCTCCAGCATACCCTGCTGGCACCCGTCCCGCGCGCTCAGGCTCAGGCAGCACACCTTCCACTAGCGGCAGGGCGTCGCTACAGGTCGATGACTCCACAGAGAGCGAGGCAGAGAGCAGCTACCACGGCTGGTCAGATAACGGATGGTAGGTGTCAACATGGGTCCGTGCTGACGGTAGGCGGTCTGAAATACCCTCGAGGTCATCAGATGAATTCATCCCTGTTCACCCTACCAGCACCCCTCCCTACTCACAACCTGGACCCATCCCCGAAATATCCCTCCCCACCAGCACGTCCGGGCGTAATGTCTCATTTTCGCAAGGCACCATCCCACATCGGAGAAATACACATACCATCCGGCCATCTTTACATACGGCTGGCTCAAACATCAGTCTCGATACTCTTACGCCAACAGCGGGTTACCCCTCCATCCTTAATAGCTTAGAAACAACATCTCCCTCCGCTATCGCCCCCACACCCACTCTCGCTTCCTCGTCAGGCTACGCCTCACCCGCTCCCCCATATACCGGTCCAGAATATGCTCATCCCCGCATACGTCGGAAATCCCTCTCCCACGTCCCCGTCGTCAATCCCACCGAATCAGATACCTCCGCCGACGACCCATACGTCGCAGCTGGCAAAGGCAAGAAGAAGCGGAATAGAGACGGATCGTTCTCCCTCCCAACGCATCGCAGGCGGCGCGTCAGCAATGCCTCATCACTGTGGCCGCGATGGTTCGGTCCCGCACACGTCGCCCGGAAGTATGAAGTCGAGGTTCCGACGAGGAAACGGAACATCCTATATCTCGTGGGATTCATCTTTGCCTTCATCACTTTCTGGGAGTGGAAAAAGCGCTTTGACCTAAAAATCCAAATCTACCCTCGCACAGGCCGACTCGCTGAGACTGAACCGATACAGCCATTAAAGGGTTGCTTCGACCCCAAAAACATCGCCCCAGATTACAACCTCACCCTTCATAATCCAAAACGCCAATTACTCTCCCCCGGTATCGCTCTCACTCGTGGTCAATCTTGCTATGATTTCGCAGCTACCATTCAACCTCTCACCGAAGATCAACTAGAACCTTTACTCTATCACACCTACTGGCGCGCCGACCTGCTCGCGTTTGGCGAAAGACAGATGGCAACCGTGATCGCCTTCCTCGCTACCCAACCTCTATCCCACTCTAAACTCATCGTATGGACCAACGGCGCGGACCGCGTTAAACGCTCAGAGCACATAAAAACTCTGCTGACGAGATGGGGGAACAACATCGAGGTCAGGCAGGTGGACATGCCAGCGTTGACGAGAGGGACGGAGTTGGAGGGAATCCTAGGCGGGAGCGGAGGCACGGGCCTATTTGACGAACGAGCATGGGTGGATGGAGACGCAGTGAGACTGTTGGTGTTGTGGCAGTTCGGAGGTGTGTGGATGGACATGGACCAGGTCCTGACTCGCGATCTGCACCCCTTGGCAGAGAGCGAGTTTGTTATGCAGTGGGACTGCTTCGGCGAATCTAGCCCTTTCCACGACTACCACCCTGGTGAGTTCTTCTTGATTATCTTGTGGACCTTGCTGATTCCTAGACCAACCATTCTTCATCCTCAATGGCGCGTTGATGCACTTCCGCCGACACTCTTCCTACCTCTGCGAAGCATTCCACATCATGGCATCCTCTCCACTTCCCCGCCCCAACTCCTTCACCTGGGGCTCGCACCTCTACTCTCGGCTACACCGCCGCCTTCTCTCAGCACGCATCACGCCCTTCGTCGTCCTTCCATGGTGTTTCGCCGATCCGAGGAATTGCGACCACGAGGTCGCCTTCCCAGATCCATTCGAGGCTGATCCGTCGGCGTGGGGCGGTCGTGCGTGGGATGGGAAGGGCGAGATAGGCAAGAGCGGGAAGGAGATGCTCGAAGAGCGCCTGGGACACGTATGGACCGTGCACCTGCACAATCAATGGGGCAAGGCGTTCCCTCCTGGAGGATGGCTTGAGGGCATGTTGGATCGGTATAGACGGAAGGTTGGCGTGTTGACGGGTGGTGCGGCCGGAGCAGGGGCAGTGGAAGAGGGTAATGTGCAGGCGAGAGAGGAGGAAGAGGCGGAGGTGGACGAAGAGGAAGAAGCAATAGCCGTTGACAGAAGTTAGCGTGCCCAACCATACTATAAGTATTTTAATGTTGTTGTCTTTCATCCTAGAGTGATGCGTCACAAGCGCTGGCAGCCGTCGATTTGTATCCCCACACCTGGTGCCCTTGCTGCTCGCCTTAAGTCTAGCGAAGAGATGCTAAATGTGGCCGGTGACGAGACGCCTCCACCGCGCGGTCCACGACCGCTCACAGTCTCTATACATCCTTCACCACAATTCATGCGACACCTGACACGTCGGACACAATGACCGACCCCACTCCTGCTAATCCAACCATGACACTCATTCCGAAGCCCGAGCCCATGCCTTCTTTCCCACTCGAATCACCCTCACTCCCGAATGGCAAGCCACGCCAATCATTAGCTTCACCACCTACGGCTGCTGGGACAGCAGTATGGAATTCACCTCTCACACCGACCACTTTCACTTCGTTGTTGCCTATCGTGGATGGGCTGCTGGGCACATTGGCGAGGTTGGCGGGGAGTGAGGATAGGATTGACGGGCCCGAGGCTGGGAAGGCTGTTGTCGGTCGGGTAAGTTGTCAACCGAAGCAGGATTAGTATATTCGCGACGCAGCTGATACTGAAGGCAAGAGAGCTTTTCAGCTCTCTGGAAGCTATGAAGACGGCCGCGCTGGACTTGCCGGGAGCACACCTGACGACAGAGAGAATAGGGGAGTTAACGCAAATGATGCGGGTCGAGGCCGACCTCAAACGGTGAGTCCTCTTGTCTTGTCAATTATGGGTTCCGGGCTGATGATGCTCAAGGGACACCCTCCGACAGCTGGCAGCGATCAAAATGCCTATCGCTGAGCAGTTTCAACGCTCGGGTGAGGGCGTAGGGGGAGAGGATGGGGAGGGGCGGGTCCAGGGGGTCTGAAGCACGTCGAGGATCCGACCACTGTTCGCAGACCGCCCAGCCTCGCTGTGGGCGTCGTTGAGGGCTCAGTATGCTAGCCCTACACTGCGGGGTCACCACCAACCCTCGCTGTACCCGGCCCAAGCGGAACCATGCGCTGGGTCGACAATTTACGCAGTAGCTAGCCGTTGAGGAGACGCGAACGCTGATCCGCAACTGTCAAATCCCACGAGTCATCACAGGGGAGGTTAGTGAGGCTTGACTGAAGCGTACCAATCCACCCTCCCCTGTTGCTGATTTGCTACGGCTAACAATGCTCATTAGCACTGATGGACCCCTTGCACATTTACGTGGCACCGGCGCCGCTTCAAGAGCGTCTCATACCAGGAATACAGAGGTGTTGACTCGTTGACTTTTATCCCTTTCCCATCACCTTACCCTCTTCCGACGCTGATCTGTACCGGCTGATGATCTTCATCAGTACTGACTGATAACACCCCTGGTGGTCGACGAGGTACTGGCGCTGGCATGACAAAGTTCAACTCCAGAAAGCTTTCAAGGGTGTTTATTAGATCGACTGAATCACTCCTCCACCACTTCACCCTCTTCCGATGCTGGTTTGTTCCGGCTGATGACTCTCATTGACACTGATTGTCAGCGCTCAAGCCATCGATGAATCGCCCTATTCGGATCACAGCGAAGAAAGAAACGTACAGTGACGCAAAAGCGCACGATCATGCAGTGTCTGTCCATCGCTAGAGTGCGCTGACCGCATTTCTAAGTCAGCCTCGACATAGACCGACGAGCTATCACAAGTCAGATGGAAGATCCTCGGCTGGTTTTGTGACTCACCCCTTGCCCACACGCGAAAGACCAGGATGTGACGCTTCATTGAATGCGAATACGGTATGCCATGATGTTGAGGGTACTGAGCCTGGAAATCGGTCAAAAGGCATCATAGGCGAGGTGTTGGATTGCCACTCACGACCATCCTCTTCTTTTGGTGGACCAGTGGAGGTCGCGACATTATATCTGGCCGTCAGTCAATTGTTACCCAGCGGTTTCAGTGTCCGAGGGACTGACGAGTAGTACGGCTTGCCCGATGATGTCTGACATGTCAGCTTGCAGACCCTCCAGCGGATACGGTAGCTTACAGTGCGTAGGACAGGATCATTACCCAGTCTACCGAGAAGTGTCACTTTAGCTAGGTCCAGTTTGCGCGGGGTCGAGGAGAAGCTCTGGAGGGGTTCAGATGTGTGAGTGGATCAGTCGGAAGAGGACTCACTCGGGATATCCCGGACACGGCGGTTCCTGCTATTCTAGCTGGTCGAGCTGCGGTAAGCATCATGAGACAGGTGTTCGATTATAGTATGTGAGCAACAACAACGACAACAACAATGATGTTCGCTCACCTGAAAGGGTCTGTGCGCAAGCAGCTCCCCGCTTCCCCGCGGATTCACGTGACTCCACAATCCGTCCCCCCATTTGTGCCCAGCGTGTTTGAACTTTGCCACCCATGCTTCACTCACTCTACTTATTATCTTTCCCTCCACGAGATACGGATGAACATTCCTCCACCTTGGCCTCAGCGGTAGTAGAAGGCAGTCGCAGGGCAGCGACGTGCCCGCGTCCCTCCTTCCTTCTCCCTGCCGGCCTCCTGTTGTCGCCACTTCGCCACCATGCCCACCGAAATCATCTGCCCTTATTGCAAGGAGACCACCACCTTCGCTCAGGCAGAAGGCTCAGACGTCGCTTGCTCCATTTGCGGCACTGTCGATACGGCGCTAACCAGCACCGCCAATCTGCGCGACACATTCCGCGGCTACGATGTTGCAGACAATTTCTCCAACTCTGCGAGCTTTGGGTACTCGCTCGATCAGGAAGCGAGGATGCAAGCAGCCGCCGAGAGGAGATTCCAGGTGAGAGCCCTCAATCATAGCCTGTAGCTGACGGTCGTAGGAACGGATGACATCCACAGCCATCTCATGGCTCTTCTACCGACCCAACATCCTCGGCCTGTCCACGCAAAACAATCCGCTCGGCGAAGCCGAAGCCGAGAATCCCTTCATCAGATCCGTCATGCGCATCTTTGGTCAGATCCGACACAGAGATAAGCTAGAGCAGGATGCAGCTGGCAAGTTTGGGCGGCGCAAAGATACCACCAATGCAGATGGTCGGCGCGTCACAAACCAGCTTGCGCTGGCCATTCGATTCGCTGCGATGCAGAACAATCTGCTTTTGGCGTACCAAATTCTGGGCAAGGAAGGCGCAGAGACATTCCCCGCGGTGTATGTTGAACTAAGGCCAGTCGTGCCGGTGGTCTTGCCTGTACCATTCATCACCAACATGATTGTAGGTTTAATTGCGATTGAACTAACGCGCAGGACAACATGAAGCCGAACCACCCCGACGGAGAGAATCCCATCGGCGAGTCGAAATACCTCAATCGACAATACAAACGCTTCGTTCGGCTACTACAGCGCCCCTGCGATCCCCTCTTCTCAATTCTCTCCAATTGCCACCTCGTCATTCAACGCCTACAGGCCATCGTCGCTGCCAATGACGATGCAGCCCTACAACCTCTGCTCTACAACGACCAGAAAAGCAGCAGGCTATACCGCAAGTGGAAACCAGAAGACTTTGACTACTTTCGCGAAGAGATTCCGGCGAGGGGCGGGTGGGATAAGGTCCTTCGAATCGCCTACCACCTCTATCGAGCGCAGCAGTGTTGCATGATCTGGGGCAACTCCACATCTTACACCTACGCCGTCGGACTTGCTCTGACTGCAGCATTTGGCGTCGTCGGCTCGACCTACCCCTACACCTCCTACCTCCTCGCCGAGCTTTGCGCGCGATACGGCACGTCGCATTTCCAAGCCGGAGCAGCGATGAACTCCCTCCGCCGCCAGATTATCGCATGGACGAGCTCTTTTACGGACTGCGGTCTCGAAATTCCTCATCTAAACTTGCCGAGCAAGGGCCTCGTAGGCGAGGGCACATCAGGGTGGAACGGCGATGCTCGCCGCGGCGTGCCACCGTCGGAGATATGGGTCGTGGCGATTGAGCCGGTCGCGATGAACTGGCGAAAGATCCGCTCAGTCCGCATGCTGAACAAAGAGGTCATCCAATACCGCTACAGCCTCGTGGCGGTCAAAACGATGATGGCGCAGGTGACAGTGGACGCAAGGAAGAGGAACCGGGCAAAGACGGGTTTCTCGGTGCATGCTCTAATTTTGAAGCAGCAGGAAGCAGAGCTGAGGAGTACTGGGACGGCACCGTCACCGAGATCGCGGACAATCACGCCGTCTGGGAGCGAGGGCGGATGGGAGATTGACGATGACCCCGAGGTGTGGTTCAATCGAGGACCGGATCTATCCGACGTGGCACCGGACCCCACCTGGCATCCACTTGTACTGCAGGTGCAAGACTCGGCGACCTCGATGGATATTCACCTACCCGGGAGCTATCACGAAAAGTACATTGCTCTGGAGAATCGGACGCCGGCGGATGATCTCCAAGCTTTGTTAGAGGAGGACTCGTCCGACGAGGAAGACGCTCACAGCTCGGATGATGAGTTCCAGCCAAGGGACAATCTGGGGCTGAAGGGTGCGCAATCGAGGAAGAGGCGAACTCCGAATGCCGGGTTGTTAGATGGCGGCTTCTCAATTGGTCCAGACGGTCATTTTGCGAGGGAGGAGGTCGAAAAGGAGGAGGAGATGGGGAACAACCCGGTTTACGAAAGACACTCGCCTGCATCCCGACGATCCGCTCTATCCGACTACGATCCGGAAGAGGAGCCGGAACTGTTACGTGAACGCAGTGCAAGTATTCCCCCTATGGACTCCCGGTCTGAGAGGTTAGCATCACCCGCCTCCAGCCTCCACTCCATCAGCTCAACCATTCACCACTCTGTGCCCCCTTCGCGATGCAGCAGCGTCTCCTTCGACTTTTTCCCCGGCTTCCCCGTTCCTCTCGTCCTTGGCAAACAGAAACGGTGGGTACCGAAGCCCAGTCGACCGATAACCGAACTTTCTCCCGCAAGAATACACATCGCGTCCCTCATCCGGGAGCGAGACCAATACCGGCCATACGCGGCGTCCGCGGACCGTGCGGCGGGACGCATGGTGTCGAGGGAAATTGAAGAGTACATGACAGGGTGGTTGAACAACCTCAAAGCGAAGAGGCATATCGAGCTCCCCGCCAGATCCAGATACCTCGCTTCAATCGGTCTGCAGGGGAAAAATCCCATGAAGGATGACCTAAGCATCTGGATCAGGAGGATGGAGCACCAGTGGTCGCCTTTGGAGTGTGTCCTGCGGGCTGGTATCTCACCCAGAGAAATTCCCCAATGGATGGTACCCCATTCGAAAATTGCCGTCAAGCGCTTGCTCGAACACAAGGACGACCTACCATCACTCCCTGTAACTGCATCCTTTCCATCTATCCCCGACCGGTTTACGGCCGATCCCATAAAGTACGCACGCGAAATCAAGAAGCTGCGGGACGACTGGGAAGAATACGCATCGGACACTGTCATTTTCTTCATGAAGCATGAGAAGTTTCCGGTCCTCGCCAGCGCCGATGCGCTATTCGAAGAAGGAGAATTTAGCATGTACATCGCGGAGGATTCCGAGGTGGAGCAGCGGAAGAAGGACAAGGATTTCATGACGCTCATTGAGGATCGCGATGAGAATGGCGTGGCCATGACTGAGTTGGAAGTTGCGGCTAGAAGAAGGAAGGCTGAGTTGCGGGCGGAGAAGGAAGACCTGGACAAGGTGTCTTATGAATTCAAGGGGTATGAGCGGGCGATAAATGATGAGGATTATTGGGCGGAGGCTGCTTTGCTTGGCCGACTGCAGAAGAACCAAAGTTTGGATGAAGAGGGGAACGTCGTTGTAGACGAGAACAATTTCTGGGGAGATCAAGATGACGAAGCGACGGCAGCGGTGGAGGCTGCGGATGAAGCTTGGGGAAATGAGATGGCGGTCAATGGTAAGCGGAAGGCGGTGGATGCCTCTGCACCGCCTGCACCGCCAAAGAAGAGGAAGAAGAAGGAAACGACCCAGCCGCCAGACGAGAGCTCGAGAGCGACATCGGTATCGTCAAACCAAACCATCCGACCCGAGTTCGTTGCGCCACTGCCTGTCAATATGGCCTATAATGGTGCCCACTATCAGCAGCCATTCGCGCCGAACACTCCTATCCCCGGTCTACCTAATACACCCCACGGGGGCTATTGGCCAGCGTTCGCTGCGCCTTACCCTTACACTTACCCAAACGCCTTCTATGGGCCTATGCAGCCGACATTCGCCCCTCCTCCGCCGAGCTTTGCTCCTCTTGCCGAGGCCCAGCGACCAATGCCTGCGCAAACCGCTCCTATCGCTGCCCCTGCTGCTCCCCGCGAGGCCGACATGCCGTCCTCAGCTACAACACCATCTCAGCCCGCTCAAGCTGTCAATCAGGCAGGCGGGTCAACTTACGCACCACCTCAGCCGGTCCCTACCTTCTACGGACCCGGTCGATCGGGCTTTCTTCCACCCCCTCACATGTATTTTGCGCCTTCCCAGCCGGGTTCCTCTGGCCCCCTGCCTTCTGCAGCTTACTCCAACAACTATTACTACCAGCCGGTCTACGCTCCGAACCAGCCTGTCGCCCACTCTTACCACGCGAATGCTTATGCACCCTCGCCATACCACTATATGCAACCACCGGGTTGGCCACCTACGCCAAGCAGACGTCCACTGGACATTGCGAGCCTGCTCAATCCTATTGGTATGACACCCACTGTGAGTCGTCATACCTATTGAGTCAGGCGGCGCTCAAACTATAGCCATCTCCCCCTCCGTTCGATTTCTCCGACACCTCGATGTGCGCCAGAGTTCCAGAGGTGAGTTTGCTGATCCTTCTTGATGATCTGTACTGATCATCTAGGCTTCACGAGCCAATCCCTCTCCTCCCCCTTCGAGACCCGTCAAAGTCACTCCTGCCAAAGCTAAACCAACTGCCTCTACCGCCAAAAAGGCTAGCACCAACAAACCCAAGAGCCAAGCCAAAATCCGCAACGAAGGAGTGGAAGTGCGGAGACTCGTCGTCAATGTTCGGGAGTTTAAGACTTTACAAATCCTCTATCTCAAAACTCAGATGAAGGAGATATATATCAAGGCGGGAGCCTCCGAGGTGGCAGCGAGCCGAGGTGGGGAGGGGATACCCCTAGACGCTGAGAGCGTCAAGCGGATGATTTCGTTGAGGACAGAGTGTAATGTCTTGGAGGACGAGGTGGAGAAGACAAGAAAGGAGACGGTCAACCTTCAACCGGATAGGGATTGGGTCAAGAAGCAGGTGAAGGAGTGGGCGGCTGAACGGGCCATCCCACTGAGGATGCTTGGGTGGGGACAGCAGGGTACTGTGCTGGAGTAAATGAGGTGCTGGAGGCGTTGTATTCTGTCGTGCTGTTTTGGACCTTTTGATTTCGACTCTGGGGTGCGGGTATGGCCCTTTTTTTGTGTATGCTCCGGCTTTACGCCGTTTTGTAGCTATTTTGACCAGTCAGCACGAGTACATTGTCATGACGCTCCAATGCACTGCTTATCATGTACCTCGAAGGCTTTGACTGGACGGAGCATCTGAACCATAGCATATGAGGAATGTACGGAGATCGGCGAATGTCCACCTGAGATGGGTGCATCACTGGAATTCGGCCTCTCTTTCCTTCTCCCTCCTCGCTTTACAAATACACCTGGTATCCGTCAAGATGATAGAACATCAGCCTACAGCTCTAAAGATGTGAGCCGATGCCAATTCGAGTGTGGAAGACCGCTGACGACATCTTCCCGCTCTTCCTTCTCGACACATGCTCTCATTTTCCTCTTCCTCCTTGATCAGCCTCGCTTTTGGGTCCCCCTTATCGGCTCTCTCCCTTCTCCAGTCCAAGATCAAGAGCATCAACGCAAAGCATGGCCCTCTTGATGCGTGTGTCATTGTAGGAGATCTCTTCAAGGACGGCAGTGATGCCTCCGAGCTCGAGGGGATAGCTCGTGAGTGTTCTGGACATGAGGAAAGACGCTCTTGGATAGATTGTGGGACTCAATGAGCTGATGTACCAGTCCCAATCCCTACATACTTCACGATAGGGCAGAATGGACTGCCCGAGAAGGTCAAGGAGAAGATCCAGGCCGGGGAAGCCCAAGTCGCTGAGAATCTCGTCTTTCTCGGTGAGCACAAAGCAGGCGCCTTGTGGCCTACATCGAGTCTGTAAACCTTACCAATTTCAGGGGAATCTTCCATCCTGACAACTGCGCAAGGTCTAAAGATCGGCTGTATTGGTGGGAAATACGATGTGGAGCATTATGGCAAGAGTAAAGCGGTCAGTTCATAGTAGCTTTCGCGCTTCGTAGCTGACCAAAACAGGGCCTGCTCTCTGGATCCTTGACCTGGAAGTCCACTTCTACTCTGCTCTCGCACGCCCTACTTTCTCCACATGTCGTCGATCCCACATCACTCGCAGACGCCCGCACCGTTCCCCTCCCATCTGCTTTCCAGGGCCTCGACCTTCTTCTTTTACCCTCAGCACCGCCAGGTGTATCCCTGCTGTCAACGACATTTGCTGCATCAGGTACGACAACGGGGCAAGCTCCTGCCGAGATAGCAGATATAGTGCGCAAGGCGCGCCCGCGGTATGCTTTCTGGGCCGAGGGTGAGGGATTCTGGGAGCGAGAGCCGTTCGGGTGGAGCGGGCCAGATGGGTCTGGCGAAGAGAGGTGGACAAGGGCTGTGAAACTTGGTCATCTAGGTGCGGAGGGAAGTGGGAAGAAGGCAAGGGTAGGCTTACGAACCCCCACCCTCGTGTGCACTCAACTCATCTAGCAGGCATTCTACGCTTTCACTTTGCCTGCCCAAACGCCCACGACGGCACTACCCGCTCGACCCGCCAATACCACTCCAAATCCCTTCACTATGACCGTGAAGCCTGAAATCGCGGAGCAGACCGGAACTGCTAGTCAAGACGCACCTCAGACTGACGTTGCCAAGGGAAAGAAGCGGGCGGCTGAAGACAACCAAGGGGAAGCAGATCGAGGTGATGTAAAAGTGAAGAGGGAAAGAACGGGTACGTACTAACGTTTTCAAGGGCTGATCTAAGATCGCGAACCACCTCCAGATAACTACGTCTGCAAGTTCTGCAACGTGCCTGGAGTGAGTCTCAATCTTGTCCATCGGCTGACATCAGCATTGGCTTCCTGACTGCCCTACAAAAGCTGCCGGTGGCCATCCTCACCCGCCAGAGGGCTATAAGTGCAAGATTTGCCAGAGCGTGAGTCGACGTCACCTCTCGTCCCCAGACAATTTCAGCTGATTCTAAGCCCGACCACTTCGTCCGGGAGTGCCCTGAGAAGGAAGCCGCCGATGCTGCTCGTTCAGGCCCTCGACCTCCACCGAAAGGCTACGTCTGTCGCGCATGCGGAGTCGCCGAGGAGCATTTCTTGAAAGCATGCCCTGTTGTGCAAGAACGGCAGAACAACAGGGTCCAAAAGAAGGAGTTAGGTCCTGCAGAGTGTAAGTGCTTGAAGCTTTTCTGTGCTGATTTACAGGTTGGTTCTGTCTCTCCAATCCGAAGGTTACCAAGCATCTCATCGTCGCTATCGGGAATGACACTTATGTTACCTTGCCGAAAGGCCAGGTCATCCCGACGACAGAGAAGCATGTGGCTCAGGGAGGAGCAAAGCCACTGGTCCCGGGAGGCGGTCATGTCCTGGTGAGTTATCACGGCGCAAGCTTGCCGAGACGCACACTTACCGCTCAGATTATACCCATTGCGCATCACCCGACCCTCCTCTCCATTCCCGCTGACGATGCCCTACCAATCATCTCCGAGGTGGAATCTACCAAGTCTGCGCTCACGCGCTGCTACGAGAAGTTCGGTGCCGTACCGGTGATGTGGGAAGTTGGGCGGCTCAGCGGACGGGGCGGACATGCCCACGTCCAGGTCGTGCCTGTTCCTGCAGAATTGGGCGATAAGGTCGAGGACGCGTTCAGGAAGGCCGGTGAGAGTCAGGGACTGGACTGGGAGGAGGATCCGGAGAAAGCTCTCAGTAAAGCTGGGAAGGCTGGGAACTACTTCAAGGTTGAGTTGCCCGGGGGAGGCAAAATGGTGCATCTGCTCAGAGGCAACTTTGACCTGCAGTTCGGGCGGTGAGTCAGCCAGCTGAAGACTCCAAAGGACGAGCTGATTTTCCAGGCTGGTTTTGGCATCGCTCATGGGCCTCCACCACCGGATCGACTGGAAAGAGTGCTACCAGACTGAAGAAGAGGAGAGGGAAGACGCGGTCAAGTTCAAAAAGGCCTTCGCCAGCTTCAACGCCTGAGTCAGTATTATAGTCTATCATCAAAAGTCTAGCTACCGGTACAAATCTACGCAGAGTATGCACTATATCAGACCCTTCTCTCTCAATTTCGCCTCGACTATCCGCTCCACCATCCCATTTATCCGCTCTTCACTCCCCAAAATGTACTTTCCAACGCAGTCCACCTCCACATTCACCACTTCTCCCTCCTTCTTGTCCGTCAGAATGACCTTCTCCTGCGAATGCGCAATCAAGGCAATCCCAAACGATCTCTCCTTATCAACGACCGCCGTCAAAGTCAATGACGTCCCGTCAATCGTCACATATCCTTTCTCGACGAGGTATGGCATCAGTGCCGCTCTCTCGGTAGGGAACTGAAATGTGTACCGGATTGAGTCTCCATCGGGGATACGGGCAATGATGGTGGCTGTGGAATCGACGTGGCCTTGAACCATATGTCCACCGAACCGAGTATGTGCCGACATTGCTCTTTCGCAATTCACTGATGAGCCGGGTTGTAATGTCCCTATCATCAGCGATGACCGTCGCAAGCCAACTAGGACATACCTAGATTCGTTCGGTCCAGCGTCTCATTTGCCAGTCCGACCCTGAACCAACCCTCATCCTCCTTGCCGAACTCAGTCACCGTCAGACATGCCCCGTTGACGCAGATGGAGTCGCCTAGATTGGCATCGCTGAGTATCGGAGCAGCATTGGAGAAGACGATGTCATAACCTGACTCAGCACGATTGTCGATTTTGGAGACGGTTGCGATATGCTCGACCTGCTGATCAGTACCGAGCAATCATGCTATCAGAGTGGCAACAGATTCCAACCCAGCCGTCTGGATAGCAACTTACGAGTCCTGTGAACATTTTGAAGGTAGAGCTATTGTACAGATCGAAGCAGAGCTGAACTTTGGACTTTGGTGCAGCCCGACCGGACATCTTTGGACGCACGGACTGTTTCCGGCTTGATTTTAAATCACTTGGACGGCCGGACTTTGATATTTCCGGATGCTCTGCGCGTCAATACATCAAAGGCTCTCTCTCCTACTACTATACAATCTCGCAGATAGCTCTACAGTATCCATCAGCTGCACTGTCCGCTCAGCGACCACAATGAGCGCCCCAAGCGTGCTAGCCCCTACTGTATCCTATTCAATGCGTGACCGTGGAAATGGACTCCCCGCGGCCAATAGTGAGTGCACGTATTAACAAGGCTGACCCAACAGCTCCCACTTTTCACACGTACGGCAATGGGATGCTCTCAGATGTCCTCGCGCCGGCTGCTACTCGGACCGGCAACCCCATTGGCCGACCTTCCAATGCACTTATAGCTGCGCGTCAAGCTCAAACCGAGCTGGCATTATCGCAAGGGCTTCCTCCGCCCCAAATCCACACTGCCCGTACCTTACCTCGCAATCAGCGGTACACAACTACACCGATCCCTTCCGCTCCCGCGCCCTCTGTGGCACCTCTTAAGGTATATCACCGAGCCCAGACCTTCCCGGAGGGTCCGCTGCCTCTCTTTATCGCACCACCGGGCCAGCCTACGCTCGACGCGACACTCTTGGCGCCTGCCCGGAGTCAGGGCATGTACTTTACCTACCCGTCAAGGATGCGTACTGGAGTGACAGCTTTGGTGCAGCCTGAGGTCATCACGGGTGGACCGAGAGAGCGAGAAGCGTTCCTCGCGGACTATGAGAGGGAGATGGGGGGCAAACCTGGGTCGGGAGTCAGTACGCCTCGCTTTGACTCGCCTGCCCCTCGACCGACTTTCAAGCCAAATCTTCCGGGCAGGAGAGGAAGGGCTATCAACTACGCCGACAAGGGCTCAGATGAGGACTCGGATTCTTCCCTCTCGGAGCTGGGGAGTGATCCCGATGATGACAATTTCGGCAAACGCGGGCGGGTTGCGAAGAAGGATTTACCGCTGGACGTGCAGACTGTTCAAAGGCTGAGCAGGTTGAAGAGAAAGAAGGATGAGATGGATAAGGGATGGACATGGCTGGGAGACAGGACGCCTGGAGACAAGGTCACTTCGATTGGCGTGAGGGGTGTCAGACATCGATACTAGTGAGTCTCGTTCTTGACACTGCTGATTTCAGTTCGGAGGAGCGTCTGGCAAGTGCGGATCGACCGGAGATGTTGATACCCATCACTATCGACCTGGATGTACCAGGTCGTACCGCTGAAATGGCGAATATCAAAGTCAGAGACCGCTTCCTGTGGAATGTCAATGGTAAGCCACTCCATCGACTTTGCTAATTCAGATACCCTCCTCGATCCAAACATCTTTGCAGCTGCGCTCGTTGCCGATCTCGCTATTCCCGGAGACAACGTCGGCATCATTGCTGATCTCATACGCAATCAAATCGAAGAAGCCCATTCCCTCACAGGCGTGGACATCACCGATACTGAGCCTACCGAGGAAGATATCACCTTCGATGAGGAAGATCCAGACAAGGATGAGGGGGTTGCAGAGGACGAAGTCTGGAAAGAGGCGGACTGCCGCGTGATTCTCAATGTGAGCTAGGCGCCAATAGCGCTGACTGTAGATCGATCTTCAAATATCTACCCAGATCCTCCGAGACAGGATAGAGTGGGATCTCTCGTCTACCCTCCCACCAACCACCTTTGCATCCGCCTACACCCGCGATCTTGGCTTGTCAGGCGAAGCCACACCTCTCATCGCTCACGCAATTACGGAAGAAATCTTCCGGCACAAAAAAGATGCGCTAGATCTGAGATTGTTCCGCGAGACACATCCCGACCAGCAAGCAAAGTGGGAAAAGACGACAAGTGTCGCCAGGGTGAATAATAGGGCGGGGGCCAAGGGGTTGAAGGGTGTGTGGAGAGATTGGTTTGAGAGAGAAGAGTACGGACCGGTGTTGATGGATTTGACGCTAGAGGAGATGGAAAGAAGGGAGGTTGAGCGAAATAGGGAGCAGAGGAGAATAATGCGAGGGGTCATTGGTAGGAGGAGAAGATAGGAAAGTAAGGACAGGGACAGGATCTGCACGAGCTAGTATTGGATGATAGGGTTTAGGGCCAACCATAGACCGATCTGCTCATAGCAGTTGTAGGGCTATGCCCGAGTAGCAGCTCACTCGATCTGTTGATCGTAGCTTGATGTGGCACCCAAAAGGCAACGGATCGGCTCCATCCTTTTGTCCGGCCAGCTGTAAGGGGACCGTGTATACATATAGCTCTGATCTGTCAGCCCTCATAACGGACTGCACAAAAAGGCAACTTACACAAGGGCATTCTGCATTCTCAAGTGAAATCATCCGACATATGTGCAGATCATTCGCTTTCCGTGTCATCGATTCTCAGGCTTTGTCCACATGTCATGACTCCTCGTCCATTGAGCCGAAGCTGTACGCCAGTAGCAACAGCAGTCCAAAGACGAGGACTGGACCTAATGTGACGGCGAGGATGAAAGCCGCCGTCCGCTGCCAAGTTCTCCGTCGGCCTGTACAATCAGAGTTGAAACCTACACCAAGTCCAAAGCACTCACGTCTCTCCTCATCACCAGGTGCGTCCTTCACAGTCACTCGTATCCTACTTGGCGGCTTCCGTTTGAACTGCGGCCAAGCCTCATCCATCACTCTAGCCCATTCGGTCCTCGGGGGCGGATATTGCTGTGGATTGGATTGGGGATTTGAAGGGGCAATGTCGGACACCTCAAAGGCTATCCGTCCTGCGGGATATTTGGCGAGCGTAGGGAAGGCACGTTGTACCATGTCGACAGTTTCCTTTCGAGGTCAGAATTGCTCCCTTCGAGAAGTATCCTTCCGGTGGGTCCGGCCCGGCTTAAATGAAAGCCTACACCGCCCAGTCCTTCCGCACACAACTCACGTCTTTGTCACGCCCGAGCACGCCAACAATCTGCTCCTCCTTTCCCGGCACTGGCCATTCGGGAGCAAACACATAGGTCACGTTCACCCTCTCGTCCCCGTCGCCGCCTGACCGGAAGGCAGAGAAGTCATCGTCGTCTCTGTTCACAAGCGGCGCCGATTCTGCAGCCTCGACATCGTACTGCGGTGCTGGACGGAAGATGCTGCTCATTGCTCTGTACGAGACCCTGACAACGTGACGGACAAGCTGAAGTACGAAGGGAATCGCTGCATTATGGTAGGCAGCGGACGATGACGATCATTTCACGTGGAGGTATCATGTTCCACGTTTCATTTGGATGTAATATACAGTTATCCTGCTTACGAGATCCTGGAACATTACACCACGTTTCAGCTTCGGTTACGTCATTTCCCAATTGGGCAATTCACTCATCCATGCACCATGCCATCCAAAACCTTGAGCTTCACATTGCACACCTTGCTTTGCCTACCATATGGCGGGTCTTTGGTAGCACATGACTGACAATCCGCACGCTCGCTCACACAAAGGGATCACCGCATCCGCCGCAGACGTCCTTCCCGAGGTCACAATTATGTCGACGCGGATGTAGTAAGCTCACCTGCTCACAGCCAAATGATCCTCGGGTCTCTCCTTTCAAACCTTCTGCTACTGCGTACACACAGACGTCCTTCTTTCCAACACGTACTATCGCAGCCCTTGGCCAACAACCTTGCTCGGTTACCACCTTTTACCATCACCACCGGAGGCACTTTGGCCGAAAGCCGCCCGAGCACGGCCTCAAGACCCTCAAATCTAATCCCTGGCTGTCCTTTTGACAATGCGCAGAAGGTCCGCAGGCCATCTCGCGGATGTCCTTTTACACGTTCCCTCATCACTCCTCATTGCATCGAGGAGCACGAGTTATGAGGCGACGTCCATCGGGGAAATACTTATAGACCAAATGCGAAATCGGTTTCGCCAACACTCAGCCAAAATCCAGCGACATGATGAGGTCCTCGCCCTACGTACAAGATTCACTTCATACACCGCTGCTTGCTGGCGCGTTGGTAGGGCTCGGTATCTACGCCATCTACCGCGTCATCTACAAGCTTTACCTTCACCCCCTCGCCAAAATTCCGCGGTACTCGGTCCTCCACATCATCTCACCGTGGCCCGCCACTCTTGCGACACTGTTCACAGGTAGATCACATGAGGGTATCTTTGAACGCCAGCGTTGGGCGGGACTGGTGATGAGGACTGGTGAGAATCAGGTAGTGATCAGTGATCCGGGGTATATCAAGTTCATACTGTCAAGCAAGTTCTCAAAGGTAAGCAAGTACCCCGTAGACGAACGAAATCAAGCGCTGATTTACTAGCTACCCAATTCACACGAGCTGAGCAGGTAAGCTACTCATCTCGAAGGGCACTGACATTCAAGGCATAATGGAAGCATACCCACCCTATTCGCCAATCAGTAAGACATCGCACCAAGTTTTAGGCTCCAGCTCATAATTCAGCGATTATCACGTCGCCAGCGGGAAGCGCAAGGCTATCGTCGCCCACTACGCGCTGCACCAAATGCATCTGTGGGATAACGACTACCAGGCTCACGTATGTGTTCCAAGCTGCAGGCGCTGATATCAGGTAGGGGATCTCTTGACTGTCTTGCCGACCGGTACAGACATAGACGTCATGGCGCTCATCCGACTCACTTGCATCGATGTGAGTTCTCAACAACTGGGTGGTGCTGACAGCTAGCTCGGCGGTCATATCAACATCGGCTGTGATCTCGGAATGCTCAAGTCTTACTCGCAAGGTTCGGACACAGGCGTTGGTGAATTCAAGATCAAAGCCTTTTATCGAGGTCTATGTGTGAGCTAAGCGATCTACACCGCTGACATCAGACATCCGAACTTCCTCACTCAATCTGGTCTGTGCTGCAAACGGTACCGATTCCAAGCTGGCAACGCGTGGTGCGGTCCGAGGAAGCTTTCAGAGAGGTATATCTGAATTTGGTCGTAGCTCAAGATCAGCACTACATCCCGATTATTCGCGCAGCATTGGAGAGAGATACGCCTGACACGCCAAGTCTTGCCCACCGACTGAGTACCTCTATTGATCACCATACCCGCATGCTCTGGCCACAGGAGAGCGTCATTGCAGAGTGCATCGACAACATGTAGGTCCATCTAGCCGCTGATAGAGCTAATCTCGCAGGTGGGTGTCATCAGAACCGACTTCTATTATCACCTACGTCCTCTGGTTGCTGTCCATCCACCCGAGCGTCCAGGAGGTCCTCCTCAAGGAGCTGGGTCTGCACGGGCTGGAATTAGGGGAAGTACCAAGTGTAACCGCCGTTGGCAATATGGACTACCTCGTGGCGATTGTCAAAGAGAGTGAGTGAATGTTAGCGCCCCGTCTGACATCAGCTTTCCGTCTGTACCCCGCTTCACCTGGTCCACGGTTCCGCCTCCTGGGACAAGAGGGTATGATGGTGGGAGACCACTTTATCCCGCCGGGTACAGCAGTTGGCGTGCAAGTCTTGACGGCGCACCGGTCTGAAAAGATCTGGGGCTCAGATGCAGCTGGTGAGTCTTGACACGTTGTGCTGTATCTGATACTCAGTCTTCCGTCCCGAGCGCTTTCTCGGAGAGATGACACCCGAACAGAACGTAGCGTTCAGTCCGTTCTCATCAGGCAACAGAATGTGCCCGGGTCAAAGGTGAGCATTTGTATGGGGTCCGCTTACATCCAGCTTTGCAACCGCGACGATACGCGTGACGGTCGCTGCCATAATCCGCCAATTTGAAGTGCGTCCTGCACGTACCACTACGGCCAAATCGATGGAGCCGAGGGATTGGGGAACGCTCTTGCCGGCGTCAGGGGAGTGCAAGCTGGTCCTCACTCTAAGGCAGGCTTGGAACGAGGGAGGGGACGACTAAAAACACCGCCAAGAAGCGAATTTCATTTCTGTCAAAAAGGGAGTCTGCATCTGCCGTACCATCTGCATCGTATCGTGATTGCATAACACCGTCCGAAGGCTAAGCTCGAAGCCAGCTGAAGCTGCCGCGTCGCAAGCTCATCCGCGCTCACCCAAGCGTTTCAGAACGTTTCACCTTGCCTGACGTGGCCTTGAGGCCCGCTTGAAACAGTTCGGCGGCCTCGGCCGTGCTGACTAATTTTGCTGACGCGAAAGTCATGACTCGTCATGCATGATCTAATTTCGGCACTGTGCTCCGCTTGAGGAATGTCAATCAGAGCTCATGGGTGGTGGAGAGGATGATGTGGTTCAGTGTACTAACACCGCTCACTGCTGAGCAATCAGCAAATTTGATGGGACGCGATAGAAAGTGTTAAAGACTCTTCTCCCTTCTCCTTTCTCTCATCGCGCTTCTTCCCTTCTAGTCCTGCCTTCCCTCGCTGGTCCTCATTATGAGTGTAAGTCCTACATTGTGGGGAAGCATCGAGCGTCCAGCTGATATCATCAAGACTTCATCAGCTAGTACCGTTGTCGATGCTGCTCCACCCACCACTAGCAAAGGCTCACCATCCACTTCCTACGGTCTAAAGAAGCGACCATGGCGTCCCTACGTCACACCATTTGAGGATCTCCTCAATGCGAAATACCCCGGATCTGGGACATCAGAAGACCCCTACATTATCGATTGGATCAACAAAGACCCGGAAGACCCCCAACGATGGCCTGGGACCTGGAAATGGTTCACGATCGGCGTGGTCAGCTTCACCACCTTGGCTGTGGCTCTGGCATCGTCCGCATACAGTGGAGGTATCCAGAGTCTAATCAGGGAATTCGGAGCTAGCTCGGAGTTGTTGACGGCGGGGATCAGTCTGTTCGTGGTGGGATTCGCGTTTGGTCCACTGTGAGTCGATCCAAGTTGCTTTGTGGAGTTTCTGTGGCTGACTTTCCAGCTTCTGGGCTCCACTGAGCGAAGTCTATGGCCGGCGCAACATATTCATCATCTCTTACTTCTTCCTCACCGTCTGGCTCATCGCCGTCGCCGTCTCTCAATCCGTTGCCCAAATCCTCGTCTTTCGCTTCCTCGCCGGCTTCTTCGGATCTTCCCCTCTCTCAAACGCAGGCGGTGTCATCTCGGATGTCCTCGACGCTAACCAGCGTGGGGTTGGCATGGCTATCTTCGCCGCAGCACCGTTCTTAGGGCCAGCGCTAGGCCCTATCACTGGCGGCTTCCTTGGATTGACATCTGGGTGGCGGTGAGAAGCCACAACCGCTTTTCGAAGGATCACTTTGCTGATGAATTAGGTGGGTGAGCGGCTTCTTGGCCATCTTTGCAGGTGTGATCTTCTTCGCCCTCATCATTGGCTGCTCCGAGACGTACGCCCCGACTCTTCTCAGACGCAGAGCTGCCACGATGTCAGAAGCAACAGGCAAGGTGTACCGGTTCCGAGCCGATGCGAAAGAGCCACTTCAGATCACTGTGCTTTTCAAGACCTCGCTCATTCGACCTTGGAAGTTCCTCATCTTCGAGCCTATCGTCACGATCCTCACCATATACACTGCTGTCATCTACGGTATCCTGTATCTAAACTTTGCGGCGTACCCCATTGTGTTCCAGCAAATTAGGGGCTGGAACACCGGTGTTGGTGGGTTGGCCTTCCTTGGAATCCTCGTTGGAACAGTCTTGTCGATCATCATCTCTATAGTAAGTTCCTTTCTTCATCCCTTCCCGCCGCAAGACTGACAAGTAAGTTCTACATTCAGCCACAATATCTCAAAACGGCCAAGAAGCGGGGAGGCATGGCTACACCAGAAGACCGCCTTCCTCCAGCCATCTGGGGTGGTGTACTCATTGTCATCGGTCTGGCTGGTTTCGCTGCTACCAACGGGCCTGAAGTGCATTGGATAGCGCCAATCATCTTTGGTGTGCCATTCGGTTTGGGTACCATCGTCATGTTGTAAGTCACAAAGGATTTTCATGGCTCTTTCCCTAGCTGATACATCCAGCCTGTCGGTCTTGGGATACCTGGTTGACGCATACACCATTTACGCTGCATCCGTCCTTGCCGCCAACTCTGTACTCCGGTCACTCTTCGGTGCCGCATTCCCTCTCTTCACATCATACATGTAAGTCCTTGCGATTGGGCGGATACGAGCAAGAGCTGATCAATAGGTACGCGCGGCTAGGCATTCACTGGGCCGCCGCTCTTCCTGGCTTCATCGCCCTCGCCTGCATTCCCTTCACTGTCATCTTCTACAAGTACGGTGCCCGCATTCGAGCCAAGTGCAAGTACGCGTCCGATGCCGAGAGGCAAATGAACATGATCATGGCGATGAGGCGGAAGCAGGCCATGGAGAACGATGCCGAGAAGAATGTTGGCGGTGATGCGGAGGGCGGGTCCGACGCACCCTCGGCAGCAGTAGAAGGACCAGCGGGACGAGGTCGCTCTGGAACGCAAACTTCGACTGACTACCAAACGCAAATACCTGGCAACGGTAAACTCGCACGCTCATCGTCCCGCGCGACATCCCGAGCAGACCGAGACGATATGGCATCACTCCACCGGTCATCATCACACAACGCAGTCCCGATGGACCCCATGCATCGGCACGAGCACGAGTGGACGATGTACGAAGCTCTGGCGGACAGAGATGAGGTCGATTTGGATGATGAAGAGCGAATGAGGCTGGAAGAATTGCATGAGAGGTTCGACTTTGCAAAGGCGAAGAAGGGTCGACCCGCGGCGCGATCGGCCGGTCCACAGGGATCGCCCGTCAGTAGATTCAAGCCCATGCTGGCCGCCCCGGAGGAGCATGAGCACGAACATGATCATGAGGCTGGATCAGGGCCGACTCTAGGTAAGGCGCTGTGAGTTGAAGAATGGGAGCGGAGTGAGAGGGAGACGTGCAGCTATTTTTATAGAAGTCTAGATGTCAATGCGAATGCCTATAATCGATGTATGAGTTCAAGTTTCAGCGCTCAGCGCTGGACTAGGCCTGGCCGAGCAGATATCACTTGTACAGAACGCTTTGCAACTTGGCTCAACGATCTGCATAAATATTCACGTGTTGTACAACTTGAGCTACGATTCTCGCACAAGCGCAGTCGGCTTACGCTGCAGCTATCAGCCATCGCGTCTTGACAATTTGGCAGATTGAGTGACTCACAGTTCACGTTCATCTTCGCCTCTCCCTTATCGTGCTGCAAGTTACCCTTCGTCTGCTGGGCCTTGTCGCCGGTAATGGCGCCAACGATGGAGTCCTTCTTGCCTTCAAGGCGGTCTCCAGCTCTGTGATGTCATCAGCTAGTGTCATTACATGGGCAAGCAGTTAACAGCTGAACTTACCCCTCGACGTAGCCCTTAGCCTCGGCAGCCTTAATCTCGGCCTCACCCTTCGCGTGCTGCTCCTTGCCGGCGGTGGTCCAGGAAGAAGGCTCCTTAGAGCCAGTGGCATACTCGATACCGGAGCCGAGCATCTCCTTGGCGGAGCCAATGATGGAGTTGGCCTGAGGTAGTCAGCGTGAGCGAAATCAAAGCGCGGAACCCCGGGAAAACTAAGGGCAGAGTCGAAAGACGCACCTGGCCGTTGGCTTTGGATGGTTCTGCCATTGTGTTTAAGAGGTGTGTTGTTAGAGTTGTGAGTGGGTGTAGCGTTGATATAATTGGAGTGATATGTGCTAAATGAGATGAAAGGTTGGGGACGGGAGTGCTTTATATATCGTCCAGGCGGGGGCCGGCGGCTGCGCAGTACTGGTGCGGGTGGCGAGTATGACATCATCACCTCATTCCTCCAAGCGGAAGCAGTTTGCTGACGTCACGCGTCACTAGTGCCTTCTCGGCGCGTCGCGTCGCGAAAACTTCACCATCTCGCATCCCAGATCTCAGCGTGCATCCATCAAACCCGCACTGAGCATCGAGCGATATCATCCAGATGGTAGAGAGGGACACGCTTAGTCTGGCGAACACGCCGCAAGAATCTCCTACTGAGGGTAGAGATCAGGATGGGGGACCATCAGAAAGTGGGATTGAAAGTGTGACTGGCGATGGGTTATGCTAAAAGCAGCTCAATCTCAAAGGCAGGGCAAGGACTACCAAGCTTGTCTGAAAATTGCGGAAGATGTCGTTAGGAAGCACATGGCCCAGTGCGTGTGCCGCATCCGGGCTCGAATGCTGCTTACTCGCTGACATATTCATGTCAGGTATGATCCCTCTCATGACTGGGCTCACGGTGCGTGTGACTATTCTTGACACGCTGATGATCTATCGCTAATACTTACAAGTTGACCGAGTAAGGAACTCCGCCTTGCGAATCGCAGAAAGATTCGGAGCCAAAGTAGATTTTCAGGTGGTCGAGCTGGCGGCTCTATTTCACGACGTAGCAGGTGAGTGTCACACGCAGAAATGTCAGAAGGGCGAGATACTGACAGCCTAGATTGTAGGTCGCTCGAAACGATGTAGCTCGGTGAGCGTCGGAGCTGAAGACTCAGCCAAATACACCTCATCCTCAACGCTCACCACCACCCTCAGTCCCTTCCTCACTCACCCCTTGACATCTGCCGCTCTCACCGACGCGCAGATCTCGCTTGCCCTGCAGATCGTCCCTTCCGTCTCATGGACCGCGGAAGCCGCTCTGCGCAAAAGGGATGAATGGACAGCATTCCACGATAATTGCCTTGAGCTGCATGCTGTACAGGATGCGGACCGTTTGGACGCAATAGGCGCAATAGGAATCATGCGGTGTTCAGGGTTCAGCGCGGTGAAGGGAAGGAAGCTACTGGATGATGGAGATGGAGCGGGGTCTGCGGAGGAGCACTTCGAGGAGAAGCTCTTCAAGATCAGAGACAGGATGAAGGTGGGTACCACTTCGTAATGACCCTATTTGAGACCGCCTGATGCAGTAGACTGCCTGTGGAAAGGAGGAGGCGGAACGGCGACACAAGACGGTAAGTCCAGTCTATGTCGGGCACCCTTGTCAGCTAGCTGATGGATGCAGATGCGAATTTGGATGGAAGCGCTCCAAGCCGAAAAAACGCTGTCAAATGCATAGCAGCGTCATTCGTGATCGATGTCGACATCTCTCCTGTGTATACTGATACCAGCCCGTCAAGGATCAGCTGGGACCAGTGCGCATAAAAACGATGGGATCTCGCCATTCGAAGGGGTCATGCGGAGGCGATTGAATTATCGTAGCACTGGTTTCCAAAGCCCCACAATCACCGAAAGTCTAGGACGTCATATCTCACCTCCCTCCTTCTTTGCTCCCATCCGACCTACCTCCCATTTTTTGCTTGGGCTTCGACAGCTTGCTATCAGTGAGATATGCGGTCGTAACCAAAGTCGAGTGTCTAGCCTTGGGGATAGACAGGCCCGATCGCCGGCTTCGGACGTGTGTCACGCTCGGACCACCAACATCCCACACAGTCAAAGCTCAAATGCAGGAGCATTTCCCCATCCGCTGGCCTCCACATCTCTTCTATCTTACCTCTTAATCTGGATTCAATAACAGTCAAGACACCTCGCGATCCCTCAAAACACTTGAATACCTTCACCGACCCTTCCACTCCGCCGAACGGCAAGTCCACAACATGCGATTGACCCACCTCGTTAAAAAGCCAAGCATCGACAAAACCTGTGAGTTTCCTTCCTCTCCTCGCGTGATATGAGTCATCAACCTGGCATTCTGACTACGACTGATCTCCTCAGGCTTCGTCCTAATCACCGGACCCGATGTCGACCCGGCGAAGCCACAATGGGCATGCTCAATCTGTTCAACCTGTCCTTCGATAAAGCGCCAGCCACCAGTCGGGGCGACGAATCTGGGAGCGCACTTAAAATGCCAGAATCATTTGATGGCCATGCAGCTCGTGGCCGCTCGAGGCACGAAACCGACCGAGGCAGCCGCGTCTACCCGAACGGCCGATCTTCCCTCTCCTGTGGCCCAGCGCCCTCTGCCTACCACATACGCTTCCAAAAGTGCGACAAAAGTTCCGACTCTCCCCCGACTCCTCTCGCCGTCCCCGTCCCCAAGGCCCGCACCCGTAAGCAGCGATTCGTCAAACAGCACCAATAGCAGCAACCTGGTCGTGCTTGACAGTGCTGCAACTGCCGCCGCGCTGAAGAAGGAGGATGAACGAAAGAAGTCGAACGCGGAGGTCAAGAAGCGGCGAGAGGCAAGAGAGGTGAACTCTGCGGCATTGGCGAAGGAAGGTGACTTGCCGCGCAAGCTTCTTGGACGTAAGGTGGTACTTCGAGTAAGCCAAGAAGACGGTCGTCTAACCCACCAGCGAACAGGTCCAAGAAGGACACTACTGCTTCCGATATATGTATAAAGAAAGTCGAAGATCTGGTCAGGAAACACCTGGACAAGTGAGTGCATGCCATTAGGGGCTTCAAATCCTTTGATCTCCAGGCAAACACGCAGTGCTGATCGGTGTAGAGAGGGAGACGTCGCACGCGATTGGGCGCACGGTAAGCTCGCGCTTCTGTTACGCCAACTCGGCAGTCTACTGACTGATTGTCAGTTGATAGAGTCCGCCGAATGGCTCTGGAGATCGGCAAGACAATCCCTGAAGCGGACCTGAAGATCATCGAGTTCCTAGCTTTGTTCCACGGCTTAGCAGGTAGGTAGATCCGTCTCCAAGGACGATTGTGATAAGCATACTGATTGACTCAGATCGTAATGTTGCCATTTGAACCTGTTATTACTGTCGAACAAGTGCTGATGCGAATAGCTGGATCCCCTGCTTCACGCATCGACCTCAACGATGTTTTCCCCCTCTTCCTCAACTTCGGGTCAGGCTCTACCAGCCTCACCGTCCCGCAGATCTCAAACATCCTCCTCAATCTCGTCCCTGCGGTCTCGCGAGCAGCCGAAACGCACATGCGAACCAAGAAGGAATGGAAGACCCACCACGACGAGTGTATCGAGTTGCATGTCGTGCAGGATGCGCATAGACTAGATGCGATGGGTGCGACTGGTCTTATGCGATCCGTGGCGGCGAGCGCGGTCCAGGGGCGGATGTTGTTGAATGACGGAACGACCAAAGGGGTTGATTGTGCCGAGGCGCAATTCAGGTGTGAGTCGTTGCTGAACGAGTACGGCATGAAGGTGAGTCCCATTGATTTGCCTGGTACGCGTGAGTGCTGCTAACATGCCCAAGACTGCGCTGGGGAAGGCGAAGGCTGTCAAGCGATCCTGGGCGGTAAGCACAACCTATCAGCCTATTCAGTATGCGCTGATTCTCCCAGACCATGGCGTGGATGGAAGCTCTTGACGCAGAGAAGAAGGTGTGAGGGACGAGGTGACATCGACAACAATGGAACCGCGGTCTTAGCTGTGCAGATTAGAGTGTGCAGGAAGGAGAGCGTATGCTGAGTGATGGTCAGATAGAGCAGATGAATCGTTGCACGATCTTTGCGAAAGTCTTGATGTAGCATGATGAATCGTTGCACGATCTTTGCGAAAGTCTTGATTGAGCACGTCGCGTGAGCAGATCGAGTGCTCTACGCGAAGTTCGAAGGGAAGTGAATAACATCCTTGCTGAGGCGTTAATCCGACATCTGCAGTATGGCTCTATAAGGTTGCGGAGATGATGTATCTGAAGAAGCCATCAGCGCTCGGCGACAGCGGAGCAAGCCGCAATTACTCACCCTCTATCCCTCACCACATTCCTCGCTTTTGACAGAACGGTATAACCCAGGACCCACTTTACGTGCACGCCTGGCTGTGTAGATGCTGGCGAGGCGAGATCGTACTTAAGCTGATCGGCGCGAAGTGGAATCAAATCGGACATGGAGGAGGAGAGACCGAGAGGAGAGGAAAACTCTTGGAGAAGGTTGTGGAGCTCAGCGTCGGGAAGAGGATCTGACATGGTCAGCTGAAGGCATACCACATAAGCAGATCCGACGAGCCGATGCTTCGAATCGCTTCGCTCCAGAAGCCGCCATGTCGTTGCCCAAGTCACAACAGTCAGACTCACCTGCGCCTTCTCCACCGCCCCCTGCCCAAAGCTCAACACCGTTCTCCTTGGCAAAGCCCGAGTACTCCTGTGGCAGATGATGGCAATCCGGTGTATCGAGCATGTTGATCTGAGGTTGTTGCACTGTTGACTCCTTGTCGACCAAGCGCCTCAGAACGCCGAGAGGGAGATACATCGTCCCTAGCCTCTTGACTCTCCCTCCTCCGCTTTGCCCACCGACAGCATTCACAATGTGTCCCCAGACATTCTTGACGTCCCCTTCAACGTCTGCCGACACCTCTTCACCTCCGCCTCCGCCCTCCAGCCCCTCCGCTCCGCACCCGAAGAACTCGCTCACAGCCGTCTTCTTCCCCTTGTAGTCAACTCCCTTCCATCCTACCAGTAGCGTATCCACCGAGCCCAGACCCAGCCCCTTATACGTTGCTAGCACATCTAGTGCTTCCTCCACCCACTGAGTCCGCTGCGATGCTGAGCCTGGACCGACCAGGTGTAATTTGAGCGTGAGCTCCGCATCCGCCTCCGAGGTGATCCTGTCGTTTGTTAGGTTGGTGTCATTGCCATTTGAGGTAGCTACTGGTGTCCCAGGAGATCCGTTGGTCGCTGGGATATCATGCTTTGTGATGGAGTCGGGGTGAGGTATGACGAGGGTTCCTCTGTCGTTGACCGAGAAGCCTGGCGGGGTGGCAGCCGGGCTGCTGTCGTCGTCTTTTAAGTCTAGAGCGTTGTGTAGTGTGCGATGCACAAGAGGTGGGATCACAAAGCGAGGTTTGTGAGGGTGAGGATACCGAGTGGGGAGGGGTGCTTGGGATGAAGTCAGGAGGATGAGGGTTGTCGGGCTGGATGAGGACATGCCGGGCGTAGATCGTTTAAACGAGTACAATCGGCAAACAGCACTGTGTATAACCAGGTGCAAATGAGTGGGCCGCAATACCCACCGCCCAGAGTACGAGTGCTGCTATATATGCAAGATGGCCACCGATGACGCTTGTTGATGCAGGCTTGGACCTGGATTTGTAATCCCAGCCAAAATTCGAGAGATAACGCGATCCGTTTCAGGGGGTCCTTCCATCCCTTGCTTCTCGCCGATAAGGCTGACTCTGCTATACCGCGCATCACGGAACATGCAGGGTACCAGATACAAGATACATTGTATGCGTAGATGATTTGTCAACTTCAAGATTCCCCTGATACATCATCCGCTCACGACGGCACAACTCAAAATCCCCGTCCTAGCTCCCGGACCCAAGCCCGCCGCCTCTTGATCCACCGGGTCTGGGTGTATCAGGCATCTCGGGTGTGCCCCAACCCATCATCACTGGTAGGTCTCCAAATCGTGTATCCCTGTATGACTCGGTACCGAGCATGGTGCGATGTCCGGGTGTCAACATTCCCAGACCGACTGTGCCGGCCGAAGGAGGAGGAGTGGTGTTTGGCCCAGAGCCGCCTGATAGTCTGCCAGGAACAGCGCTGTGTGCTCGGTTGGAGGGCAGAGAAGGCGAAGTCAAGTCCGCGGGCGTGGAAACTGTCTGTCCGAGCGCGGACGAGGCGGTGCGAGGTTTGAAAGGGAATGGGATGGTTGAGAATCGGGACTCGGTGATTGATGGCGAAGGGCTCAGTCTGGGTGGATGGTCCACTTCCATTGCTAGTTCTGGTCCAAGCAAGGGAGAGTGATGGGGATTATCGCTGGGCAGAGGAGGGAGATTGATTTTCTGGGTGGTTGTCGATGTGGCTAGTGCCGATGGAGCAGTATCTAGGGCGAAGGATTGGTCCTCCGTTACCGTTGACAGCTCCATATGGGCATGTGATACCGTTCGAGTGGGTCTGCGCCCGGGCGTCATCATCTGCCCTCCTGGTTGAGCATTTGAAGTCGCGCGAGCCCGTCGAGCCGAAGATGGTGGAGCGTCAGTGGTCGGAGATGTGGGTGCAGCGGGTCGGGGAGTGGTAGCGAACAGAGGAAAAGGGAGGGTGATCTCGGCACTCCTACTCCGCCCCCCTGCTTCAGCTGAAGCTGGAGGCAGACCAGCAAAGTAATTGCTATCCGAGGCAAAAGCGGGTGTTGCGGAATTATCCGGCAGAAGACCCTGATGACCGGGAGAAGGGGTTTTTGGGATGGCGATTGGCTGTGATTGGAGTTGCTTCATCAATGAAGCTGGGAGTTCGGGAGTCTTAAAGACGCCATGGGATGAGCTCTTCGTGGGTGACGGCGTTCGGGGTGATTTCGAGGGGCTGGCAGATCGGCGAGCCAGTGCTCGGAGATGGTCGCGGGACGAGGGAGATTCTGCTTCTTCAAGCCGGGGGCGTTTGGAGGGCGATGATGACCCTTCGGAAGGGAAGCCGATAGTCTCAGATGGTTCCTCTCTTTCACGCCGCTTTCCCAAAGCAGTGGCCGACATTCCGCCCACTGATTGGTCGTCCTCCACGGCTCCGCCATCCAGGGTCATCCTCCGCTCCAGCGCTCGGAACCTCTCCGCCCAGAGTTCCTCTGCCGCCCCAAACCTCCTCGCCCACCCCTCCTCAACGTCCTGGATCCGCCGCTCCCATGCATGGTCGGCTACTCCTGGACCGGATGAGCCCGCGTGAGGTCTCAGAGTAGCAATCTCTGCATCTAGGCGCGACACCTCTGAGCGCAGACTGGCGATGTCTTCCGAGAGCGCCGCAATCGGGCTGATCGTAAGGCTGGATTCGATCTCCTGTACACGGTCGGAGAGCAGGGAGACTCGGCGGATTAAGGCATCGCTGGGCGCGGAGGGATTGGAGGGGGCGGTTCTGGCGGTGGGGACCCGTTCTTGACCATGAGCTTGGGTCTCCCTCTTGCTCCGAGCTGGCTTACCTTTTGCGGTTGCCACCTCGGCTCCCACTACCTGCACCGGACGGTCCTGTATCACTGGTGCCACCTTCACCGGTGACTTACGCGTCACAGGCCGATTCGCGACAACCCTCGGCATCCCTTGGCTAGGGATAGGCTTCAATTGACGCGCGCTAATCGTTGTAGCATTCGGCGCTATTGGCAGGTGTACAGTCCGCTGGACCTTTGAAGGAGATCCCGGCGGGATAGCTTTATACGTCGGAGAGATGAAGAATTCCTCCAGTGAGTCGATGAGCGCATCGGACTTCTGATTGGCGCCTTTCAAGCCATGTATCTATGTTTTGTCAGCTGTTTGTAGACAAGCGTCACAAGCTTAATTGAGCCGACGCACCTTGAATAGGTTCTGTAAGTCGGCACGTCGTAGGGACTCCAGCTCTTTCCGCGTATATGGTCTTGTACGGGGCATGACCATCGTGGAATACGTGGTGCAGACGGAGCTGTAGACCTCGGTCGAAGTGGCGAAATCAGACGTGGTCCCGCCGTTCCAAGCGGTAGGGAAACTATTTCGGTGTGTCTCAGACAGCGACAGCAGGCAGTCTAGCAGCAGCCTGCAGGAGTCGGTATAGTGTAGCGGTCGAAACGTGTAGCTGCAGCCTCTGACGAAAGTGCAAGAGTGAGATGCATCATGCAGTCGTGTTTACAATAACAAACCCATTTGCTTCCGAAATGGCAGCTATGACTGTTGTAGATAACGCCGCAAATATCCGACACGGATGTACAGCGGATACCGGTCATTACGTAAACTGTGAGGAGGATATCAGTCGTCGGTACGGACTTTTACGGCGTTATGCCGCAAATTGAGATTGCTTCCGAAATCGCGACGCGGCTGGGGAGATAACGCCGCAAATACCCGAACCCTGGCGCGACCGCAGGGGCATCCATCACACTTCTTTCGGGAAGGTCGGATCGAGGCGGATATTTGCGGCGTTATCGACATTCGCCCCCACTCTATCTAGTATTATGATGATCTCTCTTGCATTGGAGCTGTAGGCAAAGCACTAGGAGACGCCTCACCAAAGGCTAGGATGCGCTACTCTGCCCTCGAGCACCCACAGAGACTGATCGCACTGCTGGGTGTCCTCAGCCGTCTCATTCCCTGGATCCTCTTACATCTGCTCAGCAGCCTTCCACCCTTCGACTCGTCCGCCCAGATCCTCTCTGGTGAGCCTGGCTCAGCGACACTGCGGTGGGACGCCGTACACTTCACAGGAATAGCCAAGGACGGATATCAATTTGAGCAGCAGATCGCCTTTCAGCCGGGTTGGCCGTTGTTGTTGCGACTACTCAGCTTCTTGCCTGCCACTAGTTTTGGAGGTGCAGAAGAGTATGGACGGATAGCAAGGGTGGGGGAAGTGCTTGCGTGTGGAAGTTATACAGGTGCAGCAGTCATGCTATATCGGTAAGTTGACTCCTGACCCAAATCGTCAAAGCTGAAGCTCATAGCCCAGTCTGACCGCATTGATCTTCCCGCCCTCTTTCGCACTGATGACCTCGATGCTTTACCTCCTACCGCCAGCGCCTGCTGTCCTATCCTCGGCCTTCAGCGAACCAATCTTCGCCTTGCTCACATTCACTGGCTTCTACTACGCTATCCAGAGGCGGTTTCTCGTGGCGTCCTTGTTTCTCGCAGGGTCGACTTCGGTCCGAGCGACTGGCATCCTCGCCATTGGACCTGTGGGGTGGATCATGATACTTGGTGACGAAGCCCTGGCGTCTGCTCTAAGGAAGCCAGGTGTAAGCTCACCCTGCAACTAGCGTCGATCATCTAGCTGACGTCAAATTAGCTACTGCTTCGACGGTGCGCCTCGGGAACCATGCCGATTCTCATCATCATTTTGCCTTTTGCCCTATCGCAGGCCTACTTCTACCATACTTTGTGCTACGGGAGCACGTCCGAGTCGTGGTGCGAAAGTAATCTCCCGATGGCGTATAGCTATGTTCAGAAGAAGTATTGGTACGTAGAAGGGCCTCCCGCGGAGCGGCCGTGCGAGGCTGACACCAATGCCAGGAATATCGGTTTCATCAATTACTGGACCCTCGCGCAATTGCCAAACAGCTTTCTCGCCCTCCCCGTCCTCCTTGTCTCCTTTCTCGGGGCATACCGATACTTTCACTCTTGGATCAGGATCGACCAGTCGAAACCTGTGGTGACTAAGCCTGCTGCGCAAATTTCGCCTTCCATATTCGGACTCCCGCATATCGCGCCTACTTCGACTCGCATCCTTCTACCATTTTACATCCACTCTTTGGCACTCACGCTCCTACTCCTATTCTCGGCCCATACCCAAATCGCGCTTCGAGTCTGCGTCACCGATCCAGTCATTTGGTGGAGTCTCGCCGGACTGTCATTCAACTGGCGTGCGACTACCAAGTCGATCACAGCTGCTGGGGAATCTGTTTCCGCAGAACATGGCACGAAGAAGGGGGCAGGCGCCATGACGCCTGTGGGCAGGGTGTGGGTCTGGTGGACTGTGGTGTACGGGGCTATCAGCATCGTGTTGTGGGCGGGACACTATCCGCCTGCGTAGGCAGGGTGGAGTCCGGAGCCTACTTGTGCATAGATCTAGAGGGTCCAGGCGGAGCAGTACAACGACAGTCGATATACACATGCGACGAAGCCCATACCGGCTGCCCGACTATCGTCTCGCCTTCCCCTTCCTGCTCATACCGCCCATCTCTCTTTCCCGCCCTACGATACTAATCGCCTCCGCATCTCTCAATCGCTGCACCTCCTTCTGCCAGTGCAGCACCCCATCCGCCACCCGTCTTCTCCGCTCTCTATTCTTCTCCTCCTCCTCTCCGCCCACACTCATGATGACCGGCGGAACAGCGACCGCACTGCCTCGCCTCGCCATCGCAGCCGGCGAAGGCATCGCGATGCTCATGGCTTTCCGGGCCCTATCCATCCTCCCGACTGCCTTCTTCGTTCCGCCCTCTGTCGCAGTTTGACCGGCATCCGCGCTGATAGGCGTGACGTCGAAAAGCCGCCGAGCCTCATCTCGAGCATTCTCGAGACATGCCATAGCGTGGGAAAGGGTGCCGGGAACAAGACCGAGGATAAGGGAAGCCTTGGAGGCAACGGTGAAATGAGGAGTTTCGGTCTCGGACTCGACAGGGTATGACCTGTCGCGGGATTGTGGTCTGGAAGAGACTCGAGGGGGATGGACAAATATTTCGGAGGGTGTGGTGGGTCGAGAGTGGGAAGGGAGGGATGAGTGCGAGTCTGCATTTGGTCAGCGAGGTGCTGTGATGATGACGGGTCGTTTATGTAAAGGATGTGGTGGAGTCGGAGTATCGGGCTACTTGTCATCCGGTATCAGAAAGAAGCTTACCAGACAATCCATCCATTTCATCCAGAGAAGTGAAGCCTTCGTCCAGATCCTCCTGATCTTGTGGGCTGACCAGCTGAACGGCGTTGTATCGTCCAGCGATAGTCTCGATCATGGTAGAGTGAACCGAGGATTGGGAGACGATGAGGGTGGTGGTATGAGCGAAAGATTGGGTTATCAGGAAGGAACTCGAGTGACCTATATATCCTTGCCTAGCGAAAGTTTGCGAAAGGTTGAAAGGCAGTTGACGGTGGCAAAGGGCGTGATTGCTCGCTACACAAGTTGAAGAAGGAAGATCTGCGGGATCTGTGAAGTGTTGTTGTTCGGTCGAGCGAAAGGGAGTGATGTGACCGAGGGAAGGAATTGATCTAAATGGGCTCCTTGACGACGAGGCTGGGCGTAAGGGGTCCTTTGATACTTTAGCTGGAAATCTTACGCTCCTGCAGGGGACTTGACCGAGGCGGTCTTTATATGCGAGTGAGCGCATGATGGGCGCTTCTTTCACCCGTCTTTTGCATCGTTTCAGCCATCATGAGCAGCGGAGATAGCGCCGCTCCATGGGGCAAGGAAGACAACGCGTACGTGGACAAGGCTGTGCTGAAACGAGGGGGAAATTCCGAAACCTTGTCGAACGCGGACGTTTCAGATTTTCGTAGGGGCAAAGGGGTGAGTAGAGGTCGGTGAAGGCGTATTCACGACTCATAAGCATCACTGTTCCACCCAGGCAGTACCCAGGCCCATCAAATACATAGTGCTCATCCACAGCTCAGGAGCCGACCTCACAGCAACCACCAATACTCGCGCCTCGTTGTACCCCTATTCTTCTTCTCCCATACAGACACTAAGGGCCCGTCAACGTCGAAATAGTCCTTCGGCGCATCGTAGTAGCATGTGGTGCAGTAGAGCTCTGGCTCACATCGAGGTGGACACCCATCGTCGAACTCGCGTAAAGCGATATTGAACGTGTCAATCAAGCTTATCGCACACCTCTCACACTTCACTGACTCCTCAATCGATCGGCGAAAGTCCCCCGAGTAAGTGGTCCCTCGCAGGATTCCGGCGTTCATGGCTCCTTCCGCCGCATTCCGCCGCACAGTTTGCCATTTCGAGGCAGCCCGGACCGTCTTTGATGTACCGTTTCGTCCGCCCAAGGCATCTGAGGGTGTAGCGATTGATGCCAACCGACATGGGGGCGAGCGAGATCATCTCTGACCTGAGCCGGTCGAGCATCTGGATCCAGCGCAACTGGTCCGCTTCAAGGATCGCCAGAGCATCTGGGATGTATTTGCAGAGTATCGCCCGAGCTTCAGATGGCAGAAGGATTGGCTCATACTGGAGCGTCTCGGCAATGAGGGAGGGAAAATCGATGCCGGGGTGGCCTCCAGCCAGCGTACCGATCACCCAAGCGAACAAGGGGCGATCGTATACCGTGTCGTAGGCTATTTGAGCGAAGACCTCGAGAATGGCAGAAATGTCGTATATGTCTGCAATGATGAGAGCATCGACGATGGACTGGAGATTCGTGAAGTCGAGCTCTCGCTCAGGATCGACAGGATCGAGCTGCGTGTCTTCGCCGAGGTATTTGGATCGTAAGAGCCCGATGACCAGAAGTAATCCGCCAGAGGTCGCCGAGGGGAGTTCGAGTGCTGAAGCTGCGAAGCTTAAGGTGCCAGATGAAGGATGCGGGAAGCCTTCTTCTGGGGGCGGGAGGGAGGATGGGGTGGGCGGCAGGCTGGACAAGAAGGTAATGTATTTGGTTAGGATGATCTGAGGTGCCGAAACGAGGACAGCGTCGTCGGTTGATAGAAGGACCGTTCCAGATTCGGCGAGAAGGGTCTTGTGGACGGTGACATCTTCTTCGCTTGATGGGCAGGAAGAGTTGTAGTCATAGGTCTATAGCGTCAGCGACGGTCTATCATTGGCAGCGGAGAGACTGACTTACGGTGCTGCCTGAGTCCGATGACGTCTCGTATCTATCCAGCCTCGGATACACCGTGTATGGGTCGAATGAGTAGGCAGGGGCATAGGGCGCTGTCGGAGCCTGATACATATCAGCGATGAGTAGAGTAGATCGGACAACACCACATACCTCGCCGTGCTCACTGTCCCCGCTCTCGTCGCTGCACGTCTCGACGTGAAACGCCATCTCTTCCCAGGCATTCGGTGGTGTAGCTAGCAGCAAATCTTCCAGGAATGCTAGGTCTGCCGAGTCATAAGGCTCGTCCATGTTTGCGAGGGGCAAGGTCGGAGAGACTGAGCAAGTCGACTGAGTCTCATTGTCATGAGTGTACGCGGAACCGGCGTGACCGTCGAAGAGTGATCCTGCCGTCCTCGATGCCAGGGAAGATGCGTGGTGATTGCCGCTCATTGCACCAAGCGTATAATGTTGTGGGCATCTGTGGGTGTATGATCGCGCCGCCGAATCCGATCGCCTCCTTGATATCAGTCAGGTTGGGGAATGTGCGAGTCGACATCGATATATCTCGGCTCCGGGAAGTGGGTGGCTAGTGTCGGGTCCGAAAAGTGAGACACCAAAGACCTGAACCGGGTCTGACGTGAGGCAGGATAAGAAAGTGATGGTGAAAACGTATACAGGAGGAACTTTGTCCCAGAGGCTGGGTCAGCGAGTGTCGTGGTCAGCTCGCCTAGCATCGCCACGATAGGGCCATCCAGATCTACCTGATGTTCAAGCAGGTCTCCGTCCAACAATTCACCAGAAAGCAATGACGTACTGTACAACAACGACGCCATGATCTGGGTCCGTAGCTCATTCCCACCACCCCGACATGCGACGCCCAGCGCTCATGCCTTATCCTCGTCCATACCGACTGTCTCTATCTTCTTCACAACCTCTTCTACGCCTCTCTGCTTGTTGTCCACGCCCATCCCGGCCTTTGATTCAGCGACAGTGTAAGCTGGATCGCGAAGTTCCTTTAGGCGACGCCTGGAGTATCAGCTTGGACCATTTCGCCGGGGACGACTGAGCTCACTTGTGTACTTTGCTTTTTAGGTGGTTCTTGATTGCGAGATCTGTCTCGTAATACCTGATGCGTCAGAATCAAGGCGGAAGGCAGTGGGGCACAGCAAGGAAACAGAAGCTCACTTGGCGCATTCGACGCAGTACTACCAGAGTCAGCTTAACCCCAGTGAAAGTCGATCGATATCAAGGGCCGAGGGCAGCTCACATGTTGTCCCAGTCCAGGCTTATCCTCATCGATCGGCTGAGTCTCAAGCTTCACGCGGTTGCTCCCTCTGAGATCGTCCTGTATCTGATCTAGATCCTTCGTCCGGACCCTCGTGCGCGCTGCTCGCTGAACATCTCGACGGGCGTGGTGTGTTCTGTAAAGCTGTCAGCAGTGCCTCAACTGTAGACTGCGGATGATCTACCCACCTTGATCGACGTAGACGGCCCATATTGTATCGCTGTTGTGTGTAGAGAAGGAGGAGAAAATTGTATAGCGAGCCAAAGACGGAGGAAAAGTTTGCTCCTGGAATTTACGTAATTTGCCACCCAGCTTCCGGCGGAAGCTTGCGAACTCTGCTCGCTCTTGCCTGCTGCTTTCAACTGCACTCCATCACCCATCTCTTCTTCTGAATCGCCATCAGCGTCTAGCGAAATAAGATATGAGCTGGAAGACCTCAGGAACCCTCATGTCTGGTCCGCCGACGCTGTCGGCGCATCCGAGCAAGGCGGAAACAGGACGAGGCGCGAGCTCCATTTCTACTCGCCTGATGGATCGTCTTCGGCCAAGCGGGGACGGGTTGAACGTCTATCAGCGCGAGAGGCAGATGACATCCAGATATGGGGATGTGTACGGGGCGAGCGGAAGTGCGGGAGGAGGGGAGAGGCGGACAGAATGGGACGTTCTAAAGGAGAATCATCGGTGTGTTTTCGCTCATCACAGGAGTGTAGTGCTTTCAGTACCCAAGGTGACTCTGCTGACGGCTCGGCAGCTTTATACGCGACGATGAAGACTCAGGGGAAGTCTCTTGGGAAGAGCGTCTGGCCAGGGCGTATGAGTCTAAGCTGTTCAAGGAGTTCGCATTGGTATGTCTATCTTGCTACCGCTTCATCCAGGCTATCTCTCCTCGCAATTCATATGTATGCGCTCCTACTCCAGTGACGATGACTAATTCCTCAGATAGACCTGAAGCACTTCAAATCCAAGCGACTTGCACTGCGTTGGCGCACCGCACCTGAAGTAGTCGAGGGGATCGGCGAAGATACCTGCGGCTCGCTCCGATGTCGACATCACCGCCCCACCCCGTTAGAGGAAGACGAATGGACGGATGAGGAGAGGGACGGGAGGAATCGGGATAGGGATGAGCGGAGAACGAGGAAACGCCGGAAAGAGAAACCGCCTCCGAGACTTCGAGCTTTTGAATTGCCGTTTGCGTACGAAGAAGCAGGGAAGCGAAAGGAGGCGCTGGTCAAGGTCAAGCTGTGCGGGCGGTGTGAGGGGAAATTGAAGTGGAAGCCGAAAGCTGAGGAAAGAGTGCAGAGTGAAGGCAGTGAGGCAGAGGATGCGGACGGGTACGAAGGAGAAGGCAGTCGGCATGCGTATAGCAGAGAGGGGTGTGAAGATAGAGGTCAGAGCCGAGTTGCGGGCCGCTCACGATCACCTGAAATGCAACGAAGACCACGAGAGAAGTAGATCGTGGTCTGAGGGGAACTCATATGTATATCATGAATAATCGTAAAGTCCTATTCCACCGTATTTCGTGGCCCCGATCCAGCCTCCCTCAATCATCGATATCGTTAAAGTCGTCGTAACGCTGGTGTTGGGTGTGAATGCCGTCGTGGTAGTGTGCATCTTGGTCTGTCATGGTTGGAGGGCGGGAGTAGTCTTGATCTTGGCGGTATCGCCCTTGGCCGTGATACCATTCACGTGGGTCTTGATCGCTGAGCGTGAAGTCATGTACCGGTCGGTCTTGAGGCGGTGGATCGTACCTTGGCGTGTAGCTATCGTCTTGTCGAGGGTTGTGGGTTTGATATAGCTCGTGTTGTGGAAAAGTGCCGGATGATGCGACAGCGGGGAAGTAATGATAAGTAATCGGTAGTTGCGAAGGTTGATCCGCCCAGCTTACTGGTCTCGGGGTGAGAGCAGCATGCGAGACTCTTGCGATTTCGTATGACGATTCGGCCGGAGGAGATGATCTGAGCGGAGCGTCTATGGTGAACATCTCGTGTGGTGCCGTGTTGGGAGGTTGCTGGCAGGCTGCGGTAGCGACACGATAGCACTACGTATTAGCACCTCTCGCCTCAAGCACCCACCATCTCCAGGAAGTTCATGTCGAGCTGTCCTCTATCCAGCAGATCGAATATCTCGTCGTCAGTGATGCTCGCACGGGATGCCAGGCTGTTGATCGTCGCAAGGTCGACAGTCTGATCGTGATTCTGCCAGATACTCCGCAATTCAGCCGACACCTTTCGTATCAGCTTTCATGATCTCCTGAAACATTGCTGCAAACAGCTCACATCGCTCTCGATACCGACTCCTCCTTCCTCCCACTCTTCCTCATCGCGCTTCTTCCTCCACCTTTCCGCCTCCTCCTCGGCTCGGGTCCTCATCGGTGGGAATGCGCAATTCAACTTGTCCGCCTCAGTCTCGTCGAGGCGAAAGTCCAGGCCGATGAGACTGGTGAAGGCGCCGAGAGAACGCGTTGTAGTTTGTGCCGCCAACGAAGAGGGTGGAGTAGCGGTGTCGACCAGGGGACTCCGGGGCATGAGGTCAATTTCCAATTCAACTCTGTCAATGGAAGTTGTATCGTCCGGTCTTTCGGCGGCGGGTATCGTCGGCTGTATGGCTGAGCTAGACGTACGAGATGGTATGGTGTGTGAAATGTCTCCGGTGGAGGGTGGAAGGAAACTATCGGACCGAAGCTCAGGATGGGGCTTTTGCCGAGGTGGAATAGATGGGGAAATATCATGCTGTTGAGTGGCTTCCGGAGTGTGGGTTCCTCTCAGCAACTGAGCCTTCAGAGCCTCAATAGTAGGATCAGCCAGGTCTGGGGCCGGATTATCCGTCTGTGTAGCGAGAATCGACTCGCGTTGGACATGCTGTCCAATTGGCGGAACGCTAGGAGTGGAAGATTGAGTTCCTTCGGCACTTCGGACTGCCTGTGAATGGACGCCCGCTGAGCCCGAGGCACTCGAGGAGCCTGTTGGTGATTCTTCCGGATACGCGACCGCTGGAGGAGAAGGTGGGGAAGGAGCGAGAGCCGTTTCCTTCTTCTTCTTCTTCGAGGCGGGAGTTGGGGTGACCTGCGATTCCAGTACATCATCCCCGACTTTTCTCTTCTTATTCACGTGTTTTTCCGTGCTCGGACCGGCAGTCGGTAGTGGTGGGATAGGTGCAGCTGGCGAGATCATATTGAAGAATGGGGTGAGCTTCTTGATGGCGGCAAGGACGCTTGATTGGTTATCCAGTAACAACTGGAATCGTTCCGACATCTAGGAGCGTCAGCTGGACAGACACATCACCACTGCTTGGTAGCTGATGGCTCACCCCATTGTCAACCTGGAAAGAAGAGGGGTATCGGAAGGACATTCGGGAGTCGAGGTACTGGATTCTGGGTGCGGTGACGACCTTCTTCTGTGCCGGAGTGAGCTTATTGAGCTGCATGTTGATCTACCCCGTCAGCTGAAACACAGTGCTCCTCAGGCAAGAAGCAGCAGTCAAAGGTAATGTGGAGGGAAAGATTCTCACTAAGAGCTTTTCGCCCTGTTTGACCTGCACCCTCATCTTACTGGACACGGTCGTCAGGACTAGCCGGAGTGTGCCATCGCTGTCAAGATCAGCTTTTCATTTCCGAGCTCATTCGCCTGAGACTAGCTTACAGGTGCCTCCATCCTATAGCCTTTGGAGGGGTATTGACAGGTAGGGAGCTCGGACAGATGGAGCAGCGGGTAGCGGAGACTATGGGTCAGACCGAGTCGATTTTATGAGCTCACAGGATGTTTCGTCGACCGCCATCGTAACAGCACGTCACAGCTCACTCTGTGAGTCTGCTATATCGGAAAGTGCCTCCTAAAAGCGGGTATTTGGGGAAGAAGCGCGAGAGGTACTCGTAGGGGAATTTAAGGAATGTGGAGCACAGCTTTACGTAAACATTCTGAAACGCGTTCAATTCATGCGCGTTTTGACCGCCAGCCTGTGATATATGCCTCTACAATACAATACCTAGAGGTCAGCAGCATGAGCAAGTATCATGGTCTACCAGACATAGTGAGTTTCAGCTGCCGGTAGCGCCACTTCAATCGCTTCTTGTCAAATGGCTGACCGATCCAAAGGACACAGCAGCAGACGTGTTTGAAACTATTGATGAACCTGAATCCTCACTCCGACCCGTGAGTTTACACATGTATTAAGTGGATGCCATCATCACTGGCTAACCAGAGTAGTCACATGAAGGCGACAATGACGATGATTCTGCACCAGCGAGGGCAAAGTCAGAGCTTATCGATCAGTCCGCGCTTCCGGCTCGCCGAGGTGTCGAGAAGGCGTTTGGCCGGACAAGAAGAAAAGGTCGGCACGAACAAACACCTACTGGCTGTTGTACTTTTTTACAGAGGCTGATTAGATCCAGACGGAACATACCAGCTCGGCCTGCCCCCTCTAGCTCGCTCAACGAGCTCATCATCATCAGAAGGTGTATCAACATCGCGACCGCGCGAAGCTCCCGCAGCTCGAATCAGGCGCCTGAAAGCCGAGCTGGAGGAAGTGGAGAAGGAAATCTCTCAGCAGGCCACTGCGAGCACCAAGGATGAGCCCGAGGTGACAAGCTCGAGCCGAGTACCTGCCAAGCGGAAATCGGTCCTTCCACCCCGCCGAGGGATCGATCTTGTTGGGGAGCTGTCTGGCTTGAGGAAAAGGCTAGAGATACTGGATACAGATGATGGAATGGGTGGATCTCGGGTCACAGAGGTACAGGGATCAGCAGCGGGGGATAGGCTGAAAAGGTTGGCGCAGGGAAATGGCGATGAGACCGTGGATAGACGGGCAGAGAACGGCGATGCGCTGAATGATGATGCTGAGATGACGGGAGGGCCGCAGCTGCCAAGCGTCTCGGACCTGGATCGAAGACTAGCAAGTCTGGAGGAGATTTTGGGCTCTACAGGCGAGGGTCTAGACCAAGTAAGTCCGTCCGACGTCTTACGAAACCCTTGCTGATTCTCAGGCACCCGCATCACCCCTTCTCCCTTCTCTGTCGAAGCTCGACCACCTTCTCACCCTCCTATCCCAACCGCGCAACCTGGACGTCATCTCTCGGCGTCTGAAGCTGTTGCTAGTAGACCTAGACAGGGCCGCTGCGTCATCTCGGCGTAATCCCAACGCCCAAGTCCAGAACCCGACAGCGACCGCATCGAACCTTACAATCTCCTCCGCGGAGTATACCCAACTACAGACTCTCTTCGCCCTTCTTCCCCGATTGGATCCCTTACTACCGATCCTCCCTCCGCTGATGACGCGCCTGCGAAGTCTGGCCGGCTTGCATGCGGAAGCGGGGAGAGTGGTAGAGGCGCTGAAGAAGCTGGAAGGGGAGGGCTCGAGAAGAGGAGAAGAAGTGAAAGAGCTCAAAGCGGTCGTGGAGGCTGTGAAACAGGGCGTAGAGGAGGGCGGGAGCAAAGCACTGGGGAATTGGGAGGCGGTGGACAAGAGGATGAAGGACTTAGAGGGGCGGATAGCCAAACTAAGTCAGGAGTGAGGATAATTTCATAAAGACAAACACGTTGTCATACCGTATAATCTTTGAATGAGGAGTAACGGACACAAAAGCGGGGCCAGCACCTTCTTTATCCAAGGAAAAATTCATGTCGCTGGCGCAACTTCTGCCTCGTCTGCAGCTGGCGGACTGGCCTGCTGAGCCACCGATGGGAAAGGATACACTTCCCCTACACTTCCCAGAGGCTCGAAACCCATGACCTTATACTCTTCGCCCATCCCCAGCGGGTCGATGAGCCGCTTAGCAGCCTTCTGCATATCCTCTCTTCTGTCCTCGGTGGGTATCGAGGCGAGAAGGGACATCAAGCGCGGCTGGAGGCCTAGGGAGGTGAGGAATTGGGATTGAGGGATGGGGGACAAAGGGCGGGCTGGGAGGTGAGCTGAGTGTTTCTATTTAGGGCATGGTAGGGACTGACCAACTCCGTCCAACGATTCCCGCAAGTAAGCAAAATCCACATTTGCAGTCAGATCCGACGACCCCGGCTCGTCGAAGACATCCACAATCTTGTGATTTCTAAATGCCTATCTGTTAGTCATTGCGTGCATAGTCTGACTTACCCTGAAGCTTGACCCGTATGCTCTATCTCCTCCATAATCAACCACCAATCCCGCTCCGCCACCACCGGCACTGATGATTTCCCCAAGCCGCCTGGTGATCTTGAATGAGTCTTGGGCAATCTCGATCCTGCTTCCTACAGGTAATTGGGCGAAGCGGGGAGAAGTGGCAGGAAGGACGGTGGATAGGGAGTTGGGTGTACGGGAGATGGCTAGTCGGAGGCCGGATGATTTGGACGTTGATAGCCTAGGCAGGATCAGCGTGATGTACAGCACGTAAGGATCCGCAGGCCAACACACCCTGGCGTATAGTTCGGATCAGTATCGACTTGCACTTCTCTATAGCCGTCTTCTCGTTTCTGCATATAGTCAGCGATTGTAATTGGAATCAAAGCCAAACAACGGACTTCGAACAGATTGATCGGCATTGCATCGAAGAACTCGTGGGCAACAATCATGGTGAAAGCATCCGCTACAATGGCTCAGTATAATTTGCAAGCGCTGAGCATATAATACACTCACAATCTGCAATACCATCGACCTGGTCACTCCATGTGAGCTCGATACCCTTCCCTTCTAACCTCGAAGCCAACTTATCGCCCTGCAGCTCTCTCATTTTCAAACTGTTCTCAACTAGGTGAACTTGCTTGATCTTGTCTGCGATCTGTGGGAAGCTTGAAAGGGTCTGATACCATCAGTACTAAGCATGTTTCAGATTGCGTTAATACTCTGCCTCCCCATTGAGGACAACCTGGAAGACTCACTCTAAGTATATCGTCCATCAAAGTCCCCCGTCCAGGACCTAGTTCCACCAGCCTGACATCCCCTTTCGCCCCATGGGCCAAGTATCGCGTCAAGAGATAAACACCAACGAGCTCGCCAAAAAATTGACTGATCTCAGGCGAAGTTATGAAGTCCCCCTGACGGCCAAAGACGTCACCCTTCGAGTAGTATCCTTCAGTAGGATGTGAGAGGCAGAATTGCATATATCGTGAGATAGGAATTGGCCCTGTGGCCTAAGTCATTAGCGATATAATCTGGTATCCAACAATAGGACGCACTTTGATGCTATCGCGAATGATTCGAGCCAACTTTCCGCCCGCGATGGGCGGAGCATCGGAGTAGAGCCGGTGTTGCCGGTGTGGTCGAATACATCCCGCTGATATCGAGCATCGAGCTGCGCGACCTCCCGCGAGGATCTGACTGCTGCCAGCGAGACCTGTACGCTGCATCGTAGCTTAAATACACCCTAAGATGGGAGGTCGAGCAGCACGAATAATGTAGCGAGCTTGCATCGGAAATTCTGAAACAAGGGTGAATTACGTCATTCCTTCACTTCCAAAAGAGCTCCAGGATGCTCCAGGCACTACCTTTACACCCTGCGTGTCGTGAGGATTGATAGCAGCAAGTCCGACAGGCCAGCGAGCAATGTTCAAGGCCATCGGTTTATTCCAGGGCTCAAAATGTCCTGATGAGCCTTGCTTGAGGCCGTACTGCTTCTTCGCCCACTCACAAGCGACAGCGACCGCCGGACCATCTCGCTTGCCTGCGTCCGCTGAGACGACTGCGGGCAATAAGCGGAAAGATGTGACTCTCTCAGGAGAAGGTAGCGGGGCGAAGGGAAACACAGCGTCTCTGCTCGACGGAGGCACCCCTGGAAAGCGGAGAAGAGAGAATGCAACCGGGGTCGGAGCTCGACAGGTCGCGGCCGCCTCCAACATGAAGGGGCCAGCTTCGGGAAGCACTGCTGCCTCAAAGGGTGGATCAGCAAATACTGCATCAGTCAGACCTCCGCAAACCGTCTCGGCGCGCACTCAGCTGCCCTCTGCCACATCAGCGCGAGGAGTGCCCTCAGTGAGCGATACAGTTCTTGCTGGGTGTTTGACGGCTGAATTTCAGGCTCGTCCATCGAGTACTACGGCTCTTGCACAAACAAGCGGCGCGCCGAGCGTTTCTAGAGATCCTAAAGATTTAAAGAGCTCCAAGCAGCCTTATGCAGATCGGCAGAAAGCGTGTGAGTGGAAGATACTGCTTGGATCTCCATGTATCACTCAAGCTGATGTCGCAGTACAGACGCTCTTCACCCAGTACACCAAGCTCGTGAGTGGTCTTCATCACTGATATAGTTGGAACTGACACGAGTAGTACACAGCTGTATCTGCATTTGATCCCGATCTCGCATCGCGCTGTACCACTGCCGAGGAGCTCGACATCTCCGCCACGTCCACCGACCTAGCTTCATACAAGCGCACTATCCACCACGCAGCTGTCTCCATTTCTCGTCGTCCTCCCCCAGACTCCCTCGATCATCCCTCCATCGGCACCACACGAGTGTCTCGCGAAGCTACCATCAAAGCGGACAAGATTGCAGCTGGCCGATTATCACGCGCTCGATGCGAGCGCTACATCCTCCCTGTATCTGCCTATCCTACATGGAGATATCCCGACCCTACAGATTCGGATCTGATCAACGGTGATCACGATCCTGATGGGGCGGGAAGCACCCAGAAATGCGATCGGTGTGATGCGCAGTTTGTGGTCGCTGCGGAGGTCGATGATCGCACAGGAGAGTGCGTATTCCATCATGGTAAACTTTTGCCGGAGAAAATTGCAGGCAAGCGGACGTGGGTATTCACCTGCTGCAAGCGCGAGAGGGGAGAATTAGGGTGTGAAAAGGGCGTGCACATCTTCAACGAGAGGGAGGACGATGTAAAGCTGGCCAGTCGGGTGGCATTCAAGACAGTGGCAGCTCAGGTAGCGGAGAACGGGGGCTCTGGTGGTGGTGGGATCTTCGCGGAGGTTGTAGGTATGGATTGCGAGATGATCTGTGAGCCCAATATTTGGCTCTGCGTCAAGTGCTGATGTGATAGACACCACTGCAGGATATTCGCTTGCTAGGGCTACGATACTAGACGAAAAGGGCGAGGTCATCCTGGACGAATTCGTCCGCCAGACAGCCAATATCATGTACGTTCCACAGATTAGGGAATGAGGCGTGATGCTGATAGGTAGCGATCTCAACACTCGTTTCTCAGGTATCACCAAGCCGGACCTGGATCAGGCTGTGATGGACATCAAGGCCGTCCGGGCAGCGGCTTGTATGTTCATCGGGCCGGAGACTATTCTTGTAGGGCATGGGTGAGTCCCGAGTGCACTCCGATCAGGCTTGAATGATCCATCGCCGTGCTGTTCAGCTGAATGTATAGGCTAGAAAACGATCTGCGGGCTCTGAGATTGCTGCATGACAGGGTGATAGACACAGCAGTGGTGAGTCCTGGCAACGTATGAATGTCAAGTGGACACTGGCTTATACGGTAGGTTTTCCCCCACGATAGAGGTCCGCCTTATCGCCGAGCTCTTCGCGACTTGTAAGCATGCCTTTATACCGAGATCCGCCCTGTCGAGGGGGAAGAAGCGGGGCACTAATTCGAACAGGGTGAAGGAAAAATTGGGCTACTTCATCCAACTTCAAACAACAAATACCGGACATAGCTCAGCGGAGGATGCGAGGGCTACACTTGAGTTGCTCCAGTGGAAAGTCCGGGACGACAACAAGGAGATGACATAGTAGATGATCGCTTTGAATAGGGGCAGAGGAGAGAGCCACAATGACATAATGCCGGCTATCTCCGAGACCTTGCCATTGCCACCAAGCAAGTCGCGTCAACTTTTTGCCTTGCACTCCATACATTTGTCCATCGACAAGATGTCAGAGAGAGGACGCTCACGCTCACCGAAATCGCTGACGCGCTCGCCGGCACCACGCTCGCCCCGAACCAACGGGAACGGCGCTGTCAATGGCTCCAGTGATGCCAAGGTCGACGGACCGTCCAAACCCACGGCAAGCGATGATGTCGAGATGCAGGCGGGGGATGGGGCGGGGGACAAGGTGGCGCAAAACGTAGACACTGGATACAAGGTGGTGGTCGTCAGTGGACTGTCGAAAAATGTCCAAAAGGGACATTTGGAGGAGGTCTTTGGGGAGTACGGAAAGATCACTGGCCTAGATTTGCCACTGTTCAAAGTCTGTAAGTTCACTCTGCGAAGACTGGGATTTCTCCTACCGAGCTGACATTGTGCAGCGGGTCTGAACAGGGGCAAGGCTGCTATCGAGTTTGAGAAATCCATCGAGGCGGAAATGGCTAAGAATCACATGGACGGCGGACAGCTGGATGGAGCATTCCTAGGGGTCCAAGTGAGTCGAGCTGACTTCCCCGAATCTCGTTTAGCGCTGAAGGTTACAGATATCTGAGCACCCCCTTCCCCCACCACAAGCAGTTTCGCCCTCCCGACCGACCACCGGTCGCAAGCGCTACTCCCCTTCCCGCTCTCGCTCACCTGTCGGTCGTCGACGTCGCTCGCCGTCGTATTCCCGCTCTCCGAGTCCGGGGCGCAAGCGTGGTCCTGGAGGATACGGAGGGCGCAGGCGGTCATTCTCTCGCTCGCCACCCAGGCGCGGCGGGGGTGACCGAGGTGGATTTGGAGGACGAGACAGCTACATTCCCGGCGGAGGCGGGCGAGGGAGAGATATCGGCTATGGAAGTAGAGGAGGGTATGGCGGTCGCGGAGGGTATGGCGGGGACCGCGGAGGGTACGGTGGAGACCGCGGAGGCTATGGTGGAGATAGGGGGGGATACGGTGGAGATCGAGGTTATGGAAATCGAGGCGGTGGGGGTCACGGCGGAGGGGCACCTGGACCATCTGGAGGGCGGTACAGGTCGAGGTCACCGGCTCGCCGACCGCGTTCTCCTCATGGTGGTCGTCGACGTTCGCCATCATACTCCCGGTCTCGTTCTCGTTCGCGCTCTCCATCTCGATCTCGTTCCCGCTCACGATCACCGTCTCGCTCGGTTTCCCGCTCCCGCTCAAAGTCCAAATCACCCCCTCGCAAATCATTACGAAAGGCTACTCTGCGATCCGCCGGTCCTCCGAAACCTACTCGCCGCAGAAAACCAGCCTACTCGCCCTCTTCATCCCGCTCCACATCATCATCCCCTGCGCCTCGTAATCGCAACCGGGATCGGGACACGCCACCGCGGCGTTCTAGCAAATCGAAACAGAAGGGTCGGAGTGTGTCGAGATCGCCTTCGCGGTCGCCTTCCCGGTCGCCTTCGCGCTCACGGAGTCCTGTCCAGCGGAGCAAGAAGAAGAGGAGTCCGTCGAGAAGCAGGAGCCCAATCCCGCGGAAGAAGAGTGACAGTGCGCGGAGTGTCAGTATGAAAAGCGCGACGAGGAGTCCGAGTCCCAGGAAGTAGGCGGTGTCAGCGAAGTGGGGACAAGAGAGATGCCTGATTGGGCATGGAGTGTGTTTGTGGATGTCGAGGGAGAAGTACCAAAAAGAACCATCACTGGTTGAACGATGCAGGGAACGATGTAGTCATCATACCCTCTCAAGGCCCATGTTACTCCAGCGGAGAAATTCTCGTTGCAATCACTGCGAGTCCAGGCCCAAGTGATCTCAGGTCCAATGTATGATACATGGTCTACGTAGATGGAGCATCTTCTACTCTATGCTGGTCTCCCTTGATGCCTTGGCGCCTCACAGAGCTGATCCCAGCTTATGGGATAGACCCGCCAATCTAGGGTCGAGTGCGAGTTTCGCGTACGCTGGTCGGGCCAAAGAATTGAGTGCGACCTTGACATCCGTCTGTATATCTTGTATCAATGCGTCTGCCATCGTCAGCTAAAGAAGGTGCAATTGAGCGGCGTTTTCGACAGACCTTTCGAGGTGTAATCTAGCTCTGGGCGAATATATCCGAGCACAAGCACCGTCATGTCATGTCCATAGAAGTCGTGGGAGAAGGGATGGATGATATGTACTTCCTGCAACTAGTCAGCGGGTATTACTTACAGCGAGATGCGAACGGTCTCACAGCTGTGATCTTCTCGTTCTTGAAATAAGGGTTCCATCCGACACTCATGACCATAGGCCAGACCCTGCCGTCCTCCTCGTCCAGTCTTTTGGGCGCTGTAATGTCGCCCGCTACGCTATCTGGAGGGTATGGTGCAGTCTCTGCAGGAATGGACTGGATAGTGGAAGCTGACAGAGGTGATGAGCGATGATGGGCGGCATGAGGCGTCGTTGTCCCCGATGCTGAAGGGGTGGAAGGGGCAGTGGGGAGTGGGGTTGTCGTAGAGGGATGAATACGTGCGAATCCATAGTAGATACCAGTCATCTGGAGATCGTTCAGAGGCTGCAGGGAAGAATCAGGGAGGTTGGCTGTGATTGTCAGCATCCAGTGTATGCGAGATAGATATGCCAGGGTTGGGCTAAATTTACCAGTGGGTATGCCTAGGAATCGCGCCCCTCGACCGAACCCCTTTGTCACCACGCCTTCTAGAAGCATCGGATAGGGCGTCTCTGGCTGATCACCCCCTACAATCATCGGCCTGCTTTCCCGAAAGGCAGGTGCCATCTCGGCTTGAGGCCTGGCGGTGGAGGTGGCCATTGTGAGGATCTAATTTGCTAGACTTTGAGCGCTCGTTCGAAAAGTAAATCGGCTGGAACGTTGCTCCCCTAAATTCAGAAGGTCAGGACGATCTTTTGAGTGATTTTGGGGTCGATAGAGTCAGTGCAGGATGATGGAGAGACGGTAGAATCAATCGCTTCTCAACGACGAGAAGATCTCGGCCATCGGTCAAATCCGTCGCACACTCCTAGCATCTCTCATCGACTCACCCTACATGAGAGCAGGCCAGGTACTAAGACAGCTGACTGCTGTTGCTCAGCAGGCCCTGCGGCCAGTGCACTCGCTGATCCGTCCATCGCCGTTCATCCGGGTTCTTGGAGCAAGTAGCACTGGCGGCAGTAGCAGCCGCGATCTGCCCGCCTCGCTAGAATCGGATTTCCAGCTGTACCCCGATTTCGTCTCTGAGAGCGAGAGCAGACAGCTCTTGAGCATGTCACTGTGGAAGCTGGATAGATCGGATAGTACACGAAGGCGAAGACGCAAGACGGGCGCTGGCGGATTGGAAGGACAATCAGGGGTGGAAAGACTGCAAGATCTATACGACGGGGAGTACGGGTTTGAGGAGGTTGGTCTTTCACTTGACCTTAAGCTGCAGGCTTGTGCTGATAGCTAGGATAGGGACACTACGACTCTGTAATACATCACTATCGAGAAACGCTGCTGTCAAACTTCCCTCCACCGGACACGGCATGGCCAGATCTTCTATCGCTCATGCGTCGTGTATACGACCTGCTGCCCTCTTCCTCCAGTGCGGGGCGGACAGCACTAAGCCCACTAGCCCAAGATGCTTTACCGCCTCCCGGGACTTCAACACACCTCCTTCACCTAGCTCCACACGGCGCGATCCTGCCACATGTGGATAATCTTGAGGCGTCTGGCAGCGTCATCATTGGCACGTCATTGGGCGCGGAGCGGGTCTTGCGGCTGAAAGACAAGGAAGGGGACTCAGGGTGGGATGTCAGACTACCCAGTGGGAGCGTATATCTACAACGGTGAGTTTATGCCAGGCAAGGATGGACCCAATTCCGCGCTGATGGTGGGCGCAGAGATTCAGTCAGGTATCGGTACGAGCATTCGATCTTGCCATATGATGATCCTGGCTCGGTCTGGGGTGATGAACGTCTAAGCAGCGGACATCGAGTCAGCCTTATGATCAGGGTACGTGTTTGTCTTCCGTGGCTGATGATAGGATGCCCCTGTTCGAAAAGCCGCTTTCTGACAAGACGCTCCCAAATGCATCGACTAGTAAACTGCATTGCGACTCTCCCTAACCCTGACTGCTACTCACATGTCGAGCTGGTGTATAGCTTATCGGATCGATAGTATCACTCTATCAACTCAAACAGGTGCACGGGCATTCTTCCGGCTCATTGCATGCAGGGATAAAACGAACGCGTGACGGATCAAATATCAAGTATATCGGAAATGCTGTTCCTCGGCGTGACCGTTAGGGACAAGACGACATCTCCAGCCTCTGCTCCGCCTCCTTCAACCTTCCACCTCACTGCAGCACCGATGTTGCCGAGAATTCCCTCGATCGTTTGACCCGGCATGCACTCCAACAAAGCGCAGATGGGATTGATGGACGACGACAAACGAGGGGACCACGTCAACTGCGACTTCCGCCCCGACTCCACTTCCCAATCGACGATAGCCCTTCTGACGCTTGGGGCGAGACTCTGGATGCTTGACTTATCTGCGACCTGTGATTTGAGTCGCAGATCAAGCGTGTTGGGATCGGTAGCGGACACAGCAGAGGACACCACCGTGAGGGTCTTCGAAGAGGGACAGGCGGGGCTGGCAGCCTGGGCAATCTCGATGAGCCTACCCAACCAAACCTCGGTGTGAGATCGAGAGTAGCTTTCACTCATAACTTACAGACGATGATATGTGTGAATTTGCCTGATGCGTAGCGACTGATCGAAATACGAGTGTGATCTGATGTGCAGTCGGCGAGTGGTTATGGGGCTCGCGACCGGAGTCAGGCTCGAGCATAGTCCTATTGACCTTTCTTTCCTGAGAAGAAGAAGCTCCGGCTCAACTGGCCCAAGCGCCGGCGGGTTCGGAACTTCGAGCGACGCACATATCGGCAGCTCGCACGTTCGTAACTTGGGGTTTATATCCTTCAATGTAACGGGAAAAACGCCGCGAGAATACAGGCTGCTACTCACAAAGAAGCTCATCGCCCGAGCCTTGCCAAGTACATGTTTCTCAATAATCGACGGGTTGCATCCCATTCCCGCGTCATGCCGGCGCCGGAATGATGCGATGTCATTTGCGAGCGAGACACGCGGACACGGTTGATTCACTCATGTAGAATCATGTTCGTCCGTCTCCGACACACAGCGCTGATAGGCTGATCGACTTATGTACATCTGACGCTTGATCTCGAGAGTCGACACCTCGCCCTCTTTGTTTGCATGTATGTATGAACACACAGAACTGGACAACTCCAGACTGACTTTCCCAACATCTGCGCTGTTCCTGATCTTCCAGTACACCAGCCCGGCTTAATCACCCCCGGAGACCCCTCGTTCCAAGGTCAACACCCGGCAGATGGGATTCTTCATGTTGGATCCCCATGGTCCTGCAAAAAGCCCTCCCCGGCCGCCAGCCTCCCAGTCGAGCGTCACTCGCAGAGCCGCTGTCTGGAACTCGACAGTAGTTGTCTCCTTGGCGTCAGTCACGTCGATGTCGAGGACAAGCGTCGATATCTCGTCGATCTTCTCCTCGTTGGCCGAAGCGATCCAGAGCGATTTGGCCAGGTGTTGGGTGACAGGCGAACAAGAGCAGTCGCCTTCTTTGACGGTCTGTTTGCTGAAATGCTTCAACCACGCCTCGACTTGGCTTGGGGCTGCACTGGCGCTGTCAGAGCCGAGATCCGACTGATCGAGTGTGGAGGCCATCAGGGCGTGGAAACAGACTTGGAGGAGGGTATAGTATGATGGAGCTGAACTTCGAACTGGATTGTTGAAGGAGCCAAGGTGGCGGGAAAGGCGAATAGCGCGGGCGTCACAAGTCGCGCTCGACGTGTTCACATGATCCTGCTGATCTGCTTCCAGGGCGATCACGTCAGTGGCAAACCGGATGTCAAAGGAGTGCTTCCGGTGACGTGGAGAAATGCCTGGCAGATCTGAGGCAGCCGTGACCAACTTTGGGTGCATGTCAGTTCAGTCACGGCACACATCTTGGTGCACGACAACTAGCTGCTAATCGGGTGTAAAATCGGCAACCCCTCCATAAGCTAGAATACTAATAGACGCGTACCTGATATCTGAGAGGCAGGGGCGGGCATCAGATGTAGTCATGAGGCGTAAAAAGCCGATTGAATACGACCGGAAGCAGTGAGTCTAGTGAAGAGGCCAGTAGTCAGTTTGGCGGCGCCGGTGGGCACTGGGAGACGTGAGGGACATACTTGTCACTGTCATATGTGCATGGCACATGCTTCGGGATGAGAAGGCAGGTGACACACGTCAACACCTGACTAGTCCATCACATCGCCGGTCGATTCCACCGTCAGGGAGCACTCGAAGTCGTCTCGTGTGCCCCTCCACCGCCATTTGACCGAGGCGATCTCCCCTGTCTCATCTTGGGTGCCCTTCGCGCACATCGCAGCAAAGAGGACACAGATTGGATTCTCCAATGAAGTCCCACTGCTGAGTGGGAAGGTTGTGAGTCCTGACTTCCTGCCGGTACCACTCTCCCAATCAATGATGGTTTTGAGATGGTTCTTCGAAAGAAGAGATGCACCGAGATCCTTGATGTCGAGGACGGTGCCTCCCGAAGGACCGAATATGGCGGGCTGAATGATGCTGCCCTTGATAACGATGGTATCAGGGTCAGATACAGAGAGCTTTGCCGAGGTGATCTTGATGCTTTCAGGCGAATGTTCGTGCTGCGTACACTTTTCCGCGCGCTGCCCGATTGTCTGCAGCCAGCATTCAAGCTGGCTAGGCCACAGAGGGAAGTGCATTGGGGTGCTTCCGGGTGGGGGCTCCGAGGTCAGGATTTCAGGCATCTTGAAATGGCAGGGGAGATCAGTGGGTTTGATGCGAAGTGTGCAGGCGGGATGTAATTTCGGTGGAGGATAGTGGTGTAGTCGAGAAGTGGTGTTGCATGGGGAAAGGCGGAACAGACATGGTGCCCGATGCACAAGCCGATCACAACATGTAGTGTATGGTCGTGTGACGAAGGCCGAGAAACAGCCAAGGTCCGAGGCTCCCGAGCTCGTTGGAGCCCGATCAGGTCAACGGAACCAGCCCGGGTAGGCGGCGGCGCGTCAGCCGAGGCAGCGGGCGTGTCAATGCAGGACGATATAAGCTCAGGTTCCGAAGAATGACGTATGTCAGTACAAGAGTTCGCCACCTTTGCCTCAAATTCGGTAGATAACGGTCCCAGGCAGGAGAAGGACATCCAGGATGTAGTGCGCGTGATGGCCTGTGACAATCGCGGTCCTGTCGATTCCTGCATCAAGCATAATGCTCTGCCGTCTCCTTCGCGTAATATCCCGTACTTGCTGCTGCAAGCGCGGCTATAGTTGCAGGTATAAGTCGACGGGTGCCGATGGCTCGCCTGATGTGTCAGCTGGTAGTGCTGATTGGTAGCGGAGATGGATGTTATGACGAACCGTAACATCGGCACAAATAGAGCTGTTGAAGTCACTGCGGATAGTCAGCAAGCGCTCACAGATTATCAGCCTGACTACTCACAAGCAGCACCTTCCAGTCCATAATCCATTCCATCGCGAATCCGCATGGAACTCAGTGCCATCAGACCAGCGATGGTGAAAGAGCCCAGTAGTGACGGAGCTGAGCCGGTGCGAGCGAATGCGAATGCTCCACCGAGCATTGAGACTCCCGACATCTGAGATCTTTAGCTATGATCGAGTCATAGTGAGATATTGGATGGCCAAGACCGGCTTCATAGAAGGAAGGCCGAGCGCACTCACGGCCGCTATTGGTTTGTAAGACTTTTACATCAGCTTGATATCAAGACAGCCGATAAGCTGCGGATACACTCACCATTCTGCTGCAGTATAAGGGCTGTATGTGTTGTGCCAGAGAGATGTATAATTGTAGACGACTGTGTGTAGGAGGGCACTGTCACATGCCCCTCCGGACTTAGCGGTTACGGAAGTAGCCGACAGGTGACGTAAGGGAGGCGCGTCGCGTCAAAGAATCAAACCACCCACCTTACTTTGCCTCTATCTCTAATCCTCTTCTTTCCATCTTCTTTCCACCCCCAGCTGGCCTTCTTGCAGACGCGATATCGCCGAGGAGCGACCTGTATCGATAGCATGGCCGACTCGCAGGCGATCAACCCGCTGCTTCCTCTCCCACCATCATCCGATGGACCCTCCCGAATCCCCCCTCCTCGCAACACCTATGGTCGCGCCAGAGCAGGCACGCCCCCAGCTGACATCCCATCCTTCATCGCGGGACCTAGCACCCTCCTGCCACATCCATCACGGGAGTCGCCGAGCAAACTTCTCAACCGATGGTCAAGCAACAGGCAAGAATTTTTCAACAGCCTTTCGGATCTCCAGCCTATCACGGCGAGCGGTGCCGGCTCGGATGTAGAATTGCTAGAATTCGTGCGGAAGCAGAAGCTTGCGGCAGCCGCTGCGAGGCGTCTTCCAGAGGTAGCGACCTCATCCCTTGTAGCTGAGGATCTCCGACCGCCATCAGATCTCGCTCCGAGGCAACGCGCTTGGTGCGCCTCGTCCCCCCTCACCGCTTTATCGGACGCAGAACCCACATCGGAGCCCACAGAGCTTCCGTCGTCTGCTCTCCCCTCTTCCTCACCACCTCGACCCCGCAGCGCGACACCACAACCTATCGTTGCTGTTGTTGCTTCGCGATCGTCTCCCCCGCCGTCTTCACCACCCCCACCACTTCTAGACCCAGTAACGAATGTCATCACCATCTCATCCGATCAGCCAAGTAGCGCGCAGGATGAGGACGAGACGTTCCCTATCCGAAGAATGGGCATCGCCAAGACAGCTACCCGTCGTCGCGTAGCAGCGTCGTCTGACGAGGAGGACAATGTCCGCGGCATGACTCCCGCGCCTCCCTCATCAGCTTCGCCTCGCCGGGAGCCACCCCTTGCGCATACCTCTAGGTCCAGCTCAACTGCTAAATCGCGGTCACCAACTCCGCATTCGGACTCGGACCCTGAGTCTGATCCGGACGCGACGAAGACTGCTCCATCCGCAGCGCGCCGCAGATCAGTCTCGGAACCAATCCCGGAGAGTGATGAAGATGAAGCGGAGGAGCCGGGAATGAGCAAAGCAAATGTCTTCCTGCAGGAGCTGTTCGCTGCGGATGGCGCAGACAACGCGGCTGCATCAGAGGAGATGCAGAGATCGGTCAGTGCGAACTCAGCCGAGACAATAAGGGATGGGTCTGATGAGGACGAAGAGGGGATCGTAAGCGCGGGGCGGGGGAAACCGCTCAAGGTGAGTGCTTTGTGGTTTTCCATCGTACCTATACTGAAGCGCAGTCTCTCAATAAGAAGGATCAGGAGTTGATCAAGCGTGATGCTGAACGAGCCAGACGAGGTCGGTCTTGATATCTGACGTCCTCCAAACTCTCGCTAATGAGCCAGAGCAGCAGCCCACATTCGAGCGACCGCCGCCCAAGAAGCAGCCAGTCTCCAGTTATTCCAACTTCGTGGTCAACGCCGCGCAGTGCCTCGGAAACCGGAAAGAGGAGAGAGCCACGGCGAAGCCTCTACTCCGCAAGCCTGCGATCTTTCAACCTGAACGAGTTAAACGGACACAACCCATCGAACCAATTCAAGCGAGTCAGCATGAGGAGATCGAAATGTTCCCCTCCTCGCGAGATAAATCCAAGGGTCACGATGTTTCAATCATAGATGAGCCCCAGCACCGTACTTCGCCACCACCACCATCACGCGCAGCGTCATCGCCAATGCCGACTCGACCTAGTGGGACAGTCTTCAAGCCGGCCAATTACCTGGACTCAGATGATGAGGCGGAGGAGGAAGAGGAGCTTTCTCTGGCTGCTTGGGCAGCCTCAGCTGTGAAGGAAAAGGAGGCGAAAGAGGAGGCTGAGCGCACAAGGATAGAGAGGGAAGAGGCCGAAAGCCTGGAGGCGGAGCGGAAGGCAGCCGAGGAGGCGAGCCTAAAAGCTGAATTGGCGCGGAAACGATCAGATTTCCAAGCTATGAAGGCGGCGGCAGCGGCTGCTGTTGCAAGAAAGCCACCTGTGAAGGCGCCGGTCGACGACGATGACAGCGACGAATTTGACCTCGTTCGGGAATCTCCCCTCAAGGCCAAGGTCGACATCAAGCCAGTCATCATAAAACGCAAGGGACCCGATGCGCGAGCAGTTCTGAATCGAGATCCCAACCTCGTACCTGAAAACACGCGAAACCGACAGCGTGTCCTGGCCTTTGCTGGCAAATCGGGCAAGGGCAGGGAGGAGGACGCTACCGAGACTTATGTCATGTATGCGGCAAAGACATTTCAGCACAGTGAGCAGCGGGCGGCCAATGGTGGATCGAGGCCCGCCGGGCAAAAGGCAGGGCGGGATCGTCAACTGGCCCAGGCGGAGCTGGAGACTATGCTCGCTGTGGGACATGCGGCACAGGCTGCAGCTGTGAGGCAGAAGAAGGAGCAGAACTACGGTCGCATAAAGGCGTTGCCGAATAGGCAGGAGGCGGACTACAATGAACTAGCTGAGCGGGTCGCACAGCGAGCAGCGCAGATACACGTGGAAGTGGAGGAGGAGGGGTCTGACGAGGATCCAGAAGACGAGAACTTTGCGCCGAGCGGGGAAGAGAGCGAAGTGGAAGCTGGCAGCGGGAGTGAAGGTGGAGATCAGGCGGAGGTGGAAGGTGGGGATGACGACGAAGGGATGGACATCGACTCTGCACCTCAAGCAGTTTCATCAACAGATGACGAAGATGCAGACGACGAGGAGAATATCCCGCTCGTTAAGTCTCGCAAATCTCGCCATCGCTCCAATCGAGTCGCATTCGCTTCGGACGACGAGGAGGTGACGCCGAAATCTATCACCAAGGTTCCCGTCGCCACTCAGACCAAGGACTCTCGAGTGCCATTGGCGGAGCTGGGTCTGGGTGCGTTCGAGAATGACCTCAACTTCGATGGGTTTGGTGACGACGACGACCTGGGCGGCGGAGGATTCTCACAGCTTTTCGAACAGACTCAGGCGAATACTCCACCTGCTGGTGTAGATGCTGCAAAGGTAGGTGTACTTCCAGGATTGCTCGTTGTAAAGACAGAGCTGACTTGCGCAGGATGTTTTCGCTGGTATGCGCCCCGACCCAATGGCGCTGCTTAATGCCCACGCTATCTTGCCCAAGAATAACATCTCCGAGACGCAGGCTCAGCGGGACGACGCGCTGGTGGCTGCCGAGATTGAAGAAGCCATGGAGGGTATTCCGAGAATCAGAACTCAGCCGAGACCACAATACCTAAACGATGCCGGGTGAGTTTTCCCCTCTTGATCTTGGATGAGGCTAGCAGCTGATGATTTAGATTTTTCACCCAGACTAAACCTTCATCCCAGTACCCAACTCAGGCCCGATTGACCTTGGCTGGATCGTCAACCGATAACCTGTCTTTCCAGCAGAACACTCAGTACATCCCCAATAGTGATGATCACGATGGCTCCAGCGACCTCGTCAATCGGAGCGACAAGAGTGAACGCATCAACCGGAGCGATCGAACCTCTCCGGGAAACATCTCCCCTACACAAGGATCAGCCCCTCGACTGAACCGACTCCGTCGTCGAGGATCCGACGGTCTTCTCCCGGCCTCATTGACGCTTGAACCGACTCAACTTAGCCCTACAGCTCCTCCAGCGCCGCCGGCCAGAACTGCATTTACCGAACTCATGGCCAATCGCCGCCGATCTCCTGGCCCCAAAACCGCCCCCACCAAGTCCAAGTTGGTTGAAGAGCAGGCTGAGGAGAGTGACGAGGACAATGGCTGGGGTCCGGCCGGAGGCGATGGGCGCGAGGGCGAGGATGATGAAGGGGAAGACGACGATGCGTTCTTGCCTGATCTAGTGGATGATCAGGTCATTGACGCGGAGGAGAAGCGGAAGCAGGATGAGTTGGCAGACGAGAAGCGACGGTAAGTTTGGATTCGAGCACAGTGGGTGAATGCTAATATCCACAAGAGAGATTGAGAAGCTGGATGACGCGAAGCGTGAGGCGCAGGCTCGGAAAGTCACCGAAGGTAAACATAGAGAGAAGCGCAAGGGCGGTAACCTATATTCGGATCAGGAGTCAGATGAGGAGGGTAGTCCGCGGAAGAGGCGGAATAAGGCGGAAAGACAGGAGAGGCGGATGGAGAAGGCTGATGGAATCACGATCCTCCGTGAGTTTGCATGTCCCTTCGAGCATGAGGAGGTTACTAGCTGACTCAATATAGCTGGCGAACGTAACGCTTTCAAGGAGCAGTATGAGGACCGGAACGATTCTGATCCTGAGGACGATATGGAGGAAGAAGGCGAAATACCCGTACCGATTCATCAATCGCCAGGGAGCAGGCTGTCACGTCAAGAGGAAAAGCAGATGTTGCGTAAAGCCGGAGCGATGCACAAAGAAGTGAGTCTTGCGCCGTGCTACAAGCTGTAGAAGTCGATCCGAAGCTGAATCCTACAGGCCGATGCGAAGTCCCGCCTAGACAAGGAAGTCGGCCTCGGGCGGAACGGTACCTTCATACTGGACGATGAGGATGAGGATATCCACGGGGATGAGAGCCAATTCAGTATTGCCAGACCCGAGCGTACTATCTCGATCGTCACTAACGATGATGTAAGTGGACTGTTGTTGACCTGTCGCAAGACATTATCTGATGGAAACAGGACCACTTCAGCTATCGACCCACAGTCCGGAATGGCGATGCCGCGCGGTCATCCGCATACATCTCGGAGCAATCTCAAGCGAATCGGCGGCCCGTGGGCGTCTCGTCTTCTTCGGTCGTCACGAAGAAGATACCGGACCCCAAGAGGACGAAAGGAGATCAGAAGTATGGCGCTCGGAGGACTGGAAGTAGCGGCGGCTTCGGAGGGAGTGGGAGTGTATCTGGCAAGCTCTTGGCGTCCAAGACCAAGTCTTTCGCTTTTTGATTTGATTTAGTGCTCAACTGCTCTTGCTTTGCCACATATACCTTGTATAGTCCTATGCTGCTCTTACATGTGCTTTCTCGCGATACTTTGATGTATATCATGTGCATACCATACCAAAAATGTTATACTCGTACGAGATCGTGAATCACCCTGCTGGTACAAATACAACAACATACTGACGGGATATCGTGAGATGCCTTGACTACTATGCTACATGGTGAATAATCGGCCCTGAGAACCCAAATGAGAACGGAAAGTGAGGAAGCTAGATCCTAAATAGAGATGGTGCAAGATACGGTAGATAGATAAAGGTTGATGGATAGGATGGCAGACATGAGGCTGTCGCCGAAGTGGGGGAGAAAGAGGTGAAGCGGGTGAAGGAAAGCTAGAATCCGAGCTTCGCGAGACAGCGCGTCAAGTCCAGCTTGGAGAAGGGTTTGGCGAGTACGGCAGAGAAGAGGGTGCCCTCTTCAGAGGCAGCGTGATACTTTTCGTATGATGTAGCGCCGATGACTGAGTACATCAGCTTGCTTCTGCGCTGCTTGCGGAGGGGCAAGCTTACTGGGTGTACTCTGGTTATGGTGAGTGGTGGCGCGGATTACTCGAGCGAGCCGATCCCCGTCAGCTACCGTCATGTGAATATCGCAGATAATTACATCAAAGCCTGGAATCGTCAGGTATGAAGACCAACCAAAAAAGAACCAACTCACGTGTACTGCCCAACGAAGCAGCCAATGCCTGGGAACCATCCTCAGCACATACACACCTACACCCCATCTGCGTCAAGAGCGTGTCGAGAATTTTCCGAGATGTCGGATTGTCCTCCGCGATCAACACATCCAACATCCGGTCCATCACCATGATACTGCTATGGCCCCTCGTATCTGGGCTGCCGAAGGGTGAAGTGCTCGGGAGGGATCCAGACTCGGAGCTCGAACCAGTCTGCGATATATCTGAATGGAGCGAGACTTGGCGGCGCTGGCCCCATAGCTCGACGCTGGTGCTGCGATCACTGAGCACGCTGGAACCGGATCCAGCTCGGAGTCGAGATGGAGCAGAAGACCGCCGCGTCCGATCGCCATCGTCTGTCAGTTTGACGCGGTCGAGGGCGTTGAGTTCGGACGGACGACGAAGGTGCTGCGGTAAGAGAGATACGTGTGGGAGGGTGGATGGGGTAGTTGGAGCGCCGCTAGACCGGGAGGGGGTAGACGCTGCGGAGGAGTTGGATGTTGTAGGTGAAGGGGGACCGCCTAAATCCGACGTCTTCCGCCTGGCCTTGTTCTTTCCCGATAGTCGCTTGGATGACGAAGCGACCGACATGCCAGCTTCGAGCGACTGGCCCGCAATCGAGTCCACCCGCAATTTCCGGATCATATCGTCATTCGCCTGCTTCAAGACTGGCAGATTCTTGAAATTGAACGTCCCGAAATCCTCCTGCGCCGCAATGTCCTCCGCGACCAGCTCCATCGCTGCACGTGCCATGGGAGAGACATCCACGCTGCTCGGTCCGGCCTTGCCATCGTCATCGTGAAACCCGTGCACGGCTCCGCGAGAATCAAAGTAGTCGGTCGATTCTGGATCTGTGACTGCCGGAATGAAGCTTCCCTCACATTCGCAGAGGGTTTCCCAGTCGAGACCAGCAAAGAAGGCGTGCTTCTTGACCTCTACTGCGCCTCGGGATCCCAGCCGTTCTGCTGGATCTGAACACATCAAGCGGTCCATCAGATCCCGGACTTCGGCCGATGTCTCGATTTCGTCGTCGTGCCAGTCTATCCGCCGGGAGACAATGTTGTCAAAGACCTGGGATGGTGTTTCGGCATGGAAAGGTGGTGAACCGTAGATGAATTCGTAGAGGACAACTCCGAGAGCCCACCAGTCGACAGTACGGTCGTCATCCCCCAGTCCCAGGATGCTCTCTGGTGCAAGGTAATCCGGCGTTCCAACGACCTTTGGCGGTTCTCGATTGGTTGCTGAGGGGGAGCTCGCTTCAGACGATAATTTAGATAGATTTCGGGAGTGTTTGGGAAGTATGCCGGCCGATTCGGACCCGCTGGACTCGTCTGCTGAGCCCGAGTCTTGTGCCGAGCTGAAGTAGCCCTGTTGCCGAGCATGCAGTACCATATCGGGCGACATGGCTCCAGAATTGGAGGAGTTGGTACGGACACTGAGGGGACGTGGGTGAGTCGCGGTGCGTAGGGATGTAGCGCGGAGATAGGCCGGCCGTGGACCCGCGACTTGACGATTTAGCAAACCGATGCGTGAGAGCCCGAAGTCGGTAAGTTTGATGTGACCCTTTGAGTCGATGAGCAGATTGTCGGGTTTGATATCACTGGCTTCAGTCCTGGCAGCTTTCACACTCACCGATGGACGATATTGCGATCGTGCAGATACTCCAGGCCCAGAACCACCTCCGCAATGTAATTCCTGGCCCAATCCTCCGGCAGGCACCCCAGAGTCTTGACCAGTGTCGCGCAATCCCCTCCATTCAGGTACTCCATCACAAGGTACAGATATTCCTTGCTTTGAAAGGAAAAGAACAGCTTGACACAGTACGGCGATGCCGCTTGGTCAATCAGAATATTCCGTTCTGCTTTGACATTGGTGATTTGATTCTTTGCAATCATGTCTGACTTCTTCAAAGCCTTGACCGCATAGTAATCACCCGTTGTCACCTTCTTGGCGAGAAAGACGGAACCGAAGGCGCCACGAGAGATAGGCTTGATGATTTCGAAATCTTTGATGGACGGGGCGGCGCTGCGATTGAGAGCAGCCGAGGATACGCGCGGGGAGAGAGGCATATCGAGAAATGCCTTGGACGGCCGACGAGTGTGCCTCTGGAACACCATATCAGACGGCGCAAGACGTGGGGAGATGCGATCGGGTTTGAGCAGGGTGGGAGTTGGGGAAGCATCGCGAGACCGAGCGAAGATCTGGACAGGGGAGGCTGAAAGTGGCTGTTCCGCTGCAGGAGATACAGGAGCTGAATGCTGGGGTAGGGGAGTCGGGGGAACGGTGGTGCCGGCTTCACCATGAGATGTCGCGGGGCGACCAGAATGACCGAGAGTGACTGGTAGTCGAGCCTGCGGGGCAATCTTCCGGTGACTGGGAGGTGAGTCACCCGTATCCGATCTCTCCATCGTGGGAGCCAAAGAAACATCCGCGTGACCGGTGCTATCGGATCCGCTATCCGATCCGCTCGAATCCTGCTCCGCCAACACTTGATTCACTTTATCCTCCCACTCATGTCGCGTCTTCTCCGAGTACCTGATTGTACTCTGCATTCGAGCGATCGCTTTATGCTTTCTCCGCAATTGATCCTCGACATGTGTGGATAGCAGCGCGAACGCGTGATCTGTCGTCGCAGGTCTCTGCCAACGAGTGACTTTCAGCAGGTTCTCTTCCGATTCGGGATCAAGGTACCGCTGTAGCTTGAATGGAAGATCCGTCTCTTCTTCTCGCACAGCTGGCGATTCGATTTGCACAGCGGTCTGCAGTATTTCGGCCGCCTCGATAAGGTGTTGTTGAATGGCCTTCTTCCGTTCGCCAAGCTGCAGGCCATCGTTGCCTTGCAGCGAATCTGAGACGTTGAGAAACGGCACCCCTTGATACTCCGCCTTCTCCGTTCCCTCGCCGCCCAGCTGGGAGCTGAGCTTCAACACCGTGCGCCTGAGTTCCTTCAAGCTCTCGTCGGCTTCAGTGATGTCGGCCTCGAGACGATGCACCGCGTCGCAAGTCTCGTTGTGCTTTGCAAAAAACCAGGTCGCAATATCCCGCTCGCATATCCGGCAAAGCATTCCTTCGACAGCAATGTGCCCGTCTTTGGGAAAAGCGGCTTCGAGCACTTCCGTCTGATTCGCCGGGACCGGTTTCAACACCCACATAGTATGTGAGGGCATATCGTACTCCCGGATGAGCATGCCCACTCCTTCGACCTCGACGTATATTGGTGCAATGGCTCTCGTCTGACTCCGATCATCGCGAACGTCCAACATTTCGAGCCGTACCCGTAGTTGCACCGTGTTATTATCGTCTTCGAGGAGCTTTTGCGTGGCGTCAGCAAAAGTCGACGTATCGCCTGGCGCGAGAATATCGGTAATGGGTCTGAAGAGCACGTCGTCGGGATCACGACTGAGTCATCAGCAGCCAGAATGTGCGAGAGAAGCAAACAACACACCCTGTAACTTCCTCAATCGCATCATTGACATACTGCACCTCCTCGCCGTCAAGACTCAATTCCATCACTATATTCACACTCTTGCCCAGCTCGGTCACGCTTTCGAGGCTCTCTGTGACCTGCGCTATTGGCGATTGTCTCGATAGATTGATAGTGGGCGAAGGCGGGCTCGCCACCTCGAGCATGAGAGCCGGTAGCGCATCGAGGAGTTGAAGGGAGTTGGCAAAAGGGGATGAATGAGGCTGGGACAGCGGGCTGAGCTGTCCGCCCGACGATGATGTTCGAGGATACCCATCGTAGCGGCTATCCTCCCGCTGGCGCCTCATCACAGGCTATAGGAGTTATACAAAGGAGAGGAGAAGATGATGACGGAGGAAGTGGAAGGGAGGAAGGGGAGAGGGGAAAGGCGCCGACCGTTGGGTGGTAGTCGCAAGCTAGGAATCTGGATTTCAGGGTAACTTTGGTCGGTGCCTGATCATACGCTAAACCTTAAATCCCCCTCACTTTACGTAACGTACCACTCTCCCACTCAAACTCATACAGGCACGATTCACCTTCAATAATATGATACATACCCAGTCAACAGATCATTCAATGGACACCAGGGGCGAGTCATCCAAGCCTCGCCAGGGCGCAGCCGTAGCACAGGCCGAAGATGGAACATCGTCACGGCGGAACATTCTAGTTCTGGGGTCACGCAAGTGAGTCCGATAATTCCGCAGGTTGCTCAATTCCAAGATCTGGCAAATCAAGCTGCATTAAGACGGTGTTCCAGCAGTGCCCAGTCAAAGATGTACCATTCTTTGGGGTGACGCAAAGGGTAGAGAAGATATCATACAAGTAGGTGGACATGCGTCTCTGAGGCCTGCGCTATTAGCTAACAGCTTTACAGCTCAATTGTCCAACTATCAATATGGGATACACCGCCCAACTTCGACGTGGACCAGCTCGAGTCTGGCCTAAAGTCTTTCTCGACTCTGGTGTATGTTATAGACATGCAGGTGAGTCGGGAGCTCTCCAGAAGTTCATGCGACCGTAGCAAGACGACACATACCACGAAGCAATTTACCGCTTTGTGACCATCATGTTGAAGGCCTACATTGCCAATCCAGGAATGAAGTTTGCTGTCTTTATCCACAAGGCAGAGATGCTGTCAGAGGACTATAGAGGAGGTGCGTCATACGCGTGTACTGCGAGCTAATTTTCCAGAAAATTATGCCGAAATACAACGGACCGTGCAGGAAGATCTCGAAGATTTCCCTTACCACACTCTGCAATCCCTTGATCCAAATACCAACTACTCGGATCAATCAGTCACGCAGAGCTTAACGAACCACCTGATGGGAGAGATCCGCTTCGAGATGACCAGTATACATGATGTCACACTGAGAGATGCGTGGAGCAAAGTGTTGCAGGGCGTGATGGAGATGCTGCCAGCTATCGAGAGTCTCTTGCTGAGCTTTACGGATGTGAGTCTGATGTTCAAGTTGAAATGAATCAAGCTCACGATAGAACTCTGGGATAGACAATTCGTATCTCTTCGACATCCGCTCCGGGGTCGTGCTAGCGACCGACAACCGGCACCGAAACGACGCTACGCTGGAACAGGTCACTGAATATCTAAGCAGGTTTCTGCAATTTCGTAACCTGTACAAGTGAGCCTCGGGTACGGCTTCGCTAATGTGTAGATCTCTCGGGGAGTCGGTAACCGAATCTGACGATTTACAAAGTGATGACCTGGAATGGTGGGATAGAGAAGACCCTTCAGAACAGTGGATGACCCAGGCAACGAGATTGTCGCCAAATACTACTCTGTCCCTCTGGCAATTCACACCGTATGTGACTGCCTAGTTCGATACCGTCAGCGCTGATGGTGTAGAGATGTTGCCCTAGTCGTGCTTCTGCGCACAGACACATGGCAGGAGATGAGAGGGACGATCGAGTACAATCTGACCTTCTTGAGACAAGGTGTTCGGCGAATCATGCAGGAAGTCTAGAGGCTGAAAGGCGTTGAGCAGTCATCTGGACTTGATTGTACATGAAGCATACTGCTTACAACGATGACCTCTGATTGCGATCTGAAGCGACCGCCAATCGATGTGCTATCTCGCTCCGACCTCTATTGCTCCAGGTCGATTCTCCCGTCCATCTGCACTCGTGGTGGATCCCAGTAAGTTCCGTGCTCCTTCCGCCTGGTTGATCTGGCTCATCTCATACAAATGCACTCCAGTGCCGCCCCCAGATGGGGCAGCTATCCCGTTCTGCGTTGACAGAAAGCTTGGGATCACCCCAACATCCCTATCCAGTTCCCCGCCCATGTTCGCAGACGTAGCTCCACGAGCGAGCAAGGTCGAGTCTCCATTCTCTCCGTACTTCGGCAGCGACTCATTCTGCGCGATGGTCCGGTCCTCAACATCACCAGTACCCCTCCCATGACCAAATGACGAGGGGAACGGCCCGCTAGCCCTCTGTCGTTGTGGTAATTGGTGATCAAGAGCCTCGGCATAGGTCGGGGGTCGACCAATGAGCCAGATGGGGAGCACGGGTGGTTTGTGCGGAGCAATAGCTGGGAAGAACAGACGGTAGATGAAGAGGAGTTGTCGGACAGCGAGTAGCGTCACCATGATCATGCTACACGGCGTCAGGGACGGAAACATTTCACAGATGGGGCTGGTGACTTACGCGAGGACGAAGAACGCATTGATAGCTGGTCCGCCTCTATACCCGTCCCCGGTATTTCTTCCATTCAATGACACCGCTAGACCGACCGCCATCCCGGTGGAGATACCGCACAGAATCAACGCATAAATGAGATTTCGGGGATGCTTCCGGATGACTTCTACGAATCGCGATGGCCTCCTACGAGGGTTCGAGGTATGGCTGGAAGCTGGCACTGCCGGGCTCGCATCATACGTACGAGAGAAGGGGGAGATAAAAGGCATGTCCCCATGTACGAGCTGGTTCGCGAGATGATCTGGATTGTCAAGATGACGCAAGTAGGTTAGATTCAGGGCGATGAAGTCGAAGTACTAGTCGGCGCGGCTGGGTGGCGAGCACACTCGAGCACACAGCGGATCATCGGATGCCGTTAGGCGTTTCAGCTGTCTGGTACAGGGTGTTTGATGGACCAACGGATTGAGAGCGGATGGATGACCTCTCAGGAAGACAAGAAAAGCGGCATCGCTACATGATTCAAGGTGTGGTGTACAAAGCGATCACTAGCGTTTCTGGGACGTATCCTTTCGTTCGAGCCGGACCTCTTCCCACTCCTCGGCCTCCTTACCAACCCCTTCTGCCCTGGGTCCCGGCGCATCATCCACTGTAGTCGCCATTGTCTCATTCTGTAGCCGCCTCGCTTCCGCAATCTGCCTCATCTCATGCTCACGCTCTTCACGCAGCTGAGCCTCTCCACGCACTGCTCCCTCTCTATGCCCCTCCTCTGGCCCGCTACCTACAGACTCGGCCTCCGACTCGGCGTGAGCAGCCGGCCGCTCCTCCACCGCGCCAAGTATCTGTGGAGCATTTCCGCCCCTACTCTGACTCCTTGCAAGCAATGTTGAACCCATCTCCTCCCCGTACTTGGGCAAAGACTCGTTCTGCGCAATGAACCCGTCCTCCACATCGCCCGTGCCCCGATTGCCGCTGCTTCGGAGAGCCTCTCGATAGGTCGGTGGCCTGCCGACAAGCCATGGAGGAAGAGTGGAAGACTGATTTGGCGTAGGTGGGCGGAATAGACGTGTAATAAAGATGATCTGTCGACCGGCAAGAATGAAGATGATAATAAGGCTGTCTGGTCAGCGAAGTCCGAGCTAAGCAAACTGCGAACCATGTCGGAGCGCACTTACAGGATGACGAACAAGCCGTTGACGACGAGACCTCCCCTGTACCCATCTCCACGACTCCTCGGGCCAACATTCAGATACACCGCCCAGCCCACAATGGCGCCAATGAACAAAAGGATGAGCACGGACACATAGGCGATGTTCCGCGGGTGCTGGCGCACAACATCTTTCAGGGATGGCCTCGCAGGTGGAGGTGGAGGGGCGGTAGGTGTGAAGGGTGGAGGGGTTTGAGAGGGTGGCTCCACAACGGTAGGCGTCGATGATAGTATGGAGAATCTCGATGATCGTCGTCTTCGACGATTGTTCTCGAGATCTCTCTCCCGATCGCGCCTGAGTCTTTCCAGATGGAGTTCCATCCCACCCTCACCTGAGGGCATATTATGAGAGAATGGCAACGGAGATGCGCGAGAATGCGGGACGTGGGCTAATCCGAGGATGGTGATGTCGGATGAGCGACGATCGCGATTCGGACTGGCGGCTGATAACATCTTCAAATGCTATCTCGATGGTGGGAGGTGTGCAAGAGGGATGAAGTCGAAAGGTTGGAAGGCCAGCATATTCACAGCTTTGTGCATATGAGGTATTTTTGCTTGCGTCATATCCTATCCTTGGCTTGTTGGAGTAGCGTCGATGGGCGGTGGAGGCGGGTGGCGAATCCAAGACTGTAGTCTGTATCGGCCGTAAGCGCCGAGAGACTTGGCTTGTCTGAGCAGGTGTCCTCATGGCATAAGGACCGCACGGCGCAGGGATGAGGCCGGCTGAGGTATGGAAGACTGAATCCATATCGATGCAAGTAAAGCTCATATACTCATAGATCGGCCTCTCGTCTTCCTACTTAGATTTTGGGACAAATCACCATGCCTCAGCTCCTACATCCGCGGAGTCCGGCAGAGCAAACTGGTTGGTCCCATATGACGCAGCCGGCAAGAACATATTGGCAAGCCTGTCTGGTCAGCCTGCAGATCACCTACATTCAAGTTGCCATCACTCACTCTGGTGGCAAGAATAGCGAATCTGATCCATCTGCCGGAAGACCCAAATCGGCAAAGTTCTAGCATTGTTAGCAAATCCTCACCTCATCATCACGAGGTCCGGAAGCATCACTCACGCCGTCCTGTAGCCACACGGGAAGATTACTGGGACTGAACTCGGTCGGCCAAGAGAAGTTCTCGAGCTCCTGGTCAAAGTTCCAGTTACCCATCCCGCCCAGATCGGTCCCGTCCCCTGTACCGGGTTGAGGCATAGCGAGCAGACTGTCTAGGCCCCCGTTGGCGCCATTGAACAAGGCGAAGGCGTTCGGGTCCAATGGCAGATTGTCGCCCTGCTGTCCTGGAGCTAGACGCGGTGTCCCCGGCACGGTGGACAGCACGCCGGTCTTGCGGCGGAGACTCGACAGCATCAAGCGCAGGGTAAGAGCGTAGCGCTCAGCGAAACACTCGTTGGCGAGCATGTGAGACACCTGAGAAACTTCGTGGATGAGGATGGGCATTGACACAGATTGCGGATAGAGCAGGGCCCTGAAGTTAGCAGTTTAATGGGGTGAGACTTACATTTTCAGTAGGAAGATCGCTGCAAAGGCGACGGATACAAGTTGATCGTGAGTAGCGACTAACATTAGACTAGTTCGCCAGTTCACTCACACTTCAGATGTTGTCGGAAATTTGGAGACCTAAGGTAGATCTCAAGACATCGCTGAGCGGCATCTTTCGCCTGGAAGGCCAATTCTCTCGAGTCTCCCGCGAGGTTGTCCCACTGCACCCCTCTCAGGGCCACGCAGACCGTCCACAGTTGAGCATGGACCATTTCCGCCTCGAGCAGCTTCACAAGAACGTGGTTTTCGTCATATCGCTGTCGATGAGCGGCTAACCATTCGCGATGCCATTCTTGGAGATCCCCGAAGATCCGCCGAACAAAGGATATAGTCTGATTGTCTACTCGACCGTGCAGAGGACTGAGGTGCTCGACCACGCGTACTTCTCTCGTCAGCCGGAATCCTCCTTGAGACGTCAAACCTGCTCACCTCGCAAATTGACCAGCTCGATACTGGCGACCAAGCGAATATCGGTATCTGAAGCCATGCGATGGGATCTACCATCAGCATTGCCGACATCCAACTCACAGTAGTATTCGAGCATGTTTGACTGAAGATTCATCACGGAGCAACATTGGTTTACCGGTACCGAGAGAGACGCTGAAATGTCAGTCTCTCCGGCGCGGAGAAACTCACAGATGATCTTGTAGATAACAATTCATCCATATTCTCGCAGAGACAACTGCCATCAGCTGTGTTGAAGCGTCAAAGCTCACCGAGGTCACGCTCTTCTGTATCTGTCCTATTTGCTGTCCCATCCGCCCCATCAGCCACTTTATCAAGCGCTTTGTGCAGATTCATGTCAAGGGCCATCCGAAGTGCATGTCTATCGGTCAGCGACGGACTGATGCTGGAGCTCACCCACACGGCAGCCATCCATTTTGTGACCACACACTCAGAATCAACATTGCCATCGCCGCCTCTTTTCTGACGATAGGGCCGAACAGCGTACTTCGGGCGATACCCTGAGCTTCTTCCAGACATGCATGGAAGGTCTGAGAAAGTCGGCCATTTCCAGCTTTGATCTTGGCTGCAACTGCCAAAAGTCCATTGGTCGAGAATGGTGTCCGCTCGATGTAGGTTTCGTACGTGTCATACGACTTGTCCCAGAGTGGCAGGAAATAGTGGCAGCCGGTGAAGAATCTACCCCGTCAGCGATGACATAGCGGCAAACTTACAAGTCCCAAAGTTCTCTTGCTTCTGTTTCGGAAACCAAATTCTTCGTCACCACATCCGGGAAGGGATTTCGTGGCGTCGGGTCCGGCTTGGTCTTCTTTCGGACTCGAAGATGTATGTGACTATCGAAGTTGACCTGTTTTCGTTTCCTGGAACGGCCACGATCACCCTCCTCGTCATTGCCTGAGACGAGGGCGGTGTCTTCAGAGTTCTCAGCGGCGAGGCCTGCCGCATGCTTGGCCGCATCAGCGAGCGCTTCGAGGGCCTGGATCGGCGCGGTCAGAGACCCCTGAGGTAGAGCCCCTGTGGACCCAGCGGAGTGCGACGACGAGGAGCGAGAATGTCGAGAGTGGGTGGGGGATCCGGGTGCAGAGTTGAGAGGGATCACACCATACGTCCCAAACTCGTGGTTCTGATAAAATGAGCGATGTCCCAGCCGATCATAACAGTCGGACATACAGGTGGTTTGAATCCAGGCAACTTCGGAAAGGGACCCGTCGCAGGTGGTCGAGAAGCAGACACGGACGCTCGCCCAGTAGCGGGATTCTGAGGCGACACATGACTGAAAGACCCGAATGCCGACGGTGGTGAAACCGAACTAGAATTGAATATGCTCGCTGTCGAAACTGCCCCGTCATTCGGCACCAGAACACCCGTATTAGGCAGCATGGTCAATATTCTGTTGAGCTGGCCTGTCAGCTCCCGTGTTGGTGTGATACGTACCGCCCCGTGTATGGCATGTTGCCCATGAGCTAAATCCGCTACGGTCTGTTCCAGGCGTTGAACACGACTAATGTCAGCAATGCTCGCCAATCCCGACTCACCCTTCCGCTTCATTCGGCAGGGTCTCACTCGCTCCGACACTCGCATTCCGTCCTCTTGTCGTTGACTTTTCCGTGGGTTTCTCAAAAACGCATGACAGCCCATTTGTTAGACATCGCTTGCACGATTGACTAGTTCCCGTGGGATCCCCTTCGCACCGATTCTTACCCTTCCGACCTGACGGTCAGCGGATCCCTAAGACTGACGCCCAGTCTCCTCGGACTCACAAGCGACACAAGCTTTGCTGCCACGTTTCTGCGGTGGTCCACCCGCTCCGCCTTGACCAGTCCCTTCATCCACCTTGTTCCCCATTCCAACTGTCGAGGGACTTCGGTCATGCCCAAATGACATCCGCGAATTGTTTGCCGGCCTCTGCAGCAGCAAATCAAGCGTCGATGGAGCGGTCGGACCTCGATTAGCCCCCGCAAACATCGGAGATTGTCCATCGTGCATCATATTATGAGGCGAGGTGTTCATGTTGCTGGTTCCAGAAGACGAGGCATAGTGTTGCTGAAGAGCCGAGTTCATGTATGGGGGTCGATAGTCCATGTCTGATGGTGTTTTCGCTGGTACAGCTTTGCTGTATCAGATGAAAATATGAGGTGATTGCGACAATGCATGAGCTCCATGCCTCCCACCCACGACAAGGTTCACAGACATCTACCCCGGCGAGCCCCGACTCCCCCATCTCCGGCCCGGACCCGGAGACCGGCCCGCCAGCTTCCGCTCATATCCGAAGTTCAACCGGCAACGCTATACGCGGAGATCCGCAATCGCGGTCCTATATCCTGGCGCAAGGCGGGACCAGCATCATAACATGGTCTCCTTGTTCTGCAAAGGCGCTCGCTATGAGCGAGACCATAGCCAGGAGCTGACAGCACCATCGGATCCTCGATCTCCTGGGGGGAGTACCCTCTACCCCTTACTCTCGTACCCGGAATCATCTGACCCGTTCCTTTCTGCCCTAAAGATCCTTTCACCCTCCAATCCCCCCTGCTCACACCTTCTCATCCTGGAGAATGTGACCAGTATGGCTGATGTACCCTACTCATTTGCCACTGACAAACCCACTGATATAGATGATCAGAAATGGGGCAGCATCAAGGACGACCTCAAGCGCAGTACTACGGTCAGCGCAACGACGGGCAAGGACCCCTATTCGGAGGCCACTACCCTGGAGATTTTTCTCTGAGTGTGAGTCCCTACTAGCACTGTGCTCCCGTGACATCGATAGGCTACATGCTGACTGGGACAGAGACAATATCAGCCCAATACCAACAAAGCCCTTCCCACCGTCCCCGATTCTAGAAACGTTCGTTTCGGTAACCCTCCTCCGTACGTATCTGTGAATTGCATGTAATTCTCCCAGCTGATTTGATAGGGCATGGCAGTTCCATCGCAATGCCCCAACATGGGACAACACCGCAAACGAAAGGCAAACTACACCTAGCCGGAGTGCCACAAAATGACCTCTCTAAACACGACACATCCGCATGCGCAAGACTCACATCGCTGATGAGATATGGAGTCTAGACCGTGTATCATAGTTTATCCTGTATATCTGGGCGTACTTGTATCATTGATTCCCTGCTGTACTACTTCAAGGCATGTCCACATCCACGATGAGATATTGGACAGGGCCGTGACGTAAGCACGTTTCAGATCTGCGGCTCCGTGTGTGAAAATCGAGGGGTGGGGTGCGTGTGAGGTGTGTCTCTTGTCAAGCAATCTCCCCTACAACGCATCATCGCATCATCAAGGACGGGACAGCAGCATGTCGCTTCTATCTCTCCTGTGTTACACATTTCCGCCATGAGCAAAATCATACAGCAGGCCTTAGGCCAAGTTCGACAACTTCACTGGAATTTCTTCCGGATCCATCTCGCTTGCTTCACTCTGGTGCCCCTTGCAGTCTCCGGTATTCTCTATGCGGGGAACGGCGGGTCTACCGGTAATGCTTCTGGGAGCACCGAGCTGGGGATCCAGTGGGTGCCATATGTCGACTGTCTGTTTCTGTCCTATTCTGCCATGACGTGAGTTCTTGCTATCGTAAAGCGGGAAGTAAACATGTTGACGACCCAGGACCACCGGCTTGGTGACTGTCAAGTGAGAATCCAGAAGGGCATATCTGATGATAGTGTATCGGCTCTACAGCCATGTCAGCAGGCAATCCTCATCATCCTAGCAACTATCGGCGACACATCCCTCGTTGCACTACTCATGGTCTTGGTCCGGAAACGATACTTTCGCGTGCACTGTCAGAATCTTCTCGCAAACGACAAGATACGGCGTATCGAGACCAGTAATATCTCGAAAGATCGGTGTGGTCCCCGAATCGTCGAGACTGGCCAGATCACCGCGCCAGTGCGAGTCGAGCTTGTGGACAACTACGTTCAGGATCGCGAAATAGCCACGTCTCCGACTGAGATGCTTCGACTATCCACTCAGCAGGAAGCCGTCAGCAATGGAGGCGCGAGCATAGCGGGCAAAAGCCAGATGCATTACAGAACGAATATCAGAGCTCGGACCCTCGGTCATAAGACCATCGACATGAGAGAGGGGCACTCTACGAAGCACCCCATCCCGTCGCCCAACAGACCGGTCCATACCGGAATGGGTGGATTCCCCGTCTTGACTCGACTGCTCCGATGGCTTCTTGTCAAGTTGCGTTTCCCGGCTCGAGACGAATATTCGCTCGTCCTGCTTACGCGGGAGACAACGCACGATTCGGATGACTGGGCGGACTCGATCCGCCACCACGTCGTATCTTGGCTACCTGAGGGGTTCGGAGGCTTGGTGATAGGGCGTAACAGTCGATTTTACACAGAAGAGCTGGGGGATGAGGAGCTGGAGCAGGTGGGCGGGGTGGAGTACCGGGCATTGAGGTTTCTGAGCTATTTCGTTGGAGGCGTGAGTCACCTATCAACCGCAAGGCTGACAGTAGTACATCTTCTTCTGCCAGATCATTCCCTTCGCCATCCTATCTATATACCTCACCGCGACCTCATACTGGTCCTCTGCCTTCCTCGCTACACCTGGAGTACAGACAACAACGGTGCATCCCGTCTTCTCATCCCTCTTCTTTGCGTCCTCTGCCTACACCGGTGCCGGCATCACTCTCACCGACCAGAGTCTTGTTCCCTTCTCAAGCTGCTACCTCCTCATATGGATTCTCAACTTCGCCATGCTGCTCGGTAATCACGCCTTCCCCATGACGCTTCGTTTCCTCATTTGGCTCGGAACAAAGATGACGCGGGACACTGAGTTGAATCAGACGCTACACTTCCTGCTAGACCATCCCCGAAGGTATGTGAGACGCATGTACGGTGCTGACGCCCAGGTGTTTCCTCTACCTCTTTCCAAGTCATCAGACTTGGTACCTTGTTTTAGCTCTTGCGGCATTCATGTGAGTTCAATGCTCAGTATCACCTTGTCTTGCTGATGCATCAGCCTAGTTGAGCTATTCAGCTTCCTCGTCCTGAACATAGGTCTACCGGTCTTGGACGGTATTCCCAGCGAATGGCAACGCTTTTCTGACGGGGTTCTGCAAAGTCTGAGTGTTCGAGCCTCCGGCTTTGGAATAGTGTCTGTTGCTAGCCTTTCGCCCTCAACATTGTGAGCATGGTGCCGTCCATGACATCCGCCGAAGCTGATCTCTCAGATTCCTCTATGTGGTATGTGCTTGCTTGGTTGACTGTAGCTGAAAGTAGATCTTGATGTACATCGCCATTTATCGTGAGCTACTTCTCGATCGGCTTTCCAGCCGACACAAGCTAATCCGTAGCCATCGCCATGTCGGTCCGCGCAACCAATGTATACGAAGAGCAGGCTCTGGGGGTGTATGACCCAACAGATCGCAGCTCCGACGCTGCGGAGCCTACTCCCGACAATCAGACACCCGAAGGAAGCAAGGAAATCTTTAGGTACGCCAAGGCATTCTCATGATCCGCACCGAGACCGCTGATGAAGCAGTAAATACCTCATGTTTCACGTCCGCCGACAATTGGCGTTTGATATCTGGCCTCTCGCTCTGGCTGTCTTCCTCATCGCCTGCTTCGAACGGAACAAACTTGTCAGCCCCGATACTGGCTCATGGTTCACCATCTTCCGCATCATATTCGAGTGCACATCAGGCTATTCAATGATCGGCGTATCGCTGGGTACGCCGAACAACAACTATTCGTTCTCGGGAGAGTTCACAGTGATGTCCAAGATAGTAGTAAGTTTTTCGCTTGGCTATTGGACCGACTGCCCACTACCAATAGATGCACGGTCACTGATATCTCAGATCATGCTAGTCATGATACGGGGTCGCCATCGTGGTTTGCCTGTCGCGATCGATCGAGCCGTGATGCTGCCAAAAGCCTTCTCCAGGTAAACAAGCGACAGCCTTGCGCCAGATCCCAGCGCTGTGTAATGTGCATGCAATAGATGGGTAATCACAATGCATAATCTTGGCATGTATCGACTTTACAGCCCTGCGTTCCCGGGCCGGAAATCGGGTGGTCTGAACGCACCTTGGAAGGCCGACGCCGATAACGAGCATCATCATCAAGCGTCGATATGCGGAGAGCTCGCTGTCAAGACAACGGCAGAATGCGATTACTCACATGAATCCTGCTGGAAATAAAGGATGCCAACATCGAACTGCATCAGGAATAGCAACAGGCAACTCACGCATGTGCCAACTGCGCTTGTCCGCTTCGTACCCAAAGCAAGCAGTAGCCGTTTGGCAGGATATTTTCTGTATGCAGTAGATCCGTTGCATACACGACTCGTGGACACTCACACCAACATATTCCCCGAACTCAGCCCCGCCTTGGCTGCTGCCGTTTCGAATGCCAGTAGCCGCCACAGTTGTAAGACAAGAGCGACAGCTTCTTCAGCCAGGACCTGAAACTAGTCAGCCGATGAATCCGGTCGGTCGACATGGATGCTCACAGGTTCCAATCCATCCACCATGTCATCTGGTCTTTTCCGCTCAGCGATATTTTCCATGATGAAATCGGCGAGATCTTGATCAACTTCGCCGAGATATTCAACCAGTTTACTATTCACGAATCCGAGGATTTTCGCTTTTGTTGTACGCTGCGAAACATTAGCAGCCTACCCCGAGTATCAATGACGATGGATCATTTACCTCATTGATTGCTTTCCAATCTAGGCTTGTGCCCCACAGAGCTCGCCTATCCTTGGACACCTGACTCTTGATATCCAACAACTGCGCATTCCGCATCGCCACCTTCTCCGCTTCAGTCATCTTCGCCACTGCACTCTCATCGTAATCGAGCTTGACAAATGTCCGCTGCTTGCGTTTATCCGCAGCAACTTCCTCCTCGTCTTCGGCATCGAACGTTATTGCCGGTCGAGCAGTCGGTGTGGGCTTCTCGACCTTGACGGCGGGGACGGGAGCGGCAGCGGCGGTAGGAGCGGCCAAGGCTAGTTTGACTGGCGCAGCATCTTCCGTCAAGAGACCTCGTGCCTTTTGTTCCTCCTCCATCCGTGCCATATCTTCCATTTGCTTCTTGATAAACTCCTCAGATTCTCTCTCCAGCGCCTTAATTTCATCCTGCTCAGCCTGTCGATCTCGGACATCATCCTGATATTCTCGCATCCTGTGTTGTTGTCGGGCGTTTCGCCAGCGATTACTATATTCGTCAGTGAAGGCCGTCAATCGACGTACCGATCGACAAAGAACCACTCCTTCCCCCTGTCTGCAACATCATCATCGTCGTAGAATTCTAGCTTCTCGGACAGACTCCGCTGATTCCTCTGCTCCATCTCTTTCTGTTGACGGCGATGTGTCAACTCGCGATTTAGATTTTCCAGCCGAAGCCGCTCTCGATGTTCAACATGTCTTTCTCGCTGATCCGTTAGCATGACCCTTTAGAATCGCTCACCTCTCTCAATATCCCCTCCTTCTCTCTTGCAATCTTCATCTGCCTCAACTCCTCCTCTTCTTCATCTGTCCTCCCACTCTGCGCCTTCGCCTCTGCTGTTTTGGCCTTGACGAAGCCCACAGGCCGATTGTAACCTTGGGCATCCTGCCCTCCCGAGCCACCCTGACCACCCCGAGGCTGGTTCTGATTCTGAGCCTCACGAGGTACAGGAGCCTGGAATGGTGTCGTCTTGGAGAACACTCTTTCACTATACCCATATTCCAGCGGGTTGACAGGCTTCTTATACCCCGCTGGAGTTTGCAATCTCGCCAATTCAGCTTCCTCCTCCAAAGCCTTCTTCATCCGTTCTTTGCGCGCCGCGTTCTCTCTGAAGAGGGAGATCTGATCGAGCACAGCCACCCGCTGATTCTCCGGCAAATCTCCCTCGCGAAGATCTTGCAAGTGGGCGGGGACAATGACGGTGATGGGAGATTGCCCGCCGGATTGACGAGTGGGTTGATCAGGAGTAGGAGCATGTGGGTCGACAAGACGTGCCACGATTTGAGCGATGAGTTTGCGAGCGTCGGCATCGGCATTCTCATCGTCCTGGCCATCAGCTCATTCATGCGAGAATCGGTCACTGCGCTCACCTCGGAACGCCCAAGAGTCTGCTCAAACTCATCCAAGAACGCCTTGGTCTTGTCATCCACCTTGACTACAAGCGCCTTGGCCGGTTTCCGTTCTTTCCGTCCTGCGGGCGACTGATCAGGTAGTTCCACTCCGTGTAGGCATCTTATACACCGCATGACGACTTCGGGGCTTTCGAAGCTCGCGAACCCGAATCCAGAACCGGCCCCTCTCTTCAACTCATGCAGCGGTCCACATGCCTGCTCATGTCAGTGACATCTTCAAATCGTGCTGACTACTCATACTCACATTTAGCAACTCGATCAACGTCGAATTTTCCGTGCCCGGAGCGATACTTCCAACAAACATAGTCGTCGTTTTCACAGCTTTGATGAAATTCGTCCCGCCCGAGAGATGCGGAGGGACTGGTGCACTCGTCGGCAGAGGCGGTAGTCCTAGTCCAGGATGTGGTGGCCGCATCGGAGAATTGTTATATGGCGTTTGCATCTGTCCTTGTCCGGGCATGGGTCGGATTGGTAGAGGAGAGCCGTTATTGTAGCCTATTGGTGATTGTTGTGGAGCTGAGGGGAGATTCGGGGCGAAGGGTGGCCGGACAAAGCCAGTGGGAGGAGGATAGGGAGGATAGGCAAGTGCTGGTCCTGGCTGTCCACCCTGCCCGATATTTGGAGGAAAGGGCGGGAGATTCATTGGCGGAGGCCTAAAGGGGGCTGCGGAGCCGTCAGCCCTGGTCTCTTTGGAATCCGACCGATACTCACGTCTCGCATCGTATCCGTTGTACATCCTGGCGGCTTGTCTGGATGGAAAGCGTAAGGATATAGGTCAAGATGAGGATGCAGCCGAGATTCGCGCTTGCAGAGCAGAAAGTCGAGACGACGGGCGGTGATCGCCGCCGCTTTTGGTCGCATGAGTCCTCATGAGTCTCTGAATCTTTGGAAGACCAAGCAAGACAAAGACGGCTTCAGATACTCCCGCGCATGGCCTCCACGCTCCCAGTTAGATGGACGAGAGCGCAAAGTGTACTATTTGCATCTGTGTGGGAATTGAAACCCGTCACCCAATCAGTATCCGCTCTCGATGTTCTCCTCTCGCTCCGGCAGCCACAACGCCTATGAAACATCAGCACCTCCTCGATCGTACCGTACATTGGAGCACTCACCAGACGCTCACCGCCTACAGCCATCATAGCATGCCTGGGATTAAACTGGGCCGCTCGAGAGGGACCCATCTCATGACTCGGTTCCGCCTTCTTCACTATCGTCGGTTGAAGCGTTTGCGGTGGCGGTGGCACTACTGAACGCTGATTGTCCGGTATCCTCGGATGTTTCGACATGTCCCAGAGGCAGACGGTACCGTCTGACGAGCCAGAATAGACCCAGCGGGAATCAGCTGTCCAGCCTACTTCCTCTCCACTGCCTCCTCGCCGTGGTTGAGGATCTCGATTGCCCTTGTGGTCGACCTCCAAGCCCTTGTGACCGACAAGCCGGCGGTGTAGGCTGAGGTCAAAGCCATCGAGGATGTAGTGGACGTCGGAGGAAGTCCCGACGAGGATGAGATCGCCCTTCTTTGAGAATGCGATGGATGTGAAGATGGGTTTCCGAGGAGGCTGGCTCGCCCGTTCTAGTTCTTGATCGACAAGTTTCGTGTAGTGGAAGGGGGGCTGTTCTGTAAGTTGCCGCATTTGGCCAAATGTCGAAATAGAGACTCACAGAATCCGCTGAGTCGGTTGCATACAGCATGACAGCTGCTAAATCGGAGCACGCCACCACAAAGACCGTTCCATCCGGGTCGAATGCTGCTATCGTCGACCCACCAATGTTATTCATCAAAGCCTCCAATCAGCTCAATCGCTCAGAAATCATACCTGACATTTGTCGTTTCTAAGGTCCCAGAACCGGACAGTTCCGTCGTCACCTGCCGACATGAAGGAGTCTTTCGTAGGATGCATCTGGATGGAGCGTACTCTAGAGACGGATCAGCGCTGGCCAACCATGACCCGTATATAACTCACCGAGCAGTATGACCTCCGAAGTAAGCCAGATACCTGTTATCGTGGGTGGAATGATATCGGATCGCATTGTCTGTTCTCGTAGATGTATGTAGGAGGTTGGTGGACTTGTGCGTAAAGCGGATTAGGGAGATACCGAACTTCTTCACAGGATAAGCTTTTCGAATTCTGGAGTATTAGCTCCAGCAAGCCGAGCTGGACTTACATCCCCTTATTGACATCCCATGTGGTGAAAGTCTCATCCTCGCCAGCCGTCACACACAAGTCTCCCGCATCATCAAATGCAATGCTCGAGATTTGGCCTTTGGTCGAATATCCCTCGTGTGCTGTAGTGTATGGAGGAGTTGATGGGTTGATAGCATCTCTGAAGAGTTTGGCCGGCGCCAGTCTTTCCTGAGAAGTCAGTCACATGCAATGGACCGTCAGTCACAGGGATTAATCTCACCAGGACTGACTGTTCGAGGCTGATCAGCCTTGGAGCTCCCACAGCCGATCGGGACGGCCCTGCTTGGTTTTGCATCCTTGACAGATTGGCAGTATCCAGAATCTGCCCTGTTATCGTTCCCTCCGGCCTCTCGCGTTTGTAGATACTCGCTGCGCTGCTAGGTGAAGGGTGATGGATGGGTGAAAGGACAGCCGCCGAAATCAAGCAACTATCAGACAAGGACACGTGATTTTCTACCCCACTCTGTCACCCCACCCTCGCATCGCCTTCGCATCCTCTGTTCAACTCATATCATTGCAAAGCTAACCTCCAGAGTCGACACGATGTTGGCCCTGAAGAAATTAGAGGAGCGGAGGACTGCACGCGCCCGAGATTCCGACAACAAGAACGACATCACTCCATCGCCCTCTGGCGCTCACGCGCGACCCATAATCAAGTCTCCGTCCACCTCGACTCATTCGCCCAACAAGCGGCCTAAGGACAAGGCTGTCTTCCCATGGGAGTTCTCATCAGACGATCTCGAAAGGTTTCCAGCGCTCCGCAAGCGGAACTTTTATTGTATCCAGCGGCATCAGGCCCGAGCGCTACACTATGATCTGCGGCTCCAGGTTGATGGGGGCACCTTCAGCTGGGCATTGCCTCGGGGTTTGATAGGTGAGTTCTCGTTCTCTCCACATGATGATTAGGATGTTGAGATTTAGGAATGGATAAGAAGGCAGAGGCCAGTCATATGGCGGTCCAAACGACGATCCATCCCATCAGCTACAGCGTGCATGAAGGTGAGATCTGCGTGCTGCTTCAAGCGATACCGAGCTGATTGTCAGGTACTGATGGAGTCGGTGAGCTGTTCATCTATCAGTAGAAGGAGCGATGGGCCAACCGAGAAGTCCACCAAAACTCCGGTCGTCGAACGGGAACTTGTATGTGCTTGTGTTCACACCGCTTCGAAGTTGATCTGACATTTCAGTGCTTTGGGACATAGGAGAATATGCCATCGACGACGCATCGGATGATGAGGATGAGCGAAAGAGCAAGAGGCGAAGATTGACCGAGGCAGAAGATGAAGATCCGTATGTCAAACGACGAGATCGAGACTTGGGTGTATTAAGACTGATCACTCAGTCTGGGAGTACACGAGGAGGCCAAATTGAGCGATCGTCTACGGCGCAGGATACCCAGTGGCAAGCAACGTACTATCCGCTTAACTCTAAAGCATGGAAGAAAGGTATGTCGTCCTCCGGAACGAATACATTCCCGTGGAGGTGAAACTTACGGTCAACCGCTGAAGATGCAGATGGACAATAATAGTATCTGTCTCCATCTCAGCGGTCTCGACACCCATGACATGTCCCCTGGCTGATACTGCCAGCGTTCATCTTCATTCTAGATGTCCATAATCCGAAATCGCTGCAGTACGACCGTAACGGCAACGGGAAGAAAACCTGGTTCGTGCGGCTACCGAAGAGTGTGGCGGCGATACCTTGGGATAGAGGTGGAGAGGAAGGCGATTTCTGGGGTCGGAGCGTGAAAAGTACGTCTTCTGTGCATAGCTCAAAGAAGTGTTGAGACTGCGCAGCTGAAACATCAGCCGGAAGGACATTCGCAGAAGTCTGCTCCAGTACCCCTTCACATCCAGTGATGTTCGACAGCGAGATCGCGGAGTATGAAGGCTGGAGCGAGGCTAAAGGGGACGGGAATTGGGAGGAAGATTTGAACCCCTCGGTGAAGGTCGTGCAGGCTGCGAAGTAACGATTGGATCCGAGCTGCTTGGCAGGCTGTAAATATGACAGTCTCCGTGGTTGTATGCATAGGTCCTGCGAATTCAAGGCATGAACTGTCATTCCAGAGAAGCCGTAGCCGTTCCTCTCAGCCGGACATACATCAACTCCCACCCACTTGATCCCTCCTTCCCGCCCTCCGCAAGCGCTTGCGCTCCAGCTCCGGGCGCACCATCCGACCAATAGCAGTCTGGCGCTACGAGAGCCTCGACCTCCTTCATCATCTCCTCCACCTCCTCATCTCCAAATTGCGCGAAGCAGGTGTTCCGCGCAAAGGTGCGCAGCCAGCCGATGAAGTCGGTCGTGAGCGGACTTGGACGAGGTGCTAGATGTAGGCCGGAGGGTGAGAGGCCGCCACTTTCTAGTAGCTGAGTCTGTCAGCGATGTACAGGTTCGAAGACATTGTCACTCACCTTCGTGTATTGAGACACAGTTGGGAAGTACCACGGATCCAGGACAAGGGGATCATGTCCTCTGGAACGCAGCACATGATGTATGGCTCCTCGTACGCCGACACTAAGTCTGTCAACTCAAGCATTCCCGGATCGCTCGATATCACTCACATGTTTCCAAAGCCGCCAAACTCGAATGCCACCCTGCCTCCAGGCTTCAGCAACCACTTGATACCCTCCACCACGCCCGCCGGATCGTCCTTGCACCAATGTAGCGTTGCTGACGTGAACACGGCGTCGAATGTGCCTTTCAGCTTAAGATCGAGCGTAGTCGGCAGTCGTTGTATATCTGCCTGGATGAACTCTGCGCCCGGTAGCGTGGTTGCAGCTTTATCAAGCTGTGGACTGATCAACTCAAACCGCACCGGAATCGAGACAGCGTGGTACTAACCATCTTTTGACTTGAATCAATGCCGACTATCCATCCTGCACTACCCACTAGGGCCTGGATCTTCGCAGTGAGCTCGCCAGTCCCACAGCCTAGATCAGCAATGATCTCCCCTGGCTGTGCATTGAGCAAGTCGAGCACTGGTGAAGTGAACTTGTCAGAGTAAACGAAGCTGGCGTTTTTGTTGTAATTCTCGGGAGTGTGATTGATCAGCGAGGCCATTGGTGCGGGTTTGTAGCTGGCGCAACGGGTAGCATTGCAATGAAGGGAAGGCTATCGAGCCTTGCATGCCATGAGTGTCCGTCGAGTCCTTTCGGAAGGCTGACCCGAAGCTTCGGCAGCGCTCGGCCGACGGTCATCTCCGAAAGCACGCACGGGTTACCCCAGATTTCCCCGCATGGTCACGTAAGATCGCTCACCAGCAAGGAGCTCCTGCTATGACTGCGGGATATACGACTCATATACTATCTACATACAACTAGCCATGACTTCACTAGCTTCGTGAGTGACTCAGCTCGATCCAAATAGGTCATCTTACTGAATGTCAAAGCTGCATCTTCTGCAAAATCGTCAAGGGTGAGCTGTTGAGCTCAGACGCCCCCTAGTCAAGCTGTACTGACTCTGACCTCCAGGCGAAATCCCATGGTCAGTCCCGTCTGGCTCATTCGCCTGCATAGGTTGAGATACTCATCATACCAGTCTGAAACTTCTCGAAACTGAGTCTGTGCTCGCTTTCGTGGACATTGGACCGATCAGTAAAGGACACAGTCTGGTGATCCCAAAGTGTACGTGACTGCTTTGTACTGTGCTCTATCTGAGCACACCTCCTGTGCTGTGACGGGCTCTGCAGCACGTAAGGAGGTCTGCTGACAGGGACAGACCACGCAGCAACACTCAACGACCTGCCCGAGGCAGAGATGAATGATATCCTGCCAGCCTTGAAGAAGATCGCTCTTGCATCGGTACGTTCCGAAGTCTCCTTTTGGCTCAGGCTAACGCAGACAGGGAGCTCAGAACTATAACATCCTACAGGTCAGCTGATAGTGAAGCCATCGACAAGAAATGACAGCTGAATTGACCAGAATAACGGCCGCGCTGCTCATCAGGTTGTCGATCACGTTCACTTCCACATGATCCCAAAGCCTGCTGAAGCGGGTGATAAGGAGGGTCTGGTGGTAGGATGGCCTAGTACGTCTTGACCTTCTAAAAATATGAATTTGAGCTGACGAGAGTAGTCCAGAAAGACGTAAGTCGGGAAGGAGCCTTCTATGCTCACTCGTCCAGCTGTCGAAAGACGAGATCAAGACTATCTATGAGGACATCAAGTCAAGGTTGTAGACACATGACATTATGTCCTAGAGATGCCGAGGTCAGTCAAGTACTAGTATGCATCAGTCAAGCGCTACGACAGGCTGGGAACCCTTGCAGGCAATGCGGCGTGCCTGACCATCAGCCGGTTACGTTCCTGCCGAGAGCTCCTGACCGAAGCCAGCGAGGAGCTTCGAAGCTCGAAGTCTCCCAGCATTCCAAAAACTCTTCAAAGCCAACATGTGTATCGCCTTCTTCACCACCAGCCAGGCGGGATACAAGCTGTATGTACGGGGTGCTCAATCCAACGATCCTGAATCATATGCGGAGAATCAAACTGACGATAGCGGAGAATCATCGCTGCGAACCGGGATGAATTCTATGACCGACCCGCTGCACCTGCCTCTTGGCATGCCTTCGACAGAGAAGATGCGGGACCATCTACCGTCCTCTCAGGGAGGGATCTCGCAAGTACAGGTGGAGGAACATGGATGGGCATGACTAGAGACATGCGATTAGGCTTAATGTCGGTTCACACCCACACTAGTCGAGAGGTCTGCTGATGTACAGAACCAACATTCGCAATCCTGCTTCAGCCGCTGGGGCTGCTATACGGAAACCAGGCGCTCCATCTCGAGGACAGCTCCTGCGGTCATTCTTGGAACGCCCGCCGTCGTCATCGCCTCTAACGGATTTCATGAACAGCATATCAGATCTAGGGGCATATGATGGGTTCAACCTCCTGCTGTTCACTGTACGTGATTCAGGAGTCGAAGTGGGATTTGTCAGCAACAGGCCAGAGGGAACCGCTACAATCTTGCCAGCGCGTCAGGGAGCGCTGGGAATCTCAAACACGCCGCTGGACGTGCCTTGGCCTAAAGTCAAAGATGGGCAGACGAAGATGGAGGTAGAGTTGAAGATGTGGGCAGAAGCCAAGGAGACCGAGGACGAGCTATTTCAGCGACTGATGCGGCTCCTCAGGTACGTCCACCTCTCAGCGTCCACTTGGCAGCGCTCACCCCCCAAGACGGTCGATTGAAGTCAAGACCATCCTCGATGCGCCGAACTGCACCTGTATCCCTCCGGTCCTCCTCGCCGGGCGATGGTACGGCACCCGAGTATCCACCATCATTCTTATTTCGGACGCGAACGAAGTGACCTTCGTCGAACGAGATATAGGCGCAGAGCAAGAGGGGGTCGGGTCATTTGTCGAAAGTGAAGACAGGGTATTCCGCTTCAATGGTACCTGACGTTTGCTGTGATCCAATGCATACACCCCACCAGAGCCCAACGCGCCAGAGTATCCAGAATAAACTAGATGAAGCCGATCTGACTATCAGCACGGCCTCATGAAGAGGAGCACTACAACTCACCTTGTTGGCAACCTCCAACGCATCGTGGTCAGCCGCCAGACGCACGTATGCCTTCTTCCGTCCGTCGGGTCTATTCATCAGCACTAGCCCAGACCCACCAGCCGATCACTACTCACCGGATCAAGGTGTTGACCTTGGCAGCCTCAACATCGTACAGCTTCTTGACAGCATCCTTGATGTGCCTCTTGTTCGCCTTCAAGTCCACAATGAACACCAAGGTATTGTGCTCCTCAATCTTCTTCATGGCTGACTCGGTGTTGAGAGGGTATTGGATAGTTCGGAACTGGTCCATTCGTGGGAGGTGGGGGACGGATTTACGGGGGTATTTGGGTTTACGGGCGAGTTTGAGCGTTGTTGGTCGGTGGAAGCTGACCGAAGTGCGGAACTTGCGGGCAGTCTGGCCGGATGTGCCCTTCAACGCCGCCTTCTTGGCCGCCTTTGCCTTCGCATCCTGGGGCTTTGCCGCGGCTGTAACGTTAGCTATGCCAACAAATTTGCGTTGCAGTCTTGTCGGTCTGCCAAGCTGCAGATCGCCTTCCAAAGCGTCTGGCCAGATGGCGAGCAGTCCGTCCAGTCCCACACCTCTCATACGCCCGTCCGTTCGGATTCCTCCACTGCCAGCACCTCCGCTGTCCCAACCGTCAACCTCCAAGCAGGCGACCTCTCCCCTCCGGTCACACCGACCAATCCAGATGCTGCGATGTTCCGACGGTGGGGCGCACGCTGCGATGAAAGCGCAATTCACCTTTGCCCTTGCTTGCTGTGGTGGGAGCCATTTTTGTCGAGGAAATGCTTGCTGAGCGAACAATCTACAACTCTCCTGATGCTCCCTGTTGTCGGACGTGGCGGTGAGTGAGTGACGAGATGAAAACGCCGCCCACCAAGCGGAACTAGAATGAATGTGGCACCATTTGGCTGAAGAGCCGTCTATCGGACTTAAGCCAGACGCCGACAGCTCCGGATACTTACGTCACTGCTCTCACCGCGCATATGCTGCATGCTGGCCGTCAATGGTCATTCCAGCTTCAGACACAGATAGCCGATAGCGCTTCCATCTCGTGTCATTACTCACATACTACCTGAAGTGATACTGCAAGGCGAAGATATTTTGGATCATGCATCCTTCACAGCTGCTCGCGCCGCCTTCAGGGTGCACGGTTCCCTCCACATGCACATGCAAGAAAATGGCATTCAAGCTCTCTAGCTCTTCTGAATGAGAGCTTCGATCCTTGTTGCATCTGGGTATTGTGGTCCTACGACCCTGCATTGAAAGTTTTCGCTGACCACAGCTGGATAGCAGTGGACATGGTCGTGTGTTCAGGCACGGTCATAGCTGCGGAACCAAAAGGCAGTGACGTGTTTTGCTCCGATCGACTTCAGGGCAAATCAACCGAAGCAAAGGCGCGTGGTGGCCACTGCAACGCTGCAAAAACATTCACCTCTTGCTTCTTTCTCCATCTCACATACAAGTCATCGATTCGGACAATATATTACACAGCGCAGTGGTCAGCAGCAGCACGTCTCCCCTGTCCCTTCCGCATAGAGTCATACACGGATCGCACGGATCGCCCTAGACTTCGACCCTCAAAGGCCCGTTCCTCGTTCTCCTTTGTCACGCTTTGCGGAGCCTACTCCGACAAAGACAGTGTCCTGGATTCATAGAGCTTCGTCGCGTAATACCGTCTACCTCAATCGCATAGACAAGCATCATGGTGAGTCGTTATCTCTTATCATCCTCGGAAGCGCGTTCTGAAGCCATTCCGTCCGGCTTGCGTGTCGTTTTGTCTACAATCCGATGGCTGCGTTGCTGACGTATTCTAGGGTCAGACACTTTCAGAACCAGGTATGTTTTGCGGATACGCATGATGAGAAGAATACAGCTGACCGGGCCTTTCCTTCCATGTCTCACATCCTTCATTCCTTCCTTCACGACTGGCGATTGATGCTCATGGTTACCCCATTTTATCACCTCGCAGTGACGGAGAAGCACACGTCTATGGTGACGCGGGACAAGAAGTACTGGGTGGGAATCTCAGATATGCAGGGATGGCGTATCAGTATGTTCAATCATTATTCGGATTTGTCGGCCGATGCTGACCGATAAGGTATGGAAGATTCGCATACCGTTCATCTTTACCTTCCACCAGGAGCTTCGGGATATACATCGAAATCGCCGGCCAAGGGCATCAAGGCCCAACCTGCAGGCTGTACATTGACCAATGATGATGAGGGCGAGGATGGGCCAGCGCTTTTCGGGGTGTTTGATGGGCACGGTGGATCCTCGGCGGCAAAGTTTGCCGGGACAACGATGCACTCGCGCCTGCGCGCTTTGGACTCATATGGTGAGTGCTTCCGCTCCGCCTTGAGTTCGTTGATACCTTGACTAATTTGTAGAGGCCGGAGATTACAAGGCGGCATTGAAGGAAGCATTCCTGAAGACAGACGAGGATTTGAGAGCAGGTACGTCATCCACGCCCTGACTGTCGAACTTGTCCTTACTCATTTGCAGACCCAAACTTCTTCAACGATCCTTCAGGCTGTACGGCGGTTGTGGGTGTTCTGGCAAACGGGAAATTCACATGTGTGAGTTTACGGGCGCCGGAAGAGTCCCAGTAGTCGAGCTGATCCAACAGGCCAATGCTGGTGATTCTCGATGTGTCCTGGGATATCGCGGAGAGGCCAAAGCCATGTCACACGACCACAAACCTACGAACAAAGGTGGGTTGACCTATCATTCGGACGTATATCAGTCACTGATCATTTTGCAGAGGAGACAGCTAGAATCACCGCCGCTGGTGGTTTCGTCGAGTTCGCTCGTGTCAACGGCAACCTCGCGCTGTCCCGAGCATTGGGCGATTTCGAGTTCAAGCAAAATTTCGCTCTTACTCCAGAGGCTCAAATCGTTACTGCCGACCCCGAATTTATCGTCCACGATATAGATGGCGAGGAAGAATTTATCGTGCTAGCATGTGATGGTAGGTTTTGTTTTCGCCCGCAGATCCAGCGGATAAGTTCGAAGCTTACATGAAAGGTATTTGGGATTGCCTCTCGTCCCAACAGGTGGTTGACTTTACTCGCCGAGCCATTGCCAATGGCGATGACCTGGGCAAGATTTGCGAGGACATGATGGTTAAATGTTTGGCGAAGGAATCAGAGACTGGAGGAATCGGATGTGACAACATGACTGTTGTTGTTGTGGCTTTACTAGGCGGACGGACGCCAGAGGATTGGCAGGAGTGGGTCAAGGAAAGGGTGGACAAGAAGGGTGAGTTCAGCCTCCAGAACCAATTTGACGAGGCTAATTGTTTTTTCAGTCGGACACGATACACCAACATCCATCCCCGACGTGTTCGCACACCTACAAACGACCAGCACCGGAATAGGCGGATTGACCGGGGCAGGCTTTCGTGTTGCTGGCGCTGGTGGCCTTGCAAATATCGCTAACATGCTTGGCGCGTCGAATATAATGTTCCGACCAGGAGACGATAGCGATGATGATGAGGATGATGATATGGAGGCTGGAAAAGGCAAGGAGGGAGAGGCTAAAATTGAATCAGTACGTAAAGAATGAACTCCCATTGTAATTTGAGCAACGTTGGCTGAAATTGTTTCTCTACAGATCCCTCCCACTCGCCCAGTTGACGATGACGGAGATTCACAAATGGACTCTGATTCTGATTCGGACGTCACTGAATCCGGAACACCATCATCCGCCCCTGCTCAGTCTGGCTCCACCCCATCTTCCGGAATCAAGGCTTCCCCCATCCCACCCTCCTTCACCTCGATTGGATCACCAGCCGTTCCCACGCATGAAGAGCTGCAACAGATGCGGATGCCGGCGAAAGGCTCGGCACCCGATCAACTTACACACACACCCCAAGGCGATGAATATCCGGCAGTGGCGCAAGTGGAAGGTCTGCTAGACAAGAGCGAGGCGGCATTATAGATGAGAGGTTAGACGACAGGGACGGAAAGACTAAGGTGCATAGACAGCAAAGAGATATCTGGTGCCTAGAGCAAGGCGCAGTTTGTTTATAAGGAGTGCCAGGAGTACAGGGCCAATCCGGCGCCAGGGGGATTGTATCAACAGCTTAGGATACCCAATGAATGCATGTGCAGCAGGAGCCACATCAGCCCATGATGCATGGAATTGACTCTCGGCTATCGGCGCCCGGTTAGCCGGCCGCTATTACTTGCGCTGTGCATGCGCTTGTCGCGCAACTCACTATATTCGCTTCTTCTACTTTCATCGATACACCTCTTCTAACCATATAGCGTACTACTACATATATCGTCAAGATGCCCGTCACGCCGTTTCCCGCCGATATGGACCTGACGAAGCAGGGCGTGGTAAGTTGGAAGGGTTTGATTGAAACACCCGAACTGTTGTTGGCTGATCGTTTCCAAGGAGATCCCAGGCAGTGCTCGTCCAGGATGGAGTGGTAAGTCCGGACACACGACTACCAAGATAGCACTGAGCTGACCTGACAGGTGTATGGAAGAGCGGTATGTTTCGTGCGCTAAGCAACGCTAATTTGTAAGGTGTTTGGGACAGAGCATCACTATATGCGCCCAATGAGCCGAAGTCACTCGTTCAGCTCTTTGACCAGTGTAAGTGTCAAGCTGTATCCCATAGTCGGGAGTATCGCCTGACGATGTTCAGCCGTCGCTCGACACCCCGACCGCAACTTGTTTGTAAGGCGCGAGGTTCTACCCACGCCTGCTGGAAAGCCCGCCGGCACCGTCGAGTACGGCACGAACCTCATTCCCACGACCTATGCCCAAGTTCAGACTCGGCGCAACAACATCGGCTCTGCTCTTCTTGCCCTGGAGCGCGAGGGCCGGCTGGGTGGACGTGAGGGCACCGCAGCTGGGGTCTTACCCGCTGAAATCACCCATCCCGGTATTCCTTACTACGGCAATTCGAACCGCAACAAGGCCGGCGCGAGGCGAGGATGGGCGGTAGGTGTCTGGAGTAAGAATAGGGAGGAGTGGCAAATCATCGATCTGGCTTGTCATGCCTATGGCTTGGTCGGCGTCAGTCTATACGAGACCCTTGGACCGGATGTGGCCAAGTACATGTGAGTCCCTGACCTGGTGCGGGGTGGTGATGGTGATGATGATGCTAATTAGATCAGTACCAACCACTGCCCTCTGTCAATCGTATTTGCATCGACCAACCACCTCCCCGACTTGCTGAAGATCGCCAAGCAATGCCCAACTCTCCGTGTCATCGTCAGCATGGACCCCTTGTCCGCTACTGAGCTCTCCGTCCTCCAGGCATGGGCCAGCAGCGTCGACATTGAAATTCTCACCATGCCCGATTTGGAGCGATGGGCCACCGAGCCTGGAAATGCTATCGAGCCAGGACCGCTGGTCGGGGAGGAGGAGCTCGACATGAAGCGGGTAGTGACGATTAGTTACACTAGTGGAACTACCGGTAGGTTCTCCCTCTCAACACCGCATGTTCTGTGCTGAGTAATCCAGGCGATCCCAAGGGTGTGGTTTTGACCAACGAGAACTTGGTCATTACAGCTATCTCCAACGCGCGCGGTGCCACTTCCAAGATGGTCGGCGGGGAGGAGTGGAGGTATATTTCATACCTTCCGCTCAGTCACATGTAAGTCGGAGAACCTCCTCTAGCTGTACAAATTGCTGATTCAACTTAGTTACGAGGTTTGTCTGTCGTATACATCGATGGTATCGCTTTCTTGCTGACTTATAGCGCTTCTTGCACACCTTGGTTTGGTACGGCGACGGCACAGTCTGCTTGACCACTGGCGATCCCGCGCGTCTTCTCGAAGATGCCCAGATCTTGAAGCCACACATGATGGCAGGTGTACCAAGAGTGTGGAACCGGTACGTGCCATGAGTCTCCTGCTTTGGTCATCCGCTCATTGGTGGCAGTATTCATGCCGCTGTAAAGACGCAGATGGCTGCCGGCGGTCTCAAAGGCGCTCTGTTGACCAAAGCCGTCAACGCTAAACTTGAGAACTGGCGCACCAAAGGAGAAGTCAAGCATGCAGTTTACGATGCACTGGTCTTCCGCAAGGTGAGCTACATCATTCGTGCTGATCAAGTGGATGAAGCTGAGATCATTAGATCCGAAACTTACTTGGTGGCGAACTGGTCTACTGCTCCTCTGGGGCGGCACCGTTGTCCGGTGAAGTGCACGAAATGCTCAAGATTGCGTTCGGATGCGATGTAGTTCAGGGTGTAAGTCAAACCTTCTCAGTACGCCTGGTACGTAATAGCTGATATGCTCAGTTCGGTATGACTGAGTCTGTTGGTACAGGTACAAAGGGGTAAGCCGATTTGCTTGATCTGCATGATCTCATTGAGCTGATCATTTATAGCGTGCCATGGGACGTCGGAGCGGTAGGCACCTGTGGTCAGATCCAGCCTGTGAACGATATCTGCCTCATGGACGTCCCCGAGATGGGCGTGAGTTATTGATGGCTCCGTCAGTGTGAAATAAAGCTAATTAACCAAGTACACAAGCAAGGATTCACCCAACCCTCGCGGAGAGTAAGTCCCCGGGCTCTAAAACAGACGACAAAGCGCATTCACTGATGGACAGGCTATGTATGAAGGGTGCAAACATCTTCGTTGGGTATCTCCACGATGAGGTCAACACCGCGAAGACAATTGATCAAGATGGATGGATGCACACTGGAGAGTGAGTGCAACCCTTGTGCACTTAATTCGAGCTGACTTGTGAAGTGTTGCTGAGATCGACGCTTGCGGTCGACTAAAGATCATTGACCGAATCAAGAACGTCGTCAAGCTCTCCCAGGGGTGAGTCAAGATCTCTACATCCTCTGTCGCACATCAGAGAGGGGACAAACTGACGGAACATAGCGAGTATGTCGCCCTAGAGAAGCTCGAGGGCATGTACGCTCTCGACCCGATCTTCGCGTCGCTGCTAGTACACGGTGACTCAACACGCTCGTCCCTTGTCGCTATCGGAGTTTTGGACCCCGAGCGGGCTGCTGGGCTGGTCTCGGCCGTGCTGGGCAAGAAGATCACCGCTGGTGATGTGGCGGGTCTGGAGGCTGCAATTCAGGATAAGAAGATCCAAAAGGCAATACTGGCTGGATTTGCCAAGACTTCAAGGAAGTTCAAGATGAACGGGTGAGTACGAGTGACATCGCATGCCCAGCTTGGGGAAGAGCTGACAAGTGTCACAGGTATGAGCAGATCAAGGGTGTCCACCTCACAGTCATGCCATTCTCCGAAGATGTCCTTACCCCAACTCTCAAGGTCAAGCGGTGAGTGGTCTTCATCGTATGCCTGTCTTTGCCAGTGCTGATTGGCACAGGAACATCGCTGCTAAGCGGTACAAGAAGGAGATCGATGCAGCATACGTGGAGACTGAAGCTACTGAAGCGGGCGGCAAGACTGCCATCAAATTGTAATGGATTGCGGTAGGAGAACCGTGAAGTCGAGTCGACGTCTTGAGGGGTGGATCTGGTTTACGTAGTGGTAAGAGCTTGGCATGTATGCACAGATATGCGGTACTGGCTCTCGTATACTTTCGACATACGGCGTTCGTGGACATACTCTACATGAGAATTGACTTAGAGATTCCTACAAGCACTTTGTCTGTTCTGGTCCCCAGGGCTGCACCTCCTCTTAGTGGGGCGGCGGGATAGATATAGTGAGGGATATGGCTAGATAAGAGCCGGGACTGGGCCTCGTCGTTCTCGTTGTGAGGCACAGCGCCTCCGATATCGTCCAGCCCTAGCCGATGAAGCGGAAATTTGAGCTATGGATAGCATACTAATGGATCAGTCAAGTCCATGGCTGGGCGCGTTCAACTGACTTTCGGCTGCATTCCTTCGCCTTGCTCCGCCGCGCGAAGCATGAACATCTCGTGGAATTTGCGGGGGTGATTTTGGGGTGTGGTTGCACTTGAGTGATCGTCAAATCCAGCCATGACGTGTGGTCCATGCAGGACCGAGCCAGTGACATTGACAATGATATCTGGGGCGCTGTTGGGTGGTGCGGCGGGGTCGAGAGCTGCGATGATTAAGCGAGCGTAATGAGAAGGGCCAAGAGGGATAACACCATAGTTGACCACTAAGATGACTCACCTGGAACAGGATGGCAGTCGAGCGTTTGCAAATCATGACGTGAAAACGGCATCCCCTTTAAGAAGCCAGCAAAGTTCGAGTAGTCGGGAAGGATGGGTGTGCCGTTCCATAGGATCTTGGCATTTGGGAGGAAGAGCTGGGGAACTTCCTGGTGATATGTAAGCTTTTTTCCCTACTGTGGCCGGCAGAAATGCGCCTGAGTGCGCCTGTAAGCTCACTGTTTCTCTACGAGTGGGTTCGTCGTACGCCTCGTAGTATATCTGGCAGAATGCAATAGCGCCGTGCGAAGCTGCATCCAAGGCGGCAGATGACCACGGCCCTTGACTACATGTTGTCAGCGCAAGCCTGTATGCGACTAGTACGATGAGAAGTACTCACTGTGGCTTCACTGGCTGGCTCATCTGCTGCTGCTCTCCTTGGGCGGCGGCGGAGCCATTCGGTAATCCCAGCGCTGCCTGACGGGATGGGTGCATTCTGGTTGGGCGTCCGGAAACAGCTCAGACTTCGCGAATAGCAGAGCGGCCTTTTCAAGCTGGGCAAATCCTGCTCTTGCTATGTGGCTTTGTATGTGCGCTTTGTAGTGTGATGGACAAAGGTGAGTAAATGCAAGCTGGTCCGGCCAAAGTTGCTGGGTGGCGAGAGAACACAGGTCCCGGGGGACTTCAACATTCAGCCTCTAGTACTGTCCACTTCACCCTATTTGACCTCAACAACAAGTCTGCAAGCTACAGCAGATGGCTAGCAAGTATGCAGAATCAAGCAGATCAGACGCGATACATGTAGATCGAGCCGTCCCATACCTGTTATGCATCTCGACAGGTACGACAGGTCATACAGCAACAAAAGCACGTGTCCAGATGTTGCAGGCAACTGCATGTGCTCCAGATCGCAAATGGTCTATCGCTACGCCTGTAGTTCCCCATAGATCACTCAATTAGGCATCACAGGCTGTTCTGCAGCCGCCGATGACGGGAGGGATGCACCGCCTGCACGGGCCGACGGTGCCTGGTTAAAGGGTCCCGCTGCGGTCGTCGCTGCGTTTGCTACCGGCGGCCATTGGCGCAGCGCGCTTGGGTGGAACTTGGGATTGGTACATCGGTGCCCCTGATGTAGCTTGGGCGGGAGATTGCCGAGGCTGAGCAGCGCCGTACTGACCCTGGCCCGGTTGACTGCCATGTTGACTCGTGGGTCTTTGCTGGTACGACACCGGCTGTTGTTGATTGCTGGCATACTGGGGTGGTGGTCCAGGGTGTGCAGTTCTGGGGGAGCCTTGCAGTGGCTGAGGAGCATAGGATGCGTATCCTGGTCCCCCGGGTCGGCCCTGCAAAGGAGGAATAGAGCCAGATCCGGGCATGGGCGCCCTCGGTAGACCGTTCTGCAGAGCCGGATTCAACAGATGCTGCTGCTGCTGCTGATGCTGAAAATGTGGCGGTGCGCTGCCCGTATACTGCCGATTGGCTACGTTGGGACCCAGAGGGGCATACTGCTGCGCCGGTTGCTGCGCCTGCGACACCGGGCGATACTGACCAGCGGGTATGGGATAACGCTGGGAGGGACTTTGTCCTTGAACAGAGGCATGTTGTTGAGGAGAGATGGAGTATTGGGCTTGGAGCTGAGGTCGATAACCCTGAGGGAATTGCTGTGCTTGGTATTGCGGCAGCTGATATGGCGGGTATCCCGACTGCGGGGCGGTTGAACGCTGTTGCATCTGTTGTTGGGGGTGCTGGTGGGGGTACGAGGGAGGACGCAAAGGCTGAGATGGACGGGCTCCTTGCATGAAAGCCTGAAGAACAGCAGGTGGTGGCAGGGGACCATGTATTGCCGAAATAGGAGGCATGCCGTTCGATGGACCGTTGCCCGTGTTGAAATTCACAGCAGGATGTATCCCGTTCGTGTGTCCGTTACCGTTTCCGTTACCGTTAGGCACAAATGGGGCATGTGCCAATGGTGAGCTTCTCGGCTCGTGCGATAGTCTCTGTCGCTTGCGAGCGGCTTTACGTCGGCATTCCTTGCACTAGAAGTATCAGCACTCTGCACCGGGGGTAAGGCCTAAAGACATACTTGGAAGTCGACCTTCTCCCAATTTCGAGGTCGCCGCCCTTCCGCTGCATCCTGTCGATTGTGACATTCGGTATGTTGCCATCTCCCGCAATCATCACAAGATACTACGTCCTCATTGTCATCATCCTGGTCACATCAGCAAAATGACCGTCTCCAGGAGAATGCGCCCTGGCTCACCAAGTTCCATCCAGTCTTTCGGCAAATCTCGCAATTCAACTCCCAACCCTCATCTGCGCTCCGCTTCCTCCCAGCCGCGGTTTGAGGGGCAACGACAGGAGTGTTGACTCTACTCCGCTTCGCCGACGGCCTGGCAGACCCCTCCCTCTCACTCTCTTCACTCGTTTCAACTACCTCGCCCTCTCTTCTCCGCTGCCGCCTTATCCGGGCTCGATCGGCTTTTTCACGGCTTCTTTGCTCCTCTTCTGCCTTTTGCGCATTTGCAATCTCCCTCGCTGCTATTCTATCTTCTCGCTCCTTCACCCTATCCTCTCTTGCCTTCTCTTGCGAGATGACGTTGGCCTCTTGCCGCTGTTTGGAGTTCTCGTCTCTCCTCGATTTCTCCATGCGCTCTTCCATCTCTCGCTGAGCCTTCTCGCGACGAGCAATTTCCTCCTTGGCGAGTTCTTTGGTTGCAATACGTGATGATCGCTTACGGTTGTTGATGGCTTCTTGACGGATGCGTTCTTGCTCCTTGGCCTAGATTATCAGCTCGACTCCATGATCGTGCAGCAATTTCACGTACGACGAGGGCCTGGATGACGGTAGGTCCAACAGCTTCCACTAGGAGGGTGTACAAATTCTTCTCGTCAGGATCTCGAGACTTAGCGAATTTCTCGGGGAATGTCCGCCAATCGTAAAGCGTGATGCAGACCTGCGACATGAGTTCAGTGCACTGATCCAAAGGGCTCCGTTTGAGACTCACAGCCTCCCACTCGACAAATCCCTCGGGGACAGTGGCAGCTTCCTTGGCCGCTAGCTTTACTTCATCAGTCTCCTCTTCCTCCTCCTTCATAACCTCCGCAGGCTTCGGCTCTGCCCCTGCATCCTCCATGTCGACATCCGCTGCAGGTCCAGTTGTCCCAACAGCATCCGCCTTTGAATCCTCCTTGGTTTCCACCTTTGTCTCCGTTGCTCCATCCGCATCTGCAGGTTCACTGGCCTCTCCACCCTTCTCTGCGTCGCCGCCGGCTTCCGTGACATCAACATCATCCTGGGCCTCCACTTTATCATCCTCATGATCATCATGGCGAGTCTCAGCGGAATCCAATTGCACTTCACCCTCCTCCTCATCCGTCAGGGAGCTCAGCTCGCTCTCCACCTCCTTGGTCGCAGTCACCCCGTTTGCCTTCTTTGAACCAGCCTTGCTTGCTGCCTTCTTCCCATCTTCCTGCGGTGCCCCCGTTTCCGGCTCGAGCCATTCTGCCGGTATCGTCTGCCATTCGTCTCCAGTATCTCGCGTCCTTCTGGTACTACGAGTACCGCGAGATTGCGAGGTCGACGCAGATGCTGCTTTGGCTGATGAACGTGAAGGCGTTTCGACCGGTGCAACAGGTTCGGCAACGACAGGCTCATTGCGAGCGCTGCTTCGCGTTCCCCTGCTGATCGAAGGTGTTGCCGGCTTCGCTAATCCACCCCGCTTGAGTGCAGCGACGGTGGACACGGGATTGCCGTAGAATGCTACTTGGGCTCGCTGCCTGCGTCCAGACACCGGTGTATCTTCGTCAGGCGATATTGGTGGAGGAGGCGTGAGGTCGGGTGAGGGAGAACGAGCGCGCTTCTTGTGGGAAGCTTTAGGTCGGGCTGGTGCCTTTGCCGGTGAGGATGTATCTGGTTCTGGACGGGCGCGCTTGTTGGATCCTCGCTTGGCCTTCTGGGAGGCCTGCTTAGCTGGACGAGGAGGAGCCGGTCGGAGGCGCTGAACCCACAGCCGATTGTCTAAGATGTTAAAGACACGCCTAGATATACAGTAAGGACATACCGTCAAAGAGGTAATACGTGCTTCCTTCCTTATCCCACCCGACCGGTTCTATGCGCTGTGAATCAGCAACGCTCCAAGGCTGATGCACGGCCATGCGGAGCGACTCACCCAAGCTGCAGCCTCCTCCTCTCCCTTCAGTAGAGCACGAAATCGAGCAGGGTCTGCCATTTGCCATTCGCATAGATCCCACATGACCCGGATCTAAAGTGTGAGTTTCAACACAGAATTGTAAGCAAGGCATCAAGCATACCTTTTCCCCCAGTCCCAGCGCTGCCCACTCTCGCGGTTCCTCCTCTGTGCCCAAGACTGGGTGATCTAAATCACGCTTGACGTATTGCTTGCGCAAGTGGTTGAATGCGTTGTCCCGGCTGCGGCGTCAGCACCTGATGACCACATGAAGAGGAAGGAAGCATACTTAATTTGCCGGTTGTAGGTGAGAGCATACAGCATCTTGGCTATGAGATCCGGTATCATGGACATCTCATCTTGATCCAGATCTGCTTCTAGAGCCTGAGCACATCGTCAGCTGTGCGAACGGCGAGCACTGAGACTATCCGGCTCACCTCGATGTCCCAATCTAAGAGACCGAAGGCATCTGAGAATGTCCATATGAACTGGGAGATACCGGCCCATCGCCAATCTGTCCGGAGGCGCTGGATGAGTGGGGAAGGTGGGGGAGGAGGTATGAGGTCAGGCAGAGGTGCGACTGCAGCAGCGACGACGATGGATCGTTTTGGGCCCATGTTGGTTACTCAAGCCAGATACTATGGTGCGGTTCTGGCTGGGTCGAGCAGAGCAGCGTAGCTGAGCTGAAGCTACCAGTGTGATGTCGTCTCAGTGGCCGTGATGAGTGGCCGAGAATCGACGCGCCTGTTTCAGAGTTCAGCACGGATGTTGTCGAGTTGCACGTCGGTGGCGATGCGACTAGCTTGTGCTTGGTGCTGATTGATTCGGGGCGAGGTAGGTAGCGCTGCGGCGTCGATGATGGCCTGATCTGTGGGGCTTAGAGAGCCACGCTGATCTACGCTACCTTATAGCTAGTGAAGCTAATCCTACGCGTGAAATGTGATGCTGACTTTGCAGCAGAGGTTGCGTCAAAACAAAGAGGAGAGGCCGGAAGTAAACCTTAATCACAAAGTGGGGGACGCCAATAATTACACATCGTGGTCACTGTTTTGGCGCTTCACGCGAGGACACTATAATAGATATACAATACTAAAACACACACCCATCCACCCTTATCACGGCCTACACATAGCCTATAATTCCCTAGCAGCACCGCCCATACACACGCAATGTCTGAACAAGGATCACCAGCTCCTGATGAGCGCAAACCTAAGCCAGAGGGTCCGTCATCTCTCAAAATCCCGCCATGCCGGGACAGCCCTTGCGGCAGAGCTCGACTTTCCCTCGCATTATTGCTGACGACCTGTAGGGGACAGCAACACTCTCAACATCAAAATCGTCGCAACAGATAATCAGGAGGTCTTCTTCAAGATCAAGAAGACAACTCGATTGAACAAGCTCAAGGTGGGTAGCGAGCCAAAGATTATAGTAGCCTAGTAGCGGAGTACGGGCTTGCGTGCTGACTCCACTAGGCAGCGTACGCGGAACGTGTTGGTGCCGATGCTGGAGCGATTCGGTAGGTACAGAGTCTCACTTTGATAATCAGCATGATTTTCGGAGAAGGAATCCCGGCTGATCGATTGCAGGTTGCTATTTGACGGAAACCGCATTCTAGACGATCAGACTGCGGCGGACCTAGATATCGAGGATGGAGACTCTATCGAGGTTCTGCTTGAGCGTAAGTCTTTGCTTCGATTAGCCAAGGTTGCTCACAAAGTGGCTTGGCTGACGGGATGTCAGAGGTCGGTGGCCGATAGACGACAAAGTATGTCCCGGGGCGAGATGTGTCTATAGAGTAGGGAAGGAAGGAAGGAAGGAGACTGTCAAGCAGTTAGGTCAGGGGCAGAGATATGAGAGCTAGGCGCGATAATGATGCAGAGAAGGAAGGGATATAGGAGGATGGTCAGGGTGGCTGGTTGTGCTCTGTTTAATCCCTCAATGTAACATTCCCTTTCGAACTCCCCTCCTTCCCTCTTCCCGCCGCTTGGCACAAACATCAGAGTCCACTTTTTATCTGCACAGCTTACCACTATCGTTTATCCCATCACTAACCATTCCGGCTTCTACCAAGATGTAATCGACCAGCCACGTCCCAGTGGCTTCATTAACGCATACAGATCAATGGAAGAACGAGCCATATACAGCGGCTAGCACCACAAAATCAGGACCGAGACTCTCGGCGTCATCAACAACACTTCTCAAAGTTGCGCCCAAGCTGCTACATATCAGCGTCGGCGGAGCTGAGCCCCAAGAGGAGCCGTACGATATCGAGCAAGTCGCTGGTCGAGCCTGAACCATCGCTCTAGCATTCACATCCTTCGTTTTCCGGTTCTCGCATGCAGCCCCCCCAGTTCAAGCATATAGCATGCTCATCCGCATTCATCGCATCCTTCCGTTCTTCCTCCTCGTCCTCGCCGCGCATCTCGATCTCACCACTGCATCCCTTGCGTCCAATCCAGGCGATGACAACGTGATCTCCTGCGGAGCCGATAAAGGCAAAACAGTGAGTACACCCTTGCTTGCGATTTCTGCCCATGTAGATAGGCTGGAGCTGATTCCAACAGACCGCTTGCACAGCTCGAGTCTCGGACCGAGAAGCCAATACGTTCCGGACCATGCGCATGCGACTCCGCCTCCTCATCCGCGACCCCTCAGAACTGGAGGATGACGCTCCTCATCGGATCAGAATCGAGGAGGGACAGTCATCTACTGGAGAGGACCTCTGGTCAGGCTCTTCCGGTCGAGGTGGATGGACCAACACCGATGGGGGATGGGCGGACTTCGGGCAACGAGGGGTTTTGCGTAGGGGAGAGGCGGCGCAAGGCATGATGAGACCACGAGATCAGAGGCGGTCGAGAGGTAGATCGAACGGGGGACCGTTCGGTAGAATACGACACATCATCAAAGGCGAGGAGGAGGACAGCAGAGAAGCGGGACCCAGGCTGGCTGTATTCGATATATGGTCGGACGGAATCTGAGGGAGACACAATCGGAGGAGGTATTCAGGCTGGTCCGGACACTTCTTTATAGATGGGATGTGAATAGTAGGTTTCCATCATTCAGCGGACAGAGGCTTAGCGACAGAGCATTCATCTATGGGTGTATGTGAAGTCTAGGAGATATATTACTGCTGAAACACTACGTACAGCCGACTCCATGAGGGCATGTATCCTCCACCCCACCCAGCTGATCCAACTTCATACATCTCCCGCTACTCGGATTCCCCCGACCTGCTGTGCCTTCCCCTTCGCGCTGGCAGTGACGGCCTCGGAAGCAGGAACGACCATTGCTGATTCAGGGTGAGGTGCGGTGTACCCTCCCTGGTCGTTCTGGCCTATTTGCTCCGCGAGGACCGAGCCGCTGCAGGCTGCAGCGACTAGACCGAGGAAAGGCGGCGAGGGGTTGAGAGGTCGGGAGCAGAACTCAGGATGAGCCTGCAGGGCTACGAAGTACGGGTGGTCTGTTACTCAGCTTAAATCCACCAATAATAGATTAAAAAGAGACTTACCGTCAAGTTCCAACATCTGCATCCGCTCACCCCTCTCATCTTTACCCACAAACCGCAATTTCCGCTCCCCACCCGCCTCGATCTCATCGACATACTTCGGCTCAACCTCATATCTGTGCCTGTGTCGCTCCCACGCAACTTCTCGACCCCCATACAATTTCCGCAACTTTGACTCCTCCGTCTTTGATTCAAACACCGTAGGTCGTAGACCCAATCGCATCGTTCCGCCCATTTGCGTCTTGGAGATTTCAGGCATGAAGCAGATGACGGGGTGCGGGGTGGAGTCGGATAATTCAGAAGAGTTCGCGTCGGCCATACCGCACACGTTGCGGGCGTACTCGATGACGGCGACCTGGAAGCCGAGGCAGATGCCCAGGAAGGGAACTTTCTGCTCGCGTGCCCATTTGACAGCGGCGATCATGCCTTCTGTACCTCGGACACCGAAACCGCCGGGAACTATGATGCCCCTAGATGTCAGTACTGGATTGCAGTGCGCGCCGATATAAAACTCACTTGGCGGAGCAGAGGTGTCGCCAAGCCTCGTGATAGCGCACTGGCTCATCTACCTGTGCTTTCGGCTCGAGATCCGAGGAGTCTACCCACTGCTTCGTCAGTATGATTCTACCTTCTCAGCCAGACGGAACTTACATGCAGAACCAAATTCCTCCCACACCGCATCGAGGCATGCTCCAGCGCCTTCACTACGCTCATGTATGAGTCCTGTAATGAGGTGTACTTTCCAATGAGCACAATGGAGACTGTGTCGAAGAGACGGTCCCGCCTAATGATCAGCGACTAGCCTATCTACGCAGCTTCAAACAACATACCCTAGTGTGAGTGCCTTCCAGCGCTCAAGCAGGTTCGCGCCCCGCTTCTTCAACTCAGGTCCGACGGGAATATCGCCCAAGTTCAGTCTCTTCTGGAAAAACTCCAGTAGGCCCTGTTCCCGCAACAGAAGCGGAACGTGATAGGTCGACGACACATTGTGCACTCCCAGCACTTGCTGCGGCGAGACGTGGCAGAACATCGACACCTTCTCCATCGTAGCGGGGAATAGGGGATTCTCGCACCGGCAGGCAATCTGTCACATCAGCTTCAGATGTCGCTTGCATCAAGTCATCTGCGAACTGACCAGATCAGGCAACAATCCCAGACCTCTCAAATCCCTAACTCCAGCTTGAGTAGGCTTGGTCTTTTGTTCGCCTCCGACTACTGGGATGAGGGAGACGTAGACGAGAGCAAAGTTGTCGTGGCCCACTCGGAACTGGAATTGTCGCAAAGCCTCGACGAAGGGGGCAGATTCGATATCGCCAACTGTTCCACCGAGCTGAACCCCAGATCAGCAACTCCACTCCATGTCAGATATAGCACATTGAGGGCGATGAGCTCACCTCGACGACGCACACATCGGGCTCTTCTCCCGTCTCGTCCACAGGAATCTTGGACACTCGTTCTATCCAGTCCTGCACGGCGTTCGTCAAGTGCGGTACGATCTGGACGGTCTTGCCGAGATAGTCTCCTCGACGCTGGTTAAATTAACACCCATTCCATGCAGTCTGGTCCTTTCGAATCTACTCACCTCCCTGTCAATCACATACTGGTACACCTTCCCAGTCGTCAGGTTGTTGTCCTTTCCAAGACTGATGTCGAGGTATCGCTCATAATTGCCCAAATCCAAGTCTGTCTCGCCTCCATCATTCAATACGTACACTTCACCTATTACAAGTCTCAGCTGTGCACCTCAGACGATGCAAATCGACTGACCGTGCTCCGTTGGTGCCATAGTTCCAGCATCGATATTCATGTACGGGTCAATTTTGATGGCCGTCACTTTCAATCCGGCAGTCTTTAGCAAGAGACCGGTACTCGATGCTAAGAGCGATCAGCGAGGATTCAGTGTGGACAACATGCATGACCTTCAATATGTCACAAGAAGGTAAGAAGCAAAGCTTACCAATGACACCCTTCCCAATCCCGGAAATGACACCTCCACATACGACAATGTACTTCACCATCTTGCTCGGAAAGCGATATGCTTCTAGGGCGAAGGTGTAGTTTATTAAGCGAAGGTAGCGATTACTATCTCCCAGCAGGCCGAGTAGTGATTGTGAAGGCCTCGGCTGTGTCGAAGGACTGGGCTGCTCGAGGGGAATCCGCAAAAGTGCTCTCTGATCCCCGCTTTAGGCCCCGGGCGCTAAATCAATTGGCGCTTCGGTGTCGGTAACGTCTTCAGAGCAGAGGCGGGCCTGCGGATGGGTGACTGTGTTGATCTCTGAAGCGACAGTGGCGGTGAAGAGTAATTGCGACTTGCATAGCTCGACTCAGCCAAACCTTGTCGCGTCTTGCTTCAAAATTGTCAACTGCTGATGGCTGACGTAAGCGTTTCACGCGACTGCCGTTGTCAAATCACGTGTTGGCTTCCGCTAGCCTGCCTGAGTCGCCCGCGGCCGGGTGTGTGAATGGGTGACTGCTGAGTACTGTGCCCTATATAGAGTGTGGCATGACGGGCCTAAGCTCAGATATCGGATTGAAGACTCTCACTCAGTGCTCATGCGCCAGTACTGCACTGCGATAAATAACCTACACCATTTTGCCCTTCGCTATTCATGGCCACTGCGCCCCACCCCCGAACAGCATTGACGCTGCGTAATCCACATTGCCTCCCGAAGCCTCCAGCAGGGCAATGGCTTGCTGTCTTTCCGCGCCAAGGCCCATAAGCTGTATCGTCAGCGGTGTACCATCTCGCTAACTGGCAGAAATTCGCTCACCGTCTGGACATCATTCTCGCTCATCTTCCCCTCTCGCGCAGCATCAACAGCACCAGTGGGTACAGCCGTCGAGCTACCTCCAGCTTTAGGAGCGACAACCGCCGACGGTGTCGAACCGATGACGTTGCCGCCGCCAGGGAATGAAGATGGGCCTGCTGTCGACGATGATCCCTGCGAAGAGCTCTGACTGGGTCCGGCTTGCGAATCGCTAGCCTGTTGTGCCGCCTGGATATCCCGCTGAAGACCGTCTTTGGGCAACTCGTGCTCCGGCAAGAAGGGCACTTCGGTAGTTTGTATACGAAGGACATTGGCGCCGAGGTCAATGCTGCACTGATATCGTTTCTGTATGGTCAGCTTGGGTGACACAGGCTCATCACGATGCTCAACCGACAAGCATGTCCAGCCCAAATAGCAGTTCTACGCTTTTGCCCTCAAGCACGGTAAACGAGCATGGGAAGTGTAGATCGCCGAGTTTGATCTGGGCAGAGTGGATTCGGCCCAAGATCCTTCCTGTTCCGACACCAACAGCAACACCCGCAAACCGATCATCGAGGAGTCGCATGATCCTGAATACTCAGCTTGTCCCTGAGCTACATTCAAGGACAATAAAGCTTACCCGCATTTCTCGGCGCAATCTGGCGATACTATGGAATCAGCTGCCGCTCGCGACCTCGAATGCGCAAACACGACGTACTGATAGTCCGCTGTGCTCCAGAATCGACAAACGCCTTGACCTTGTGGCCATTCACTTCCACGTTGATGTACAGCATCGTCACATCGCCGAAGGTCTCGGGCTGCGCAATTATTAGTATGCGGGATGAATGACCAACTCGGACGCACTGCGTGTTCCCAGGCATGCTCCATATTCTCAGCGACTTGTTCACGCCGTATGGCTTCTTCGATCTTCTTCTGAGCCTACGGGGTCAGCACCTCACGTCAATTGGCTCAGACGTCGTTTAAAACTCACCTCTATGTCGTACGGATCCGAGTTGAGCAGCTGTGATGATCAGCACCATGTCGTGACAAGAAGCGGCGATTCACAATGCTCACCTCGACTTGACGGTCCTTCTCCGCTGACGAGGCTTGCATGCCCAACCGCTGCCTCTCCACTGCCGCTTTGAATTCTTGTGTACCGGCGTGGACCGCACGGTACAGATCAGGGAACTCCTAAGTCATTAGCAAGCTCCAGAGAATTGACCGCCGCAACCATGACCCACTTGCTGAATCTGCCCCATCACCCGGGGATCACCAAGCATCTGCAACCTCATTCGCTCGTATTCTTCATTCTCTCTGTTCGCCCCGCCTCCAGCTGGAAGCTGAGAAGAGCTTGCTTGTGGTCTATGTTGTCAGGTCATTACCTAGATGGAAACTATCTTTTGGCTCACGGGCTTGTCAGGTAGATCGTCGCGTCGGTGCCTTTCAACCCGTAGCTCTCAAGACTTTGCTTGGGAGCAATCAAAGGTGTGCCAGTGTCGGTCGACAGTAAGATCCGGTCGGCTGGCATCCCAGTCTGGCCATTTCAGTCCACGCGCTTCTGTTTGATTGCGAGGTACGCACTTCGGCCTCGATGAGCGCAATGACGTCCTGGACTTCGACGGAGGGGTCGACTTCGTGCTCATACACCGATTCGTCGGCAATGATGATGAGCCTCATTTTAAGGTCCTTTCCGCTGTCTTTGCTGATGAATGTGGGACCCTTAACAGCGCTGAATGAGGTGCTATCGTCAAAACTGAGGTACTAGATGAAGAGTGTGGTTGCTGAGTGAGCCGTTCCAGCACCATATTCCGCGAAGCTCGGGCCCGTGCGCGTGCGTCAGCGTTCAGTAGGTTTACGTAACGTGTTTCATCCAGTCGGGGTCGAAATTCTTCTCGCCCTGCTTTTGCTTTTCAACATCACACCAGCAGACGACGCCTAAACCTACAAAGCTCTACGGCAAAGCTGTCTCTCGCCTCTTTCGCCCTTCTTCTCTTCATTGAGAGGTTGGATCGCTATCGAGGAAAAGATGTGAAGAATATAACGAAGTTTCGGTAAAACGGGATGGAAAAAGGACGCGTCTTGAGTACGCCTCATTCTTTTGTGGATTGGGCGTAATTAGACAGCGACACAGATGAGCAACACAGAGTGGGTCTCGCGAGGTGCAGGGGTCGAGGCGTGGAAATAGAAGCTGGAAACTTCGGAATGCATTGAGCTGCTTTACAACGTTGAGTAACTTAAACTTGATTGACTCCCTGCGATGATGAAGTAGTAATACAACCTCCTCTACCCCATCTCTCACTATCCCCTCAGCAACATCTGGCAAAGCAGCTCGATACCGCGACGTTGCAGATTCCGATACTTCCTGCGGGGTCAGCTTAGACTGGACTTACGAAGCAGTGTCACTCACCGTAAACCTGCATGCAGCTCATATACGCCGCATTACACATCGAGCGGCAGCCCATGTACGGGTTCCAGGCGTTTGCAGAGGGGAGGACGACGAGCGCCATGAGAATGAAGATGAGCAGGAGTGGTATTGGCGCGCTGACGGGCTGTGAGCGGGAGGACATTGTGTAGGGTGCGATTGAGCAGTAGAGGGGCGGTCAGGGGCCGACGATGATGCGGCCGCGACAATGGAGAGGGGAAGCTGTAGTGGGGAGGTTGGCAGGATAGATGGGCTGTTGGATCGGGACACGTAGTTGGTAGGGGGTCGGAGGGGCGTGATAATGAGGGCTTGAAGGGTAGGTGTAATTTGAGTGCTGGGGCTGAAGAGCTGATGCATGAGTACAGCCTCGGTGTAGTGCACCCTTATATATACATACGCTGTCCAACCTTCGCACGAGGCCTACATACGCCGTCATGCTAAGCAGCTGACCTCTGCAAACACGCACGTTGCCGAACAGTACCGCTGAAACCGCCTCCAAGCACACGCTTTGGGTCATTAGTACCGTAAAACGCCTCGACATCCCCTTGATCTGTGTGTCAGTAAGCTTGAGGCCCCGCTTATGCGTGTGCATTCCCCACAGACCCCAGTCTTGGCCCCGCCCCTTCAATCCTGTACTCGCTTAAGCGGCGAGGAGGCCGATGCGTGTATTGGGTTGAATGATCGACGTCACTGGAGTGGGGGAAGATGGTTGGAATGATGAAACATGGCTTCCTTTTGGGTGGTGTTTCGGATGTACGGCCGGAGTAGCCGGTAAGGTAGGTTGAGGATTTGAGGGAAGTGGGTCTGTGCGGCTTCCTTTGCCCGGCGGTAGCGGGCCGGCGGGGACGAAGGAGCGGGAGTGCCGAGTGCTACCTTTAAAGTATGCTGTGCTATACTCATCACGCTCTACGGGTACATGAGGCCATGCTGCTGCGAAGGCGATTCGCCGATATGTCGGGTTTCGGTTTCGCTTCTGGGGAATCTGATGGATGGTACTGGTCCGCTGCTCGACGGTCAATATCGAAGAGTGAGTATGCATATGTCATATACTGGAGCTCGCTGCTTGGGATACTCAGAGCCTATCGTCAGCGAGAGTGTTACTTGTCAGCCCCAAAAGTCCAAACGGCAGTATTCAAGCGAATTCGTCGCATACTCGCCTCAACGCTGTACATGATGCCAGCGAAGGACATCCTCCGCCCATACCCCACGCAGATTCACATGCACGAGATGATACATGAATATCGCACGCCATAGCAAGTGGCAAGATGACCGGGTGATACTGCTTGGTCAGCTTGCAGCGCTACTGTAAGTGATCTGGACCTTGCGATGAGAGCCACGCTGACGCGCGGGTAGGTGTCTGTCGAAAGTTCATTTTACAAGCAACAGCACAACACATCTGATACACCCTCTCACAGTTCTCTCGACAGATATACCCCATCGTGAAGGCATTCATCCCGCTTGCTCCCGCCGGGACGAGAGCGAGGACGAGCAGGACGATGAGGAGATGGAGAGGGAAGCTGAAGCTGGGCCGAGCATTATGTGAAGTAGGGGATAGAGGGGGCGTGTGGCGTTCGGCAGTGTTGGACTCGGTGGCGTTCCTTTGCCTGAATGATGTGATCGAGGTGGAAGAATGTTTGATGGCGTGTGATGGCATGGCGTTTTCGACTTGATCTGCAAGTATAGCAAGGTTTTGGCTGGATGGCTGGCTCGGGGGCTGGGATGAGCTCAGTGGAACTTGATGAAGTGTCTATCATTATCTTACCTTCAGTCGTTCCCTCTTGATTCCCATGAGTCAGCTCGGCTACCCATGTCCCACTGATCGAGCTTTAAGCGCTGCTGGGCCCCGAAATTTTGCTAGGCACTCGCACATCGGCGAATGGAACACACAGCTAGGCCGCAAAGGATGCACCCCTTTCCCTCGAGGCGAGCAAAGGTAGGTCCCTTCGTTACAGGCGATGTCCGGGATCCTATCGGTCTTCTGCGCCCCCAGCTGTTCGTGCCTTGATGAGCTTCGAGAACAAAACAGCTTGTGTGTCGTGCCTGCGCCTCATGTGCCGCGCAGTTGTCCCGCAGATTGACTGAAGAGTGATTCGTGCTGAGCATGATTCGTGATTGTGCGGAACTTTGGTTGTTCATGTCGAGCCTGAGGCCGGGGTTCGGCGGTCCATCGGAGGGCTGCTCGCTGCTTGCAAAGCTGAAATGCATGCTCGCTCTATAGTGTAATCGTTTCCCACACAAATTGTCTCAAAAGCCCAAGATGTTACCAACCCAAAAACCCTCTACAACCGCCACCAGCTTCCTACTTCCTCATGATGTCTGCCATGACTCCCTTGTATACCTGTCCGATCAGTGTGGCTCCGGATGATATACGAGAAAGTACACTCACGCCGATAAGACCGTGCCTTGCTTCGTACGCGGGGTAAACACCGACCATCGCCAGGCCGACGAATAGCCAAATGAGCGACACCGAGACCCAAGCTGTGAAACCGCCCTTGGGATAGACTGGATGTCAGCTAAAGTCCCAACACATTAAGCAGCTGATGACATACCGTGCGACGAGAAGAACAGAGGAAGGGGAATGAGGATGATCAGGACAAAGGTCAAGCCGATTGCTGCCCATGCGGCGAATCGGAAGGCTTTCTGCAGGTCCATTCGCTCCGCCTCGTCCATATCCTGGCTCTCCACCTCGTGAGGCGGAGTGATACCGCCCAAAGTTGGGACGGCGGTGCTGGACGTTTTGCCAGCGAACTTGTCCTTCTCGAGAGCAGGAGATTCCAAGCTGGGTGATTCGGGAGAAGTCTCGACGGTGGAGTGCCCAGGAGCATTGATCCGACGAGTGATGTCCCAGTCGAAGTCCGCCGGCTTGATGAGGGACCAGACAATGGTGATGATTCCTCCGATACCGATGGAGAGAAGGTTACCGGTAAGCATCTCGTAGTCGCCGAAGGTAGTGTCGACTGTGACAACCCCCTTGTTGAGGTTGGCGGTGATTCCAATCCAGCCCGCGACCGCGGCAACGAATCCAACAATGGCACCGGTGACGGCACCGGTACCGTTGCACTTCTTCCAAGTGATGCAGAGGGCGATGGGAACGACAGCGCAGCCAATGATGGTGCCCTATAGATCAGCTTTGCGGATAGACTGGGCAGCTTGTTGACTTACCATCAACTCGTAAAGGTAGCCCATGGAAACACCGATGTAGTTGAATGCAGTAGCGATGGCACCCATGAATAGAGAGTAACCGAGAATGTTGATTCGGGTAGCCCAGAGAATCTGCTTCTCGGTCATGTTGGGGTTGATGTAGACACCGTAGACATCGTAGGTGAGGAGCGAAGACACAGCGATCTGCTCAGCAGAGCAGGCGGAGGTGACAGCAAGGAAGAGGAGGATGAGCATAGCGACGGCGCCGGATTGACCCATGAGGGCAGCAGCGGCTGATGGGTAAGCAGGACTTTCGAATGCGCAGACCACAGTACAACTCACCCTTGACGGCAGGGAGACCGGCAGACACTTCGCCGCTGGTGAGAGTGATGATGGGGTTCTCGCCGTGAGCCAATGCGACAGCAGCAAGACCCATTGAAGTCGCGATACCCATGGGGATACCGAACCAGGCAATACCACCCCACAAGAACGCCTTGACCGATGTAGAGGGAGTGGAAGCGATGGCACGCTGCCAGTATGCCTGATCGTTGAAGACTAGCGATCAGCACAGGCCGTAGTGTTCACCAGCACTATGTGACTCACCAGTTCCGAAGTTGCCAACAATGTTGAGAACACCGAAGATTAGACCAGATTTGCTCCTCATGGTAAGGTAGCTTCCCTCGGCGTTGCCTTCGACGGGGTTGGAGATGCTAGCCTGGTAGAGCAGGTCCCAGACTCGAGAGGGGGAACCGAGGATGGGCGAAGTAGCGTAGACGGTCAAGGCGAATGCGATGAGGATGCAGTAGAGGACCAAGGTGTGGGAGTAATCGGCAATGAGGGTAGCACGCATACCGCCGGCGAGAACGTAAATGGAGACGCCGAGGGGAATGAGGAAGCACGCCGCGACGGTACTCATGCCTGTCAGGTCGGTGACTGTCGCGGAACCGCCAAGGATCAACATAGCTACGACGTCAGCGCCTGGCTAAAAGAAGCGCAAAGGCTAGCGGAGACTTACTGGAGACGATAACATTGGTGGCTAGACCGAAGCAGAGGAAGGTGATGTGCGCTACTTTGCCCCAGCGAGCACGGATGATTTCGGTGAACCTAAAAGATCAGTACGATGCGACAAGAGTGGAACAGTAGCACTCACGTGTGGCAGTGGGGAGCGTGCTGCTTGAGCTTGCTGGCGAGCATGGCGAAGAGAAGAACTGATAGGTCAGCGTGTCTACCCTGGACTTCAGTCGATAAGACTTACTCTGGATTGTCGCTCCACTGGCATACCACCAAGGTCCACTGATACCGAATTTGTAGCTGTCTCGTTAGTGCGTCTGCTGTAGTTGCTGCTGCAGTTGAAACTTACGCAGTAGCCGAAGACTGAAGCAGAGTTGCTGCCCATGTCCACGCAGAGACAATACCCGAAGCTACCAGCCCAGGAGGAACGCTGTCTGTTAGCGTCGTCTGACTACCAAGCGATCAACGCACCTTCGAGAAGCAGAAGTGAACTCCTCAGCGGTCAATTTGTGGGACGTGTACCGGCTTTGGATCTTTGTCACGCTGCGACATCAGTCACAGTGTCCTTCCGGGCGTGCTGAAAAGTGAGCTTACCCGATCATGAAGAGCGAGAAGAAAAGTCCCATACCGACCTAAAGGTCAGTGATGCCTTGTCCTCGGAGACAGAAGTACTCACTACTACACCGTAGCCGGCAGCCTGAGGGAGAACTGGTGACATTGTTGTGGATGACCTGGAGGCGCGTGAGTAAGGGAGTAGTGATGTACGAGCAGTAGTAAAATGAGTCGAAAGACGCGCTCTTCTTGGTCTTATACACTTTTTCAGTATAGCGGATATACGAAGAGCTGGTCTCCGCCTCTTCCGTCAGGTAAGCAAAGGCCTGGGGAGGGTGACATCTCGGGGTGCCGAAGAAGTCACCCTATCAGAGGACCCGGGCCACTTATCTTCTGCGCTTCGAAGTCCTGATCGAGTTCAGTTGCTGGCCATTCCACATGTCGCGCTGATAAGGACGCCTTCGCTCGGCACCCTCGACGGTTCCCGCGTTGATATCTGATAGCTCTTCGCGGTGCCGCTGCGGGCCGGGCGCGACGATGCTGTAATGATTGATAGTATAGGTGTTCCTAGTCTTTCCCAACTGCGCCTCCAGCTCTATTTTGGGTGAAGGAGAGACGCGAGATTGGCTGGGCATGAGGAGGAATTCAGAGATAACGGCCACCTTGCGATAAGGTTCACTTTCAGGCACGGCGCAAAGTTTCTTATCACACAGCGGTTCCGTGCGCCGCTGCTGTACTGATTGGACGGTGTGGCATTGGGCACTAAGTCTGTCTGCCTGGATAATGACAGATTGCGGCGGCTGATCATGGGGCAGATGAGACTAGAAGTGCGCGGTCGGTAGAGTCAATTCGCCGGGAAGCAGCAGGGAGAGTCCCCTGCTACTGCTGCTACGGCGACAAGTGTGTCCTTCTGCAGTCCTATACAAGTTCAGTGAGGCTGCCCAGCAAGTGACACTCAAGCCAGTGCTTTTCAGCTAAGACTAGAGTCGCATTTGAGGCCTCAACCGTTCACATTGATGGTGCGGCTTGAGTTGAGTCTAGTCGAGCTCAGGAACATACGAAAGCTGGCTCGTAGCTTGATGGGACAGGGTCAAATAGTCGTAGATCAAGCTTGACACAGACCAGATCCGTGTAACATGGCGCGTGCTGTATCGTATGCTCGTGGTATCCCTGTGCATAGCGCGACGTGAAGACGTTGTATGATCGTGAAAGTTGCGAGATGTAGGGCGTTCGGACCGGGCGGACTGGGCGGCTCCGCACTATGACCTCGGTGCCTCGGGGGCATTTTCCAAAGTGGCGCGCCGGAATGTCCGAACGTGCAGCCAAGCTTGAAGGTTTTCGCCTTTGTCATACATACTACTCGCCTCACTGCTCGGCCGCCCATCTTGGCCCTTGTTCTGCCCATCTACCTCCCCTGGGAAGCATATAAAATAGGTCACATCGAAACGACCTGACCAAAATCGCCCCTCGGACCTTTGATCGCTAACGAGCCTTCGAATGGCACCGCTCGTTCAGTCGCCCACTTCGGTCACTTTTTCAGATACCTCGGCACTCCCTCTGCCCAGTTCACTGAGGCACAATCGATCCTTCGCAAGATTAGCGAATCTCCTTGGATTGACCGCTGCGAAGAACCTCTCCAACGAATCACAACGCAGAGGGAATGCCAAGGGAAATGGCGAGGTCGACAACGGTAGTCAGGATGACATAGATGAAGAAGAGTATGGCGAGGATGGGGATGAGGATGAAGGAGAGATTGACGAGGACAGCCTTCTTTGGGATGCGCAGGTATGTCCCCGAATTCCGATAATGGTCGTGTGATCGGAATGCAGGTGTCTCAGAGGAATCGCATTCGCCGATGGACCCCACAACAATGCTTACAAGATCAGACTGCGTTGATTGCGCATCACCCAGCTCTTGCCATTCAGCACTATACCATCGCTGCACTTCCCCCCTACCGATCTTCACCGGCCTGCCTCGCCCTCGGAAACCTCTTGACGCGCGGTTCAGGTTTGGCTCCCCCTCCAGCATCACCAGTAGATACCACATCTACCCCTCGGTTTACCGCCAGCGAGAAGGGCAAGGGAAGAGCTTATTCGTTCGGTCCGGCGTCCCCTCCTATCCCAATGTCACCGAATAATTCCAGACAGGATCACAGGCGGGGCTCAGCCGCCACCGTAACCACATCACCCCCGCAATCAGCCGTGGGCAGGTTCATTGGCTTTGTGTGGCCAACTTCGCCGCCAGAAAACGTCCCGATCTCTCCGCCAGCAAAGACCTACACAGATTTGGCGGGTACGGGCTGGGCGATCCCGAAGGAAGGTAAACGGGCGGTGAGGGATGTTGAGGGTATGGGAATCGCGGGCGGCTGGTTCGTCTTGGGTCTCGGATGGATTGTGGACGGCCAGGTAGCCATACAGTCTCTTACGTCGGGTGACGTGTTGTCTACAGTCGAGGAGGATCCGCAGGTGCCGGATGAGGTGGACGCGGAGGAGGACGCTTTGATTATGGGTGTCAAATCGAAGGGCAAGCAGCGACAGTCGCCCGTACGACAGCCTGTCCAGCTGGTTGTTCGCATCGAAGGCGCCGCGACACCTCTGAAGATGGAGGACATCAGCGAGAGCACTAGCTCTGAAGGAACGACATTAAAGACTCCTTCAGATGAGGGAGGCGGATCCAAGGAGGACAAGGAACCAACCATGAAACTGATCGTAAGTGGTGGCATCGGTACCTATTCTGACCTACAGTATGATCTTCTCCAGCCCCTTCTGCGATTATATCGCAATGGACACATCCAATCCTCCGATCCCGTCTACCTTCCCCCTATCACCTATGCGCAGCTTCCGTCGTGCCTACGGCCGCAGGGAGATATGGAGAAACGGAGGAATGTCTGGAACCTGGGCGGAACGGTTCTCAAGCTGCTATTGGAACTGCCAATCATGCGAGACAGCGCTCATGATAAGAAGATAGTGATCGCTCGTCGGCGAGGCGTGGAGATAATGGCAAGGTACATAGTAAGTTGAGGTTCCTTTCATTTCTCTAAAACAAGGGCGACAGCGCTTTCGTCGATGGCGCTTGGCTAATTAGTGCAGACTGCAATGACCGGGCCATCCTCCGAATCCGAACGACACTATCGCAAAATCCTATCGCTCGGCCAAAGCGGACTAGAATACCCTGACGAAATCGTCCGCCACGCCGCCAGGCATCTCGATATCATCACTTCCCCTCCCAGCACCACTCCTCAGCTTGTAGCTCATACATCGAGCCGAGCCGAGTACCCCTTCCCCAGCATGAGTCAACCAACAGAGCACCTCCAAACGCCTCGACGATGCTTCACATCCCCATCGAGGAAAGTCGCCTCGGCTGGACGCAGCCGACATGTTCAGAAAGACTCCATATCATCAATCTCCTCGGCGCGGAGACTGGGAACGCCAATCAAGTCGCACCCATCCACTGCGTCCCTAGCGGATTCGGCTGGGGCGGTCTCAGTAAAAATGCGCAGTCAACAGGCTGGGTCGATTGGCGCTATGGATTCTCTTCGCAGGGTTCAGGCGCAATCCGCAGTGGATCTCGTTGCGGTCAAGCGGAAAGAGGAGGAAATTGAAGCCTGGTGGCCATCCATTTCCAGCTGGAGCTACACCCGAGCGAAGGATAAATTGTCCCCGACCACATCGGAATCCAGCACTCTCACTGAATCCTGCGCACAGCAATCAGGGCCTGTAAAGGGCGATGCTAGTCTACAAGGCCCTACGTCAATAACCATATCCCTTCCCACACCCTCTCCCAAAGACTCGACTGCGACCCGTCCGGCCATACCTACCATCCGTACTGTCGCCTCAACGCCAACATTCGGATCTTTGCGCGATGCAAGTGCAAATCTACCGAAACCGTCATCTGGCGCTGTCACCCCAAGACCCTTCGATCACCTTCACGCGCATATCAACACCACAATCGACCCGGTGCTTGCTGCTGCAGAATTAGCCAGCTCAATGACTAAACGGCTCAAGTGTGGCGTGTGCCGCACGGAGGGGATCAACTTCCCAGGATGCAGACGGTGCGGGTTGGTGTTCTGCTCTCGGGAGTGTAGGGTTGGAGGCGACAAGGCGGGGGATGGCAAGCGACACGTGTGCCGCGCTTGGGAGAGCAGGAAGGAGTTGTGTGTGCCAGAGATCCAGACTGGGCGGGGCAAGGTCGCGACGAGAGGCGTAGAAGCCGGAAGGAGTGTCATGGCTTGCTGATCGATTGATCTACCAGCAGTCTGGTTGGCCCGGGGGAGTGCCGACCGGAGCCGAGCATAGCAGCGCGTACACGAGTCTTGCGCTGCCCCTTTGTAGCTTATTTTGTATGCAGGCCTTGTCTGACTTCTGACTTGTGAGAGTCCTCCGGAGGACGAGTGAGCATGAACAGAGCAATTCACGATCCTTGCCTTGGATAAATTTCCCCGCATCGGAACCTCCGCGCCTGTTGACGCGTTTATCCGAGGATGATCCGCCGACCTCCGCTTGTCCCGCACCGCAGCGTCCCTGTTGTTGTCCAGTCCAGTGCCCCACCCAGTCCGGCTCCGAGGTCCCATGATGCAGCGCAGAGGTATAAGTACAGGAGACAGCTTCGAGGAAAGCCTCCCCCCATCACACTTGCACGACCAAAAAAAACAAACTACGCGTCAGAAACTCATCCAAGATGGAGCGCGAACCTGATCATGTTAACCCCGCCATGGATAGGTCATTCCTCACCGCCGACATCGGCGATGTCGTCGACAGCATGACCCTCAACGAGAAGATCCAGCTATTGGCTGGAGATGGATGGTGGCAGTAAGTTTTTCCCCTCATCCGAGAGCTTATGAGCCCGAAGCTGATCATCACAGCACCTTCGCCTATCCCCGTTTGAACATCCCTAGGTAGGTCATCGCTCGTGCTTTGGGTTGAAGGTAAGACGGACGTCTGATAGAGCAGTATCAAGGTCACTGATGGACCCGCTGGGGCTCGAGGTGGATCCGCCTACAACATGAGTAAGTGCCAACGCTCAGTGTGTTTTCATCGAACGCTATCGCTGATGCGCAGCTCCTGCGACCTCATTCCCAAATGCCACCTGCGTCGGCGCCACTTTCGACAAGGATCTGGCGTTCCAGATGGGTCAGACCTTGGCGGCCGAGACCAAAGCTCGGGGCGCTGTTTGCTTGCTTGCACCCACCATCAACATTCAGCGATCCCCGCTTGGTGGCCGAGCCTTCGAGAGCTACGCCGAGGACCCGACACTCAGTGGTGTCATTGCTGGGAGCTACGTGCAGGGTCTACAGGGGGCGGGAGTATCTGCAGCAATCAAGCACTTTGTCTGCAACGGTGAGTTCACCTTGTTTAGCTCATTACTGATGTTACAGACCAAGAGCACGACCGTATGGGTCAAAACTCGATCGTCCCTCCTCGTGCATTGCGGGAGGTGTACCTCCGCCCCTTCCAGATCGCGCACAAGATGGCGCAACCATGGGGATATAGTGAGCTCGCTCACAAGCTCTTAAGTAGCCATAGCTCACGCTCGAAGTGACCTCCTATGCCAAGCTCAACGGAACACACTGCGCCGAGCACGACTGGCTCCTCGAGGAGCTCCTCCGCGGCGAGTGGAAGCACGAGGGTATTGTCATGTCCGACTGGACGGGTACATACTCCGTCTCGGAGGCCATCAACGCCGGGCTCGACATCGAATTCCCTGGTCCTGCGCGGTGGCGCAACAAAGATTTGGTCAACCACCTAGTCACTGCACACAAAATCGACTCTCGCCAAATTGACACTCTCGCGACTCACATCTTGACCTGGGTTCAGAAACTCGCGCAGAAGAATGAGGAGGTGGTGTATGGGGAGAAGAAGGGGGAGGTCACGCGGTGGGAGGCCAAGGAGGTCGACTCGGCTTTGGTCAGGCGCATCATCACCGAGGGGATCGTCTTGCTCAAGAACGACGAGGAGATCTTGCCGGTCAAGAAGGGCAAAGTTGCCATCATCGGTCCCAACGCCAAAGCCAAGGTCTTCACCGGAGGCGGATCGGCCCGTCTCAACCCGGCTTGGAGCTCGACACCTTGGCAAGGCCTCGTCTCTGAGAAGCCAGACGGTGTCGACCTCTCCTACGCCGTCGGCACCCTCACTGCCAAGTATGCACCCCTTCTCGACGAGAACTTCACCGCGTCGGACGGTTCGGTCGGCTTCGATGCGTACCACTACCCCATCACCGCCGACGGCAAGCAGGCCGACAAGCACGTTGCCAGCGATATTCTCACTCGGTCGGAGATGCGCTTCAACAACTTCCAGCGATCTGGACTCTCAGACAACTTCTTTACTGAGATTAAGGCAACATTCACCAGTCCCATCACTGGCGAGTACGAGTTCGCCTTGACTTGCACCGGCAAGTTCTGGTTCTTCTTCGATGGCAAGCAGGTGCTGGATATGAGTGCCTACAAGGAGAAAGGCCAGGCCTTCTATGGGAATGGTTCACCGGAGGCCAAAGTCAGAGTGAAGGTCCAGGAAGGAAAGGTGAGCTTACCACCCTAACATGGCTGACTCTCAGAAATACGCGATTCGAGTTTTGCATGACACTCGCGGTCCACCTCTCACCTCCGGTTCTTCCACTCTCCTCTATATTGCTATGCGTATCGGTGCGGAGCCCGCATATGAAGCCGACCAAGCTATCGAGGAAGCTGTCGCCCTCGCTAAATCCTCCGACACTGCCATCGTCGTCTGCGGTCTCAACCAGGACTGGGAGTCAGAAGGCGATGACCGGCCGGACCTCAACCTGCCTATGCGCAGCAACGAGCTCATCGAACGCATAGCCGCCGCCAACCCAAATACCATTGTCGTCCTCCAAGGTGGCTCAGCTCTCGCCATGCCCTGGCTTTCTAAAGTCAAGGGGGTCGTACAAGCCTGGTATGGTGGTTGCGAGACCGGCACCGGTATTGCCGACATCGTGTACGGCAAAGTCAATCCCTCGGGTCGACTGCCGGTCACCTTCCCAGCTCGGGAAGAAGACGTGCCATCGTATCTCGCATACAAGTCGGCAGACACCAACACTCGGTACGAAGAAGGCATCTGGGTCGGATACAAGCACTACAATGCTCGAAACATCACCCCGCTCTTCCCCTTCGGCCACGGCTTGAGTTACACGACCTTCGAGTACTCTGATCTGGCAATCACTTCAGTCAGCAAGCCCAAGGGTACATCGGCTGGCGAGTGGCAGCTGAAGGTCAAGGTCAAGGTGACGAACACCGGGAAGGTGGCTGGCAGTCACTCGGTCCACTTCTACACTCAGCCTCCCGCGGAAGGTCCGATGGGCCTGAAGCACCCCGAGAGGACCCTGCAGGCTTTCGCCAAGGTGCATGGACTTCAGCCGGGCAAGAGTGAGGCAGTCGAAGTTACGCTTGACAAATGTGAGTTTTGTGAACAGAAGCTCGTTGGTGTCAGAGGCTGACGAGACAGACGCAATCTCGCACTGGGACGAGAGATTCAACATCTGGCGTGCTGAGCCTGGAACTTGGGGCCTTGTCGTTGGATATGATGCGGGCAGGATGTATGGCCAAGAGACATTCGAGGTGGGCAAGGGTCTGAGCTGGTCAGGGCTTTGAGCGAAAAAAAAGTTTTGGAGCACATAGTAGCGAATTTTGGGCGGGAAGAATCCTGGATGTATGTGCGATGATCTCAGACAGGCAGATGGCTTCGCTTCATTAACGTTGCAAGCACGACGACTCGAATGATTCGAACCAACCCCACCAATCAGTAGCATTACGTGACCAGCCGGTGATAGGCGGATTTATCTCGCGCGGGTGCCTGAATTTGGACGTCCCCACCCGACTTTCTACTCGTTGCATTCCTCCATTCTTCTATACACTTCTATACATCACACTCCTACTATCCTTACTCTGAAACAACATCAGCAAACATGTCTTCCATCACCAAGATTCAGGCTCGTCAGGTGAGCGCTTTCGTTGTATCTAGCCAGCCTGAGAAGAGCACATGCTGAGACTTCTTTCCTTCAGATCTTCGACTCTCGAGATAAGTCCCTTCGCTTGCTTGACCTTGCCAGACGTCCACATCAGCGCTGTTGATCTGTCGGTTCCTCTTGCTCTGAACGGCGCTCGCTGGTCTGTGGTGGTATCCATCACCTAGGGTCTGCTGCACAGCCCCATCAGCCAACACGTTCTCATCCTTTCCGCATCCTTCCCGCCCTTCTCGCGAAACCTGTTATTCTAGAACCTCCCCTTGGTCGAGAGCACTCAGCGCTGGCATCGCCTGACGTACTCCCTGACCCAGTGTACCGCAATTCGAAAGGGACCTAGCTGACGTGAGCACGTAACCCTACCGTCGAGGTCGACCTTTTCACCGAGAAGGGTGAGCTGCATTTCTATATCTTCACGCATCTTTCCTAGCACTCAAAAGGCCTCACCGGCGCAAGGGATCAGGCTGACTTAGGCAGGACGATTCCGTGCCATGGTCCCATCAGGGGCCTCCACCGGTATCCACGAGGCTGTCGAGCTCCGAGACAAAGCCAAGGAGTTCGGAGGCAAGGGTGAGCAATTCAATTCTACATGAGCTGAATTACAGGTGTCCTCAAGGCCGTTGAGAACGTCAACTCCATCATCGCTCCCGCTCTTATCGAGTCCCAGCTCCCCGTCACCTCCCAGAAGGAGATTGACGACCTCATGATCAAGCTTGACGGTACACCCAACAAGGGCAAGCTCGGCGCCAACGCCATTCTCGCCGTCTCCATGGCCGTCTCCGAGGCGGCTGCTGTCGACAAGGTAAATTCAACATTCCGGAAAACTCCAAAGTAGACGTGGCTGACGGTTTCAGGGCCTCCCCCTCTACGCCTACCTCGCCCAGCTTGCTGGTGTGCCCGAGCCCTACGTTCTTCCCTGCCCCGCCTTCAACGTCATCAACGGCGGTGAGCACGCCGGCAACAAGCTTGCCTTCCAGGAGTTCATGATTCTCCCCACCGGCGCCAAGTCATTCGCCGAGGCCATGCAGATGGGTACCGAGACTTACCACGTTCTCAAGAAGGTCATTACCAAGAAGTACGGCCAGGATGGTGAGTTGTCTCATAACTGACCGGTTGAAAGAAGGAGCTGACATAGTAGCTGCCAACGTCGGTGACGAGGGCGGTTTCGCTCCCAACGTCGGCGGTGCCGAGGAATCCCTGGACCTCCTTACTGAGGCCATCAAGCAGGCCGGCTACACTGGCAAGGTCCAGATCGGTCTCGATGTCGCTTCCTCCGAGTTCTACAAGGAGGGCAAGTACGACTTGGACTTCAAGGTGTGTTGACAGAGCGCACCGTGTGAGACATTCCAGCTGACAGGTAGAACCCCAACTCCGACAAATCCAAGTGGCTTACCGGTGCCGAGCTCGCCAAAGTCTACGAGGGCTACGTCGAGAAGTACGACATTTGCTCCATCGAGGACCCCTTCGAGCAGGACGATGTCGAATCGTGGACTCTCTTCAACACCAACAACAAGATCCAGGTTGTCGGTGATGACTTGACCGTCACCAACCCCGAGCGCATCAAGATGGCCATTGAGAAGAAGGCCTGCAACGCTTTGCTCTTGAAGGTAAGTCATTACCCGTATTATCTACAACTCGGCTAATGTGTTCAGATTAACCAGATCGGTACCATCACCGAGTCCATCCAGGCGTAAGTCAGAGGATCACATTGGCATTAAATTTAGCCAACTGACACTATAGTGTCCAGCTCTCGCAGCAGAACGACTGGGGAATCATGACCTCGCACCGATCCGGCGAGACCGAGTCCACCTACATTGCCGACCTTGCCGTTGCTCTCCGCACCGGTGAGATCAAGACCGGAGCTCCTTGCAGGTCCGAGCGTGTTGCCAGTGAGTTTCCTATCTGTTTGCTGGACTTGGAGCAGAGCTGACGTATCTAGAGTACAACCAGTTGCTCCGTATCGAGTTCGTCATATCTCTGCATCGCCAGGCGAAGAATGTTGTTGCTGACCAAACAGGGAGGAGCTCGGTGACAAGGCCATCTTCGCCGGCGGTAAGGGTCTCTCCAAGGGTATCACCGCCCCCGAACTCAAGCTCTAAGCGTGAGTATAACAGGATTATGATAAAATGGTGCCATCTCGTTTATAGAGGGATTGAATGCATATTTCGTGATCGCGTATGCCTCACTAAATAAGAGATTCTTTCCAAGATAAGTGACATTGACACGCGCTGTGCTCTGCTGCATCACATACATACAGGTAGCTTAATGATAGATCACCTTACTGCTTTATGCTTACACTCCTAATTGACAGTCCATCCCCGTTTCAGCACGGCCATCCTCTCCTTAGGCCTTGGTCTTCTTCTTTGCGCCCTCGTCTTCACCCTCAGCCGCCGCCTCACGCTTCTTGCTGGCTGCGCTCTTGCTCTCAGGCTTCTTTGCAGTCTCCTCCTTCTTGCTAGCAGGCTTGGCCTTGCTAGCGGGCTTCGCGGCGGATTCCGCAGCCTTCTTGGAGGCGGGCTTCGCCTTGGATTTAAGCGCCTCTTCGGTATCCTTGCCGTCATCCTCTTTCTCCTCCTCGATGGTCTCCTTGACCTTCGCGTCCGCCTTCTTCGCAGCGGGTCTCTTTGCGTCCGCCTTAGGTTCCTTCTCCTTATCCGCCGCCGTCTCCTTCTTCTTGGAAGCGGGCTTCTTGGTTTCCTCCTTCTTCTCGGCAGGGGCAGCCTTCTTGCTGGCGGGCTTCTTGCTCTCCTCCTTCTTCTCGGCGGGCGCAGCCTTCTTGCTAGCAGGCTTCTTGTCTGCCTTCTCCTTGTCCGCCTTCTCCTTGGCAGCGGCAGCAGCCTCTTCCTTCTCCTTCTTGTCGGATGCGGCCTTGGCAGCTCGGCTCGAGGGCTTCCTGCCTCCAGTTTCCTCTCCTTCCGCCTCAGCTTCCTTCTTCTCGTCCGATTTGTGCTCGGGTGCGCCCTTCTTGGGCTCGTTCTTCGATCCGGCCTCATTTTCGTAACCTCCACCTTGAGCTTCGTACTCCTTAGCTATCTTGGCGGACTATTTATCAGCACATATCCGCATGCGATCGTCTGCGAACCGAAGGGAGGGAAGGAAGTGGCATGCGCGTGCGAGTATGAGGGGGCACCGCGTTTGGATAGCCAGGATCCGGATACGACTTCCAGAAAATACGGACAGTGGCTCAAGTGATGAAGTGACGGGTTGGAAAGGCGCTGATGCCAAATGGGTCTGAATGGCGGACCACAGCTCACCTTCCATGCAGCCATCTGGCCGGCACCGGATCCATCCTTGTTTGTCTCGTTCTTGATCTCTATGGCGCGTCAGCTGTGGCACTTTGAGACATGGAATTGACGACTCGACGCGGACCTCGTAGGACACGCGAGAGGGCATGTACAAGCGGGTCGGCAGAGAGAGGAGGCAGCGCGGGAGCAGTCGGGAGATCAACAACTCACTCTCGGTGATCTCATCGTGGAGCTTAGCATTCGTGGGCTTTCCCTTGGTAGACGGCATAGTGATTGCTGAGTGTGAAGCGGGGGTGGTGAAGCTGTTGGGGAGCCGTGTGTGAAGTGGGTGTCAGATATGGTATGGGACGAGGAAGAAGGAGGGGAGGGGAAGAGGGGGGTTCCCGATTCTGGTCAATCCTCGACCTCATTTGACGTCACATGTCAACAAACATCCCCGGCGATCGCCGGAACGCGTCTGAAATGTGGCGCCGAATGTGGCAGTAGTGGCACCTCCGGACAGCTGGCCTCATTGTATCCCGTACAGCCCATACGCGCAGTCAGGTAGTCCTATTTGGGACAGACCGTGAGCTTGGTGAGGACCTGCAGATCCCTCTCGACTCACGAGTGACATGTCAGGTTTGAAGCAGATTGAGCACTTCCGAAGCTGAAATTAACAGGTCATCATCTCCACGCCTCGTCTCGCCGTTACCCCGTATGCCCAACATCGAGGAGACTGAAGGCGCTGAATACACCATCTAGATACTACCGGGCACCAAAGATCTGGCACTCGATCCACACCCCTACCTGGACATTCGCCCGGTGCTGACGTAGACCCCTCGCTTCTTCAATACGCCCAGAAATTTGGGACTGCTCATCCCCGCTTGCGGACCATATCTAGGCACTAGGTGCCTCGCCTCCCATCGCCATCGTATGCGTCGCTGAGTGCGAGTCTCGATATTGGGGAAGAGCGGTGCTCCTGGATCCCTGCTGATCAGCGGATGAATCTGGCCGCGGTTCCGGAACCCGGAGGGCAGAATACAGTGCCGCTAAGCGCTTCGACTTGCAGAGGGTGTCACCGTCAAACTCACTCCAACTGTGATTATCAGACATCTCACTGAATTGCTCGTTGCCTCGGCAGAGATGAGCCTACATTAACTTACGAAAACGGTGCGCATACAGCAGAACATCCTTGGGCCCTGGATCGAGTCGTCGCGAGACGAGATCTAGGATCACGGAGCGTATTTGGCGAAGTAGGGTGTAAGGTGCCAGTGGCGCGGTGGTGTGAGGTTATGGCTGGTAGGTAAACTCAGAGCAGCGGTGCTGGCTTTGAGAGTGAATGCTGCCTGGTGGGGTGAGGGACCGGATTTCCGATCGGGTGTGTGCACTGTGTGGATTGCTGGCCGAGGTCGACGACATGCAACGATCAAAGTGGATCCCTGTCGCTGGTTGTGGTGCTAGTCTTTTAATGTATGAACAGCAGTGTTGTCTTAGATGCGCAGCTATATGAAAGGGACCATGCCAGCTGCACTTTGCAATCGCGTGAGATCTTAATGTCGCCCTGCATACTGAATCACATCATCAGAAGGTCAAAGATGGACTCAACCTGGGAAAACGTGCTGTGATTAGCTGGTTCAAACGTTCGTGATGGCAGTGATATGAGAGACGGGGAGTCCTTTGAATTTGCGAGCATACTTCCAGTCCCCCGTTTCAGATACTGTCACGTCCATAGTATCGTGTTTCATCAGGTTTCATACTAACCCAGACAGGCCATCCTCCCTCCCACGTGCGTGCTTCGAATAAACCTTCTTCTATTCATCTGCTACGTCACTGGCGGCGAGTTGGTAGCTCACGTCATCAGTCTTGACCTGCTTAAGTCAGCACAGCACGAGGAACACGAGCGCTGGCGGTTCGATGCCATCATTTCAGATGTAGCGCGCCCTGATTTGTTGGGAAGTCTCGGCCGTTCTTTAGTATGAGGATCGATGAACTAATGTAAGAGAGGCTACAACAGCTTGTCGTTCTCCTATCTTCGCCAGATGGCTCTTAAACCAAGGATGTCCAGGTGCCGGTCGCCGGTGGCGAGTGCGAATTCATGTACTAAGTGGCGCGCACGGGGGCAAGTGCCACACTGCCACAATGGATTCGTCACTCGGAGATACAGGGCGATGGCTAACGCCGCAGCATACCTCAAACTGCTGGGCCAAACCAAACCGAGTCCCCCTTTCGTCCCATCACCTCTCTTCTTCCCATTGTTTATTCATGTTACCATCATAAGGAAGCAGGCGAGGGATGGCGTCAAACACCGTAAGTGTCGGGCTCTTCCCCCACACCTCGTCAAAGAGGTCATTGCTGATTATCGCTCAGGCCTCCCGTACTGCTCCCGTCAACATTCAGACCCAGATTGATCCGTCAAGATGGGAAAGAGCCATGAATGAGGCGGAAATTGACAAGACGTGAGTTTGAGTGTCTTTGTGTTGTGAAGGAAGATTTTCATCCAACCCTTTTCTCCCATTCGTTCGCATCAACGTTCTCCTTCTTCTCTGATGAGACTTAAAGCAAGTGGGAATCTCTCCGACCAAAAGCTGCGGACAACCCAATCATTATGCATCTCTGACCTCTTTCTCTTCTTCAGGCTTGAAAAATTTTCGGTGGTGCTCATGTGACCTGTCGAGCGCTCGCTGACTCCAACAGCGATCTCAATGCCATGATCCTGGACTACCTGCTCTTGGAGGGTTTCCCAGACGCAGCGGTTGAGTTCGCACGTGAGACGGGTCTGCCCGCGGATGTGGATCACGCAACCATCCAGGAGCGGATGGAGATTCAGGAGGCTGTCGAGGAGGGCAGAGTCGAGGAGGCCGTGCGCAGAGTGAACGAGCTTGATCCCGAGGTGAGTTGAGCTTCGGTATCGGCGTTACTTCCTCGGGCCTTCTTCTTTCGTCTGTCTTGTTTCAATTCCCCACTTCCTCTTCCCCCTTCCTATCCTTCCAGCCATCCACCCCAAGGATTATACAATCATGCACCACGCTTAGCCCGCATCTTGCGTGGCCATGCGGAAACAACCTGATTTACAGACCTGATATGAGGGGCAATCCATCCTGCTGCTTTGCTAGTGTTCTCCTGCGACTAAAACACAAGCTGACAACATGTAGATTCTGGACACCAATCCACCACTCCTCTTTCATCTTCACCTTCTACGCCTGATCGAGCTCATCCGCACGGATCAGCTCGACCTCGCCCTCGCCTTCGCCACCGCTGAGCTCGCTCCTCGCGGTGCGTCACATCCCGAGTTCCTCGCCGATCTCGAGAAGACTATGGCGCTCTTAGCCTTCCCCGACCTGGCCAAGTTTTCGGACGACTCATCACATCATCCAACCCTACCTCCTGCTACAGCCGAACTCTTCGCCGATCCCGCCTTCGCGCCCATCAGCCAACTCATGCGCCGAAGCCAGAGAGTCAAGGTCGCTCGAGAGCTCAATGCGGCCATCTTGGAGAGTCAAGGGCTAGGAATGGAGACAAAACTCGGTGGGCTGGTCCGGCTCATGAGCTGGGGTGAGGAAAAGCTAGAGACGGCTGGTTTCACAGTGTCGGATGGAGAGCGAGGATGGGCGGCTGCAGTACTCAAGGACGAGTTGAAGTGAAGCGTGCTGGTCATCAAGTTGTGCAAGTAGCTTTGTACATACCGTTGTAAGAGTATGGCGTTGACATCATGTATTCGATACAGTCACTCCTTCGTTGTTCGCCGGGCTCTCACATCGCTTTCATGATCTGCGATTCTCTTGAGAGCTGGGCAACGCAGAAAGAAGGCAGACAAAACGGTTTAACGTCGGATATACCCAACGTACCTCCGGCCCGAACCGGCCAGCCCGCCAGCCGGACCAGGCAAAGTCTTGCATTTCACGAGTCAAAGCAGCCTCTCCTGCCTGATCAATGGAATGGATACATGCGCCATGCTCTTACACCCAGCATTGACGTTAAACGCCCCAGGAATCCAGCATTTGTCAAATGCGAGGGCGCACAACGATGACCGCCTCACCAACTCTCCACAGCAACTCCCGCGCTTCGTCCTCGACGGCGTCGCTCAGCCGAGCCCGCGCCGCGCTACCAAGCTTGCCTGCATCTAGTAGTACATTCGCCCGCAAGTCGGCAGACGTGTTTGACGAGAAGGAGAGAAAGGATGATAATGACGGACACGAGAAGATGGCAGAGATACCACTGCAAACTCTTGGAGACGGTCCGATAGCACCCATCGAAGCCGCCGAGAATGCTGCTAGCGCAAATGCTGCGCGAAAGGCTATTAGGAAAGATGAGAACTTGGAATACGTAGAGCCCGGGCTGAAAGGCTGGCTCAATCTCCTCGGGGTGAGTATCATGATCCCGCCGCAGAACGAAGCTGACACTTGCCCCAGGCCGTTCTCGTCAATTCGATATGCTGTGAGTATTTGATGGCCTTGGCACATGTCAAAGTCCTGCTGACTTCTCAGATGGCATGACGAACTCTTACGGTGTATTCCAAGAGTATTACACTACTACCTACGCTCCCACCATCTCCTCCGGCGCGACCGCCATCTCCTGGATCGGCACCGTTCAATTCTGGTTGTGCCCTTTACTGGGTTGTATTTCCGGTCCACTCTTCGACGCGGGCTATCTCAAATCGCTCGTTGGGATCGGAGGAGGCCTCTACGTCTTCTCGCTCATGATGACCTCGCTCGCCAAGGAGTACTACCAATTTCTTCTAGCGCACGGTTTCGGCGTAGGGATGGGCATGGGATTGATCTTCTCGCCCAGCGTTTCGACCCTCTCACATCATTTTGGGCGGAGCCGATGGCGGACGCTAGCGTATGGATGTCAGGCGAGCGGGAGTAGTTTGGCAGGCATCATCATCCCGGTGATGTTGAGGCAGCTTATCCCCGCCGTCGGCTTCGCGTGGGCCCTCAGGATATGTAAGTGTCGGTGGAAAGACTCGGGCAGAGCCTGGTATCTGACGGACCGCAGTAGGATTCATCGTCCTCCTCGTCGTTGTTTGTGCCTTCTTCTTCCTCTCGCGCGTTCACCCGCCACGGAAGGAACTGGCCCTGCTTAGCCCTACCGTTTGTAAGTTCTTGCATTTACCAACATCTTCTGGGTCAAGATACCGGCTGAGACCTCTAGTCCAGAACAAAGCTTACACGGTCTACGTCCTCGGCGCAGGTCTAGGATCTCTCGCCATGTGAGCATCTTCGCGGCAAGTTCACAAGTGGCACTCACTGAAATTCCAGATATGCCCCATTGACATTCGGCGCAACGTATATGCGGGCGAAGGGATTCGACCCAGGACTGAGCTTCTACGCGTGAGCAGCATCCTAGCCACTGCGTGAGATGTGCTCATTCGCTTAGAGTCGCAATCGGGAACGGCTGCTCCATTTTCGGGCGGATAATCCCCCTCATGATCGCTCAAAAAGTCGGCACCATCAACATTTTCACTCTTTTCGCCTTGATCAGCGGGACCATGCTCTTCCTATGGACGACAGCCAAGACGGTCCAGGGTTTCTTGATCTATGAGGCGTTTTATGGAGTTGCGAGCGGTAGGTACCCATATTCGAGTCTTGAGTGGCGAAACTGATAATAACAGGCGCATATGCTGCCTCACTCAATCCAGGAGCGGCATCCTTCGCCCCCGAAGCGAATCAGTCAGGCCTTTACCTCGGCATGTGCTTCTTCACTACTGCGTGGTTCTGGCTACCTGGAACACCAGCAACAGCGGCATTGATACAGGGCAAGACAGATTACCTGCCGGCGTCGATATTCTGCGGGTGCGCTGTTTTGGGAGGAGGGCTGATATTGATTGGAGCAAGATTTATGCGTGCAAGACAGGTGGGCAGCAAGTGGGTGTAAGGGTAGGAAGAGGTCAATGCCATGTGCTCTCGAGATGCTTGCATCCGACGCGGACGGTATGCTTTCTTTGTTTGACGCTCCCTACAAGCTGATCTTCTATTTTCTTATCTTCACAACATATAGGGTCCAGCGGGCTTGTTCGGCCTCATGCTTGCATAGCGACCTACAGTCCAAGGCTTCTCGTTGGGGGGTAATACTGCAGCGAGTCCCAGCGACAGGGCTACTTTACGTGCGTGCGTGACGCCTTGGCATGATGAGATCGTGCCTGGGCGGGATCCGGCCCGATTAAGGCCGATAACGAGATGAGTGCCGTAACGGGATCTGGCAAATGTTGTTGCGCGCAAATAAAACCATTCTCCCATCCTAGCTCCCCATTCATGTCGCGCAACAGACAGCCATGACCACCAACGCAGAGGCGGGACCTTCAGATCCGAACGTGCTCAAGTCGCGGAAAGCAGGAAAGGGAGGAGAGAGTGGTACTGCTGCGCCGGAGGCGATAACAACATGCGACTCATGTAGGACGAGAAAGGTGTGCTGCTTGACCCAGGCCAGGCTCGAGGAGGCTCGTCGTTAGGCTATGCGCTGATCTGAGCAGGTCAGATGCCTTCCGCTTCTCAACAAAGAGCTTGATCAAGCTCGAGCCAAGGGGAAGGAGACGAGCTGTAGGGGTTGCTACCGGAGAGAGGAGGATTGTGTCTTCGAGTACAAGTACAAGAAGTCTGGTCGACCAAAGGGGTGCGTACTTTGCCTCAATAGTCGTCTGTAACTGATTGGACAGGTCTGTGAATGCCAACAAGCGCCCGCGTCGCGAGTCCAGCTCGCAGAGCCAACATCGCTGTAACCCCAACGTCGAACCCGCACTGCCACTACCCATCTCGCGCGGTTCTGCCTCCGAGTCCACCGAGACGCTTCCCTCGGCCCAAGGTACACAAATAGAGCGGACGAGCAGCCACAATATACGCGGCTCGAATCAGTCCCCTAGTCCACCAAGCGGACGAATCGATCCGATCAGTCATTGCCGGCCATACTTTGAGGGCGATCCACATCCCTATCAAGCAATTGGTCCGTATGGTCCTGCCACAGGCACCATCTTTGGCTCTGCCCTATCAGCCATGAGTCAGGATCATGGCCAGATACAGGGAGATATGTACGCTGGTAATCGGTATTCGATGACCAACGGCATGTCCAACATGATGATGGAGGATCACGCGCCTTTCGGCGGACTATCGATCGACCTCAGCCCGGAAGTTTTCGTCACGTCGAATCCCTACCCTAACCATGTGATGGCCGCCCCTTCGTTGTCGGCGACTGGGACCAATCACGGCGCATCACACTTCCGCTCTGCTGGCCTGGGACTGGACAGAGAGGACCATTCTATACCTACTCCTCAAGCGCAAGAGTGGACGTTGCCCCAAAGCGGATCATCTATCGAGAACTCCCCTGAAAAGCGACCTTTCGATTACCCGTCTGCTGCATCAGATCCTCTCCAGCTACTCCCGCCAAATTCCCCGAACAGATCAGCACCGATACTCCCCCCTACACCCGCCGCCCAATCACCGGCGACGTCCTTCGCTTTTTCTGCGCGAGCTCATCCAGCCATCGCCCGAGATATACCCCAAATTGACGATGTGCTCGCTTGGACCGATGTATGCTTCTTTGTCAATCTGCATATGATGCATCAACATGGACTCATGCCACTGGTACATAAACCCACGTTTGCGCAGGATGTGTTACAGAGGAGAGATATCGCGGATGAGACTTTCAGAGGGTTGCTGTGCAGTATTGGTGAGTTTCGCTCACGCGCCACAAGCTGCGATAAGAACTGATCGTGTAGTTGCATACACGTAAGCTCGTCAAGTCAACAAGGTCAGATACTGTAATCTGACATAGATAGCATCTGCCAATGCCCCGTTCACCTCGTCACCCCACCGTACACACGGCGGACTCTCGAACTCATGCTGAGGCGATGTCAGAAGACCAGTCGGGCCATCCAATTGAGGTGGCACATGACTTGCAGCTTGGAGAGTCTAGCAAGTTTACAACTGTGAGTCCAATCATGCCTCGGAATTCTCCCGGCTGATCCATAGGGATATCAATACCGCCCTTGCTGCCACACAAGTCGATCTCGCCACTGTTCTGATATCCGACGCTAGACGACAAGTTTATGCGTTGGGCCTGCACACTGCTACACCGCGGGAGGGTCTGACTTGTATCGAGCTACAAATATGCCGAAGACTCTTCTGGGAAATTTACCAAAGTGACAAGTGAGTGTGATTTCTGACTGCCGTTTCGTATCTAATGAAGTAGAACAAACGTGATGAATGCCATCTCGCCAATCTCACTCAACGACTGCGAGGGAGTTCCCCCTCTGCCTCTTGAGATCGACGATGATTACATTACCACTTCTGTCGCCACCCCACAACCCGAAGGAACTGTGTCATACATGACTGGCTTCGTCGTTGTTTCGCGAATCTTCCAGATCCTCGGCCAATGTCAAATTCGTCAGAAGACCTTTGCGAACAACCGAGATGCCGGTCCGCCCAAGGCGGAACTACTGGTGTGGGTGGAAGAGCAGAGGGCGGGAATGAGGCGATTGCTAAATGAATTGCCTGGCAAGCTGCGAGCGGAATGGAGGGAGGCGGGAGGATTCGAGCGGGCTGAGGAAAGCAGTATGGGTATCCAGAGGGCAAACATACACATCACAGCTCTATGTGTTGAGTTGGCACTAGTGAGTCAACTTATCGATCTCTCCTCTGGCCTCTGCAATTTGAACACTCTGACTGATCGTTCAGCTTGACTTCCGACTACACCTCGATCCCGAGGAAGATACCCGTGCGGAACGCGAGATCCTCGCTCGAAAAGCATACGCAACATTGTCCAGCGTGCCGATAGAATACCTCGCCAGCAATGGCGAGAGCATGCGCGGTAAGGTCCTTCGCATCGTGCTGGACCTACTAAGCTTCACGAGGGGCAGTGCGGCTGGCACCACGGGAGATTCGCAGGCGGGACAGGGGCAATCTAATCACCCTGCTGCGGGTGAGGGTGGGGAAGGGCCAGAAGCTCAAGCATTTGGCAAGGACGTTTGGGATTGGTGGAACATGGTATGTCCAGTCACTCGGTCGTCGGACTTATCCAGAGATATGTGCAGCGCTGATCGTCCGCAGTACTCTAGTGTGCAGTTCTTCCAGATCATACCGGAGGTCATCGGGCCTGGAGGCAGTGACGAATCGAAGGCAGCGTAATGAGACATCGGAGTTTGACGTTACTGCCGCTATGCATCCTACTGGGCGCTGCATCTTCGAGCTGGCGTCGAGGGCCGGCCGATGCAGAAGGCAGGATGCTCAGGGGCTTGAATCCCTCTGCGCCAAGTCATAGTCTAGCTGACGTGTGCTCCATAGACGATCTATCAGTCGGCTCGCGGCTAACGCGCTGACACTCGGACTACTGGTGGAAACAAGCAGCGAGCGGAGGTAGCGGATGTCCACATGCGGCGTCAGCTCCGGGCATAAGTCTCACTTTTGGGTCGAAACGCGTTTGACTCTGGGCGAGGTCGGACCTGGCACCCTTCCATGAGGGATGCTGTGTGCCGGACTCGAGACACGATCTGGACTCCGGAGAGACAGAATCAGGTGAACAGTGGGCTGTGATACCGGGTTCAATACCAAGGGTGCTTCGTCGTCTCTGGATAGTAACGTATAGTGTATGACATAGATGGACGATGCAGAGTCTAGGTACTATGTATGGCTACCTATAGACGAGAGCGAACTACGTATACGGAGATCTAACGGGAACTCCACTAATTATAACTCGGAGGTATAGACCGTTCGTGCAGTCGCACTCGGCTAAGGGTGTTCTGATGAATAGAATTGTCTCCACATCGCGTGTCCTGCGACCTCTGCCTTGTCCAAACGCGTGTGAGAGCGATCAAGGTCAAAGGACGGCAGGCGGTGAACCATGTCGCAGCCCGACGTGTCGTAGTTGCCGACATGCGTTTCACGATGGTTGTCGGTCTGTCAGCCCTTTGTGCGGGGTTTCTACGAATGAGCACGATGGGTGTGGTTACTGGTTAGAACTAGCGCCGACGGGTATTAAAAAGTGAGCCGGACGCCCACATCCCTCGTTTCTACATCATCCCTCGAGCCCAGCAAGCACGTCTGCATTGCTCACCTCACAGTCCCACACATCCACCTGTCATTTGTGCGCATCACCCCACGTCTACATCATGCGCACCAGATTCCCTTTGCTCGCTCTTCTGGCATCATCTGCAGCCGTTTCCGCTGCCCCAACACACTCCGATACCGGTGTTTGCCTCTCTTCGATCGATGCAGCCACGAGCGCCACTGATTGGACAGTCCCGTCGGCGACAGCTGGTCCCCATCAGAGCAATGTCACACTCACGACCGAGGAACATCACCCGACCAGTGTAGTCGATGCCACTGGAGATGCAAGCTGGGTTTCCGGTGAAGCTGCCCGTTCCCTGTCAAAGACGGTGTCACGCTTATTCGAGCGCGAAGCAAAGGGGGGTGGCGGCGGAAAGGGTGGTGGAAGTGGTGGAAGTGGTGGAGGTAAGGGGGGAAAGAGTGGTGATGGCGGCAGCAGCAGCAGCAGCGGTGGATCTGGCAGTGGAGGGGGCGGTGGCGGGGGCGGCGGCGGCGGTCCCAAAATTGCTCCGGTCGGCAACCGCGGTAACGAGACTACTACTACTAAGGGCGACGCGAGCAGTCATTCGATGAGTTTAGGTGGTGTTGCCGCTGCTGCTCTTGCGGTTGCAGGGCTAATGCTCTGAAGGGCATCAGAGGCCAGGTCGGTGGAGGGTACACAGGTTTGCGGCGAATTTTGGCTCTGCTCTTGGAGTCAGAGTGTGATCAGAGGGTCTTCTTCGTTTGACGATGCTTCAGCTCGATGCGCATGTAGTTCCCATCTTTGCTTTGAGCGGTAGTCATTCATGTGAGCGAGTCATCAGCCAATAACTGCACACCAAAATTCAGTTTGGTGAACATCCAGCTGCCAGCACAAGATATGCTGCCTCGACTCAAGCGACACAACACTCGATCGAGCTCATTCCGTCCGTCCGGTATGCGCAAGTTACATATCAGGCGGCTTCTTCAGCCTGCTTTCTCTTGACATCCACCTACAAAGTCAGTTGAGGTGTACGTGTCGTTTGAGTCTGCAAGGGCTACCAAATCGGGGATAACTCACCCTGACGACTTGGTCCGCTGGGGCGCCCTTGAGTTCCTTCACCTGCGCTCGAAGCATCTCGACCTGAGAAATGAGCATGAGACTGAGACTACTGCCATGGGACAGTACGATCGCTGCTATAGGGCAATCCACCTCCGTTGGTACGCAAAAGTAGATGGGAGTGCACTCACAATCTCGTCACCAACGTCTCCTTGTACCACAATTTCGTCCTCTCCCTGTGGATTCTTGCTCACGCTTGAGCCCGTAGCGAACTTCCCGGCAAACATCTTGGCCGCTTTTTTGAGGTCGATCCCAAATAGATCCAAGCCATGAATGTGAGTGGCATGTTTGCGCCTCGTTCGCTCGGATCGCTTGATGGTAATCTGAATGATCAGTATATAGAGGCAGATTGGTGTTGAGCTGGATGTACTTTCGCAGCCTAAGTTCGTTAGTTACAGACCGTATGTTGCGTTGGGAGGAGCACTGACCTCTTTCTTCTTCTGCTCGAGCTCTGCCTTCTTTTCTGCCTTTTTCTCAGCCTTGACAGCGTCGGCCTCGATCTTCTCCTGCTTGTCCAGAGACAGCGTTCCTATACGAGCCTCGATAGATCCTGAAAGCAGTCAGAACGGAGCCACTGAAGTCATCTGTCGCTATGCATACCTTCCCATAACCGCTGATATTCGATCTTGTCTTTGCCCTCGAGCCAAGATTTGCACTTCGAGATGCTTTGTCCGAATTCGCAGTACTCAGTGGGCAAGGTACAGACGCCGCAGTAGGATGGATGAACGGGCTTGGTACTAGGTCCAGCTATAGAGGAGCTCATCGTCGATATCGTGCCGTGTATGAAGATGCCTTGAGGGTCGAGATAATATGAGATGACAAGTTACGAGGTACGGATGAAACGTCGACAAATTCACTTCGTCATTCCTCATTTCTCCTCCAAGCATATACATTCGCTGAGGTGCCATGTCTGGGACTGAAGACACCTACGATCAGCTTCTAGCCTTTGGAGTTGGCACGGATCTCGCAAGGGAAGCCTCCAAGCGATATGCAACCAACATCGAAGCAGCTGCCGACTGGTGCTTCGGGGCCGGCGCTGATGTGAGTACAACCCCTGGGTGGAGGACAGGATCCAGGACCTTGTAATGATCTGATCATTGTAGTGGAAGGCCGCCCCGGTATCCGGGCCACCGAAGTACAGAGATTACATCGCTTCGCAAGTCGAACATCGCGAAGTGGCGGAGGACATGGACTTCGCTACCATAGCGGCCAATCTATCGCACTCGCCAGCGCCGCCGTTACCCCCTCGTCGGCAGCCCGCTGTCCCCACGCGACCTACTATAGGCACAAATAACCCATTCTATGCAGCTACCGATCAGATCGCCCAAACTGGAGACAATTCTCCAATCACGAAGGACGAGGAGTTCGACGAGGAGCTACAGCGGGCCCTGCGCCTGAGTGAGGGCGTGGATGGAGGGGATGCCCCATTAGCCGCGGACCGCGAGGAACGGGAGAGAAGCGTACGAGCCACTGCACCTCCGCCCAGCCCAAATTCAAAACCGGACGGTGCTCGGCTGAAGGATGTCGATGAGGAAGGGGAGGTGTTGAGTACGCTCTTTGGGCCGAGCACGAAGGAGGAAGAGGGTGCATCGATCATGTTGTCCTTACGGGGAGGCGAAGTGGGTTCTTCCTCTTTCCACGCTATCATCAGGCCCTCGGCTGATCCAGGCAGAATAAGCCGTCGAAGGAAGACGAGGACCTCAATAGAGCTATCCAAGACTCCCTCATGACCGCCTCTTTTCACTCTGTTGAAGCCGCAAGCCATGCGGAACGGCCCAAGGCGGTCCCTCGACAGGATGGAGCGTGAGTCCGTAGGCCATACTGATGGCTGATGAGACAGTCCTGTAGTCTTCCTCTCCGAATCCGGAGAAAGCAGCTACGCCTCGCATTTCCTACAGGCCATGTATGCTATTCCCCAAGTGCGGGACATTATTCTGCATTTCATCGAGGCGGATAGCGTCAACTCGGATAGGAGCGGGCCAAGTCCTCCCCGTCCAGCGGGTGGGTCCTCTTGGCTTCGTCATACTCTTCATCATGAGACCATCGAGCTGATCCTTGTGTTTAGGTATTAAATCTTTAGCACAGCTATTTCGAAACGCTCAAACCCATCCCGAGTCCTTTATCGAAGTTGATAATGCTGTCAAGCAGATCAAACCCCTTCGAGGTCCTCAATTACCTCCGACCCCGCCCGTAAAAGGTGAGTGGCAACCCGCCGAGTCTCGTACCGGAGAGGATTGACAATGGGCAGATCTGTTAGAAGGGTTCGGAAACCTTGTGGAGGGACAGATGCGCGCAGAGGTGGATGTGGACTCCGCAATGCGGCAAAGGGGAAGCTTGTGGGCTGATCCCCAGCTGTAAGTGGACGTCTCATCAGCTATTATAGACAACTGATCCTTTAGGTTGACCCACTCCGTGATCTTCCCACCCGAGGCCGGCGGACCACCACATCATGTAAATATCCACCGTGAATCGCAAGCCCAATACAAAATTGGCCCAGATCTGGCGAATATAATCTGGGCGTACAATACGGCCAGCAAGAGTATCGAGGATATTGCGGACGTTTTGACTGTGTTTTTGCATTGGGGATATGGGGCCGAGCGGAAATTGTATGAACTGGAAGAGAGGATTGTTCTAGGTATGAGGACATCCCGGGAAGTACGAAATTAAGCTGATCACGAATTCCAGATCGTTTCATGAAGAGTAACGAGATGTGGTCTACTCAGATTCGAGCTCAAGAGGCGGTGGCTAAAGGCAATGTCCGGCGGCTCAAGGAGAAGATCGAGCATCTCACGAACTTTCAGGTGTGTTCGGCAATCCCACTTGTGGAATGCAGCTGACTTGGATAGGGCAACAACGTACACAATAGTCTGTCAAAGTGAGTCGAGCTGCCGCCTGACCACATCCATGAGGGAAGAGCTCATGTATCAGGATGATCAAGCATTACGAAATGACCCCGCCCGGAAACGATAGTATCCATGTACAGCTACAGGCAGAGCTGAAAGCAAAAGTAAGCGAGATCGTGGAAATCAAGAGGCAAAGACAGATGACTAAAGTTACAGCTCTCAGATATTCTCGAAACTCTGCGCTCAAAGACAGAGGCGCTCTTGACGGAGCTGAAGAGGGAGGAAGAGGTCGTGAATGGGGCATTATTCGAGACAGACGCTCCAGAACATAATCAACATGTGGTGAGTAGCGAACTCGCCTGCATTCCCAACAACGCTGATCCTCGAAGTACTCCCTGCGTGCCGTTCTCATGCACGACGGGATAACGATAGCCGGCAAGCACCTCTACGTCTACGTTCGAGATGACGGGAATAAGTGGTGGAAGATTGTTGAACATGAATGCTTTGAGGTATGTTCGGCTTGACGCGATATGAGGGGACAATCGCTGAAGCTTCAGGTCGAATGGGAGTCCGTCAAAACGGACCAAACTGGATTATACATGAGTGGCGGCCCATACGCTCTGTGAGTACCCATTTCCCGACTCCCACGAACGAAACCAGGCGAACACCATACTGACACCAGTAGGATATATGCAAGGGAAAGTCCTCGTCCGCCCAGGGATCAAGTTGCGCCGGAGCAGGGATCCCGAGAACCCAAGGAGATGGGGATCAAAATGGGATCCGAGAGCGCGGAGTTACTCGACACCCTGATGAAGTTCATCAGCGCGAAAACGGCCAACGCGAGTACGGATCCGGTTTCTTCCGCCAATACAAAATCGCCAGTGTCGGAGAAGGCTTTACCCGGAGCCACCGAAGTGCAGGAGGAGCTTGCGCTGCCTGCCGCTACTTTGGTCTCGCCGATCGAATCGTCCGAGCTTCAGGCCCCGATCGCTGCGCCAGGCGCAGAATTGCCCTCTACACTGCCATCACTGCCGTCACAACCTTCCGATGTGTCCTTCCCTGCACCGATCCCGCGAGCGCCATGATCGTAAATGGCGATGATCCGCAATTACGGGAAGGGCGTAGTTGTCAATAGTGCAGTATGCTCGATGCGAAGCATTTTGATTGAGATCTGGATGCGTGCAAGACAAAACGCCTGTGTCTCCATGCTATCAATACTATGGTAGGACATGGAGAGCTCGACCCGCAGACTATTTCTTTGTGAAGAATCCAGCAAGCGTACTCTGCCCTTTCGGTTTCCCCGGCTTCCCAGGCACATTTTTGGGTGGCGGCGCAGTAGCTTTCGCCTTGGTACTCGCACTCGCCGAAGCCACCGAGTTGCTTGATCCCACCGCAGCAGATGATCCAGCCTTCTTGGACTCCTTCTCTTCGTTGACCTCGGTGGATACAGATGACGCACGAGATTGCGATTGCGCCGCTTTCGACTTGGCAGCGATTGTTGCACTGGAATTGGACGCCGCTGACTTACGAGGCTTAGCAGCGGGTTTGCCATTCGTTTTCGAAATGGCGAGTCCTGCGTCGGAATCGCCAGAGTATGACTCTTCCGAAGTGTAATCTTTGGTCACTGCCAATGTGTCAGTCTCGCTCACACTCGATGATCACAGACATACCCATGTATCCCTTCTCATCCATCTCCGTCTTGCTCTTCTTGACTATCCGCCTCTTTCTTCCGCTCTTGCTCGGTCCCGGTTCCGAACCTCCCTCCGTAGACTTCCTTGCAGTGCTCGGTCTCGCAACGGCCTTCTTGACTGTCTTTGCGGGCTTCTTAGCCTCGATCTCAAATTCCTCCTCATCCGACATGCCCATATCCATCATCGCCTCCATAGCTGCCTGATCGCTCTCTCGCACCATACTGCTTGTCTCAGCCCTCGAGACTGCTTCAGCATTGGAGAGCGTCGGCGGATCGCCTGTATCCGTCGCAGCGTTTGATCCATGTTCTGATTCGTCGTCGGATGTGATGATGCGCTTTTTCGATCGGGATTGGTTGGTCTGGGTAGATGGTTTCCGGGTGGTCGATGAGGAGCCCTTGGATGTCTCCGTTGCTTTGGGCTGAGCGGCGTGAGCGAAACATCCACAGTGAGGTACTACGAAAGCATCGAGTCATAGAAGTGTAATCCTGGAGCGAAACATACCTTGGTTGCGACCTTCACCGGCTCCTTCTTGATCTCCGGCTTCACATCTTTCCCTTTACCTCCCTTGGCCTCTGTTTCTGCCTTGGCAGCATCCGTTTTCGTCACTTTGCCTGATACCCCTTTCCCCTTCACATCCTTGTCACCCGCCTTCTTCGCGCCAGTGTCGAGGGTTTTAGACCCAGCTGCAGGCCCGGAACCAGATCCGAAGTCCATCGTTCCGTTCTTCAGCGTCTTTGAGGCAGAACTCGAGCCTTCGGCGGGGAAGTCGCCGCTGATACCACCGTATTTGACATCGTTGTATTTCGGGTACTGCCGTAGTAGAGTGTTCGGGGTCAGATACTGCGCAGGATCCTGGACATTTAGTCCTGGGAGCAAGCGGTACCGCGATGGTGGGCTAATATACGCACTGTGATGGGAGCAGGTGATAGAGCGTAGATGTGTACGTTCAGGCCGCTCGGCTCAAAGAGACCCCTCTTCTCTATCCATTTCAGTCGTGCTTGTGTACGCGCGCATGGCAAGCTTACTTTCGAACTGAGATTGCTGAGCCATGACAACTCCCCAGCGGGGGGTCTGTTCGGGCTCGATAGTGGCATCAGCTTCTGGAAGCATGAGGCCGTGTCCATTTCCAGCTATACCTCCTTCTCCCCCTGGTGACATCAGCCACATCGTTCGGCTAGCGAGCACGGACATCAAGCCCACCCTTGTCATTCCCAACCATATCGTCATCCCCCTCCGTCCCATCATCCGAGTTCCGCTCTCCATCCGACACCTCGTCCATGTCTCTTATCTTCACTCGCTGGCTAGCTTCAAGGGCAGCCAGCGCCTTTGCGTCTAATTGTAGACCATCGGTCGGTAATTGTGTCAACGCCAAAGTTGATGTCGAGAGCAACGGGCCGGATAGGAGGTAGGTGATTTGCAGAGATGGATTTGAGCGGGCGTGTGTAAGGAGCACGCTGTGACTGTTAGCAAGACTGAGTTAATTCCGGCATTGAATCAATCAGAGCAAGGAGCTTGAAAGAGCTACGTCGTCGAGGTACGATCATCACGCACTTCTTGGCTACGTCGACATGACATCCAACTTCTCTGCTCACTTGACGGAAGTTGACGATCAGCCGGTCACTATCGAGCCACTGTTTGAGCTTGCGACTGATAAGCTTCCTTTGCTCTTGTGTTAGCGACATCGGACCGGTGCGTATCTAGCGAGGACCAAGATGATGGATTGTGCTTGTTCAATGTATGTAGCGAAGCTGGACGGGTACGCGATCCGCGAGAACGCGCCGAAATATCACGTGATTTCAAGAACTGCATGACATATGCGCTTCCTCAATGCTTCTGCAGCTTGACTCGCTTGCCCACAGGAATGAAGACCTAAGCAGCATGCAAGGGCATGGACACAGCTGCTTTCGACACGCTGCGTGATTCTCGAATTTACATGAGGCGTCGCAAGGCGTCGCAAGGCGTCATGGCTTGCGAGACATCGGCGAGACCCGCGCATGGTACCCCCGAGACACTTCGAGCGGAAAGTCTTCGGAAGGGGCACTCGGGGTTTTGCGAAGTAGGACACTTGCACTGCGCTGCGCGAGGAGTGTGACGAAGAGCAAGAGTAAGAGATGTTCGGAGGTGGGTGTGAAGCGAGTACATAGGTTGGTTACCCTGAGACGCGTACGGTTAATAACGTAAACGCGTCCTGCCTTGAACGCGACTCTGCCGCTACTGTAAATCCTAAATCCTCCCAATCTCCTACATTACTTCCCATTTGATCGAGAGCGCCTCCTCTTCTCCTCTTCCACCTCATTCTCAAGATGCGCTTCCCCGGCAGCATCCAAAACATCATCCTCCTCGCTTGCATATCCCTCTTCGTCGCAGCACCGGTGCTCGCTTCTTCAGGGGACCGCAATCCAACATATCAGCACTGTCTGAAGGGATGCGGTATCACCTACTGCGATCCATCGCAGCCGTCAGCAAATCCCTGGTATCTACGAGCTGGAGGCTGGGATTGTGCGGCAAACTGCAAATACAGCTGCATGCACAGCTTCACGGATAACATCAAACCGGGAAGCAGATGGCATCAATGTGAGTTCGTTTTGTCAGCTCAGATGAGACGCCAAGGCCCTGGCAATTGCTGTCGATGGTCATCCTCGTGACAAAGTGTCTGGTATAGTTAGCTAGAAATCGAACTGACGGAATAGTCTACGGCAAATGGCCTTTCTATCGCCTTGGACCTATCCAAGAGCCCCTCTCCGTCATCTTTTCCCTTGGAAACTTTTGGGTACATTACAAGGGGCTACAAGAGATCCGGCGGAGAGTGAGGCGTGAGAACCGTCTGCGAAGGTGGTTGGAGGTGGTCGCTGTGATACAGATGAACACTTGGCTATGGTCCGCTGTCTTCCACTCCAGAGGTGAGTTCTTTGTTAACTTGCATCAACGACACGCGAGGCATTGAGCAGGATGTGCAGACGCTGGTAGCCCTACAGCGAAAACAATTCCGAAACACAGCTGACATATAGATACACCATCAACAGAACGCCTCGATTACTTCTCCGCAACACTCACCATCTGCACTTCCCTCCTCTATACGCTGCTTCGAGTGCCATCGCTCATCACACCCTCTTCCAGCTCACGACTCTCAATACCCATCATTGCTGGCGTCATCTTCCTTGCCATCTCTCACTATACCTACCTCCTCTCTTTCCCCTCCGGCCAATTCCCCTACAGCTATCACATCGCCTTCAACGTCGTGCTTGCGTCGGTTCACTCGCTTTGTTGGGTGCTATGGTCTACGAGCTTCTACATCCCACTTCCTACTCTCTCGATCGGAGGACATTCGCTTTCCCTCCAGCCATATCCACCGCAAGATCCTACCCGAACAAAGTCTTCGAATGCGTCGACTCCGCTGGTACTCGTTCTTCTCACAACTCTCGCCATGTCTTTCGAGTTGCTCGACTTCCCGCCTTTCTTCCGTCTTCTCGACGCACATGCTCTCTGGCACTTGTCGACAATACCTTTGGCGACGGCATGGTGGCATTTCCTCGCTACAGATGCTATCGATCTGGAGACGGCGCAAGTCAACCGTGGCGGAGAAGGGCCACATATGCCATTGAGTGGAGGCTCTCTTGCGGGAGCTAGCCTGGCAGGCAGTTCAACCCCAAAGACTCCGGGCATGTCATCGGGCACATTCCAGACGATTGCATCCGGGAGTTATCCTTCAAAAGTATCAGCCGGGATGACGCCGCGGTCGAGGAGTCCGGGACCATCAGGGAAGGGAGATCTGGAAGAGTAGAAGTTGTAGCTGCAGGAGGATCTGAGGTCCTGGGATCGCGGTTCTGGGAATAAATCAAAGATACGTCATGGCGTCTTTTCTGAGTAGAGTCGATAGAACGGATACTCAGATGGATCATCGTGATTTCAGCTAGTATTACAGGCAACAGCAGACGGCCTAGCGGCTTGCGGGTTGATCGGATCACTGCTATCCCATGCGCGCATAGGCCACGGCCAGTACCCCAATTCATGAATCGCCAACACTACTGTCTATCTTCAGAACAGCTCAACCTCCTCCCAGCTTATTTGCGAGGCGAACGGCATAGTACAACGTGCCTAGCAAGCCGCATTTGGTGCAAGTGAGCCGCAAATTCTTCGATCGACTGGAGATGACGGTAAGGGTAGCGGGTTCAGTGAGACGTGAGGCATAGAGGTATGGTGATTGATTCGGTGCGGTCACTTGCGGTGTGATTGACGGACAGCTCACATGGGTGTACCTAGGAATCCCAATAGTGCCATCCCTATCAGACACTTGGATAAGCGCCAACAGGTCGTGGATGTCTTGCGCGATGCCCGTGCTCGGATCTGATCCGGTATACTCAGGATGTTCTTCCATCTCCTCGGTTGACGAGTCGATGGACTCTGGAGCGGACGATGTCGCGCTCATACCAGACAGTGAAGTGATGGTGTATGTGGCGATTGCAAAGAGTACATGTTCCAAGATGGCGACGATGGACTTGGTACGGAATCAAACCCTGGCGACCGTGAAGGGATGGATCCCTCGCTCCCGATAGAGCAGTGTAAGGAGGTGCACTCGCAGGGGCACCCTGTGACGACATGGGCAGTCATGTGGAGTTTCTTCGCTTTCCTGACAGCGATGCGATTCCAACACCAGGTCATGCCGTGCTCCACTTCCTATCGCATATCGGAGCATTGAACGGTCTACTGCACTGTCCCCATGCCTTGCGCTCAATAGCATAGCAGGACTACATGGTGGTAGTATGTGGGCCAACATTAGACTCATACTTAGACAACCATCCCGCGAACCGTTCCGCTGCGGACTTATCGGCGATCACCAAACGTCCTGGCTGAAGGACGGGGTCAACGGTACGTGAGTACTGGGAGAGGGGACGTACGCTGGACGAGGTTGAGCCCGGATGAGAAGCTCAGCTGTAGGGATAGCTCGGCCGGCAGGCTGGTAGCCTCCGGTTTCGAAATTGATACCAGAAGGGCCAGCGACGTTTTCGATAAAGCCCTAAGCAGTCACTAGTAACCCAGACAAAATCTAATTCACACTCACCGAGCTGCCACCGGAGGCGATGGATGAAGAAACTGAGCCCTGCGACGGAGCCCTCACGGTGGGCTGGCCCGACATGGTAAAGGTCGAAAACTGCCATGTCAGTTTTTCATATTTTGGCAGCAATTCCACCAGGATAACACTTACACCATTGCCATTAACGCCAGTCCTTCGAATCGCAGGTGCTGGTGTGGAAGGCGCTTTGCCTTTGAGAGGAGGCGGGGCCTTGATAATGACAACCTCCGGAAGCAACTATACATCAGCAGGTTACTCGGAAGTACTCACATTTTTTTTTTTCGGAAAATTTCGGCTACTGCGTCAGCCACACCCACATCAACGACAAATTACTCACAGTAGTGTCTCCACTTGCACTCCCCTTGACGTCCAGTTTAAGGTGTTTCTTCGAAGGTGGGACGAACGTAGCGGCCAGGCTGCACGGCAACTTCGTGTGCCTCACACATGCGGCGCATCGAGGATGCTTCTCGCTCACCCAGCATTTAGAGAAGCGTTCCTCACACTCAGTGCACTTTTGAGCCGCTTGCCGACCTTGGTGTTGGATCTCATTGGCAAGTATGGCGGACTGGATATCAGCAACATCCAATGCTAAACTCACCCTGGACTGACAAGGCCCTGGGTTCGCATTAACAACCGAGACCGACTGCGATGGGGTAACACTGCCGATGGTAGATGCAGTGGAATCAGTGGCTGAAGAAGGAGCGGTTGAAGATGTAGTGACCGACGACGAGTCCACAGACGAAGAATTGACAGAGGTCTCGGAACCTCCATCCCCGTTCATGAATATACCCGGCGCGTCGTCGATGTATGTCGAGAACAAAGTGTCGATGTCGGAAGTGTCGTCAACAAAGGACCGCTAGTGGCACCTAGTGTGTAAGAGATATTGCTCGAGTACGAGCTGGCCCCCGAGCTGGCCCCCGTGGAAATGCCGGACGGGGGCGCCGGGGCGCCGACACCTCAGGCGGAGCAGGAAAGAGGTCCGCGGGACATACGGCCTGAGCGGCTACCCATCGCGGGAGGTGAGCCTCAATGGGGGCGGCGTGATAGTGTTCCACCACGAGAGATGGAAGAATAGGAGGTGCGGCAACGGGAACCCTGGCCAGATACGCGGCGAATGCCGCCATCGCCCGCCGCGTTTTGGCTCTATGTATGAATTATTGACAACATGAAACATGCTGAAACATGCCCAAATCACCCGTTGTGGAAAAATTCGCCTCTGACATTTTGTACAAGTGGCTCCTCGGCACCCGCAGCGCCTCCTACACACTCACCGCCAGGCAATAAACGGACAACTGATCTTCTACACCTGATAACGGACCTCGACTAATTCTCCACTTTGACCTCCGTTTTGACAGCCATGCGCGCCTCCAAACAGCGACCCTCTTCCGCCTGATCGACTCCACATCGTTCTCGGCTGGGATAGCAGTCTGAGACGTCTTGCCCTGAGATCAGCAAAACACTTTCACAGACGCTACCTTGACTTGGGAAGATCCAAGCCTCACCGGAGGGGAGGCCGGTGGGGAGGGTGGCCAGTGATCTTCATCGACCTCGTCTTTGACAACTTTAGGCTAGGAGGTCAGCTGCAAATACGTTTGGGCAGGCGGGTCTCAGTAGGCTATGGTAGACTCACATTGACCGACTTCTCTCTGACTGCCTTCTTTCCCTTCCCGACTGGTTCGACGACCAGCGGACCATCCAATCTCTGGCCGGCCCCGCTGAAGGGTTTCTTCCCTTTGGAGCGTTTGATTGAAGGCACAATTGACTTGGTACCGGAGGACCCGTACCCCAGTGCGGCCTATTGAACAATCAGCAATGAGATTAGTCAAAATTGCGCATGAACAGCTCACATCTGGAATCATGCCTTCCTCCTCACGGGCTGCCTCAAGGTCATCATCAGGAACCTTCGCACTGATCAGCGGTGGATCTGAGTCAACATCAGGTCACTCACTTCCCGTGGTACCGAGTCGAGTCGTTTTCCGCCTACATTTGATGGCCCAGCCTCGTAAGCCTCACGAGCTGCCACTGCAGCAACCTCCGCTTTCTGAGCCTCGGATTTGGCTTCCTCATCCTTCCTTGTTTGCTCGGCCTTCCCTGCTCTACTATTAGGATCGTAGTACTTAGGCCTCATCCTCTTCTTCGCTGGCTCTGCCCGTTCACTGAGCACCTTTTTCAGGCTTTGGTTTGCGGCTTTGGCGATGCCGCCAACGGGCATTTCTTGAAGAGCGTCTCTGGACATTGCGTTTAGGTGATTGTACTGCATGCATCAGACTGACCTCTACTAGTTCACATTCAAGTAAGTAACCTCACGCGAAGCCTCGTGTGACGGTGGACTGGACTTGATGAAGGTAGTTGAGGAAGGAAGGAGACAGGTTTGTAAACAACTCTCCCGCTGAATATTGCCAGCGAGTTTGAGGTACTAGGGGGTCGTGTATCACTTTAATTGTAGCTCGTATCCTGTAGATGTCTTATAGATGGGCTGTAGATGCCTGTGCGGGTCGGAATCGATTATAGGCGACAGGAAGGATGATGGACGGTTGATCGCATGAATTGCTGACATTCCTCGAATTTCAGTCACCAAATGCACCAGCTCACATATCACCGCATTAATTCTTTCGCCTCGAGGTGAACTGTCCAACTTTCAAAGCTCCCGCTGAGAGTGATACCTAGCATGGATCTTCTCAAGTCATTGCTGACACCGCCGGAGACGAATACCAGGTCCCGGAATCCCACCTTGACACACCTCTGGTAGTCTACTCCCGCCACGATGTCAGGATATGACTTCTCGCCTCTATATCACGCCTCGCACTTGGCTTTCTCACCCGGGTCGACGTTCCTCGCCACATCGCACATCGATCGCATAATCATCCGATCCACAAACAACTTGGCGATCGTTCGGACCTGGCACATCGCATCGCTATCTCGCTCCGATGCCAAAGCGGACTTGCGGAGGATAGACTTTGTGCAGTGGTCCGATGATGGAGGTTATATTTTGGCCTATTGCAGAGCGGAGGGTGTAGCTTGGGTCTTTGGGCTGGCTCAAGTTGGCTCAGGGGAAGATGGGGAAGTGGTGAGGATTGAAAGCGGGGGTGTTGAGGCCCTCGAAAGGGTCGAGTGGGCGAAAGGGGGAAGGGAGATTCTGGGGTGGGGGGAACATGGAGTGAGTCCTTCGACCGAGTTCGCTTACTCTCTCACCACACACTGCTTGGGGTGTGCTAACGACTACCAGCTCAAGATGATCATATATTCCTTACCGACAGGCGAAACGAAAGCGATCCATAATGCAAAAGGGTCTACAAATTGTGAGACACCGCCTGAACGTACCTGCCCATGTACGCCAGCTGATATCAGGTCACTCATACTCCCCCGATCATCGCTACCTTGCTGTCGTTGAGAAACATTCCGGCAAAGACTTTGTGGGGGTATATGACGCTGCAGACCAGTATCAGCTGGTCCGAGTGAGTTGAGCCAGAACTCAAACATTGTCTACTCTGTGACTAACCGAATAGCACTTTGGCCTGCAAGCCAGTGACGCACAGTCCATCAAGTGGAGTCCATGTGGCCGCTTCATTCCGGTTGTCGATAGTCATCTATCGGTATGTCCATTTGATGTGCAATTTTGCGTGATCTCGCCTTTGAAGGAGCGACATGAGGTAATTGGACCATGGTCTGACTGTCCAGTATTCTCTCTACATTCACTCGCCCATCGGCCCGACGTTAACCCACTTCTCTCACCTCTCACCAACTTTTTCGTTCGCGGTATCAGCGCTTTCTGATCCAAGCAACTCAGCAACGTCATCTACGTCAATCCACGAGGACCCGGGCCTGGGTATCCGGCATTTGGCTTGGGCTCCCGGCGGGCAGTATCTGTTGCTCTTAGGCTGGGATGGGAAAGTCAGGATACTGGAATCTGAGGGGTGGAGGTGCATGGCCTTGCTGGGTGGCTCGCAGAGTAATCGGATAGGAAAGGGTGTCGTAAGTCAGAGAGGAGCGCTTCAACCTGAGATGCTGATGTCCCAGACAGTCTGGAGGGAACCAGAGGGTTGGGTGAAGGATACGAGAGGGAGGGGGATCGTCCAATGTGAGCATGAATTTTGTCATGCCTCCAGCGCGAGCTTACTTTCCAGTCGACAGGATGACCCACTCCTTACCCTTACCCAGTACCTCATCCAGCAACTCATCGAGCCAACAATCACCCCCACAACCCTTGTCTATCTCCCCCTCCGGCCGACATTTCATCTTCCTACCCCCTCAAAATTCTACTCTCGTCCATATCTACTCGCTCTTACCCACACCAGGTTCACTGCCTAGCATCAAACACAAAGCAGCTCTTGTCTTCTCGCGCAATTTGAGGGGTATCAAATGGGCAGGCGGGAGCAGAGACCGAGTCGCAGTGATATGCAGGAGTACCACAGCGTCAAGGGGTCGAGATCAAGCAGGAGGAGGAGCGGTGTATTTGTGGGACGAGGAGGGGTCTTGGGTTGATGAGAGCCAGGACGGGCACGAGGAGGGACTGGCGAAAGGTGGAGGTGTGATGGAGGGTATCGGGATTCCAAGTGGTCGGTTCTTTCATCCGGCTAAAACAGAATTCAAGCTGATGAATCAGGAGCAGACTTCCACATGTGCGATCTCGAGTTCTCGCCTGACGGGCGCACGCTCGCTCTTCAATCAAAAGGAGAGTTCTGCTTGATGTACGACACAGACGATGACGTCTCTGACGTGGGTGGCGACGGTGATCACGCAAGAGTGAAGACTGAAGGTGGGGAAGACAAGATTTGGGAGACGGAGGGACTGAGCTTCGTGCGGGAAGAAGAAGAAGACTCTGAGTGACGATGCTATACTTTGGCAGCACATCATGTTCATAGCCATGACAAACCGGACAATCTCGACGTTCATATGTAGCTCGAGGGATGTTATAGTGGTTACCATGCTGTTTTACCGGAACTTGAATAATTGTAGAATGGGTGATCGTGAAGGGAGGTCGGATTTCATCTTTTTCACACAGCATGACGCATGGAGCACACAGCTTCCCCCCTCGCCTGGTCTCCACCCTATCGCACTTCTGTCACCACCGACACTCCCCTTGGCCCCTGTATAACCAACTACTACCGCATATCAGCCTCTGGTCAAATGCACAGTCGGCGCGGACTGTGGCTCACCTTGGATTTTGCGCTACCCCTGACATCGCTCGTACCGTTGGCGAGAGCAGTAGCCTTGCTTTTAGCTCTGAAGAGGATCAGCCCACAGGCACTAATCCAGCGAACATGTAGGCTTTCAACTTACGCCTTCTTATAGGTGTTGCGGTAGAAGCTGTCAGGTCAGCGTAGGTTCAAGCACCAACTCGCACAGTGTCCAAATTAGACTCACGCAATGAACAAGAACAGGTAGCTGGTCAATAGACCGCAGCCGAAAAGAGCAGCACCCTCGCTTCCGGCGCAGTCTCCGACAATGGGTAGGTATCCTTTGCTGAAGGCGTAGCCGAAATGGTTGTAAGCTGGTCGGGGTCAGCTCATTCGGTGCGTGTGAAGATAGAGAGGATGCAAGGCGACCGATACCCCAATGCAGGATGTGTGATAGAAGGGTGGGAAGGGAGCTGGAGTGGGAAGAAGTTAGGTCTTCGGAGAGGTGACGCATGTGGTACGCCTGTCCGGGTTTCAATCAACACCCATCTCGCTGACAGCGCAATGAAAATGCTCGCAAATGTAAACGGGGTGGTGGGTACCAGCCGCCTTCCTCCCCTCGGATATCAAAGGTATCTCACTTTGATTCCCAGGTTTGGAGTCGGAGAAGAAGGAAGGAATCAAATAAGATGGGAGAAGGGGGTATCGGTCGGCCTTGATCCTATAGGTGAAGAGTAACGTGCTTGCGAAGAAGACGATTGAGATGTCGATGATGAACTGGGTGATTTGCATCGTCGTCAGGTATCGTTTCCACTGAAAGACATCAGCGAGTGCTTGAGATGCGCTTCTCTTGTGGTTTTCTGCTCACCCAGATTTTGGCTCCACCGGCGGTGGCATAGTAGTAGTAGTACATGATGACGTGCACGGTGAGGTTGAGCACGATGACGACCCATTGCTACCGGATCAGCGATGACCTATCATGGTCGCGAGGATGCACTTACCACCGATGTCTCGCCTTCAAGTTGAGTGAAGCAGAGGATGGCAGTGGCAGCGTGGTGGAAGACGTGTAGGAATTCTGCAGGTCAGCTGGAATCAAACGTATGATACATCAGTTCTGCTTATACCATTCCACAGGTCCTGAGCACGAAAACTTACGTAGGGGCTTCTTCTTCAGGACAAGGAAGACGGTGTCGATCAGCTCAACGTACTTGATGTAGTAGTTGATCATGTAGTATGTAACGAGACGCTACGAAATTAGTCACTTTTCTGTGCAACGGGAACTCTTGGAACTTACCGGCGTGAACATCTTGGGGCTGCAGATGGAGTGGTACGCGCCATGTTTGAGGTAAAGGGGGAGGCTGGATGAATTAGCGGCAATTCGACGATGCGCTTCCACTCAGTGGACGTACATTTCTTCCAGCATCAAAAGTAGGACGATGAGAGAACCAACAGTCAGGTAGATGTTGTGGATCTGAAAGAGAGTTGTGAGCTTGAAGGCTGGTCGGTTCCTGCACGCGTCAGCTGAAGCACTGATTGGTGAATGGATCCCTGGCTTGACCACGGCCTAGCAGATTCGTGCTGCTCTGTACCGTAGGTTAAGAAGCAAGGGACCATGGATTGGGTCCACAATCCCGCCTACCGCCAAACGCTGGATCTTTGCCAGGCGATACCTCGTGCAACCCCCTCGCACTCCAGAAAACATTAAACAGATCCAGGCGCGACGCTCCAAGTCACCTTAGCGGAGTGCAACTCACCGCATAAGCTCCCTGCCCCCGAATATCACCAACAGATATGTCGAAATGGCCGCTATGACCTCCTTGTAGGTGCTCAACGGAGATTGCCCTGGGACCCAGGTGATGTATTGCAGCGCTGGCTTGGGCAAGCTGAGAGCTGACCATGTCCCGCTGATGAGTGAGTAGACGGGCCCGGGCGCGGGTTTCCATGCGAGCAATGATGACAGCATGGTTGGACGAGCTGGCGGGTGGGGGGAGAGGAAAGGGTGTAACTCGAGAGGGAGTTACGGGAAAGAGGAGGTCGAAGCTGGAGCCAAAAGAGTGACGGTCGACGGATGTGTCTGTGTGTTGGTGTGATATGTATGTAGGGAGTGAGCTGCACAGAGATGTACCTGATGCTGATGTAGGTTGGCTGGTGTTGGTGTGTAGTACCCATGGACCAAATGCGTCGCGTGGGTTTGCCTTTTTTCGGTCAACAACCGGCGGCGGTCGCCGATTAGGCACGTAACACTTATCTCGTAAGCAATTTCTTAATCACGACCTCAAATCATTAGGAATTTCCTAATGGATTCATACAAGCTGATACCCATTACACTTCTCCGCGGGGACTTGGCGGAAATCCACGACGCTGTAAGTCGCATGTGGGTGAGGACTGGTGCGGACTTCTCAATAGATCACACAGGCCGTAGGGAGCCTGTCTGTCCCAACCATCAAATACCCATTGATGGTCGCCGCCCCGCCGCGGATGGCTAGGCCGGAAATTCAGCATGCGCGCAAGCACATGTCGATAAGCTTGAGCTGGAACAGAGTCAGCCGTCTTCCAATAACTGAAGTAGCTCACTTATCTGTCCGCTTGCCAGCTGGCGAACACCAATGCCTGATTGCAGATGGATGGTGGTCCCATGCATAGGATGCGGTGCCACACCGCCTCCGCCACTCTCAGCAAGCGAGCAATGGTGATGCCGTAACAGCGCGTTTCACCTTCCCTCGCTTCCCTTTCGCCCTCTGCCACCATACTTGCCTCCACACAGCTTCACTCCCTCACCACAGCCGTATAAAGGCTGTCATTCAGATCAGACAGTGTAAACCAGCTATAATAGTCTACAATGAACCCAGGCGACCTCTACCACGACCCCTCCCGGCGGTCTTACGAGCCTTACGATCCAAATCAACAACCCATTCCTCAGAGCCCTCCACACGGCGGACGAGGTGGTCAACCTTTTCCCGCCGCACCTTACTTGCCGAGTACGACGCCGAATCCCTATGATAACCCTCCGCCGCAACAGCAAATCCATCACTCACACTCTCAACCTTTCCAACAAGGAGGATTCGCTGATCCCCTGCATGCTCCGCAGCAGCAAGGTTACGGAGACCCCTTTCGGGACTCTGGAGCTTCGGAGCAGCAGTGGAATCAGCCTCCTGGGAGTCATCACTATCCCTCATACCCACTGATATCCCCCTCGACCACTCCGGCTCCACAGCACCCTTCCATCGCGCTTTCCCCTTCACGCCCGCACATGACTGCTGAGCCCGCCCGAACCCGCTTCGACTCAAATCCGGCATTCATAGGTGTCCCTCACTCTGGATCCTATAACAGCGCCATCAACATGCCTGATGGTCGCATGACTTCCCCTCCGCCAATGCTGCATCACTCATCCTCGGGCATGTTGTATCCACCTGGACCGGGTGGGCAGTATGGGGTACCACATTCGAACTCCTTCAATGGCACAGCGGACGATGGGGATATCAACGATTCGGCACCGCTGTTGAACCATGCCCAGCCTGCCTTTGGTCCAGGCTCCGCGTCCGGCAGAGGCTACCAGCTGAGGGATGACGGAGACATGGGCACGAGAGGTGGTGCACCTGGCGCAGATGAGGAAGATGTGAATGTTCACTATGGGCCTGTCCCAACGAGGGTGATCAGGAGGAACAAGACGCAGAAGAGGGTCAAGTGAGTTCACAAGTGATGAAGCGGGTCGACCTGTGCTGATGTCAGGCTCTTTCAAGGTCATTTTGTCGTCGACAACGAGGTCCCAAGTATCCTACTCAATCAATGTGCCATACGGGAAGGGAATGAATTCACAAGGATGCGGTATACTGCAGTGACCTGTGACCCCAATGACTTCCTGGTGAGTCCAGTCGATCACATCCGGTGGTGCAAGCAGCGGATACGTGAACTGATATCTTAGTCCGATCATTATACTCTTCGTCAGCGGCTATATGATCCTCCACGCCAGACTGAACTCTTCATCGTCATCACCATGTACAATGAGGACGATGAGCTATTCTGTCGTACAATGCGAGGAGTGATGCAGAATGTGGCGCATTTGTGTGGAAGAGGTAAGAGTAAGACGTGGGGCAAAGATGGGTGGAAGAAGGTGTGTATTCAGCTCAGTGTGGTCCATCCAGTGCGCTGATCGGCATACAGGTTGTGATCTGCGTGGTGGCAGATGGTCGGCTGAAGATGAATACACGGACAAGATCGGTACTTGCTGCCCTGGGTGTATATCAAGATGGAGTAGGGAAGAATGTCATTAATGGAAAGCCTGTTGTGAGTGATCCACACCTGGAAACGCTCTCACTCACTTCCAGACTGCCCATCTTTACGAGTACACCACGCAATGTATGCCCTCCTATCTTTGAGTCAGGTATCGCGCTGACGCGTCAGTATGGATTAGCAAGGACAACAAAATCCGGGGAAATGAGCCGCAAGCTGTACCGGTGCAGATGATCTTTTGCATGAAGGAGAAGAATCAGAAGAAGGTGTGTTCTCAGTCCCAGATATCCGAATGAATCGCATCTAACCAAAGTAGATCAACAGTCATCGATGGTTCTTCAAGTAAGTCAACAAGTTAACATAGCTGATCATCACAGTGCATTCGGAGCCTGCCTCAGACCAAAGTGAGCTATGTCCATCCCGTTGTGTCTCGCCTCTGCATCGCGAGCTGATCCCATAGCGTTTGTGTGCTACTCGACGTCGGTACTCAACCTGGGCCAGACTCAATCTACCATCTCTGGAAAGCATTCGACATCAACTCATCCGTCGGTGGAGCATGTGGCGAGATTGTAGCGCTCAAGGGGTTGTTTTGGAGAAATCTCATCAATCCGCTAGTTGCGGCTCAGAATTTCGAATACAAGATGAGCAACATCCTGGATAAGCCCTTGGAGAGTATATTTGGGTACATCACAGTGTTGTGAGTCCATTTCTGCTTATGGTGACTATGACTTGCGAGCTGATCAAAGGCCCGGAGCTTTCTCGGCTTATCGCGTGAGTCATACTGCGTGAAGTGTAGAAGTACTCAGCTCATCGGTAGTACATCGCTTTACAGAATGACGAGCAGGGTAATGGCCCTTTGAAGCAATACTTCCTTGGCGAAAGCATGCACGGGTCTGAAGCGGGAATCTTGTCAGTACACCCAGCTCATGCGCGCGAGTAAAGCTGATCCCTTAGCGCTGCAAACATGTATTTAGCCGAAGACCGAATTCTGTGCTGGGAATTGGTCAGTAAGCGCGCCTGCAAGTGGACACTGCACTACGTCAAATCAGCATATGGGATTACCGATGTGCCTGATGCTGTAAGTACGCGATACAAGCTTGGCGAGCCGACAGCTGATGGCTGAGGTGCCGGAACTAGTTTCCCAGCGTCGTCGGTGGCTCAACGGTTCATTCTTTGCCGCAATACATTCAGTGGTACACTTCGGATATCTCTACCGGTCTTCGTGAGTCGCGGATGGTATCTTTATCGGTGGCCTTGAGCTGAGACTGCTTCAGACACTCGCTCACCCGAAAATTCTTCCTCCACATAGAGGCGCTCTACCAGGTGGTCAACCTAATCTTTTCTTGGTTTGCCCTAGGAAATTTCTACATCGCCTTCGTGAGTACACATCAGTCCCACAACCGTGAGAGTCATGTCTGACCCCATAGATCGTCCTGACTTCATCTCTCAACACCGTCTGGACAGGGTGGAAGTATATCAACATCCCGCTCCAGTACGGCTACGTCGCTCTCCTCTTGCTGTGTTTCTTGCTGTCTTTGGGGAATCGACCGGCCGGGTAAGTGAGAGGCCAGCTATTATCTGAAATACAACTAACATTGCAGCTCAAAGATTGGGTACACCATATCAATGATAGGATTCGCGGTGCTTACTGTCTACATGCTCTTCGCAGCCAGTGAGTTATTGCGAACGCAATACCCGCGTCGAATAATATCTGACTTGGGTTTCCAGTATATCTCGCAGTCCGTGGTATCCAAAGTATCCAACAATCTGGTGCCGTCACCGCCAACTCCTTCTTTGGTGACGCCATTTTCCGGAATATCGTCGTTTCGCTCATTGCAACCTACGGAATTTACATCCTGGCAAGCTTGTTTGCTCTTGACCCATGGCATATGGGTAGGTCTTATTCCAGATCGACAGTAACCAAGGCTGATGAGCAAGTTACCAGCTTCCTGCAGTATATCCTACTCGCGCCATCTTATATCAATGTTATGAAGTGAGTCATCCCTTGCGGTTACCTTCCACTGAAGCTCATCGCCCAGCGTCTACGCATTCTGCAATGTCCACGATGTGGTAGGCCCTGCAGCCCTGAACTATCACCATCGGCTTACTGACTTGTATAGTCATGGGGAACCAAAGGCTCCGATAAAGTCAGCGAAGATCTCGGTGTAGTCAGCTCGGACGCAAACAACAAGAACGAGGTGACGGTCGACTTGCCGGTCTTGCAGCAGGACATCAACGCCATTTACTCGGCGGAGCTGCAGACGCTACAGCAAAAGGCGCCAAAGGAGGTTAGTATCATCAGTGGCGAGCAGAAGCAGGAGGATTACTACAAGAACTTCAGAACAAACGTAAGTACCGACTTTTGGCAATGCGAGTATTTGGTCAAGTGCTGATTCTGCAGGTGCTTCTAGCATGGACCATGTCAAATGGAGGCCTTGCAGCGGTGATACTGTACGTGTAACGTGGCAAAGGGAGTGATGATCGTAGGCTGATAATCAGACAAACATCCGGAGGATCAGACGCGGTCGCTACGACTTATATGGGCGTGATGCTCTACACTGTCGCGGGTCTGGCCAGTGAGTTGAGGGGTGTGCTTCATTGCACGTCGAGCTGACTTTTCTCAGTTTTCCGGTGGTTTGGTGCTACGGCCTACTTGATCGTGAGGATGTTTGCGGGTGAATAGACAGGATGCATACATGTCGCGCCAAACCAAAGCAGGCTGTACTAAATCAGGCAATACCAATACAGTACCTATGCGTTAGTACGACCGCATGGTATCGAACACGGATCCAGGTCGAGCGGTGTCTTCATCATCAGCGGCCGATGGAAGGTAGATGCTGACATCGTCGCCGGGCACGCCATCATCGTCTCCCAAACCAAAGCATCTGATGTACCGGTAAATCATGTCGATGTCCGATTCATCGCCATTCTTCTCGCTGACAGTCCAGGAGTCGCTTTTGACATTGGCAGCAGGACGTGGTGGTGTGGAGGTCAAAGGTGTCACTAGCGTGTCGGTGTCGATGTCCATCGTATCATCATCGATGCACAAAGAGCCCAGACGGAGAGGTCGTGCGGTGGTCTGGAATGTGCTGGCTGAGGACGCCAGAGAGGGAATAGGCTGATCTGAGCTTGGCTCACCGCCGACGATCGACGTTGGCCGACGTCGAGTGGTTGGTATGCGACCAGAGTCGACCGTCGCCGTTGCGACTCTGGCTGCAGTATCGTGCTTTCCCTGCGATTTGGACATCTGGAGTAAGAGTCTGAATAGGCTTGCTTGGTCCGCTGACGGTGTTGCGAGAGAAAGTGGCGCTGCAGCTGCAACTCCCGTGCATCCCGACCGGAAGCCTGAAAGCGGCGTAATGGCAGAAGATGGATGTGTTGTCAGGTTCTTCGTCGATTTGGCCGGGGAATGCCCCCGATCACTTGGGGTAGTAGCTGAGGAAGATGGTCTGCGGTTGACAAGGAGGACAGTCTGCGGAGACCGCGGTGATGTGGCAGGGTCGCAAAGTGTGCGACTGCGCCTTTGGCGGGATGAGGGTACTGCCGAATCACCCCCGTGGAGAGGAACGATCTCATCGGTGTTTTGGCGAGAGACCTGCGTCGATCTTCGCCGAGCTGGTGCTGATGCGTGTTCTTCTGTGGTTGTCAAGGGTCTAACTTCCTCCAATCGTTGCTTCGAGCGTCTGGCCTTGGGAAAAACGTCTGGAACCCTGCCTTGGCTGTGCGTGGTCGTACCGAAGGCCTTTGTTACCGCAACCATCATCGGCTTTGTATCAGAATCGACGACAAGCGGAATTGGAGGAATAGTTTGGCCGTCAGCCCCGTGCGGAACCGATGTCGCTGGCGTCGCACGTTTTTGCTTCCTCTCCTCTTTGCGCCCTTTCCGCTCAGCCTCGTTGGCCAGTATAGCCGCCTCCGCCTCTTTGCGCCCCTTGACTGGTACAATTGTGGGAGAGATGTTGAAGACAGTGGAAGGCTGACGGCGGATATCGCGGAATAGGTTGGTCCTGTTATGTCAGCCTGGGCGTCAAGGACGATTTTGAATTGACTCACAGATGGGCCACCTCCTCTGGATCGAAATCTGGCAGCCATACCCCCTTTCCTGCCGCCCATTTGTGCGCGTCCAACCTGGACAGATCAGCCGAATCCACGTGCCCGATAGCGGTACTTACATGCATCTACCCTGGAAGTCGACAACACTCGCCATGACTTCTCGCATCGCCTCCCTCCATCGGCGCTCATTCTCAGCGTGAAGTACCCAGCGATGTTGCTTCAGCCTGGTTCTTTCGAGCCTCCTCTGTGCACCATTTGGCGCTGGCTTAGCGGGAGTAGCTGTCCGAGAAGGAGTGACGCCTGGTGGGACCGATGAAAAGGTCGATGAGGATCTGGGCTTGTCCACCGGAGCTGAAGCCTTTGCTCGGAGATTCGATCTTGTCGCCCGACCTAAGCGGATGGATTCGAGGGATGGCCATGCGGCGTAGTCTCTGACTTCGGCACCGCGGGGGAAGACTTTTCGCTTGACACCACGTTGTAAAGTCGTAATGCAGTGCAGGGCGTATGTCTGATACCGGATGAGATGAACTGTACATCAGTGAACGCTCCTAGCTCAAATCACTCACTTCTGCGTCGCGGATCCAGCAGAGCCATTCGCAATTCCGGTACTTGGTCCCTCCACTTCTTGAAGCGACGTACGCGGTACTTCGGAGCTGTGTCTAGCTCTGCACATGGTGGTGGGAGTCTGGAGAAGGCCAACGATGGCGGTACAGGTGCGCGATCGGGGCGGCGGTGGAAAAGAGTGGGGGAGAGTAATGTGCTGATCTTTGTGGAAAGCTCGCGGGGATTGAGTCTCGGGCGTATCTTTAGTTTGTGGGATTTGATTGTGACTTTTGCGATGACAGTGGTGGTGATTGTCGAGGAAGGGGATACTGAGCTGTCTTCGTTGATGACCGGGCCAAAGCTGGAAGTAGAAGAGATGTCGGAATTGTCGGCGTGATGAACTAACATGGCGAATTGAGAGGATGGTTGGTAGTGGCGAAGCTCTGCGAAGGGTCTCAGCGGATCATGTGTCAAATAGCTGGGTTTGATGGCGTGACTGTGGGTGAGGTGGGATGTGAGGTTCGGATTGCGGCCAGAGAGAATTGTGGAACAGCGGCGAGTGAGGTGGAGACTTGTCGTGAATACGGGAAGAGAAAGACTGACGATAGGAGCGGCTGTATATCAGACTGGGATCCCGAGGTTGGATATCGGCCCAGTCAAAGGTTAGGAAACAGAAAGGATGGTTCAGGGAGGTAGACGCCAGCGTTTGCGATCCTCGACGCGCGTGGCCCGTAGTTCCAAACACGCCCTCCAAGGGGTCAAACAAGGAGATATAGAAGGCATGATCCGGGCCCCTTCTCGATTCCGGATGGCCTATCTTCAGACGCGTCGGGATTGTCGCCGCTCCTTCGGTTGTGCGTGTCGTTGAATGATCTGTATAGATCTCTGCACGACATCATCACGGATGGAGGTCCAGAGTGACGTAATCGAGGAATGTTGCTTCGGCATCTCGGCCCGGCGTTCCGCCGTCACTTTCGCGCGATAAGGCCGCCAACTTGGCAGATGTCGCCTTTTCGCCCTCTCCAACATAGCCGAGAGTCGAGGCCTCCGCTTGCGATGGCCGCGTCCAGACTGGGGTCTTGAGCACTCGTACGGAGTGATCCCCACGCGCAACACTAGTTTACGGCTGAAGATCGCTTCATACGCCTCCCTCCCACCATGTCGAGCACAGCCATTCGAACGACTTACGCGGTGGAGTCACCTGCTGCTTCTCCCGAAACGCTGAAGCTGCGCAACCCAGTCTTGAAGCCGTCACCCGCTACTGAATCATTCCCGTGTACGACAGATCTCCACTCCTCGCCGTTCTATGATGTTCAGACAGGGCCAACACGGACAATGCTCCCAGTCTTCGACAGCTTGATGGAGGAAAGAAGGTACAGGAAGGAGCATTTGGCACTGGTGTTCCGCATCATGCACCGTTTCAAGCTCGCTGAGGGTATTGCCGGTAGGTCATTCCCGTCCGCCCGTGGAACAAGGCTCATGCGCAGGACACTGCAGCGTGCGCGACCCCGTCGAGCCTGACACGTACTGGGTCAACCCTCAAGGAAAATCATTCGCTCTCATGAAACAATCCGACCTAGTGCGACTCTCAGTTTCCGATGGCAGAATGATCGAGGGTGTCTCGCCGGTTGATGCGTCGGCTTCCAGCATTCACTCTCAGCTCTACAAAACTCTAGGCAGAGGGGCGACGGGCGCGGAGGCGGTGGTTCATGTGCATGGGCCGTATACCAAGGCGTTTTCCAGCCTGGGAAGAACGTTGGACATGATCAGCCAGGACGCATGCTGTTACCACGATGAACAAGTGCTAGTCCCTTTCGGCGGTGAGTAAGACAATCCAGCCCTGAGATCATCGGCTGACTATTCAGGAGCCGTCTTTGACAACAAAGAAGGGGAGAGGATCGCTTCGCTGGTTGGTTCGGGCAAGATTGCCATACTGCAGAATCATGGAATCATCTCGCTGGGTCGACTGTCAATTGATGAGGCAGCATGGTGGTGAGTCTTTCGATCTCCGACCGCTTCTGTGCTTACCTCTACCCAGGCAGATCAACTTTGAGATGTGCTGCCAAGCACAATTACTGGCCGACTCCGCACGTCGGCCTACCGACCCCATCGTGCAAGCAGGTCCGGACGAGATTGCGTCAACAAAGGCGGAAATGGGGACATCAGAGATGGGGTGGTTCTCGTTAGCAGCGTATGTCGAGGAGGAGGAGCGGCACTCTGGCGGCGAGCACAAGTTGTAGATATCGCATTTGTCTTTCTCATTGCGCGGAGAATTTAATATGATTCCTCGCTGACGCATGGGAACTTGAACCGCTCGGGTCATACTGTGAGTTTTGCATTCATACTTTTCCATCGCAGCAGACATACTCTCGCGACCGAAGACATCTAAGATTGCATGAGAACGAGATAAACCAAGATCTACCTCACGCCTCAACTCCGCTCAACGGCCAACGCACCCATTACCACCTCGGTGAGCTTGATTACCTTCTCCTCCTCGAATCGGAGTCCGACTAGCTGCAGACCAACCGGTGCACCTACACTCTCCTCGGCATCATCTGACAAGTCAGCTAGTCTTATACCGAGCCAGATTAAGACTCACACTTTGCCCATATGCCCTGCTCCATCCTATTCCTACCCGAATATCCTGCGGCATTGGTGTCGCCCAATGTCTGGAATCCGGCCGGAAACACAGTCGCGCTTTGGTCCGTCAAGTTCCAAGTGCTGGTGTAGGGGAGGTGGAGGTCGAAGCCGTATTTGGGGCACGCCGCCCAAGGAGTGGTTGGCGAGATCAGACCGTCGATAGGTCGCCCAGTCCCTGTGAGCTTGGCAGTACCCATCCAGTGCTCCAAAGTCTTTTTGACAAAGACCAGCCGATCCATTTGAGTGTCCCACAACTTCTCAACCGTGGGTGGAGTTGACTTCAAAGACTCGTATGTATCCCGGTAAGATTCGAGCCCCTCGGGCCACGATTCGCCGGATTGAGCGAGGACAGTTGCAATCTTGACGCCGCCGTCGCCACGGAACAGACGAGTGATGAGATTGATGGAAGTCTCAGTTTCGAAGCTGGGGTGTCAGTGCCTGAGAAGCTACTTGAAGTGGACCGACTCACGGGGTGTACTCAATCACAGTATGCCCCGCCGCTTCCAATGCCCTTCGCGTCCGCTCCAGAGCTCGCTGTACAGGCGGCAGTGGCTTCACCACCCCATCATCCAGTAGGATACCGAAGCAAAGCTTCTCAGGTAGGGTGACTTCTCGCCAAGGAATGGGGACGACACTGGGATCCGACAACCATCCCTCACTCCCGACGATAGATTTGGCCCAGAGCTCGAGTGTAGATAAGTCGCTAGACATAGGACCGTTGATGCTGCGGACGGCTTCTTGACCGGGTAGGCCGGACCGTGCTCCATATCTATCCCGTCAGCTCGGAAGAGTGCTTGAATTTGAACAATCAAACGTACGTAGTGAATCGCCCGTAGGAAGGCTTTAACGCGTAGATGCCGGTGAGCGCAGCTGGAATGCGCACACTCCCGCCAATGTCGGTGCCAACACCGAATGGTGTCCCTATGGGCATCAGCGCTTGTGCTTGTATGCTCAATTGCAACTAACCTCGTAGGGCCAAGAGCGAGCTTTCCCCACCGGAAGATCCCCCACTGCTCAGCCGGGCATTGTGCGGATTCGTCGTGTAGCCGAAGATGTTGTTGTACGTCTCGGGCATCATCATTGCAGTGGGCACGTTGCTGTTTGTCAGCTGAGCTCAGTATGGGACTCACGTTTTGCACAAGATGATAGCGCCGAGACCCTTCAGCGTTCGCACCAGCTCGCTCTCCTTCTCCTTGGTAGCGGGGTCATTCGTCCAAGCGACAAATCCGACCGATGTGTCGAGACCTTGGACGTTGAAGTTATCCTTCAGGGATATGGGTAGACCGTGGAGAGGACCCTTGAGAGTACCATATTTGGCGAAGAATTCGTCCAGCGCGGTCGCTTCTGCCAATGCTGCCTCGAACCGGATCTCGGACAGGCAATTGGTCTAGGGAGTCAGTCTAGCACCTCAATGCACATACAAGTTGGTGCGCAACAGATGCACGCTTTGCAAATGCCAAAACCACTTCATAACTTGACAGCTCCCCCTTGCTCATCTTCTGGAGCAATTTAATCGCAGGCGATTCGGTAATGGCGAGCTCGGCGGGGCTCAGTACGCCGCAACTTGCCGGGACATCCATCACATGAACAGACTTGGTGGGTTTGATGCGCCATTCTGCAGGGATGAGAGCGAGGGTGCTGGCTTTCTTTGCGCTGGCCACTTCTGTCCAGGAAGGTGGTTGAATCGTCATCTTGTAGTGCCGGTGATAGTGAAGGGGAGGGTATACTGGATGAGATGCGTTTGGAGGTAGTTGGTCAGACAGGAAATGGCCCTCATCTGGTGTACCCCTTATCACATCGGCTAAATCTTCGGTAAGGGCTTATCGGTTTCGGGCCTGCGGCGGACGTGGACAATGAGAGAGTACTTATGGGAAGCAGGGTTTATCTCAAGCTTCAAGATTGCTTTGGCTCCGGAGACGGCTGGAGACGGCATCGGACCGCCGTGAACCGCCCCGACATCACGTGTATTGTCAAAGGATGTCAAAGGACTCATCTGTATGCCTTCGAAAGCAAAGCTGTCTATCGAGCCTCGCGCATCCCTGTACCAGGAGCTCATACAATCCAGTGCATCGGGAATGCTCAGCCCCTTGTACAGAGAGGTGGAATGAGACGGTGGAGCCGAGGCAATGTGGCACTGGGAGGCAGAGGGACGGGTACCTCACAACCTTTGTATGCGGCACCGCTCTATGTACTACTCTAGCCTCGTAGATATGCCGGCTCCGGCTAGTGAGCTCATGCACATGCACAATACAGCGGTCTCGCTTTCGGAGCTGGATACTCGGCCGAATTATTCCGCCTCACTCGGCAAAACCCGATGAGAAGTCGGCTAAGTCGCCAATTTCGGCGCCGTTGCTCGGAATCGTTATCTGAGCTATCTTTCGGTGGCACTCCTCTCACTCATAAAGGGAGACTGCTGACATTGGTACCACCTCTCACGACCCTCGCAACTCTTCACCCATCAATACCAGCAAAAATGGCCGCTCCCATCCAAATCGCCCGGGCTGAGTCCGCCGACCTCGACGAGAAGAAAAATGCCGAGACTGATGTCGCTGTCGCTGATGCCTATGACGACCACGCCGATCTCGAGCGGTCGGGCGTGAACATCAAGAAGCTCATACGGAAGGTAAGCTATCTGATGCTCGCTTTGACAGTTACTGATAGTCAGGTCGACCTCCGCTTGCTCCCCGGTCTCGGCCTGCTGTAAGTAGACTCCGCGTCTTGCGATCCATTGCTGACCTGCAAGCTACCTCTTCTCCTATCTTGATCGAACTGCTCTCGCCAACGCCAGTATCTTTGGCTTCCAACGGGATCTGGGTATTGGGCAGACCGAATACAACTTGATCTCGACCATCTTCTTCATTGTAAGTTTCGCTGCGCAAACACAGCTGACCCCAGCCCTACGGTCTCTTCGAAGTTCCGTCGCAAATCTGCCTCATGTACATCGCACCTCATACCTGGATATCCGTCATGGGTCTGGCCTGGGGTGTGACCATGACCCTCTCTGGTTTGGTCCGCAACTTCAGCGGCGCCATGGCTGCAAGATTCTTCCTCGGTGGTGAGTCTTCTGTTTCATGCATGGGTCGGGACCACAACTAACATATCAGTTACCGAAGCTGGCTTCTTCCCTGCCGCTCTGGCTATCTGTGGTGATTGGTGAGCCGAACCACGACGCGACTTTTTTTTTTTTCTTTTTTCGCCACCCACCAAAATTTCGTCCACCTCTTTTCATCTCCTTCCTTTCGGTCTTCAACACCTTCTAGGACACAGCTGACGTCCAGGTATCACCCTCTCAGCCTCCAGACTCGAATTGCCTTCTTCTATACTATGGGACAAGCCTCGGGCGCATTTGGAGGTCTTCTTGCATATGCCATCAACTATATCGACGGTGCTGGAGGTCTATCTTCGTGGCGATGGTGAGACCATTTTTGCACCCAGGATCTTCCTGCCTGGTCTGACACATCAGGTTATTCATCATTGAGGGCATGTGCACGGTCGTACTAGCTCTCTGCCTGTACTTTGTCCTCCCGAACCGCGTAGACGACTGTAAATGGCTTCAGCCGGAGGAGAAGACCGCCATTTGGGACCGAAAGTCTGCCGGCACCGCTGCCGATCCGTTGGCACGAAAGTTCGAATGGCACTACATTTCGGAATGTGTCAAAGGTGAGCCATTCACCCATGTGCATTGTCTTTGCCGGTACTGACTGGCAGACTACAAGGTGCTCATCCCCACGTGGCTTGCTATGGTCTCCAACATTGTTGGCTTTGGGTACGTCACTCCTCTTCTGTCTAAGCCGGCGCTGACATTGCAGCTTCGCCTTCCAGTTCCCCATGATTCTCACCCAGATGGGTTTCGCTGCCGAACGGGCACAATTGCTTACAGTCCCCGTGTAAGTCGCTGCATCAATATCTTGAGAAACGACCATCTGACCTCTTTAGCCACATAGTTGGCTGCATCCTGACTTTCCTCACTGGATACTTCAGCGACCGCATCGGCAAACGATACCCCGGTCTTCTATTCGGTCAGGGTATGGTGCTCCTCGGTCTCATCATGGTCTTCGCCTTCCCAATCGAGACTCGGTTCATCGCTCCCCGCTACCTCGGCTGCCTGTTCATCTCCGCTGGTGGCAAACTCTGCTATCCTGGTAACTTAACTTGGGTCAGCAACAACGCCGAGACCAACGGCAAACGACACATTGCAATTGCCATCACTTGCACCATGGGCAGTATCTCGACTATCGTCGGTACCAACGTCTACTTGGGCCGTGAAGCTCCAAAGTACACCACCGGGTTGAGCTTGAGTATTGTGAGTTACCTCAGCCTTCGAATGGTCGGACGTGTTGCTGACCATCGTAGGCACTCATCTCCTCCGCCATCATTGCAACTCTCGTCCTCCGGTCCCTGCTCATCCGTGCCAACCGCAAGCTGGACGAGGCGCAGGGCGGTCGTATCGAGGGTGCTTTCCGGTACATCTTGTAAGGGGTATATGGAGCATTGCCAGGGATCAGGGATCGGGGATCAGTATTAGATGCGGATAGACTCAAATAGATGGTATTTAGAAGTTCATTGCGGCGAGATGTTTTTGGGATCAGGAACTTGTAGTAGATGTCGTTTGAAGTGGCCTAAGTCTTGTAGATCATGCTAGAGTTGTAATCATGGGATGATCTTGTTGGCGACACATGGCGTTCAGTGATTCAAGCCTGGATTCCAGCCTTTTGCGCACGCCGATGACTGCAATTTGGCAAATCAGTGTCTCGTTATGTCGGAAGAATTCGGAAGGGAAGCTAGGCGGGTGGGACGTGTTCCAGCCCACAGATCGGGCGGTCAGCAGTTAAACCACGCCAATGCCGCACTACACAGTTTCTCAAATCAGTGGGGTCTGTGCACCATGGGATCTTCTCACTGTGATGGATCCTGATGATCAGTGATTTCATCTCGACAAGAGTAGATGTCTGCTTGTAAGCACAGCGCGCCAGGTCCTGAAATGTCAGCCCGTCACTAAATCCGGCAGACAGTGAAAGCAGAGCTCACGCGTTGATGAAAATGGTCTGAGTAGCGTCTATCACCAGCGCTGGTCCAGAAACTACATCTCCCCGGTCCAACTTCTCAAGCTCAAACACCGGAATGGTGATGCGTTCGCCATATGTCTGTCCTGGAGGACACACGTACACTTCCTGATTACTCTTAATCTTGCTGCTCTTCACGTTGTCAATTACTGTCGTCGAAAGGGTCTTGAGCTCTTCGTAGACCGATTCGCCAGCAGATGTTGTTGATTTCCCAGCACCTTTCACCTGGTGGATTAGTACAAGCGCCGAGAAGACCAAATCTGCAGCTCACCTTGATGTCATCCACCACGATATCACTGTCCAACAGGAATCCAAATTCCTGCTTGTAAGCCTTCTTGAAAGCGTCCGCGAAGTCCGCATTTTCTGGCTGAGGACTAGACTGTCAGCCACCGCGTCGTATACCGTCTGCGAGCTGGGCGGAACTCACATCATAAGGGAAGTATCAGATCCGTGGAAGCGCATATGTAGTAGTCGCTCGAGATCGATCTGGTCGGACCTAAATCCTTGCCGTTGAAGTTCCTCTACGACTCGGCCCTGCAATGCATCAAGCCGGGATGTGAGAGCGGGCACAGCGGATGTATCATAGATCGACGAGCTTGGTTCCTGAACCTCGTGTACACTGGTGATCAGTTGAGATCTCAAACAAGATTGTCATAACACCTACCGATCCGCCAGAGCCAAGCCATATGCAGAGAGAATGGACGAGTAGCGATGTATCAATACCCGGGTTATACCCAGGCTCTGGTCCGTCAACTCGTGCGTCGACAGCAGCCAGAGGCATATGACATACCTCCGCGATCTCGCAAGCGTGCTGACCGCCGGCTCCACCAAAAGAAGCCAGACTGCGACGTGAGCGACATGTTCGATCCCGAACATACATGTGCTTCGATGTAGCGAATCCTCGAGCTTCAGTGAGCGTCCTGATTGGGCGAGCCATGGTCTCATTGGCGATCTTGACGAACCCGTATATCTGGAGATCAGCACCAGTGCTCTCTCGAGCGTACTGACCATTGCATCCAGCGACATCTCACTGCCCGTCTCCGCTGTAATTCGAGTCTGAAGTGCAGTGAAGGCTTTGAGCGAAGCTGCAGGGTCGATGGGCTCATCTTCTTTGGGTCCGAAACACCGTGGAAAGCTACGCATCAGCGAACCCGGACCGAAGTCGAACTCACACGTCGGGTACAAGGCGGCCCAACATCAGATTCGCATCTGTAAGAGCCAAAGGTCCGCCTTTTCTGTAGCATGCTGGTCCAGGATGCGCTCCGGCCGACTCTGGGCCAGCGTGGAACATGCCGTTCCGGAAAGTCAGACAGGATCCTCCCCCAGCGGCAACGGTATTGATGTCAAGTTGTGGGCTCTGTATTGAGATACCGGCAGTAGTCGTTTCGTAGATGATCTCGTATCTTCCGTCAAATCGAGAAACGTCCGTTGAGGTTCCGCCGACGTCGAATCTGGTGGAGTCAGCCTAGTCTGAAAAACAAAACCAAACATACCCAATGATCGGTGCCCGCTCGTTCTCGTCCCAGCTGGTGATGGCATAGCCGACAACACCTCCTGCTGGCCCACTTAGGATGGAGTTGAGGCCAGTAAAGTTCTGCAGTTGAGCTAGACTCCTGTCCGTCACTCACGTCGAGATTGACCAAGCCCCCGTCGGATCCCATAAATTCCACATTGAGGCCACCCTTGCGACCACCTTCGAAACCCGCATAGAAACCGTCAAGATAGTCACCAAGTACAGGCGTGAGATAGGCATCGGCGGTAGTAGAAACCCCTCGGGGTACCATGCGGATCATCGGCAGAAGTTGCGAAGACAATGAGATGTGCTTGAACCCTATATGCCCAGCAAGGCGACCGATGGCAAGCTCATGATCGGGGAAGGTGAAACTGCGGGTCAGCTTTCATTGAAAGGATGACTTACGAATGTGCAAGAACCACGGCGATGGACCGGTATCCCTTTTCGTATAAGGCTTTTAGATCTGCCGTGATGGCAACCTCGTCGATCTCCCTAATCACATGAACCGCCTCCCCACTGAGACCCTGCCTAATGTCCTGGCCACCTTCCCCGAATCCCCTCTGGCTCCCAACACCCGCATAGGCTTGCTCCACCTCCCCGTCCGCCGACCACTTGATAGCATTCTTAGCGTGCTCCGGGTCCGAGGTGTAGCCGACCAAGGTGACCCGCTCATCGACCTCCACAACATCGCCATAGAGGGTAGACGGCTTCTTGATATGCAAGTCGAAGATGCGAGGCCGGGCCTGGTTCCCAATCTCGAGCAGGTCCTTGAATCCCTTGGTGATGAGTAACGCGTGATCCGTACCCCTCCGTTCCAGCAGGGCGTTCGTGGCGACTGTTGTGCTGAGGCGAACAGTATCTGGAGTTAGATCGAGCGCGGGCTGACTTGCCTATCTTGTTCACAGGCAGGAGATCTCCTCGAGGGATGACATTCCCGGTGACGGACTCCAGAATGCGTCTGATGCCTTCGGTGGGTGCATCTCGGTAATTTGACGGATCTTGGGAGAGCAATTTGGTGATGGTCTCTTTGCGCGGTCCGTCGGTAGTACTCTCGTCTGGCCATGACCTATATCTCAGCAGTGGAAGCGATGTATACTCACGCATAGACGTCCGTGAAGGTGCCTCCACGGTCAATGGAGATGCGAATTGAGTGGTCCGGCACCGAGGTCATACTTGTGGGAGCAGACTATCTGGAGCGGTTTCGGTAATCCAGACCGGCTTCTCTAGTGGCCGAGTGACATCAAATGACGATTGAATTGAGGTTGGCAAGAACACAGCCTGGATGGAATGAGGTAACAACGCCGGGTTGAAATTGGCATGGTGGCCGGTGGAGGCTGACTCATGTATGACCTATACATCTAACCCCATCCAGCAGCTCGAACGATTCGCTCACTGGGAACAAGCCCATCGCTTCAAGAGAGCTGGATCTAGCGGCGTGCAATCGCCATTGGCATGGAGCTGTCGAAAGCCAGCTTTCTCATGATCCCCGACCAAGATGGCGTCAACACAGTCCGACATCCCGTATGACCCCATCACACTCAGTCTCTTGTGGGTACCTGATGCTCTGGGCCTTCATAATTAAGCTGATTGTCAGTGCCAACCGCTTCATGAATGTGGCAGAAGCTATGGGACGATCACTGCAACAGACATCCATCTCGACCAATATCAAAGAACGCCTAGACTTCTCTTGCGCTCTTTTCAGCCCTAGAGGTGACCTTGTCGCCAATGCACCTTTCATTCCCGTTCACTTGGGATCCATGTCATTTGCAGTCAAATTTCAGCTGGACCGATGGAAGGGCGATCTCAAAGCTGGAGATGTCCTGCTGGCCAACTCCCCCATCGCGGGCGGGTCCCACCTACCCGACTTGACCGTCATCACGCCAATCTTCGATCCTACGCCAGGCAAAGAGGGCGAGATCATCTTCTTTACCGCCTCGAGAGCGCATCACTCGGACATCGGCGGTATCACGGGCGGTTCTATGCCGGCCACGAGCACCGTATTGGCAGAAGAAGGCGCGGAGATTGTGTCGTTCAAGCTGGTGTCGGAGTCCAAGCTGGACACGAAGGGTCTATACCGACTCTTAGTGGAGGAGCCGGCTAAATTCCCCGGAGGGAGTGGGTGCAGGAATTACCGAGATGTCGAGAGCGATATCAAGGCCGTGAGTCAAGCTACAGGCTGATTGCTGATGAGGTAGCAAATTGCAGCAAATCACAAGGGATCCCAGTTGTTGCATGCACTGGTGAAAGAGTATACATTGGATGTCGTGCATGGGTATATGGTGTATATACAGCAGTAAGTCACGATGTCGTATCTCTACGAGCTCAGCTCATGCCCAGAAATGCAGAACAGGCCGTACGCAACATGCTGAAGGACGCTGCAAAGTCCGCTGGAACCAACATCCTGCACGTAAGCGTGATTTTCTCCCCTTCGCTTTCGAGACTGACTTGGCCAGGGCAAGGACTATTTGGATGATGGCACACCTATCTGCCTGTCTATCACCATAGATGAAACCACCGGAGACGCAACTTTCGACTTCTCTGGAACGGGCCCCGAAGTAAATGGAAACCTGAACGCACCTATTTCGGTTGTTCACTCTGCAATCATCTACTGGTATGTCTGCTCTTGCCGTATGGACGATCGCTCATACTCTAGTATGCGAGCAATGGTGAATCAGGATATACCCCTCAATGCAGGCTGCCTCGTGCCACTCACCAGTACGCTTCTTCCATATCATCTTCTCAAGGGTTGCTGACACCCAGTCATCATACCCGACGAATGCCTCCTGAATCCGTCACCTGAAGCAGCGGTCTGCGCTGGCAATGTCCTGACTTCGCAGCGAATAACGGACGTTGTGCTCCTCGCTTTCAAGGCATGCGCTGCAAGTCAGGGCTGCTGCAATAACTTGTCCTTTGGCGTCGGTGGCAAAGATCCACTGACCGGCGAGGTCAAGAAAGGCTGGGGATACTATGAGACAATTGCGGGAGGAAGTGGAGCTGGGCCGAGCTGGGATGGGGCTTCAGGAGTACAGTGAGTCTACTGCTCGCGTGTTGCGCCAGATACTGACAGGTCAGCTGTCATATGACAAATACGGTTAGTCTCACTCCCCACCTGCAGGCCGGATGCTGACTGAATGAAGAGAATCACTGATCCTGAAATCTTGGAACGGCGATATCGTAAGTATGCCTTTGACCCCCTGGCTAATACAGCAGCGGTCATTTTGCACCAGTTTGGTCTGCGTCCGGATTCCGGTGGAGTCGGCGAACATTACGGCGGCAATGGTGTCATTCGCGACATCGAATTCCTAGAAGGCATGCAAGTGTCTCTGCTTACAGAGCGGAGGTCAAGAGCGCCGTATGGGCTTCGAGGCGGAGGAGACGGGAAAGTCGGCGTGAACACTTGGCTCAAGCAATCCGGTGGAGTGATCAAGCGCAAGGTCAACCTTGGTGGCAAGGCGAGCATACGAGTCACGGCCGGTGACAGATTGGTGCTTCACACACCTGGCGGCGGCGCGTGGGGCACAGGTGAGAGACGGAACATCGCCGGAGGAGAGAAAGTTGTAAGAAGTGGGCATGTCTGGGAGGCCAGGGGAAGCCTGGCGGAGAAAGCTTCTGCTGAAGCGGCGTTCGGAGCATAGACTGGGCTATAGGAGGTTGTACCACAGACAAGATATCCTGGACTCCCTGGTCATTCAAGTGATAATTACTTGGCATTTCAATATCTACTTGTACAAACTAACAGATCGCCCGGAAGCCCTCGCAAACCAAGCAAAAGCCCCTATCTGTTGCCAGCCCTACCGACAACTCCCTTATCATCGTACTTCCACTTCAAGGCAAAGGCCATGAGACCGGCACTACCCAGCAAGGCGGTCGTGACGGCGAAGCCAGTCCTGTAGGTGGGAGCGTCGGTGGAGGGCCAGAGGAAGGATCCGTATACGGAGGCGAGGTTACCGAAACCGTTGATGAGGGCGATTGAGATGGCACGCTTCTCACGACCTTCAAACATGGTGACGACCCAGGAGAGGAAGATGGGGACAGCTGTCCAGATACCGGCACCACCGAAGCAGATGAATGCGTATCGAACTTTGAAGTCGGAGACGGTCGAGCAAATGATGAAGGAGATGCAGCCCATGGCGCAAGCACCCATGACGTGGTATGCCTTCTGGCGAGTGCGATCGGCAGAGAAACCGGCTGAGACGGCGATGACGAGAGCGACAGTGTAGATGGGCACGGTCATGTCTGCTTTGTCAGTAAAGACCTTATTAGGATGCCGAGCACGTACATTGAACCATGGAACCAGTGTAACCGAGAGCGCCCATCAGAGTGGGGAAGAAGTACGAGATGGTACCAGCGCAGGTGACCATGTTGTAGGTGAGGAGGAAACCCCAAGTTCTGGGGTCCTTGAGGGCGGCGATGAAAGCAGTCTTGTGGGACATCTCCGCCTCCTCTCCGGCATGAAGACCAGATGAGACACGGGCGACGGCGAGGGCCTTCTCCTCCTCGTTGAGCCACTTAGTGGTGGATGGGTAGTCAGGTAGGACGAAGAAAGCGCCAATAGCAACGAGAGCGGTGGCAAGACCTGCATCGTCAGCTCCAGCTTCGCGAATTGTGATGTCGACTGACCTTCAATGATGAACAGCCACTTCCAACCTCGGATACCGGAAGTACCCTCCATACCAGTGATGATACCGCCCGCTAGCAAGCCACCGAAGGAGCCAGACAGTAGGGAGGCAGTGTAGAAGAAGGCGACACGTTTTGATAGCTCAGCGGGCTTGTACCAGCAGGACTGTTCTTGTCAGCCCGGCGGGAAAAAGAATCTTCCTTCAGCGATTAACGTACCATGATGAGCATAACACCCGGGAAGAATCCAGCCTCGGCAATACCAAGACAGAACCGCCAGATGACCATCCCGATCAGAGAGTTAACGCCAGCGACACCAATTGACATGGCTCCCTAAAAAGTCAAATTAGGTTTTCGACGATTTTTGAGCGGATTTCAAGTGGAAAAATTCGACGTACCCAAACAAACATGATAGCAGGGAGAAAAATGGACGGCCGCGATCTCGCCAGGAGCATGTTGGCGGGGACCTCAAACAGCAGGTAGGATACGAAGAAGATGGAGACGATGAGTGAGTACTCGGAGGAGGTGAGGGCGAGGTCTTTTTCCATGCCTCCGGATTTGGCGTTCTGCTGGTCAGCACTGGATTTGAAAGGAGTGACAAAGCACTCACTCCGACATTGGTTCGGTCAATGTAGTTGAGACTGATTCATCAGCACAGCGTTACAGGCCTCACGAAAAAAAACTCACATGTACATCACCCACAACATTGGCAACATATGTCTGTCAATCTTGCGCAGAAGCCTCTTCTCCTCTGGCGTGCCCTCGACGTAGGTGTCGACATAAGCCTCTGAGTCGGCCTTGTTGGCGATGGGGTAAGAGTGCTCATCGTGAGCGAGGTCAATCTTCTGGTCGTCGAGGTGGGACATGGTGGCGGGGGTATGAGGGGAATGTGGGGAACCTTCAATGTTGGGTGACAGTATTAATACCCGCGTCGGATTCTCTGGAGCGGACTAAGTTTAGTCAGGAGCACCGAAGCGAACAAGCAGGTGAATAAGCAGATCGAGCCGTTTACATACATGCTGTTGCTTGGCGGTACAGGTGCCGCCCCGAACGACCCGGACAGCCTCCACCTTGGCTATTCTCAGCAGGGTCCAGACTAATTTAGGCCTTCTTTAGCCTTCTTTGCGGTAATGATAAGCGGAGCCCTGTGGAGATAAATGGGGCAGTCAGGGAAACGTCGAGGGGCCTCAGCGGCAATGGAGAAAGAGTCGGCGCGCATCAGCTGATGAAGCCGATGAAGCCGAAGGTAGCCGAATTTCGACGGTCTTGAACGGCAATGGGCGGCAAGAACTCTATTCGTTAAATCTCCTTACCGGTTTTGTTGTGCCCCAATGCGGAGAAATAGGGTCATCCGGGTCGATGGCGGTGTAATATTGTACCGACCTCCACATTTTCGGCGTTACGGCATCCCGATGGACCTTCATCTTGTCAAGTCTACTTCGCAGCTTGGATATGCAGCAGCAGACTATGCTGCCGCGCGAGTTCGCATAGTCGCCGTTCGTACGATTGTATTCACTGCAATCGATGCCAGCCGAAGCAGTCTTTGCCGTTCACATTGCATGAAGATTGGCAGTCTTACCGATCCCCCGGAACATCCAAAATTACGAAACTGTGATGCAATACCTCTTTGGGAAATTTCTATGCACGCGCCTTATTGCGGTTTACATTCATCACCACAGTAACTGACGAACGAGGCCGAACCAATGACTGGCTTGCGTGCAAATCATACAAATGCGCTACCCGCTTGCATGCTTCTTCTCTGCACGCTGACACTTGTGCGCGCGACTCGGCCCCTCCCAGGGCTTCAGCCTCAGATACGATCCGCTGAACCACCTCCGCCCACCAGTCCATTGTGGCTGCGACCAGCTCCAGCAGCAAAGACGACTGCGCGTACGGGTATAGTCTTAGGCAAGGAGGTCTGCGCAGATTTCGCCCACCACTCTGGCCGCCATAGACTCGTCCTCACCAACCATGCGGGCCAGGCTGAGCAACGAATCCGGGAGGGGGAAGTCCACCGAGCGGAAATGCTCCTTGGCCACCTCCCAAAGTCCTCGTAAGTGCGCCTCATCTGTTCTCGCGCATACATCCTCGGTTGGATGGAGAGCGGAGAAACCGAGCTGAGCACGCATAATGCGAAGCACCGTGCAATCGAGGTCCGAGGCGAATTCTCGAGCAGGGTGTGTGATGCTTGGAGGTGAGATGAGAGAGTGGAGATGAGCGGTAGCCCGGCCGTGAAATGAGACGGCATAGCGAAACGTGGCAGGACGACGGTGATATCCTCCGCGTGGATGGAAGGAAGTAGGTTGGTCGCGGCGTGAGTGAATCGACCGAATAGGGTATTAGAGACCTCGGTGGACGCAGACGGACGTCCGATGTAGCGGCGGCAGCTTCCTTGCGCGTCCCGAGCGCCATACAGACTCTCTATCCACCGCTTAACCCTCCCCACCTCCTTGTCCGTGAATGCTCCAAACATCCTACCACCCCATTGTAGCTCCCTGACTAGCCGACTCCCGCTGTGTTCACCCTTGACTACCCAAGGCCGTTTGTCCGCGAGTGCACAGAGGAATGCTAGACCCGTCTCGTCAGACCAGGCTGCTGGATCCAGCCGCTGCTCCGGGGTCTGGCCAGCAAAACGAAGACGAGAGGAATAGTGAACAAGTTCGGCGGCAGAGGATTCACGTTGTAGGGGGATGTAACAGATAGTATAGTGGAGGATGGGGAGGCGAGCGCCAGGGAAGTAGTCTGATCGAGGAGCTGTGTCGACCGGGTCCGAGCGGGATCCACGCTTTCTGTAATGTCAGCATACAATAATAAAATGAGGGAATGACTTACCAGGGTGATCCTCCAGATTCTGCAGCATGTGATATAGCCTCTTATCCTCGCTCATCTGCAGCCGCTCTTCCCCCGAGGTCCTGACTTCACGGAGGTCCGGAAATGCCTTCTCGATGTCGACCCCCGCCGCATCAAGCTTGTCCTGGCCGAAGCTCGGCGTGCCGACTCCCGTGTCCCTATCAAATTTCCGTCCTCGCCGAGGTGGACTCCTACTCTCCTCCGATTTGGCCTTGATCCTCGGTCTTCGGTGATAATGAAAGCATACTATTGCGACGCATAGTCCTGCTGAAGCGAGCGCGAGAGGAATGAGGGATTTGACATCGAGCAGTACCGTCATGGGGAAGGAGGAGGTTGCTAAGTACATGTAGTAGTCTGAGGGTATTGCAGGGTTCCGCAGTCGATGGTCGACTGGGGAGAATGAGAGCTGGCTGTCATGTCATAGGCGAAAGGGATGCTGGAGGCGCCTGTCCGCAACATGACGTGCCTCTTCCGCCTATAGCATTACCGGTGCAGTGCCTGATGAATCTACCGCACCATCTGTGTGTGTCCTGGATTCCCGTAAAGCCGATTGCGATTGCGATTGCGATTGCGATTGTCGATGCAGGTGTCTGGAAATCGAAAGGCTCCTGCTGATCCCAACCGATTCCTGCAAACACGACTTCGTCATTTACGGCAGGGCGATCAATCGCTTCCGCCGGAAAGAGCGTTCTGGAGAATCAATATTGGTAGTGGCTAATGCTACAGGCGATTCGTGGCCTCGACCTGCTATCGTTTTGGACGGTAGATGATGACAAGACGGAAAGTAGGCGTAAGCGACCCAGGGTGAGAGGGATAGAGGAAGCGGGTTGAGTGAGCAAGGTATGGGACTGGCTGATGCGCTTTATCTTGCAGGGCGTGTCGACCGCGGGAAGCGGGTGAATAGGTCACTTTGCGGCCGATGTTGAAGGCGCATTGGCATCAGAGCACCTGGTGCGCCGAGGACTTTGGAGGACATGATGCGATGTGTGAAGTATGTCCAGAGTTCAAGCTTTGCTATATTTGTTATCGCGTGCACGGAGGTTCTTGTTATTACGAGAGCCAATCAGGGATCGTTATCCGAACTTTTTTTGGGTCCACGCTGGTCCACTTCGCTTGCGATAAGCCCATGGTGACTCCCACGCCGTTGAACATCTTAACACATCACCTCTTCACAACTCTCGCTCCTGCTGCTGGACACATCAGTCGATATGCGCTTCTCCGCTAGCGGTATCAACGGCGCTGTGGCCAGAAGTTTCGCCGGCAGATGGTTCCGGCTTGAAGGATCGGGGCACCCCCTCGAGCGACCCGGGTCCAAGTTCATGACGGAGATCCGAGCCGGAACCGTTACGGCTGCTGCCATGCTTTACGTGCGTTATACTGCAAAGGTCTGAGCTGAAGATTTCCAGATCATCAGTGTCAATGCCTCCATCCTATCTGACACTGGTGGACCATGTGTGTGCGCCAGTACCGCTGCCGACCCCATTTGCGCCACCAACCTCGCCTACAACCTGTGCAAGAACGAGCTTAGGAGAGACTATGTGGTCGCCACCTCGGCCATCTCCCTTATCGCAACATTCCTGATGGGTCTCTTTGCAAACATGCCCTTAGGTCTGGCCCCAGGATTAGGAGGTCAGTACATTGCTGGATGAGTCTGGAGCGTCGCTAATGTATCAGTCAACGCCTACTTCGCCTACAGTCAAGTCGGCTTCAACGTCAGTCTCACCTTTCTCATGGCATGAGAAATGCTGATTTCTCAGGGGACCGGCCCCATCACTTACGGTCAAGCCCTAGCAGCTGTCTTCCTCGAGGGTATCATCTTCTTCCTCCTCACAATCTTCGGCTTGCGACAGTGGCTTGCGCGTCTCATTCCCCGCTCGATTACATCCGCCATCGGTGTCGGTATCGGTCTCTTCCTGACGATCATCGGTCTATCATCTAGCGGGCTCAATGTCATTTCTGGCGGGATTGCCACGCCGCTACAGCTCGCAGGATGCCCCGCGCAGTACAAGGATGAGATAACTGGATTCTGCGCCAGTCATGTCCTGCAGGATCCCAAGGTGTGGGTTGGGGTGTTCGTCGGCGGAGTATTCACCGTGTTCTTGATGCTATACCGAGTCAAGGGTGAGTAAGCTCTTGCGTAAATTGAATCTTTGCTGATGGAAGGCGCCCTACTTTGGCCCATCTTCCTCGTTGCCATCATCTCATGGCCCCGTACCACTTCCGTCACCGCTTTCCCCTACACCGCGGTGGGAGACGCCAACTTTGATTTCTTCAAGAATGTCGTTTCGGCGAGAGGGTTTTCGCTTTTGGGTCCGAAGAACATTGACTGGAGTGCGTACGGCAGCGGGAAGGTCTGGATTGCTCTGGTATGTCAGCTCAGCTACGTCGGTAAGTACGCGCTGATGAGCAGATTTCCTTCCTCTACGTTGATCTGCTTGACGCAACGGGGACCCTCGTCGCCATGTCGAAGCAAGCTGGTCTGTTCGACTCCCGCGATGGAGATTTCGAGGGCAGCTCCGTCGCCTTCCTCGTCGACTCCGCCTGCATCTCTATCTCTGGCCTCTTCTTCGGTACATCTCCCTGCACCCCCTTCGTCGAGTCGGCAAGTGGAATCTCCGAAGGCGGCCGAACCGGAATCACCGCCATCGCTACCAGTTTCTGGTTCTTCGTATCCATCTTCTTCGCTCCAATCCTCAGTAACATCCCCGCGTGGGCAACTGGATCGGTCTTGATTGTGGTCGGCGCCTTGATGATGGAGAATGTTGTCAACATCAACTGGGATTACCCTGGAGATGCTATTCCTGCGTTTTTAGCAATCGCTTTAATTCCCTTCACTTGTGAGTAAATCAACGTATCATCTTTGATCGTCAGCTGACACGCAAGACAACATCGCGTACGGTATCATTGCCGGTCTGATCGTCTTCATCCTCATCCACAACATCCCCTCCCTCCTCGGCAAGATTTCTCCCCGCCTCTTACCTCCAGGCTGGCACGATCTCAAAGAACCCTACGATGTCACCGCCATGGTCCGGCAGCAAGACACACATGGCCACTCGTCTAAATTCGTTGCTCTCCTCCCACCATGGGCCCGAAAATTGCTCACCGGAAACAAGAAGTTCTGGGCATACACTCCAGAAGAGATTCAACGACACTTGGAGGGCAGACAAATGACGGCTGCGTCGGGTGGCGAAGCGGCAGAGTTGCGGCAGAAGGAGCGAGACAGGATGAGGGAGATGCTGGGTATTGGAATTGAGACGAGGGGCGTGCCAGAGGTGAACCCACATCCGGTCTCGCATCAGATGGCGTATGATGTGGAGACTGGCCCGAAGAACAGCAGGGAGGGCAGTGGGACTGAGGGAGGGGAGTATGAGATGGAGGGTAAGACTGCCAGGTAATACTGCGTAAGCAGGGAGTTAGTTCGCCTATAATCACAATCTAGTACTGGCAATGCACCGTCTGGATTTAAGGAGGTGCTGCGAGATAGGGAGCTTAGAACACTGATGCGTCAGTTTGCTCCATTGCGTATTGCAGAACGACTCACATGGGGCAATTTAGTCGTCTAGGCGTGCTTACCTAGAGCCTCCCTTCATCTTCGACTGCCGAGCTTCGACCCGCAACTGAGACGACGCAGCCTTCCATATCTGACAGCTCTCCGCATCCTCGTGGTCCGAACTACCACACTGATTGCAAGTAGCTTGATCGGACCACTCGACCCTGACGCTCTCTTCTCCTTAATGACTCTTGACGAGCACCGAATCAAAGGGGAACTCGGCAGATAGTTGCGCTTCGAATCTCCACTCGTATGTGGACGGCGGCGTGCCAAGCTCGAGACCACGGATTGCTCTGATAGGGTTGGGAATGGCTGGGCTGATAATGGGTGAGGGAGTGTCTACGGAAGTGTGCAACTCGAAAGACACAACTAGCAAGCATCAGCAAGGCTCCTACGATCTCAATAAACCACTCACTATCAACTAGCCACCGGGATATCACTTCGGCTGGGCGAACAAAGGCGACAGGCGGAATAGTGAAGCCGAACCATGGTCCGTCGGTGGACGGCGGAACAACGCTGATGGCCCGAACGACACCGTGCGCCTTGACTATTCCACGACTCCTGGCCAGCTCTCGAAGCCTCGGCAGTGCTGCCGTAGTCGTCACCTCAAATACCCATTCGCTGCGCCATTCCTCCGCCTCGGATCGCATGTCTGATATCCAGTCACCAACCACCCCGACTTTGGCTAGTGCTGATAAGGCTGCCACCCTTGGCCTGGTTTCTCGCGCGCCGGAAGGTCCCAGCACGCGTATGGTGAAGATCGCCTTGCTGTCGAGCGCGCTCTGCTGTTGTGCGTCACGAGCCACGCCATATCGGTAGGCACGTTGACGCATGGGAGCAAGATCAAGCAGCATGGCTTGGGTTCTGAGCGGGGACGACGGGGTTGCTGGAGCGCTCGGTATGGAGCTGGCATGCCCGAGCGATGGGGGAGTGTCCAACAAGCTTAAGAGCCTTTCGAGGATCGGCGCATCGTCATCATCATCGAAGAACGTAAGATCGACAGGACTGTCTTTGGAGCCGTGTTGGAGTTCCAGTGGGCTTCGCAGTGTAGAGTGGAACACTTCGTCTGGCGGGGCGATTGTAATGCGGATGGGATGGTCAGGTGGCGGTTCGACAACATGAAGCGGTGTCCGTGTTCGCAGGGGACGACAGAGCGGTGCTTCGTCATCCGTCTTGTCATCGTTCACGACCGAGTCCTCGACCTCATCCGCCGACATTCGGGGACGAGAAGACCCTTCTTGCTTCCATTTGTCCCTGGTCGAGTCCGCCTCCATTGACACAATGGCACTCAAAGATGCGCTCGTCACAACGGGCACAGGCCCTTCCAGCGTCTTGCTCTTCCGTGACTGCTTCCCTAAAGCACCCTGTACAGCCTCCACGCTGACCACATCCTCGTCTCGTCAGTACAGATACTTCCTCGGTCGCATGAGGACCTGCTCCCTGGACGCCGCCGTTGAGTAAGGCTTGGTTCGAGAGGAAAAGATGACGGACAGCGGAACACAGCGTGTCTTGTCGATCTTGCCATCTCCGAGTGGGACGTAATACAGGCAACTGTGGCCAGCATTGGTGGATTGGAGGTAAGCGCAGTGGAGGCATGGTGCTTGAGCGAAGACTAGGAGGTCCCGATTGCCCTTATTGGGACTGGAGGATTGAGCTGGGGTTTTTGCGGGAATGATTTGTGGCGCAAGTGTGCCGCTGATGAGGCATGGACAGGGGACAGGGGTCGTAGTAGTGGGGCTGCACGAGATGCACGGGAACGCAGCGCTGTTCAGGTCAGCTCTGAAGATCGCATCGGGAGAGGAGAGGTGGAGTGTAAAGCAAAGGTGGAGAATGGCTTACAGGTAAAGATATGGTGGTATGGGTTTGTACCTGGCCACAGAATCATCCGGCTGATTCGAAGATTTCGAAGTCTACAGAAACGTCAGCTGAGCATTGTTGTGCTTCGTCCGGCCCTCACTCACAGTATTTCCATTGACTGCCCCTGAGCCCTCGTCAATGCGCCCCTTCTTCATTCCTCCTGTGGACTCGGCTCCTTGATGTGAGATCTCCGCTGCTTTTCTCTTCGCTGCATTCTTTTCCGCTCCTTCCGGCGACTTGAACATACTCAAGCCATTTGTCAAACCCTCCTGCTTCTCTCCATCTACCCCCATTTTCAACTCGCTTAGGCGCCCAGTCTTTGCCATTGCCCAGATGCCTTTGCCGACATCCGACCCTAGGTCCCAATGAAGTGCTGCCGCATTCAATCCTGGCAGCACGAAGTGGCCTAAGTCTTGTAGATCATGCTAGAGTTGTAATCATGGGATGATCTTGTTGGCGACACATGGCGTTCAGTGATTCAAGCCTGGATTCC